>OY978527.1:39568039-40807692 GCA_963854835.1 Megamerina dolium | reverse complement strand
TGATTAAGTCATACAATTTCATACAAATTTTAGTAATAATTACATATGTTATTATTCCAATTAACATTATACCAGAAATAATATGATGTATGAGTACAGTGAATTTTTTAGTTACAAGAGTAGGTACCACCTTGATCAAAAAGTTCCCGAAACTTTTGGCTATGTAACTTTTGTAATGTCAAGCTATGATGTTAACATTTAAAGGGAATATCAACAACAGATGTACCAACTTAAAAAAAAAACCAAACTCAAATTGGAACGATGGGAGCGCCACACGGTGGTTATTCCGGGAAATTTTTGATCAATGTGGTATATCCTTACAAAATGGAAGAAAAAATTACACCATTGAACTCAAATTGATTACAAATTTATTACCTTCAAAAATTACAATAAGGTATCGTAGCATGTATGAAAGTATCTCAGCTTCTCAGTATCTCAACAATCTTCTGCAATAATATACCATACAAGCAAATTTAATATAAAATCTGGTCACCTCATTGTAGTATATAGTAAAATACATTATTCACACTCTGTATAGTGGAATACTCACAAAAGCGTATGTAATTCCTTCACTATGCGTTACTATGCGATTATTTTTTAAAATACATCCAATAGTGTTGCATAAGGGAAGCAAAAGTTGGTCCAGCAAAGAACTTAAAAAAGTTTTGAATACGCATACTTTCGTACAGTATGTAAGTACGTAATGTATAATACATGCGTGTTAAGCGTGTTGGAATTGAATACGTGCTCTTAATTTGTACATACACCTGAATCTGATGTTCGTACAAAAGTTGAAGTTGTTCTTATAGTTTATTGCACATAAAACTATTTATGTGTATACTTACTTGTTTTTTTTTTTTTTTTGATGTTGAAAAATTTATTAAGATTTCAAATTTTACACATACATTATATCACTACCGACAGTAACAACTTGCCATGAAAAAGCTTCTAAAAAGAACTCTGTGACAAAGCTCAGAAAAAGTGATGTCACAAGTGTTCTGCCGTTCGGAACCGGCTAAAATAAGTAGGTCCATTCTAATACTGTCCAAAATTTAAGACGCACAACAGTAATGGAAGAGAAGCTCTGCCAATGAGCTTTTTGGGGCTTTAAGTGCCACATATTTATTTTATTTTTTTTTTATTATATCACTTGTTAATGCTAAAGTAAATCTCGCATTTGTTACTGACTGTGGGTAAAATTTTTGAGTTTACATTATTTTTGATTAATAATATTTGATAAAAAAATTGTATCACTAAGAAACTGCAAGTATAACAAAATCTAGATGGAAATTCTTCCTTTTAAAATCTGAATTATATTATACCGAAAAGTGAAAATAAATATACTATTATTAATATACATCTGATTGATTTGGGCGACTGCGGCAACTAGAGAGGAATAACATTACTCAACACCATCTACAAAATCCAAAATCAAAAAATAAAGTGAGTTGAGAACGCTTTAAGGGATGAACAGGCTGGATTTCGCCCGAAGCGTAGTTGTGTTGACCAAGCAAACACACTTCACATAATCGTCGAACAATCGATTGAATGACGCTCCTCTGTATAATGGGGCTCTTCATCGACTTCAAGAAGGCATTCGACACACTTAAGCGTAACTCCGTCTGGCTGGCTTTGAGTAGAAAAGGAGTCCCCCTGAAGTTAATCCGCCTCACAATAGCGCTGTAAGAGAACTCCAAACTGGCGGTTATTCACAATGGCAGCATCAGCGATTCGTTCACCACCAACGCTGGAGTACAGCAGCACAGGAAAATTGGCATTATATGGAATCTCACACGGCAACTTGAAAACTTGGACTTTGCCGATGACATTTGTCTGCTCTCGCACAAATTCTCCGATATGCAAGCGAAGGCGAACAACTTAGTCGCGATGGCATGCACTGTTGAACTAGAGGTAAATATTGCAAAGACCAAAGCCATGAGAATCAATCACTCCAATACAAGCCATATAATGATTGACGGCTGTGCGATTGATCTCATCGAAAGCTCCTGCTACCTCGGTTGCACAATATCAACGGAGGAGCCAAAGCGGATGCTAACTGCAGGTTGAGCAAAGCAAGAGCAGCATTTGGCCGGCTAAAATCGGTATGGGCAAATTTCAAATTTCCAGACGCACAAAATTACGAATATTCTCCGCATGCGTGAAATCGACGCTACTGTGCGGAAGCGAAACATGGCTGATATCGAACTCCATCACGCAGAGGCTTCAAGCTTTCGTCAATAAGTGTTTGAGGATCATATGTAGAATATTCTGGCCTGACATTATTTCCAACGGGGGAAATAATGCGAGGAACCTATACTGAACCAGATTAACCATAGAAAGTGGCGCTGGATTGGCCAAACGCTTAGAAAGCAGCCAGAAAGCATCACGAGAATGTCGCTCGAACGGAACCCGCAAGGGAGCAGAAGACGAAGACGGCCAAAAAACACTTGGAGAAGGTCAACCCTGCGGGAACTAGCTGATGTCAACATCACATGAGATGGCGTTAGAACAACAACCCAGAATCGTGTGCGATGGAGAAGCCTTGTGGAGGTCCTATGCTCCAATTAGGAGTATACAACTATATACAACTATATACAACTGAAGACATTCATCTGTTAAAGTATGAAGCAGATAATACAGCGATTTTGAAATGAGATACTTAAAAAAGTGATTTTAACTTTGTTTTTCCATACTTGCTACGCTTACGCTGTAGACCCCTACTAACTCTGTCTCCTAACATTTTTGTAGAAGCCACATGTATGACAATGTGTTGCTATATAGCATCTTTCAGAAGAAGTTCAAACCCAATCTTTTCGTTTGAGGGTTTTATGTTCTTCAATTCGCTCAGTATGACCGAACCTCTTGGATTTGATGCATTCACCTCATACAGCTTTACAAACCATATTTTGGTATAATTTATAGTTGTTCCTTCTGTCAATTTATGAATTCCAATTCCCCAATACATTTTGTAACCTGCTACGAAAAAAAAGACACATTTATAGCATAAATGCATTAACATTTCAACCATTAGCAATACCAACAGAAGAGGTAATCATAAATGAAAATGTCAACACACATGTCACCAAATGTCACAACAAAAGGCAAAGATAAGTGCTTATCGACTGTATGTAACAGTATGTCTAAGTAGACAAACGTAAAATGCAAAAGCACTCCAAAGATCAGAAAGAAGAAAAAAAAAAGAAAAAAAGGATACTCTAGCGATGCCATAAATTAAGGATCACATAACCTTTTTATGATGTTGAATTCTGCAAACGAATGAAAGAGAACGCAAACGTGAATACTATCAAACTCATATTAAAAAATGACAGAGTGAGAATGAGAGAGTGAATATGAGTGAGTGAAAAAGAGGGGAAATTCACATTTTTTCCCTCACAAACGTTTGTCATAAATTATCAAATTACCGTCGTGTTGGGTATCATATACGAGTAAATACCTAAACAGCATAAGACTATAGAGAGACATTATGTACGAGTTTAAGCAGACACAAAAGCAGCATAAGAAATATCATACCAAAAAAAAAGGGAAACGACATGCGAAAATGGGGCCAAAAGGGGAGAAATTTATATTATATTCAATTTCCTTATGCGTTTATATGGAATACAATACGTGTGTATAAAAAATAATAATAACATAAACAACATACGAATTATGTGTTTTGATTTATGTTGCATTGGGGTATGTCACATGCAGCTATATTACTTGTACGTACGTACTATACTCGTATGTACATTTCAATGCTATATGTAGCAACTACTCGTATAAGCATACTCATATGAGTTGTTATGTGTAACTGAATTATGGTAGAAAATGTGCAAATACCTGCTGCTTAAGTGTAAAGTCATTTAGTATTAAATACTTACTAAGGTACTTTTTTTTACACCTTAACTCATCATCCATTGGATTGTTTGTTGGTTTCTTGTTTCTGATGCAACAGGATATTCAAAATTAGTCTCTTTATACTTCAGTGTTCATATGAGTACTTAAACATTGTACTTAAATGAAAACTCTTACATTGAGAAGTTTCAATTTTTACTCTTTTACATAAAACCATTATCAAAATGTAGTTTTATTTTCAATTTACTTATAATAGACTATTTTATCACAAAGCTATAATAAATAATTTTCTCATAAAATCTTCTATTCATATTGGCATGTACATGCTCTGCAAAAAATTTGCTACTTATCTCTAAAGAGAGTAGTTCGGGATTAATCTTTTCGGGATCAATTTTTCAATTAATTCATATGTATATTTAGAGATTTTTTACACGTTCAAGTTATTCGCTTTTAAGTTAAAAATGATATGTTACAGGTTAGTGTAGCTGGTAGAGCGACGGCGATAGAATATACGATAGCAAAACACATGATACGTTGTTGGTACCCAGATTCGAATCCGAATAGGGAAAATACGTAAATTTTATTTGTACATTTAAATTTGAAATAGATGAATCGAAAATTATAATGCTATGAATGAAAATAAATTGTTTGATCTGTACTCTGTACCTGTAAAAAAAATAAAATAATTTTTTTTACATGAGAATTACAATTTTTTTTTTTTTCAATTTCTTCTATTTATTGTATCTTTCTTACGAAACTAACAATAATTATTCAAATGTTATATACTAAAAAATACATTTTGTTGATTCTACACCAATGTGTACATCATTCAAATAAATTAAAGCAAACAAATATAACATGTGATGTCATGAAGGACATATATAATAGTAATGAGAGATTATGTGAAAGATATATTTAAAACATTTTTCCTTTTTAGTCTTTTAATATATTTAAGCTTAAGGAGCTCTCTCGCTACAGTATTAGGATGATTACTTAGTCGTTCAGAGTAACGTTGGCAATGTTTCCCTATGTCTATTTTAATAGTGTCAATCCGGAGGGCCTTGTGTATATTTGTGTTACTGACATCTAAGGATTTTAGATTGAACACGCTGAATTTTCTCAATATTAGAGTTTGAAGAAGTGCCCCAAAGCTGAATGCCGTAGCTCCCAATTGGTTTAATGGTGGACTTGAACATAAGCATTGTATTATGAAGTGACAATTTCGAGGCGTTTCCAATCAACCAATGAAGTTTGGCTGCTTTTAATTTAGCATGCGATTGCTTTGTTTCAATGTGCTTCTTCCAGGTTAGCTTTCTATCGAGATGAAAGCCTAGATAGGTCACTTCGTTTTTTTGTGGTATTTTTTGACCATTAATTTGTAGTTGAGGGCATGTTTTTCTATTCAACGTGAAAGTCATATGGACGCATTTTGATTCATTGATTCTAATACGCCATGTCTCCAGCCAGTGTTGTACTCTTTTTAAGTGACTTTGCAGTTTTTCTGACGCTTTACTGGGATTATCATCGACGCTCAAGATTGCTGTATCGTCTGCAAAAGTTGATGTGAAAAGATTGCCATTTGTTGGTATATCTGAATTGTAGATTAGATATAAAAAGGGACCTAAGACGCTTCCTTGCGGTAAATACGATCTTTGTTTAACCATAAATTTCCTATTCAACAGATAGCTCTTTAATATTTTGCAAATGTTATCTGGAAAGAGACAAGCGATTTTGTGAAGTAGGCCATGATGCCAAACCTTATCAAAAGCTTGTGCGACGTCCAGAAATACTGCTGAGCAGTACTGCTTTGCTTCGAACAAATTTGTAATGTTAGATACTATTCTGTGAACTTGTTCTACTGTACCATGTTTTGCTCTGAACCCTAATTGATGCAACGGTATAATGTTATTTGCTTCAACAATTGGCTGTATCTTCAACATTAATAGTTTTTCAAACACTTTGGATAGGATAGGCAGCAGGCTAATAGGCCTGTACGACGATACATTAGTGCGAATCTTTTCCAGGTTTTGCAATCATAATTATTCGGGAAATTTTCCATGCTGGGGGGAAATAACAAAGGCGTGGTATTGCATTCATTATGTGTAACAGCTGTTTTACTGCAATTTGAGGTAGCTCGGCGATTATTTTGGCACTTATTTTATCCTTTAAAGAAAATCTCACTAAGGTAGTAGAGCTGTTATTGGTCATCAGTGGTAATCCTCCATTTCTTGTAGATTCATTTGGTTTTTTTGAGCCAACTTGGTGAAATTTTCAACTGCACTATCGACTTGCTTTACTGTCTTAAGAGGTATTTTAAGGCCAATGTGAGAACTAATATATTTTTTATAATTTAGCCAATTAGTGAATGTGTTTGTAAGATACTGGCTGGATTCACTGAAACTAACTAAAACATTTAGTAAAATGAACGATGGAGAATGATCAGATGAAAGTTCAAAGGATGGCCATGCCTTTAAATGGGTTCTTTTTAGACTTTTAGTTACTGCAAAGTCAATAAGATCCGGTACTTTTCTAGGATCCGCAGGCCAGTAAGTAGGTTGGCCGGTAGATATGGCATCATATCCGTTGCTTGATATTGTCGAGAAAAGACGTCTACCTTTTGGAGATATAAGCCTGGAACCCCAATAAGTGTGCTTGGCGATATAGTCCCTCGCCGCGATAAATATATGTCCTAAAGTTGCAAAAAATTCAGAAAATTGTGATTCTATAATATTATGTCTAGGAGGACAATAAACAGAAGATATTGTTAATTTTTGGGTTTTTTTTTTCTCTTTTAAACTCCTAATTGGAGCATAGGGCCTCAAATTTTGGATACTTGTTTCTATACAAATAGAGGTGGAATGAATATATTCTTTGCAAAATTCTTCTAATGCATAATGTTTTATTCTATTTTTGATGAGGATAGCTGTCCCTCCTCTTGACTTATTTTCAGGGTGTTTGGTATCATAAAGCGTAAACCCATTTATTGAAAAATAATTAAATTTTGTGAAGTGAGTTTTTGAAATAAGCATTACATCAACTTGATTTTTATGGAGAAATACTTCCAGTTCATTTTTATGTTGGCTTAATCCATTTGCATTCCAAAAACATAACTTCAGTTTGTTCTTTGTTTTGACAGAATTGCTTGAAATTAATGAAAATAAATTATTTTGTTTCGAAGAGCAAAAATGGGTAAATTGTCAAATACTTGAAAAGAAAATATAATTAAGAATTATAAGGCATTGAATGAAAATTTCTAGCCGTACTAATCTACAATTATACCCGTTCGGGTATAAAAGGGTACAATTGGTCTCTTCATAGGACATGCTCGAACAAAAGGGAACAGTTCATTCCATAGAAAGTGATCAAAAGTGCGATTAGTCGTATTTTCCTTTACGACTGATCCCGGATACATCCCAGACCAGTCGCATTTTTTGCTGGGTACTTATTCACATTCTGCTACTTGATCTGTATTTGTAACAGTCTCAAATTTAATTTAATTTTATTATTCACCTAGTTTATGAAATAGAAATACATAGAATATAGAATTATAAGAATTTTATTAAAATGGATTTTTTTTTTTTCGAAATATTGGCACACGTATTCCAAATATAATTGAAATTGTTGTAACAATAGAAGCTTATGTTATGTATGTATATGGCAATATGCCATAGTAATATGGATTATCTATGCACACGAATATTGACATGGAGGAGACATATGTTTGTATTGCCATATTCACATTATACATATATCCACTAGGGTTGCCAATTATGCTACATTTTCAAAAAAATCGATTACCGAATAAGAGTATTATTCGAGAAATTTAAAAAAAAAAAGCATCATTACTTAGATAACCCAGCCCCATTGTAAAAACTATCCATGTTAGTCTAAGTTAGTCTAATGAAAAAATGTTTAGACAAATCTAACCGAACCTAAGACATATCCTTTCGGATATGCGAACATATAAGTAAACATAATCTATTTTCTAATACCAATTATTATTCGACAAAATTTACGAAATAAAAAAAAAATACATATGGTTAATCGGTTTCGATTATCGCAATGACAACCTTAATACTCAACCATATGTTCACCTGTATGAACAAACAATTCAATATATAAAATAAATTTTACCTACATAGTGCACTTCTAAATATTTTATTTCTATTTATTTTCATTCGAAAATTTGAAAAAAAAAAACAATTTATCGTATTTTGAAAAGAAATTGTATAGAGTATAAAATAAAATAAAATACGTTTCTCTTAGAACTATGTACACGTAGATAATTATAGGTTTGTTTATTATTGTGTCACTTGGCAAAATAACATATGTGCAATGGTGCAATTTTTCCTATTTTGGCACGATGACGCGTAATGGTATATCAAAATTGTATGTAGATGTTGTTGTTGTTGTTAAACATAATTCCACAGCATCTCGTTATTTTTTTTACAAAGGTTTTGGCAAGTAATTCTCATTTTTAGCTGTAAATTTGATTCTATAATGCTTTTCTTGATTAAAAATTTGGTTAATTATAAAATGTTACTATGAAATGGTAAGCAAAGCAAACGCTAACAAGCTGGTATATGGAAAAAAATAGCTTTCAAATTCAATTACTAAATTCATATTCAGATGCAAAATCAGATCGGTTGGTTGAACATCAATAGTGATTCTTTGAAGAGCTAATATTTACATCGAATAGATGTAACAAGTGAGTACTAACTGTGTTGAAAATATTTGGATTATTTAATAAAATAATAAATAAAATACCATTTGAACTATTACAGAAATTTCAAAACAGTGAAAATATGGAAAATAATAAAAGAAATTGTTAATATCATTTGTGAAGGAACCGCAGTCGCTTAATGGAAATATGGCTAAATAAAAACCAATAAGAAATGTGAGTCAACATCTCTGGAAATTTGTGGGAACAGGGATGTAACTACTTATACCGCCTAGCAGGTGGAAGAAAAATATTTTATTTAGTTTGGAGAAGAAATTTAATCAAAATAAGCTCGAAAATTATAAAACTGAAAGAAAACAGACAAATTTGCTCTTATCAAGCAAGAGTAAGTAACTCAATTTTGAAAAGTATCATACATATTATAAAAAGAGATTATATTTTTCTATATTACATAGTGAGTTAGATGATCCTTCGTTGGAACGGAGATATTTGTGGATATATATCGGTCTGTAGCAGATGAGTCCCTTACTTTGAGCAATAGAAAATGACTTTTATTTGAAACATTTCCAAAAATATTGCTACATTATTCTATAAATATAAATATTTTATTTTGATTTGCACCGATTGGATAAAAGTATTTTAAAATGAGAATTATTTTAAAATTTCTGGAGCTTTCCATAGTGAAGCAGATTCGATAGTACGCATTTTTCCATCTTCCAAAATCCATATAGAACCATTTTGATTCTTTTCAATAGTTTTCACAATATTTATACCACATATTTCAGCTGTTTGTCGTGGTAAGTTGTTAAATTTTTCAACAGTTTCCGGACTAAAATCCCGGTAAGTGGTTACATCCGTAAGCAAGGCTGTTTCAGTCAAGGCTGGACATATAACAAACGCTGATATTCCGGAGAACGGTTGTAGTCCCTGTGAAAAAAACATTTACTTGGATTTTGATTCTTCTAGTTTATATAGTTTTAAAAAAATATTATTTAAAAATTCGTATATAAATTAACGTACCGCTATACATTTGGTGAAATGTACAATACCAGCTTTTGTTGTACAGTATATGGGTGTTAGAGGTATTGGATGTAGCCCGGATACGGATGATATATTAACAATAAGACAGCCTTGACCACCATGACGTTTATCGCAAAATTCAAATGCAACATCCGTCGTTTTAATTAAACCCAATAGATTAATTTCAATTGTACTTTCTATATAGCGTTCATCCAAGATACCAGCACAATTTACGAGTACATCCACTTTCGGTACAATTTCCATAATTTGCTGGAATGTCTGTGACAATTTGTCGATATTATCGGTTACATCGAATGTATAAAATGTAATTGTTGTATTCATAGCCATACGCTTTAGTTCCGTCTCACAAGATACATTCGGAGATTTATCCAGAATAAATAGACGCTATTCAGAAACACGAAATGGGTTTCAATCTTCAACATTTTCAAATAGTGTCATAGTGTATACATACCGCGATACGTTTTCTCAACAATTCTCTACATATTCCCATACCGGTCCCACCGAAGCCACCAACAATAACACAAGTTTTTCCACTCAAATCCATTACGATATCGTCTTTTTCTCTTAACTCTTGATTATCAAATGATCAACTAAAAGTGATATTTAACCTAGATATACTTATAGAGCTATTTTGGTGATGCTGTTTGTGTTTTGTTTATTTTTAGGCATAGGCATTTGTATTATTATTATTTCAGTTTATTAATAGAATTCTACCGAAATATTTTTTTGTGAAAACAATCGACTATGATGATTAATTAGAGTATATGAATCAATAAATTCTACGTCGTATTCTTTGGTACGTTAAATAGAAGAATACCTATTTATAGGCCCTACGAAGATATGTTTTTGTGACAATAATACATATATTAAATAATTATAGGTATTGTTGATTGAATAACAATACTGAACATAATACAGCATAAACAAATTAAAAAATTTTTCAATTCAAATAGAACGTAATTCTTGTTTAAATATTTAACTCACTTCGAAAAAAAAAATTAATATTAATATTAATTTTAGCTGTATTTCTGGACAATTTTTTTTTTGGCCATCGATTTAATTACTTTATCTCAACATGTTTCAACTGAGACTGATCCGTTTGACTGAGGCATATTAAAAGCTGTGTAATAACAATTCTTATGATTATTTATAATATAGGAAGAACGTAAAGGAAATTGAGATCATTTCTCACCATCTATGTAACTCCGGTCCCGCACTATGTAAGAACCGTAAAGGGTAGCAATGTCCCTATTACCTAAATAAGCTAGTCCTATTAGCAGATGTTACCAAAAAGCATTTATTGAGGTATTATTAATTTTGTTCACCTAAATAATTTCTAGCCCGGGTTAGGTTAGGTTATGTGGCTGCACGTTCTCTGAGAGAACACATATAGCCCAGAAATGCCCATTGTGATACCACTCAGCTTCTCTTCCAATACTGTTGTGCGTGTTAAATTTGGACAACATTAGAAGGACCACTTATATTAGCCGGTTCCGAATGGCAGAACCCTTGTGACATCACTTTAACTTGGTTTTGTCATAGAGCTCTTTTAAGAAGCATTTTGTTTGGCAAATTGTTACTGCCGGAAAACTTTTCAATTCTTGGCGGCAGGTGGGTACCGCTCAAAAGAAAAATCTTTTCGATAATAAATTTTGTTATGCTTCAGCCGGGGATTGAACCCACGACCCATAGATCAGAAAGCCAACACACTAACCACTGAGCTACGGCACCCACATTTCTAACCTAATCTAATATATAAAATATATTGTGGCATCTGTAATCGAAATAAAACATTCAATGAGAAATATTTAAAGAATTTTGTAATGTATTATTATGGAATTTGCTTTGAAATTTGATTTTTCGATATCAAAGCTGTGCTTCAGTCGAGGATTGAACCCACTACCTAAAGATTAGAAGGCCAACACACTAACCACTGATCTACGACACCTGTTTTATAATAATTATATTAAATTAGTAGGTCATAAGTAGAAAGTAGGCAATCGAAAAGGAATCAACGAAGGAGGATTTGATGGTGCACGAATAGGGAGACGCGGTGTCTAGGATCCCACGTTGCAGCGGACAATTATTCTTTCGAAATTGGCACCGCCGTTAACACCGAAAATGATGTCAGCCTGGGGATAAAGCAAAGACTCACTCTTGCTAATAGGTGTTACTACGGGCTCAGTAAGCAAATGACGTGTAGAGCCACCTCTCGCCCGACAAAACTGATACTCTACAAGACGCTCATCATACCCGTGATGCTTTATGACGCAGAAACATGGGTTGTGTCGCAGACTGATGCAGCCACGCTTGGAGTGTTCGAGAGAAAAATTCTTCGCAAAATCTTCGGTCCTGTTCGCGTCGGTGACGACTATCGTATTCTCTACGTTGACATTGACATAGTCCAACACATCACTATTCAACGTCGGCGGTGGCTAGGTCATGTTGTGCGTATGGATGAAGAAGCTCCGGCGAAAAAGGTGTTTGAAACGGAAGTCGTTGGACGAGCACGGAGACGAAGGCCATGGTCCGATGAAAGGACCAGGTCGTGGAAAACCTGTCTGCGCTTGGTGTAACTGATTGGAAAAGGAGCGCATAAAGTAGAGACGCCTGGAGAGAGCTGCTGCGGACGACTGTAACTCGATAACGGGTTGCAATGGCCATATATGATAATGATGATTAATTAATTTGGCTGCAATTTGAAAATTTATTACTTTTTAGCACTTTCCTGAAGGCGGTTCAGTATTTTATGTTATAAGCGAATATTATGAATATTGAATTTGCAAGTCATCATTAGTTGTACGCCGACTTGAGAGCATTGTTTACAACTCCTTAATATTTTTCTGATGTCAGTTTGTTTGTAAACAAATATTATTCTGTAAAAAAATGTTTTTGCCGAATCGCATAAAAATTTAATCAATTATAAATTCTCATAACATTACAAAACAGAGTGATGAGAGAGATGATCTGCAGTAGAAAATGATCCATACAGGGTATTTATTTGGTCCACGCTTAATTTAATGGCGTTGTGAAAAATTGGTTATGTAAAAAGTATTGCAGTATTTTTGCGAAAAGTATCACTTTACTCTATTGCGTATGAAAGGTGACAGTTCAGTGAACATATTTTTTTTGGTGAAGAAAATGCGCAATAAGCTTCAACACTTGATAATGGAGTTATTTAATGAGAAAATTCGTGGAATTTTAAAATGTTGCTTTTGTAGAGATAAAAACTTGATGTGGGCTCCTGAAAGAATATATACGTTATTTTAAATGATTCCATTCTGGAGATTCCAATGTCAAAGATTAATCTCGGCCATCCGATCGTGGAAGAGTACGACGAGATTCTGCAAAAAAAATGGGTGAAAATCTATATGGGATCACTTATGATACCGTGAAGGAGCTAAACACTGCTCGAAGCACTGTTTAAATATTTTTGCGTGCGGTTGAATTCGCCATGAAGTTTGATAAATGGATGCCTTATGAACAGAGTGAGAAAAATTTACTCCGCTGCATTTGCGGATGGAATTGATGACTATAAATGATGATGTGAAGTAAAACGGTCATACGGAAGAGGCAATCGGAAGTGCCAGAAACAATCCGACAGCTGGATTGACGAATAAGAAGGTGGTGCTTTGTTATTGATGGAAGTGAAGGGGAGTTATCCATTGCAAGCTTTTCAATCTGATTAAATGATAGATTTGGAGCTCTACTCTGCTGTTAGCAATTGCTTTAGCATGTCATTTCTTATAGATTGACATACAATACTAATTGTTTCCTATATTAGAATACCATTTTTAAATATAACTAAACATATGAAATTAGTGCTTATTGATTATCTTTCATGAACTAAAGAGGAGGGGAAAAAAAAACTAAATTGAACTGCCAGTCAAATGATTGAGTAGTTTCTCCTATGTGACTTACTCTATAATTTGTTATAAAATGTTGTTGTTGTTAATGATATGTAAAAAATATATAAATCAAAATACATATGTATGTATATACAAATGTATATGTATATGCTGTGAAATAAATACATCAATTGGTGTTTGAGTGTTCATGTCTCAAGTCATATCCCCTCGAATAATCTATAGCAGAGAGGAAAAAAAATGGTTTTTATGTGTATGTATTTTAATGACTTGCCTCTATCTGTATTATCAGTATTAGAGTGTCAATATGGATTTGTCTCATACCAGCAATCGAGGCGATAATTGCCATCATTCCACAACACGACTTCATTAAAACGATTCCAACAATTCGTATAATGCATTTGTAGAGTGTTTTATGTGAAGAATATCGCAGAAAATTCCTCGATTTCTACTCAATTTCTTTTTGCTCAGGCTTCTATACTTTGTTATTAAATTTCGAGTCACTTTTCCCGTATGAATATGAACATTCCTTATCTCCCATAATTGATCGCAGTCTCAATTGGTATATAGATAGACTTAGAATGGATGAATTATGGGATTTTTCGACAGAACCTCCATCGAGTTTTTACAAAATAGCTCTATAAGTCTAGGATTTGAAAAAAAGTAAATTTTAAAAAAAATTTTTTAAAAATTAAAAAATGTGAATTCGAAAAATCGGTTATATTATATGGCATTTTATATGTATCTTATGATATCGGCAACAAGATATCCAAATTTGATCCAAAAATATTATTATTTGCTATACAAGGAGCGACAATTATGTATTATGACTCGAACCATATCTCAGCAACCAAGCGCGCCATCTATGTGTGAGCACATGCGTTTTGAAGCTTTGATCCATCCTCTATTAACTGTCAAAATTTCATGGCATTTGGTTGACATTTAATGTTTATTGACATTCATTTTACAAAACACGTGTTCGTTTGATGTTGAAATTTTAACATGGAGCAAAGAGCGGTCATTAAATTCTACGCAAAAATTGGTAAAAGTGCATCAGAAACATTCGGAATGATGCAGCAAGCATATGGCGATGCTTGTTTATCAAGATCAAATGTTTTTATATGTCATAAACGGTTTGTAGATGGCAGAGAGTCGCTGGAATATGAAATAAAAGAAGGAAGGCCAATTTCAGTGCGGACGCCGGAAGCGATCCAGAAAGTTCGTGATTTTATTACAGAAGACCGCAATGCTTCAGTGAAAATGTTGGAAGAAGCCTTAAACATCAACTATTCGACTCATTCTTCACGAGGATTTGGACAAAACAAAGGTCTGCGCGAGATTTGTTCCACACACATTGACCGAGGACCAAAAATTAATGAGAGTCAGTCATTCTAGAGACATGGTTGCAGCTGCAGAAAATGATCTAAACTTCCTGAAAACAATTGTTACGGGTGATGAAACATGGTGTTTCCAATACGATCCAGAAACCAAGCGTCAAAGTGCGGACAGAAATCAAAAAACTCACCACAAGCCAAAAAAAAAAACGAAAAGTTTCATCAAAAATCAAAACAATGCTCATCACATTCTTCGATAGCAAAGGAATTATCCACAAATAATTTGTTCCAACTGGTCAAACAGTTACTTCCACATGTTACCTCGAAGTTTTGAAGTGTTTGAGGTCCAGAATCCGTCGTGTTCGACCAGAATACCGCGATCCAAAAACTGCACCGAGTCACACAGCACTCATTGTTCGTCAATTTTTGGCTCGGAATCAGGTCTGTGTGTTGAATCACCCGCCGTATTCACCTGATTTGGCACCGTGCGACTTCTTTTTATTCTCAAAACTGAAATTGAAGTTGAAAGGAGGTTTTTTTGATGACATTCAGACCATACAACGGGCTTCGATGAGGGCACTGGAGGCAATTCCAAAAAATGAGCTGGAACACGCGTATGAATCACTATTAAATCGATGTAACAAGTGTATTGAATCATGAGGAGAATATTTCGAATAAATATACCGAAAAATTAGCAGATATCGTGTTTTAATTGTGTTTTCTAGAGGTAGTCTTAATACATAATTGTCGCTCCTTGTTTGAATCAAAAAAAATATTGCTGTGAAAATTCAAAAAATAAATATGGCCTAAAAATAGCAAGCATATAGTTCGTCCCGCACATTTCAGTTCAGTTCCATTTCAGGGTTGTTCTTTTAAACGAATTCTGATATTATCCATAGAAAAATACTCGTACTATAATAAATTCAACGCCTTTTGCAATACTAGATATTTTGCCTCTGGCACATGAGATCTCATTAAGTTACAGCGTCAGCCTCTGTATGTAGGCGAGCATAAACAATGAAAAAAGACTGAAATGTGTGGGTACATTATCAATATTTGTAGGCATTGTAATACATGTACTCTATATGGCAGTACTGATGTTAGTACGATATTTTGTTGTTGTTGTTGTTATTATTATTAATGCTACAAATTCCAGCACAGCGTGATGTAGTCATAAAAAAGGGAATCTAAATAAATATCAACATAAATTTTGATATGATCTGCAATTAAATGGCACTGTCACACTCAAACACACACACACACACACACACTCATGCATATCTGCACAACGATAATATTGTTAGTAAAAGAGAAGAATGAGAAGAGTAATAGAAGAAATGAAAAAGCACATCATAAAGAATAATATACAGGACACGCGAAAACAATCCTGACCACAGAAGCCAGATACGCATACGTATAGTATTTACCATGTTATACGCATACGACGCTACTAATTGCATTGCTGTTTTTTGTTTTTTTTTGTTTCGTAGTGTGGTGCTCATGGTCATAGGATGTTGATGATAGTGTATGAGTATAAGAACCAGTAGGGGCGAATACGCATTTTAACTAAATTGCAAAATGAAAGCAAAAGTAAACCTTCTATGTATTTTATGGTTATGCTAATTTTTTGATTTGTCTGTTTTTTTTTTTTTTTGCTTTGTTATTTTTCTGCTTGCCCCTGTCAATGTTGCTTATTTTCATAATTTAACGCTTAATATAGAGTGTCTTTTTTTTATGGCGCAAAAAAATATGGTATACGCGAAGTAAAAAAAAAAAATATAAGAAAAACAACAAAAGAATGAATGAAGGTATGGACACTCTCCTCAATGTTTTGTTAAATTAAAATGGTTTCCTCCATAATCATGTAAGCTAGCATGATGTACAAACATGTTGATGGCTACCTATTGCTTACAATAGATTTGATACTCGTGTATGTGCAAGCACATTGTTTGTGTGTTCGTTGTGTGTGGGTGTAACATTAAATTTATCTTCTTGTCTGTCGCTCAGCCATATTAACTTCCCCAACAAATTAAGTGCAACCATTTTTAGATTACTTTATCATATATAGTCATCATATGTACCTACGTACATATATATTGTATCTATATAGTAAGTTGTCTATCATTGTGTTATTTTTTATTTTTGGCATGACAAGATATAGCCATTTGCTTGTGATGAATGTTTACAGAATTCATAAAATGTAAAATAGCATATTATCATTATTCTTGGGTCATGACAAGCAGAAAGGACAACATATATAGACATACATATAGCATGACTCTGCTGATGATGATGTTGATGATGACAATGATAGCCAACAAGGAAGAAAAAAAATTGCCATAACAATCATTCAGGCAACAATGATGATGAAATCAAACAACATTAAATGACATCAAACAACAACAACAACAACAACAACAACAACAACAACAACAACAATATCAATAGCAAACCCAATGACTATGATGAAGAAACTCGACACCAATATCAGAACACACATCAACTACAAGTACAAGAAAAATCAACATCGAAATGGCGTACAGTGTAACAATGTTCTACAATATATTGTGGTGATGCAAAATATCATCTCACTTTACACTTACCTAAAAAAAAGTGTTTTCCAGAATATTTTATCAGACAGAAGGATCAACATACAGACATATGGTACATAAAGACAGATATGGCTAAATCGATTCAGATATATATTTTATACCTTTGTTATGTCTCTTTGTTGTTGATACAAACGGAAACACAAACCCAATATACCCTCGACTCGACCCTAATTTAATATTTAGACGCTAACGTTTCAAATTCAATCTGAACTTCTGTTCGAATCCACTACGATTTTTGGTAATTAGTATTATTAGAATGTAGCGTATTAAAATCCGACCTGACATATAGATGGCGGCTGTAGTTTAAAAAAAAAATTACTTTGGTGAAAAGTGGCAACCTTATAAAATATATTTTTTAAGTTTCAAGGCGCCACGTTATTTAGTATATTTTTTGGAGCCATCGAAACTTAATGACCTCAGTGAATTTGTAAACATGAAAAAAATTGGTCACCGTTATGTAATGTAAATACTTTCATTTGAAAGGTCTCAGTTCAACGAATATTAAAGCCCAACTAGATTCTTCTCTGGGGGAGTCTGCTCCTTCGTTTACGACCATAAAATATTGGGTGGCAGATTCTTACGAGCTGCCAAGACGAACACTGTAGTGGTCGACCAATTGAGGTGAGCACGCCAGAAACGGTTAAGAAAATCCACAAAATGGTATTGGATGATCGCCGGCTGAAGGTGAAATTACAGGCATTTCAAAAAGTGCTATACATCGCATATTGACCGAAAATTTGGAGATGAAAAAGCTGTGTGCAAGATGGGTGCCGCGTTGGCTCACAATAGAACAAAAACAACGTCGTGAAGATGTTTCTAGAGAGTGTTTGGCGATGTTTCACAGTAATAAAGCCGAGTTTTTGCATCGATTCGTAACCATGGATGAGACATGGGTCCACCAGTTCACACCTGGGACAAAGGAGCAGTCAAAACAGTGGACTGAAAGGGGAGAATCGTGTCCAAAGAAGGCGAAGACAGTTCCATCTGCAGGCGTTGGAGCACTTAAGTGATGAAATTAAAGAAAAAAGGCCACATTTGGCGAAAAAGAAAGTGTTGTTTAATCAAGACAATGCACCAGTTCACATATCCGTTCCTGCGATGGCCAAAATCAATGAGCTATAGCTCGAATTGCTTCAGCACGCACCTTATTCGTCAGATTTAGCTCCTCGAATTATTTTCTATTTCCAAACTTGAAAAAAATGACTTGGTGGAAGAAGATTTGCAAACAATGAAGAGGTGGAGTCTGCGGTAGATGGCTATTTTAATGAGCTAGGCAGTTCATACTATAAACACGGTATTAAAAGCTATAGAATATCGCTGGGAAAAGTGTATAGAACTAAAAGGAGATTATGTTGAGAAATAAAAATGTAAAAAATATCCCAAATTTGTTGTTTTCTTTCTTAGGTAGGGTATTTCTGGGATTGCCTTCATAATGATTAGTTAAATAGATAAATGGAATAGTGAAATGGTGATGGTCTATGGCCATGGTGATAATGATGACCGATTTTTGTGTCATAACGTATAAGCTTCAGTGTGCTGTGAAAAATATTCAAGAACTCATAAAGAGAAAATGTCCTGTTGGTCAGCTGAGATCCTTATATGCTGCATGTGCTATGGAACTATAACTGCATTTGTTACACTGTACGTATGAACGCTATTTTCATTGATACGTTTTGTTTCATTTTTTTGAATTGTGTGATATAATGATGACCAAAGACCAACAAGAACAACAACAAAGCTGAACGTTTATTACAGCAATGTCATCATAAAAGCAACAACAACAGTAACAGCAGTAGAAGTTGCAGAAGTAATCATTATCATTAGCCCTGTTAATACTAACGCCATTTACTATGCATACTACACACACACACACACACAATATATGTAAATTTAGAGTTCCACTATCATGGTTGTTAGTTGTATGTAGTTGTACTTTTGTAATGTACTGTACTGTACTAGTATATTGTATGAGTACTTCAAATCGCCTTCACAAATTGCCAAGTAAGCATTTTATCCCATATATGTTTTCATCTTCATGTTAAGTTATTCGTTTGACATTGTTCTTGTTGCCTGGTTGCATTGTTCTTAATACATATAATTATTTGCAGTATATATTAGCTATGGTCATTGTTGCTGTTATTGTTATTGTTATTGTTGCTTATACAAACTGCGATTTGTTGTCATGATCCTCATCAGGAGTGTTTATGATAATGTCTTAAGTAGTTTGGGTTAAAACTGATTCATGCTATTGTTGTTGTTGCTAGATTGTGGATTTTCTCTTTAGTTCGAATAATGTTATAAACATTATTTATTTACAGATTGTGTGTATGTGAATGTGTATGAGTTGAATTTCCAAAACTTATTCCATCCCCATATGGAATGCGAGTAGTTCAAATACTAAGATGTGTTACTATTCATATAACCAGTTTATTTGCCTATTGGAACAAAATTTGATCATGCTAAATTGATTCAAGCATTCGTTAGATTTTCCTTACTCCTGGCACATGGTATGACGTTGAGTAATTCTTTGTCTCTAATACATTATAGTAAGAAAAGAAAGATATTCCTGGACTATGATATTTAATAAGAACATCATGGTTCATGGTCGAAAAGACTCATGGTTTAGTATGTTGCACCAATTGTCGCATAAATTGGCATCGGGCTATTTCTCAATATGATTGGACTATGGAATATTTTTTTGGTCTATACTAATAGTGTTATGCAACAATAACTTCTGATTTTTAAGAAGCCGTATCACTATATAAATACTATGGATATTTATTAAGTAGAATATTCCCCATTCTTTAATATCTATCTATAAAGTATAAAAAATGCTGTAAAGTTGATAAAATTGGGTGATATTATGCAAATATATAATGTGTTATCTAAAGCATACATATATTAAATTTATGTTTATTTTGAAATACATGGTCATAGTTGAATTTATAAATCTGCTCTTTATTATAAACACTTATAAGTAAGTGTAATGATTTAAATATTTCTTCTGCTGACACTGTGCATTAAACTGTGAATAGTGAGACATTCTCTACAATACCAAAAATGCTAAAAGTGCACAATAAAGCTTCATAAGTTTGCACAAAAAAAAGCACATCAATTTTTACCCAAAATTTATATATTTATCTCTTTTAATTTTATAAATGTGTATGAAATATGATATGCCTAGTGGCAATCCCATCCAATCCATCCATCCATCATACCTGCCAATAATATTTTTTTCACTTGAATTTTTGAGTAAACTCCTGGTTGAAAAATTTTCAAAATAGTGGAGTAGTTTCCTAACTCTCGTTGTGCAGGGAAAATTGGGAAGGACCTCTCTCAGCAGTTTAATACCGAACAGGCTTTCAGACAAGGTGATTCATTATCATGCGATTTCTCCAATCATATTATGAAGAAAATAGTACGAGTCGCTGTTTTACGACATAAAGACACTATCTTCAAAAACATTGCCATTTTCTTAACGTAAGCCGATGATATTGACATAATCGGCACGATCATGCGAGCAGTCTGTGCAGCATCCTCAGAGTTGGAAGGAGAGTCGCGTCGAATGGTTCTTACGGTGAACGACGACAAGACGAAGTACCTAGTGTCAACAAAGAGTCCCGGCATCTTGGACAGTACTTTTGAAGTAGTGAGGTACTTTGTCTATCTTGAAATCAGCTTTAACACCCGTAATGATGTCAGCCTGGAGATATTGCGAAGGATCACTCTTGTTGACAGCTGCTACTTTGGGTTAAGGAAGCAACTGAGAAGTCGAGCCCTCTCTCAAGAAACGACAACCACTAAAGTTATTCAAACTGTCTGTATTTACATATAGTGCCGAAGCTTGAACAATTTCTACCCTAGATGAGAAAATGCTCAGAATTTTCGAGAGAAAAGTCATACGCAAAATCTTTGTACCTATTTGTATTGGCGGTGACTATCGAATAAGGTACAACCGTGATCTGTGTGAGCTTATGCTGACAGCGAAATAGTATCCAGCGTTTGCGCTGGATATATCATGTCGAGCAAATGAAAAAAACACGTTTCAAGGTTTTATATTGGGAACCGGCTCGTGGACGTTGAAAAAGAAGCAGACCTAATCTTCGGTTGAAAGACCAAGTACTGAAGATCTTGACGGAGCTTGGAATTTCTAAATTTCATTAAGTGGCGAAGCATGCTAGATTCAGCCTAAATCGATTTTCGGTTGTTACGGCCACATAGGAAAGTAAGTAAGTTTCTGAAAATATTGATTTTGATATATTTTACCAATACAAAAAAATATTTTTGTATGCAATTTTCGTTTTCCTTGTATTATTTTTATCGAATTTTCATGTCATATCATACAATTATATAGATAGGATTAGAAGAAAACGTCCTATATATAGTTGTTGTGATTTATAGCATAGTGTTGTCCTAAAACTATGAAGATTATGCCTGTTATTATCAATAATTTTATTTTTAATATTTGTTTTTAACATTCGTTAACATTTCTGTATTGTAACATTCATCAGAATTAATGATTATTGTGATGACAGAGGTTAAATTGTCTTCTTTTCATACCATGGCTATATTACAGATTGTAATCATTTCATTATTTTCATCGACACATAAGATTATTTTATAAACTTAGACGCTTTCCTAGATATTACATGTCCCAACAAATTTGTTAGCACAATTTTATCAACAGAAAAGAAGAAGAAACATATCACAAATAAATTGTTTTTCTTAATAGAAACAATTTAATGCGATGAATATCATATTGTTGTAAAAAAACTTATTTTCTTGGTGACTCTGCTGTTGTGTTTATTATTATGTCGGTACTACTCCCCGACTAGTACTACTTAATATTACATGAAATTAAATGTTGTTCTATGCATATCTATTCATGTTGTTATTTTTAAATTAGAAAAAAAAAACAACCATCACGAAAATTAATTTTAAAAGAGAAAGAAAAAAATACAAGAACTTCACAAAAGCACTACATACATAGTGTAGATAACATATGTACGGTAAGGGGAGTGAATTAAAAGAATGGACATTTTGCATGTACTAATTCATGTTGTTTTGACCAATGCTTTTTGGTATATCTATTTATATTGGGAATACATATATATTAAACTACACCTTAGTGACTAGTGGCCTATTTATATGCTAATTGCTATGTCGGAACGACAAGAAATTGAGTGGATGAGAAAATCAGAAACGAAAGAAGATATAACAAGGACATAATACAACACAAAGCATGAGTACAATGCATATATACATAAAGTAGATGATGTTGATGATAATGTTTGGTATTCGTTGTCGGTGTTGCTGAAGAACATGAACATGTTGATGGCAACTTACTGAATAGTATATGTGTATACCTATTATATACTCGTTGTATGGTATATTATAAATCTCTTGGAAGGACTTGTTAAGGTTTTGTTGTTGTTGTTGTTGTTGTTTTTAAAATGAACAAACCTGTGAATAGGTGATATGTTTGCTGATGTTATGCTTGAATTGAATATGCATGTAATTTTCACTTTCAACATTTGACTTTAAACAAATGATTGAAACGTTTTTTGTTTGTTAGTGGATTTTTATATTACATAGAAGCTGTTTTCCAATAAAATTGTTATTGATCTCGTTAGTTTTATATAAAAAAAAGAGTACTGACACTTGAGAATAGCTCAAAACTTCAATTTTTGACTGCACACATCCAAAAATCGCATACACTGTAAAATTAGAGTTAAAAATAAAGTCCCAGTGTCTTCCACTTTTTCAAGATCAATTCGTATAATCATTTAAAATTCAATTCAATATTTAATTAAAATTACATATCGGCCGGTATCTCAAGAATAAAATCTTCAATATTGACTTTTAGTGCGTCAACCGCTATAGACCGCATGTTTGTCGCTATAGACATGAGCCTTAATATAGCCCCACAAAAAATTGTCTAAAGGCGTTAAATCGCATGATCTAGGCGGCCAATTGACCGACCCCAAACGTGAAATAAACTGTTCATCGAACTCGCTTCTCAATTGGGCCATTGTTTCGCGTGGTGTGTGGCATGTGGCACCGTTTTGTTGAAACCACATGTCAGCCAAGTCCAGGTCTTCCATTTTGGGCAAAAAAAAAGAAAAGTTTCAAATCATCGCACGGTAGCGTTCACCATTCACAGTAACGTTCCTGGCTTAGTCGTCTTTGAAAAACTATGGTCCAATTATGCCACCGGCTCATAATCCACACCAAACAGTGCATTTTTCGGGATGAATTGGCAGTTCTTGCAATGCTTTTGGCTGCTCTCCACACTAAATGCGGCAATTTTGATTGTTCGCATATCCATTCTACCAGAAATGAGCTTCATCGCTGAATAAAATTTTGCGATAAAAAAGTGGATCTTCATCCAACTTTGCACACCGCCCATTCACCAAAAAGTTAGCCGTTGTGGTAGGTCGTGTGGTTTCAATTCTTGCACCAGCTGTATTTTAAAAAGTCTTACACCCAAATTCTTCCGCAAAATTTTCCACGTAGTGAAGTAACAGAGACCAAAGTGCTGCGAACCGGACCGAATCGATAATTCACGGTCATCAAAAACACTGGCGGATACAGTTGCCATATTTTCCTCTGTCCGCACTCTACGTATGCGTGTTGGTGGTTTAATGTCCAATACTGTAAATTTGGTGCTAAACTTAGTCACAAGATTCCGAATAGTCACCTCAGAAGGTCGCCCAAACTGACCATAAAGTGGAAGAAGTGCACGATGCACTTTCTTAACCGAGCATGCTTTTTGAAACGCTTGCTTGCTTCAATAATCTGCAAGCGTTGATCGTTTGAAAGTCAATGGATGATTGACCAAACTGAACATGTTTGACAATAACATGTTACACGAAAACAGCTGAGCTGCCAGAAACAGGGTTTCCAAAAAGAAGATTGCTAAAAATTCACCCTGTAGTATCCATGCATTCATCATATAAAGATTTATTGAATATATTCTCATATAGTTCATCAGTGGATAACTGAGAGACGGATGACTAATTTGGCGTAATCCTGTTCAAAAGTTTTGAAACAAATTACATTAGCATGCAGAATATATGTTGCGGTCATACTACGTTTTTGGAACCTTGTTTAAGTTCAAGAGATTCCCTGATATTTTAATCTGCTTGATGAACACTCCAGATTTTAGACCGCTTGAGAAGGGCTTATGTCTTAAAATTACTTGGAATAGTTCTTTTGGGAGGAAGATCAAAGCTCTTATTGTAAAATCTATTAATACTCTGTAAATATAAAAGCGGTATAAAGATGGCGCCAAAACTGTTCACGGTAAGCATGTAGTAGATTATGTAAAATTGTTATTTATCAAATTTTTACTTGCTTAATGCTTAAGTGTATTTTTGCTTGTGAAATATTTTTCACTTAAGTTCTTGATGTTGTTGTTTCTATACTATAGCTATAATAGTTATATTACGTTGTACATATGCATGAGTGTTCTCCTCACATTCCACTATGTGGTTTTATGAGCAACAGAGGGCTCTGAATATATTGTCAAGCATCCTTCAAATGTTTATTCGCTAGTCTATTCGTGATGGTTTATTAGATTCAACAAATATGAATTATTTAGTTTTTTCCTCCTCAAACTTTCTACGATTATTATGAGTTGTAAAATTTTATTATTATTTTCGTTTTTGGAAATTTGCTAAACATAAAAATGTTTATGATGAATTTCCCAACATTTATTTCTACTCGATTTTTGTTTTTTTTTTTACTTTTTTCTTAAATTTTCTTCATACATATACATATGGCGGGTAATATGTAGGATATGGTTTATTGTAGTGTATATAAAAATTGCAAATAACATACATATTTACCATTGAATATGCTCAGTATAAAACGGGCATTGCATACAAATTGCCACTGATTATTATTTTCCTTTATTTGTTTATGGCGTTGAGAAACAGTAGACTGAGTATTTATGCATAGTGAACACTACAAAACTTACTGATTCATTTATATGTAAATGGAATATATACATATTTTGAGAAATATTTCCATATGGACAAGCAATTTTCTTTTGTATTCAGATAACATACTGAGCAAAAGAACTTAGTTGTTATTTAATAATTTGATAAAGAGTGCTAAAATCTGGGTAATGTTGTATATTAAAAATATTTTTATGTTCAGATTGTATGCAGTCACATATATGTAATTTTGATTATTTTGCAGGGACAATCATTCCAAAGATTATAGTGCCATCAAATATGGTTGTCATAGACGGAATACTACTCAAGTCAATGTAGTTTAAAGTTTTTAAAAATTCTACGACTTTGTATGGGATCTACAATACCTAGTGGGTGTGACTCATGTATTTATAAAAAAAAATATTTATTTCAAATTTTAATTTACGTGTCAAATATGGTTGTCTGGCCCTGACCAGACTACGCCTCAAACACTTTCAGCTGAGTCTCCCAAAACCAGCTTGAATCATCAAAAGTTCGACGAGATAAATTATATCCTTCATTAAAAAGGTGGAGGAGATTCTAGTATAGTAAACGGGCTTGGGTACAAAAGATCTCGTTTGGTCGCAGTGCCCGTAACACTTGTGGTTGGCCTCCAGAGGTATCAGCTATAGGTCTCATATCCTCTAACAGACCTTGGTCTGGTTTCGCGTGGACCACTTGATGAACAAGGATTATGTCCTTATTCCAACGTCACACACTATTTTGATTGATTGATTGATGGTTGTCCAGGAAAGAAGAGCAATTAAGTTATGATGATTCAAAGTTAAACACTTCTTATCTCTTTGTATACGAACTGCCCTAGCTAATAGGTGTGGTTTGCCCATTTCCTGTAAAACTAGTCTAATCGCCATCGTAAGTTATGGCGGCTAACATTTTTTAAATATCGCCTATTTTATATGAGATCCTTATTTAGAAGTAGGCATGTCTTACTGATATGATTATCAGTAAGACAATATTTGTTCAGATTGTGGTGCGAACCAGCAACATCATTAAAACAACTATTTACGCGATGCTGAATATATTGGGTGTGTGAATTAGTAACCGGCCTTTTACGTTACATGGCTTCATGTGTAAGCGCGATGTCGCACATTATTATCCAAAATGTCATTTTAAATGTCTATTCGCTTGCTGTTAAAATCTGTAAAAAGTTTTCAGTTTGGTTGTGCTCATCATATTTCTTATTCTTCTTCTTCTTCTTATGTGGCCATAACAACCAATGATCGATTTAGACCGAATATATAATGCAGCGCCAGTCTTCTCTATTCTTCGCTTGCTAGCGCCATCAACCCAAATAGGTTCGAAGATTCTGCACAGAACTTTTCTCTCGAAAACTCCAAGATATTCTCATCCGTTGTGGGAATTGTCCAGGCTTCTGCCGTGTAGAGTGTAGTTTTCGACCTTCGAGAGAGGGCCTCAATTGCTTACTCAGTCCAAAATCCGACCTGTTAGCAAGAGTTATCCTACGCGTGATCTCCAAGCTATCGTCATTACAGTTGTTGATGCTGGTTCAAAGATAGTCGAAGTCCTTCGCAACCTCGAAAGTGTAATTGTCAATAGTGACGTATTTTTTTACGATGGAAAATTTTAAGAATTGGCGAAAAAAAACAGCATTTGCGGGTAGCTTTATTAAGTTACATTTTTGCAAAGAAAAGTGCGGCTGAAAGTCATCAGTTGCTTGTGGAATTGTATAGCGACAATTCTCTATCCCATACACAATGTAAGGAGTGGTTTATGCGCTTTAAAAACGGTAAATTTGATATCGAAGGCAAACAACGCTCTGGAAAGCCGAACAAGTTTGAAGACGAGGATTTGGAGAAATTATTCGACCAAGACTTGGTCGAATAACGGCCGTAATATTCGACCAGACACGAGTCGGTAATTTTTCACCATGACAACGCACGACCACACATTGCTATTCCAATCAAAAACTATCTTGCTAATAGCGGATGGGAAGTTTTATCCCACCCGTCTTATAGCCCAGTCCTGGTACCTTTAGATTACCACTTGTTCCAGTCCATGCAGAACACCCTTAATAGAATACGCTTCACTTCACTTCAAAAATGGAATCCATAAATTGCCAGAAAGATGGGGAAATGTCATAGTTTCTGACGGACAATATTTTGAATTGAATTTGAATTTTTTACAGAATTCTTAAAAATAAATAATTTTTTAGCACTAAAAAAGACCGGTTACTAATTCATATAAAATTATATTTATATTTCTTGTGAGAAGATTTTCATTTACAATCTATCGATAAAGCCCAAGTCATGAACAAATATGTGAAGAAACTGAAATTAAATTGTTTCTACATTTTTAACTGAAATAAACAAATAACCTCATAGCTAATCTAGAGGGGTTAAATGTATGAGAGTTGAAATATTTCAAATAAATTTTTCCCCCATTGTTCTAAAAGTTCCCATATAAAACAGGAATGTAAAACTTAATTATGTATATGTACTTCTTTGGCTTAATTTTTTATATATATATATATATTTTTTTTTGCATTCTTTTTTAAGTACGAGTATATTTATTACACAAATTATTTTTATTACTTTCTTTTTTACATAGGACAGAAAATTAAAAGCTAATTAAAACACAAAATTCCTTGTCGAAGCATGAGACGTATTTTAGTTTAAAAATAATCTCTTTATGTGCTCCATTTATTTGTATTATGTGCAATAATTCAATGTGAATTGCAATTAGGAGTAAGTGTTGCTTGATATGTATTCAGATGAACTCACGAAAACAAATATTATTATTCAACAATTATTATTATTGGTATTTGAAGTCGATTCATACCGCTTTGCAAAAGCTGGAACCAAATTATAGGGAATTTTCCCCAAAAAGGGTATTGGTTGTATCGGCAGACTTACGTATCGAATATTCACCATCACCAAGATCACACAGTGGATTGCACATCAAAACGATATTTTGAGTATTTCCTTTTGAAATGGCTTTTATTTAAATATTTACTCCATCGAATGTTTAAATTTTAAATTTATCAATCCTGCCGATGTTGTTGAGAGTACAGCGACCAAATTTTTTGTGAACTTCTTTCGACCAATCGAAGGGAAATATTCTCTTGGCGATTTAACGTACTATAGGTAATTTATTGCAAATGTAGCTGTTATGTACATTCAAATTCCTAATGATCCCTGTACCTTATTGTGATCTGGCACATATTTATGTTACATTGTTATTTCTCATGCGGCATTGATGTTTGCTGACCACCACATTTGATTTTGAGAGACTTCTTCCAAACGCCTTGAGACGAAATTTTATACTCAAACGATAACAAAACTAAAGCATTTATACATGTACTTAGTACTGTACAAAAGAAACTTTTTTGCAATGCAAATATCTGACCGCACTTAAAAGTACGGGTTAGGCAAAGGCCTTTGTGCACTGCGACTAACCTGGTCTATTGTGCACCCCTTTATACTTAGATATTTTGTATATTTAATATATACTATATTTAATATATATATATATATACTGTATATGTTTTTTAATATATCGAGGAAAAGAGCCAGCTCCTTCGGGGGAGCATTTGAAGGTCTTCATCTTCTAGTAGGTATGAACCTAGGATTTTGTGCCTCCTGTGGCCTAGTGCATCAGAGGTTGTAATTAAATGTTTCCTCATCACAGAAAAATCTGCAAGTACTTGTGTTGGATACTCCTAATTTGTATAAATGTTTATTGCATACGAAGTGGCCCATTAGTGCTCTGGAGAACAATCTAAGATTCTTTTGGTTTCAGGAGAAACCGGTGTTTTCTCTTCTGGCATCAAAGCTGAGGCATTTTTTGGAATGGTTGAGACCGCCAGTGTTATTCCAATATTCTCTGATTCTATGTGGGATCCATTTCTTGGTATACTGTTTTATGTTTGTTTTTATTGAAGCCAAAGGACGGGGTTGGACCGATAAATTGCCCTTCAGCCCCTTTTTTGGCTGATCCGCCTCTTCATTACCTTTGTGTCCTTCATGTCCTGGCACCCAGATCAGAGAGATCTGATTGTGGATGGCCAGTTTGTTGAGTGCATTGTTACACTCTGTGAGAACTTTTGATGTAAATGTGTAGCTTTTAAGAGCTTAGAGGACTGAGTGACTGTCTGAGAGTATTTGACTCTTTGGTGTCCTCTTTTGGATAGGATTTCCACTTTTTTTCCATTTTAGCATAAAGCTCTGCATGGAATGGCACTGGTGTTAATACGTTGAAATACATATCGAATAATCTCTGTACATAATACTTGATTATACAATTGCATTTATAATTGCAAAATTAAAAATATACAACTCGTTCAGTTAGTTTGTTGTTGTTGTTGGTGGCACAAAAGTTCAATTTACACACTGGATAAATTCTAAAAAGTATAAAATATGATAGAGAGTTAGAAAAGGTGAGAAAAAAAAACACACACACACATACATAGAATGAAATAGAATTGAAGTAAGAATCATGTGTCAAAGGAAAAAAGCCCTGCTTTTTCTGTTTCCGTTTTTTTTCTTCTTCTTCTCTGCAGTGTATAGTGTACTTGTAATTCCATAGGAATATGCAAGTACTTGCACAGGTACTTAACGTAATTTTCTTACACGTACGCACTCAAACCTCAGTCACACACACACACACATTCATTACATCAATAAGTCTAGCTATCGTATGTATGTATGCTTGTTAGTGAATAACCAAAGTAACAGTAGCAGCAGGACATTTTATTGAAAGCAAGTGGGCTGTGAATTACTTACTCAATGAAGAAGTGATGATAATGGTTGTGCCAATATATGAGTATTCGTTGCATCAACTTTATAAGGTGAATACAAAATTAACTCACTCGCACTTGCATATGAGTGAGGGGGGCGGGGGAAAGAAGAAACCAGTGTCAGTCAGGTGATGTCGATAGTAAGTAGTGTAGAGAGAGAGAGAGAGAGAGAGAGAAGGAATTGCTAGAAGCAATGTACTTAGACTTCCTTTGGTTAGAAATTTCAATAACGTACGCAATAATGAAACTCACTTACTGTGGTTGCTGCTATTGCTAGCAGCAATGCTCATTCGTATACATATCTACTCATATAACTACTCATATCATAATCAGATGCGATTTGATAGGGTAAAGTGTTAAAGTGTCCCAATAATGAAACTGTGTCATGGATTGTTTGCCGGGACGTTCGTTTTTCTGTTTTTGTTTTTTATCTCATTTAAATTTGTATATAGTATAGCTAGTGTATGTGTATAGTATGAGAATGTATGTATGGATGATAATGAACAACGGTAGAGAATGAATATGAGAGATCTGATGGTGACTAAGTATAGGAAATTACATATTCATATACCTATTGGTATGGTACTCGTTGTATAGAATTATATATTAAGTACATTTTGTGCTTATTTAAGCACACCGGTAAGGTATACGCATACGTGCACACGAACAATTGTAGTACGTAGGTACTTGTATATACAATTTGAGATGGTTTCTTTGAGATTATGAACGATAGAAACGTAAATTCACAGAATTATATCTTCTCAAAATAGCATTGTACAATAAAGATGAAAGGTTTCTTTTGTATACAAGTATATTGGTCCGAAAGACATAAATATTGCGAAGTAAAAAAAAAAAAATTTCGAATTGAAAATAAAATTATTCTCATCAATGCATTTAAAATGAATGTGTAAAAATTTTCATAATCAAAGTATTCAACTAAATAAATAATAAAAAAAATGTACCTAGGTAGCTTATACATACAAATATATTCAATAACTTTATTAGCAAGTAAGCTGAATTGACTAAAAGAAAATATTTTCTGAATTGAATCTGGAATTATGAAACGTTGTAATTATTTCAGTTTATTATTTATTTATATATTTCTTTTTAAGAAAGTCGATCAACATAAATTCTTCAAATACATTAAGTTGATGTAAAATCCGGGCGTCCGCGCATTGTGAGCACACCGAAAGCGAACAAAGTCGTGAAGAAACGAATCAAACGGAAACCGCTGCGAAAACAGAAGCGAAAGCTTCACCGTAGAAGAATCGCTCAATAAACAGAATGATCGTGTGTATGCTCGGTCATCCAGAGAAGCATCCCAACTCATCCCGAGGATCCAAAGAGCCCTCTGATCCAGCTCACAAGGTAAAAACGACTCAAATGTGGCTAAAAAACAACATTTCGGACTTCAGACCTCAACCCGTTGGATTACAAGTCGTGGTCCGTATTAGAGGGCGTGGCTTGTACTACTCGGCACCCAAATATTGAGTCATTGCATCTCGCGATCGATGAGCGGCCAGATCGTTTCAAGTCATGCTGGAAGGCAAATGGAAGTCATTTTGAGTAAGTTGTTCTAAGATTTGTAGATTTGTAGGGTTATTCAATGTCGTTTTATGCCATTAAACTATATCTGTGGTTTTTGGTTCCATCCGAACAAAAAAAACATAGTTTCTTCATTGATTCGTTGCCGATATAGTGGATATTCTCCCTTGGTAGACTTCAAATATTGTTCCAAATCGAATTACTTTATGCAGAATTCTTAAAAATATTTTTTTAAACTTGTGTTTAATATCAGAGAGGCTATTTTATTTAAGTGTAATTTTTAGTAAAATAATGCCATATATTTGTAATTTTGTATAAAACTTGTAACTTATCAATCAATTCATCTAAAGGAAATGATAAAAATTATGTGAATATGTCCGCTACAATAACAGGCCATTCAATAAGTCCATAGAAAAAGTATGAGAAAAACCAAATTTTGACAAAACTCAAATTTATTATTCAACATAGTATAGCCTTCGAGGGCGATACAACGAGTATAGTGATTTTCCAACTTATCGATACCATTTTTATAGTACGATTTCTCTTTTTCGTCAAAGTAGGACTCAGTTTCAGCGAGTTTACTACATCATCGGTTTTAACTTTCTTTCCAGAAAGCATTCTCTTGAGATCTGATAACAGGAAAAAGTCACTGAGGGTTAAATCTGGAGAATACGGTGGGTGGGGAAGTAGTGTTCGAAGCCCAATTCATCCAGTTTTTTTGCCATCGTTTTCATCAATTTGTGACACGGTGCATTTGCTTGGTGAAACAACATTGTTTTTTCTTTTGCAAATGTGGCCGTTTCTTTGCGATTTCAGCCTTCCGTCGGTCCAAAAGTTCACAATAATAGTCGTTGTTGATGGTGGTTCCTGTTTTGAATGTAGTCGATGAATAATATTCCATTCGTATCCCATAATACAGACGGCATCACCTTACCAGGCGACTGTTGCGTCTTTGCTCGCTTTGGATTCGATTCGTCGACTGCTGTCCACTCAGCTGACTGTCTATTGGATTGTGTTGTGTAATGGTGAAGCCATATTCATTGTCACATATCGATGATAGAATTCGATTTTATTGCGGTTTAACAGCGCCAAAGACTCCGTTGAAGCATCAATACGTTGTTGTTTTTGGGCGACTGTGAGCTCACGCGGCACCCATTTTGCACAGATGTTTTGCATACCCAAATGTTCGTGTAAAATGGTAAAAAACCTACCATCTGATATCTTTATAATATCAGATAGCTCGTGCATCTTCAATTTGAGATCATTCACAAGCAATTTGTAGATTTTTTTGACGTTTTCTGGAACAGCAGCCTCCACTTTTCTACAATTTGTCTTGATGGAGCAGAGTCCGGATAATGTTTATCAAGCTATTGTTTGGTTTAAACTGTAATTTTTTTCATACAAAAGCAATACATTATCAAAACATGAAATTCACTTTTATCCACTTTTTTCCATAACAAAAGTTGCTTCACAGAAAATGCTCTAACTCACGAACCACTTGTCAGATTGTTGTCAATTTTATACACGTGTCATTTGAAGGTTAGAGCTCAATAGAAATTATATGGAAAAATAATTCTAGTAACTCCATCTATATGTCATCCTACACACTTATTGAATGGCCTGTTAAGTCTGTCAAAGAAAAAGCGGTAAGGAAAAAAATAAAAATCTACAATTTCAATAACTTTCTATGACTTCTTTGATGAACATTTTAATTAAATTTATATTCAAATGAAAAAAGAACATGAAAGATCATATAAAAGAGAATAAATATAAATTGTACAAACTATGTACGCACAAATTTGAATATTTACTTGAACATGTATTACATTCTCATACGAGCTAAGTTGTACAGATTAAAATTAGCCTTTATGTTGATTATGAATATATAGTAGCAAAGCTCTAGTACTTGTGCACTACTAGTTATGTATATTTTCGTTTTTTTTTCATCGAGTTCATATCTTCAAATATACGTATAGATTGAGGTTGTAGTAAATTTATAATTTTTTTTTTCTTTTCAGCATTACTGCAAAGTTCATTCATTTAATTACAGAATTTTAGAAAAATCGAGAAAAATATACTGAAAAAATGAACTTACAGACGGCCTGGGTCGATCAAATTAAATTAAGAACAACACCAACACCAAGGCAATAAAGAGTTAATTAATTAATTATTACACGCACACAGATTTACTTATTACTTTAACACCTCATAACTCATTAAAAACTCCCACACGCACACACACACACACAGAGTTTTTTCTGACACTTGCTCAATCGGCTCAATGCCATGTTTATAAACTCATACATACAAGCAAATAGTATACACTGAAATATTTAATCATACCAATACACACTCAGCGATATGCATACATAGACAGAACGTCACAGACACACGCTCTTTCCAACAGGATGTGTTGCTGCTGCTGCTGGCACTTATTACATAGGCAAAAGTATTTCAATACCCACGTATATCAACATCATTATCATCATCGTCATCGTCATCATCATTATAAAGAAGATTATTATTGTCCTCATGCTTCAACTACTATGTATTTCCATTGAATATGCCTTTAGAGAATTTTTAAATAAGTATTAACACGTACGTGCATACAAACAAACAAACAAGCAAACAAAAAATCTTGTAGACTATAGGAAAATATCAAAATGTGAACAATAGCCAGGGAGATTGTGCAAAAAAAGTATAGAAAAAAAATAAAACACCAACAATATAATGTTAAAATTTTAAAAGGAATCTAGTAAAAAGTTTTGGAAAATTCTTTTCTTCCTTTTTTGTTGTTGTTGTTGTTGTTGTATTTATTCCATTCATTTGGGAGTAATAAGAATCTCATATAAAAATATATGCATTTTTTTTACAAAGAAAAATATTAGCAGATATTGTAGGTTTAATCGTAAAGTTATAGGTACAATATTTTGTGTACTGGAATACAGATCCTTCTGTAGTATAGGATACTGGACAACTGAATACTTTTTCGATGGCATATGCAAAGGTTGGGTTGTGTTAGTTTGGCCGTCCCTCAATGTGCGAGTTCACTTAGATTTTTCTTGTCTCTTATCCGCTAAATCAGACTATGTGCTCTTCAAAACAAAACAATGCGCAAATCAATTCCTAATTCCAAATAAAGGGATATCTAAAAAGATACTCACGTTTGGTAGAGCTGACCTACGTATTCTTTGTGGTTATTTCACAGGCCACTGCTGCCTCAAATACCACTTAAAGAAGTTAGATCTAGCTAACATTGATGTCTGCAAATTCTGCAACTTAGACATCGAAAGCTCGGAGCACATTATCTGTGAATCTCAAGCTCTTGACAGACAAAGACTAATCCACTTTGATGATAGTACAGTGCCTCCATGTAAATTATGGAATAACGAACCCAACAAAGTGCTGAAATTTATTAAAAGCCTGAATATTTAGGGTTACCTGAAGACTGCACAATAGATCAAGTCTGGTCGCAGTGCATAGGAGTATGTTAATCATAATAATAATAATGTGCTCTTCATAGAATTGAGGCAATAACTGAAAATAGGCCTAAGTCAATCAGATAATAGTGACCAAGGTGACGTTTGAATTTCATACTAATGCTGGTCTCTAGTTCCTCCACGTTATTTCAGCTCTACTAACTATGAATATACACGTATTGTGGTGTATATGTTTTAGAAGCTAGCTTCTTTTAAGATCACTGGCTGAGGGTTTCAAGTATGCTCGTTGTACAGAAGAAGGAGAAGGTTTAACGTAAGTACCTGCCTGGAAGGCCCTCCAGGACTAGAAGGCAACGACTTCTAGCCCTGATGTACCAATTTGGGGTGCGTGAATGGCCGCACTACCCACCCTTGGTAAGGATCGAGGCCCATCTTAAACCTCTGCTGGACTATGGGGTCCAGCACCCGGTTGAGAATGCAACTCCACACCGAGCAACGATAAATTCTGTCAGTTGGTTGATTTGATGGTTGCGATGGCTGACCTAGACATGTATACTCTGAGTCACAAATAGCGCTGGAGCGCCGTTTTAAAACAACTTCTTCAACAAACATTGATCTAATTGTGGAATCCTACTAAATCTAGCCCTTAGAGATTAAGTATCCCATCAGATCGACAAAAATTCTTCTGACAAAAAAAAAGCTTGGTTTTGCCCCGAGCTAAATTACCATGGTAATGTTACGTATGTCGCCAAGGATGTTTTCCTCTTTTAATTTATGTATCACTTCATCTTTTCACTTGACACATACCATAAGTAAGGAGATGTTGTCATCTTCTCAGCATACTTACACTAAAGGGAAGTCTGTTGAAACAGCGCTTCATGCGTTAGTATCAACAATAGAGAAAACTTTTCACAACAAAGAATTTGTCTTAGTGGCCTTCACGGATATTGAGGGCGCCTTCAACAATGTTCACCACAGAGAGATCACGACTTGAGGTGGATGCAACCCTTAGCAGATGGATAGAAAGGCTACTGAAATTTAGACTAATAACATCCGAGCTGGGGGGATCTTGTACCACAAGACGCGTAAGAAGAGGAACTGGGCAAGGAGGGATACTCTTCCCTGTTCTATGGAACTTGGTAGTGCATGAACTATTAATGGAGATAGAAAGGAAGGGGTGCGGAGTGAAAAAGGCAGCACTGCACTCTATGCCAGTAGGAGGGCAATAGGAAAAAGGTGGGGAATGAAACCTAATATTGTGTATTGGATTTACAAAGCAGTTATATGGGGTCCTAGTTTGGTGGACTGCAATCGCTAAATCCTCTCATATCAAACCTTTGGAAAGAATACAAAGAGCGGCAAATGTAATAATCACGGGAACACTCAGAACAACACCAACGTTAGCACTAGAAACGCTCCTTCATTGCACGCCACTCCATTTTTTCGGGAAACAAATGGCGGCAAACTCGGCAGTACGACTCAAAGGCTTGCACCTCGAAACATCTCTTGATTACGTCAATCCCATTTGAACGAAAATTCCAAATTTCTTTCCCTGACAGGTATGCCTGGGAAACAAGAGGACCTCCGCCACTCTCTACTCTCATATTTAGTGACGGTTCTAAACTGGATGGAAGGGTGGAAGGGGGTGCATACTCTGAGGATCTCAACCTTAATATCTCATTATGCCTGCCTGACCACTGTAGTGTGTTTCAGGCAGAAGTAAAAGCTATTAATACTGCACTAACTAGGGTTAAGCAGAACACTGTCGCTCTCAGAGACATTTGTATCTTGAGTGACAGCCAAGCTGCTAACAAAGCCCTGAACTCTGTTCTCGTTAAATCTAAGGCCATTCTTGACTGCCGCAGATCTCTCGATGAGAGATGCAGAGCAGCATAAAATTCTTCTGTGCTGGGTGCCTGTGCACAGAGATATACGAGGTAACTGCAAAGCAGATGAACTGGCAAGGAAGGGCACAAAGGAGGCCTTATCTTGAGTTAATACAGATTTAGGGATTCCGATTTCCACATGTAAGCATAAATTGGAGGTAATAACCCTCAACGCCTTTCAAAAAAGATGGACGGACACACTCATCTGTAAGACGGCGAAATTGCTGTGGTCGAAAATCAGTGGGAAGCGCACCTGTAAACTTACTGACCTAAATAGACTAGACATGTCGACCTATGTGAGAGTGGTCACTGGCCACTGCCTCATAGGTTCATACGCTGCAAGATTGTGCCTAGGCCATCTCGCACACGACTTTTGCAGAAGCTGCAGAGATCAGGAGGAGCTTAAGACTGTCTTACATCTGCTATGCACCTGCCCTGTTTTGTGCAGGATGTGCAAACAATTTCTGGGCCATTATCAAACGAATGACCTAGCAGAAATATCACAGGTTGAGATTAACAACCTCTTAAAATTCATTAAAAACTCATGTTGGTTCAACGAGTGAATGGGTAAAGGGAATATCCGAGTGGTATTATAGTGGGCCTCTATCTGGCCTACGTGCGCCCTCTCTAATGGAAAGGCGCCCACACTAACCTAACCTAACCTAATTTATCTATCCAGCAATTTTTATTGCCTTCACTTTATGTTAGCATTTTTAATCCTAACGTGTAATTTGCTTCGTAAAATTTGTAATAGTACATCTTACTTACTATATTTTTATGCGAGTACAAATGATAATGAATTAACACAAAAATGGTTGAATTACTCTTATGTTTATAGTTTATTGTTTGTTTAAATTTGTATTTTTATTATTATTATTATTATTCTTTATGTTCTCTACTCTGCTTTTGTTTTCGACACATTTTTTATGATCACTTACCGTAACGATAAAAACACATGCAATATAAAGTAAATCCTTAGGTGCTTACGTGTGTGAGTGTAACAGTGTGCAACAGCGGGTAGAAATAAATGTATACAATATGTTTATTATTTTCAGTATGATTACATGGTGTGTGATAAATATATAGCATATTTATCCTTACTAAAACCGTTTATGTATTACATATATGATAAATAAATAGATAGATATATGTTATATATGTAAAAATATGTAATATGTAAATATGTAATAAAGCTTTCAAATGTTAAATGTCATATATAATCGTAAATATTTGAATAATATTGTATTTAAACAGTTTTTGTTTTTTTTTTTTTTTGCCCTAATAAATTCAATTTATTATCCTTTATAAATAGAAGCACATACATATATGACTTTTACGTTGTACATTTAGGCACACAACCATATATTATATCTATGCCCTGCAACACTTGCAGTTAATTACACTAGAAATATGATATGGTGAATGATATTAAAAGTGGTATGTGAATCGATTTGATCCTTTAACACATTGTCGGACATGCTGAAAAATTTTGTTGCGGAAATATTTTGATTTTCAATGGCATTTGATCTAATTGACTTGTGGATCTAATTTCTGCTATTCGTTTATGGAATATTTTAACTCATAAATAGTATGGGTAGTATGTGTAGTACCTCATTATGGATAGATAGACCTAAAAATGAATGTTCATGAAGTTATCCCTACGAACTAAATGTCTATATACGACCTTGAACGTGTTAAATAATCCTAAAGCATATAGTTATATTGTAAATAAATTTATTTGTTATTTTTAATAAAAATATATATCGTATAATAAATATTTTTTTCTATATCGGAAATATAAACAAATGCTTTAAATATTAATTTATTTAACCTATTGCGCTTCTTTAGGCATTTCAACAATTTGAATTTAATAGATGTATATTTTTTTCAATGTTATAATTCCTCAGACAATTTGCTATGGAAAATTAGCATAATCGCCACTTTACATTGGTGTTAGTTATTAGCTCTCGAAAGTAAAGTACTTTGGTAGATCTCTTTGAAAAATCGTACCATGAACAAAAGCTTAATTCCCTTTAATAGAATAATACAATATTTATAACCGTTTACAAGCGTGTAAAATATACAGCAATTATTTATAGTAATTCCTATGGACTGAATTCCTTGTACGAGGGCGATCCCAGAACTACCCGACCTGACATATAGATGGTGGCAGTAGTTTGAAAAAAATTACTTTAGTGAAAAGTGGCAACCATATAAAAAAAAAAACGTTTTAAGTTTCAACGCGCCACGTTGTTTAGTATTTTTTTTTTGGAGCCATCGAAACATGGAAAAAATTGGTCACCGCTATGTAATTCAATACTTTCATTTAAAAGGTCTCAATCCAACGAATATTAAAGCACAACTATATTATACTCTGGAGGAGTCTGCTCCTTCGTTTACGACCATATAATATTGGATGGCAGACTTTAATCGAGGTCGTACAAGCTGTCAAGACGAATACCGTAGTGGTCGACCAATTGAGGTGGCCACGCCTAAATTAAGAAAATCCACAAAATGGTATTGGAAGATCGCCGGCTGAAGATGAGTGAGCTAGATAAAATTACAGGAATTTCAAAATTCTCCAGATTTAGCTCCTTCGGATTATTTTCTATTTCCAAATTTGAAAAAATGGCTTAATGATAGAAGATTTGCAAACAATGAAGAGGTGGAGTCTGCGGAAGATAGCTATTTTAATGAGCTAGACAGTTCATACTATAAACATGGTATCGAAGCTATAGAATATTGCTGGGAAACGTGCATAGAGCTAAAAGGAGATTATGTTGAGAAATAAAGAAAAAATTTCCCATATTTGTTTTCTTTGTTAGGTCGGATAGTTCTTGGACCGCCCTCGTATCAAGACTTCGAAATTTATTTGTGCTCAAATTTCAAGTATTTCAATTGATTATCCTTTATATTTTTCTAATCGTTTTCTTTTTTTTTTTTGCTCTTTTAGTATTTAGTATTCGCTAATGATTTTAGAATATTATTCCAATCATTTCTCATATAATTCTTCTTCTTGGGTCGTATTTCCTAAATTGTCTTTCTATTTCTATTTCTTCTATTTGACTGACTACCATAATTTTTTTATCTTCAACATTTCTGCTGATTATACTTACCCTTTATGTCCACTCCCATCTCCCATTACTGCTGTATGTCTTAAATTTTGGACAGTATTAGAATGTACCTACTTATTTTAGCCGGTTCCGAACGGCAGAACACTTGTGACATCACTTTTTCTGAGCTTTGTCACAGAGTTCGTTTTTAGAAGCTTTTTCATGGCAAGTTGTTACTGTCGGAAGAATTGCCAATTGCTTGCCGACAGGTGGATACCGTTCGAAAGAAAAATCTTTTCGATATTAAATTTGTTATGCATCAGCCGGATATTGAACCACGACCTACAGATTAGAAGGCGAACACACTAACCACTGAGCTACGGCACCCACTCCCATCTCTTACAAAATATAAATTTGTATAGATTTCGCTCCCATCGCTTCCAGAGAGCCCACAGAGGGTTAAAGTATATAATCGATTGCTGTCAAGTTTGACTTCTTAATATTTCTGGAAACATTTTTACTTTTTAGTTTTCTTATTTTGACTCCTAAGAGAGACTTCCATACAAAATGGACATGAAACCAAATGAAAATCAACAAATAATCTAATAACTGCCCAGGAATACCTTTTCGAATGTATAACAAATCCCCTGCATAACTCATTTGGGGGAAATATTGGGGCCGATATACTTATTCCCTGTATGCAGCCCTTTAGGAGCTCTCGTCTCTCTCTCTCTCTCTCTCTCTCTCTCTCTCTTCGGACTCAAATTCATCGACCTCAAATATTACGTAATATAATAATATTAATCTCTACTGTCTGGCTGTGTTATTATTATTCATACCATGTACTAGCAACTTTTATAATTATCCACATAGCCACACATATACGAGAACGTCTATATCTATTTTTTTGTTGTTTTACTCATTAATTAAATATTAAAGTTTTAACAAACAATATTAAATACTTTAACACTCTTATGTTTGTCACACATGTATGATACTTATATACAAGCCTCTTCCCACAATCGGCAAGTATAAGTATGGCGACACATGGTGGGGAGACAAAAAGAAAAGTTACAAAAATATTGTGTTAACAACAAGCAACAAAATTTCACTCATTTATTAAAATGTGAATAGAATATGTGAATGTATGTGTGTAAGAGGGTTTTTTATTTTCTTCGCCTTCGAAATTAAATTTGTTTGCAATTTTTTAATATAATTTTCAACATTACGACACCAACATAAATTGGGAAACGCACACTAATGATCTCAACAAGTGTACGCTCGAGCGAGTGGGTATAATTAAAACTTTTCATGGTGCATAAAAACGAAAAAAAATGCAGAAAAAAATAATGATATTACTAAAAAAATGTATATAAAGGAAAAGAAAAATAGATGAGAAATTCCAAAAACTTGCCACCAAATCAAAAACAAAGGAGTAAAATAATAATAATAATAATTTAAAATTCTTTCATGCGGAAATGCAACCTCAAATGCAATTTGGTGACAGCAAAACGTAACATACTATCCATATATGTGGGCGCATATACAATAGAAAAAAAAATGAGAACCAACCAAAATAAAATAAAATATCATAATATAATGAGGAATAATAATAATAATAATAATAATAATAATAATAATAATAATAATAAAAGAGAAACAACAATACGAATAATAATAAATCATAATTTATGCGAAAAGTTTTTGTGTGAACAAAAATTTGAACGATGAAATTTTCATAATCTTTAAAATTCAATAAACTAAGAAAGCATTGTAAAATTCTAGCACTTAACAAAGTAAGAGAAAAATAAATAAAAAGAAAATTTTTCCCCGCACGCATATGTATCACAATGTTAAAATGACGGTGAAGAAGGAGAACATGGTGGACATGGTTCAGTGCATTAACGATAGGTAATTGTTACTACATACAACTTTTCTTGAATCCAAGCATACTTAAGGTTCGTATGATGGAATGAAAATTAGAAATTACTAAATATACCTGAAATTATTTTTAGAATTTTATTGCCTAAGTAGGTGCAACTATTTAACACAGATATTATATTATTTTAGTAAATCTTTTGTGGCAAGTATCCGTTACGTCTGTGGATACCAGGAAGGTAAGGTAATTTTATAATGACATTGCGATTGTAAATCGTGAATTTTGTTTCCTGGTTGGGTTATTACTCAGTCAGCCATGGTCAAACAAGAGGGCAGCTCTCGCTACTGACGGAACTACTACCACTTTGTTTTATTTTCTTATTTTTATTTTTCTTGGTTTTTATATTTAACTTTCTTTCTTTTTTACAATTTTTAAGGTTACAATTTCAATCTCTTACTCTATACCTTAATGGGATACCTAACTAACCTTACTTACGCACCTAACGAATCAGTCGTCTGGTTGATCTGTCTCAGCAGAAGTCTCCAAGCGACTGATAATTGTGTAGGGTAGCCTGACACAGGGGTTTCCTATATCCAGCACCCTGGCCTCATACGTAGAAGAGATAGACCTTTTATAGCAATATATAGGAACAACCAACGGTGTGGCGGATGGTTGCTCCAGGTATATGTGGTTGGGCAAAATGACCGCGGGCAGAGCGGACTACTTTAAGCGAGCAGTCGAATACTGACAGCCTCGCTTAAAGCAAGAAGTACTTATAGCCGCCGAGCGAATTAATGCCAGCGCAACTATAAGAGTACTCGTTGGGCTAGCAAACTACTCGAACGGGCCGATTCAAAAAATTCAGCAAGATGGTGTTAGATAGTAGGTAGGGTTACGTCTTACTCGATCAAGCGTCGATTAGTGTTTCATGCCAAGTCATGCACCTTTTATACATATCTATGTATAAAGCATCTAGGAATTATGCAACACTGCATTTTACTTTGTGTGAAAATTCATTTGATTGTTTCTTCTATCTCTGTCGTCATAGCGACTGACTACTCGAGTGCGTGTGTATACATCGTCTGATATTATTGTATGGCGACAATAAGGAGAAGAAGAAGAATCAAATGAATTTTATATAATACACATATTTGCTATGGTTTGTATATTGTTGGTACGTTGGATTTTGTAATGAATGGAGTGCTCGAAGGTAGGTATGTAAAAAGAGGTTGTAACAGGCTAAGTTTTACCCTGTCACAAACTATATTGGTAAATATTTTCGTATATTTTATTTAGGAACAGTGTTTTAATACCTCTTTCATTTACTTACATAATCTTCATCTTTATCCATTTGATGCATGTAAATAGTTCCATATCCTTGAGTGCAATATGTCGATTGCCATCATTATCATCTCAACGTTAACACTTATTCACAGACACACATATATTTGTATGCATATATACATATATTCGTAATATTATATATTAATATCCAACTGTTCATAACAAATTCATTAATATCATGAGTAAAATTTGTACAAGCGTTAGTAAGAGAAATGATGCAAAGTGTAATACACGTGTTCTACAGAGTGCTCTGAAGTTCTCTGTACAAACAAATTCAAAATTTTTAGATTTATTTGTTGTAGTATATTTATTAGTATTTCGACATATAAAAATGGACTATTAATATTTCGTGCTAAGTCTTCCATTTGTGTGGGCAAACACGTACGTCGTCAGTAGTGATAGAGTTACATTCCTATTTACCTTTGGAAATAAGCTGGTCTCTATTTTTTGGTTTTGGGTGCCTAAAAACTGACTGCTGAATCCTAGCCCAAAGATTCTCTATTGGATTCAAATCTGGATAATTTTTATTCCAATCAGTTCACACCTCTGCGATGTAACTTTTTGCGACTGCAGTGCTCGCCTTTAAATTGAACGTTGTTTTTGCAGCAGTTTGCATACACTGGTATCATATGTTTCCTATAATACTCTCCGTCTACTCTCCGCCTGCTTCTGATCAATAATAATAAGTTGGGATTTGCCATGCATGATTATGCCCCCAGCAATTATTATTTTTAAGCCCTGCTTATCTCTCCATTGCCAACAGAAGATGGCGGGATGAGAGCTCTTGTGCTACCACTAGAAAAATCTGGCCAACCCTTGACAATAAACGAACCCGTTCACTGTTGTCAATGGGCAGGAAAACCATAAGTAATGTAGTAGCCGTACTCACGGGCCACTGGCTTGTGGGTAGGCATGCTGCAAGGCTCGGCTTACCGGCCAACGATTTCTGTCGCAGCTGCCAGGACGAGGAAGAGGAGCAAAGTGTTTACCACTTCCTCTGTAGATGCCCCGCCTTGGCACGCAGAAGGCACACTCTACTAGGGAGTGCTTTTTTACAGATACCACAGAGCTTGCACCCATGGATGTCAGGGACATTGCTCTATTCATTAGGAAATCCCAATGGTTCCGCTTAACAGAGGAGATAGGATGGTAGGCATGGTGACATAATGGGCCAATTATTTGGCCTAAGTGCATAACCTAACCAAAGCCCTGCTGCTGCCTTTGTACCGGTTTAATTGATCCTGGGTCACTCGTTCTGATTCGCATATTCTGTCGGTTAAGCTTGGGAAGGAAACAATTCTACTGGTGATTCGTCGGTAAATAGTACACGACACCGTTGCTTGCGGGCTAACTCATTATCCGCAGTAAATGTTTCTCGCACGAGCCGCGTACAAAATTGTTTTCGGTCCGCAATATTTTTTTCAGTTAATAGGGGTTTAACAGGTCGTACGTATGCATGCTGAACCCAAGGGTGGCTTTTAATGTAACTTAAAACAGTTGACCGACTGATTTTCTTGTTATTATCATCAGATGAATTTAATCGTTTTGTTATAATCCTCGTTCCTACACCAACAGTACCCTTAGCCGTTCCTCTTTATGGAACGTGTTAGTACGACCACTTCGAGGTTGATCTGCCACGCCTTCATCACCGTTCTAGAAACCTTAAGTGTCTTTGTTTAAAGCAAGACAAATTAACAAAACGGGGAATCCCCCATTTACGTATAACAAAACACAGCATGCTCAGCTTCAAACTTGTATAAAAATTTTGAACAGTTGTACAGAAACTTTCGGACAACTCTATATATTGTAATTAGTAGAATGGAATTTGTTACTAATATTGAAAGGTGTATTATACTAATTTGTAATAATTTTCTGTTTCCTTAGTGATATTATTGCTTTTGTATGTGTACTTCTTCAATACAATGGTATGTAAAGACTGAAAATTCCAATCATCCCATTCCCACTACCTTACATATGACACCAGCATGTACATTTTTCTGCGGTCCTCCTTCCTTGTTACTTCGAACATATTACAGTAAAAGCTTCTGTGATCGAACAGCCATAGTTGGTGTGGTAAATTACTATGAAAAATGATTCCAGCGTATGCAAAAATGTTTAAATCATTAGGAAGATCGGTTTTATCAAATATTGGGTGTTAGAAAAAGTTCGGTAACAAATTGTCGGTAGATGGCTCTAAAATGTTACATCTCTGGTAATATTAATTGTATCTGGCCATACATTTTGTTAGGAGACATTATTAAAATTAAAAATTCTCAACATTATCATGCAAATCGCTCTGGTCGACCAATCACTGAAAAAGTCTATGAAATCGTGGAAAATATTGAGCAAGATCGGCACATAAGCAACATGGACGTTTCTAGGGAAGTAGGCATTCATCATCAAACAGTTAGCAACCATTTAAAGAAAGCTGGATACTCAATGAAGCACGATGTCTCAGTGCCACATGAATTAACAGTGAAAAATTTAATGAACCGAATTTCCATTCGCGATTCACTGCTAAAACGGAAAGAAATCGAACCATATCTGAAGCGAATAATTACGGGAGATGAAAAATGGATCACGTACGACAATAATGTGTGAAAATGATCATGGATGAAGCGAGGTGAGTCTTCGCAAACGTTGGCAAATCCATTATTGACACCAAGAAATGTAAGGCTGTGCGTCTGGTAGGATTGAAAGGGAATTGTTCATTATAAGCTCCTACAATTCAAATAAAATGACCAGAATTGATCAACAGAAAAGGTGTTGTGTTCCATCATGACAACGCCAGAGCACACACATCTTTAATGATCCGGTTACTTCGAAACTGAACTGAAGAAATTAAGAGAGCTTGACTGGGATGTTGTGATGCATCTTTATGGTGTAAATCTAAATTCCGTAGATGGTCTGCAAAACGCACTTGGATCATTTTTTCGCTCAGAAAACCCATAAGTTCTAGACAGATGGAATAATGCCTTTGCCCCAAAAATGGCAAAAGGTTATCAATTATCGTCTGGTCAAATTTGTAACCGAATTTGTTCGAACACCCATGATACACTTATATCGTACAATACATAGATTGAAGGGTAAAGTAAAAACTAAATACTGAATTCAGTTACGATAGAATTTGTTAGTTTGTTTAGCAAACTCATACTCCATAACCATTTCGCATCAGAAAGAAGTTAGCATAATAAAATGTCTGTTCGTTCAATGTTTGTACATACATTCTTAGATATTTCTATATACATATATATGCAGGTAGATATCGTATATGTGAAGAAATTTACTTTTATGCCTCCGAAAAAGCGTAAAATATTTTGGGCTGGCGACTCGTTTAATTTTTTTGTTTGTTTTCTTTTTCCTATTGTTATCATCTACCAAGTTAACCATTTGGGTGCAACCAAATTGCCCATCAGCGTTCATATAATTATGTCATTTATTCGTGTTGGTTGTCGTCGTTGCTGCCGCATAAATGTTTGACGGCCTCCTGTCACAATGTCATTGAGTGGGCTAACATGTTGTCCTGGTGCTTCTTGGTACGTGTAATTTAGCTAGTGATTCTGTGATTTCAGTTTCTCTTGCGTTGGATAGCATGAAATTTTTCTTTCGTATTATTATTATTATTATTTTTATTATTATCATTTATTATTATTATTATTATTATTATTATTATTATACATTGTGTTGATGCAAATATTCATCCCATTCTCTTTCGAAGTGTTACGGTATGCTTTACTAATGGTTAACCACAGACACGAAGTGTTTTAGTAACAGGCTAAAGGTGGATAAAATTGTTGTTAGTTAAATTCTTTTCATTATTTAAACAGTGACAATTAAAATAAGCAATCATCCAGGCGCATTTTATCAAGGCAATGATAGTCCAGAGATACTTTTTGAAAAGTTAAGCATAACAATTACAATCTGACTCGATTACAATATCATAACAAACTGTGTTTGCGATTCATGTTGACTCTCATCTATACTTTTGCCGATGATACAGTCATATTGTATACTCACACAAATCCAAAAGAGACGTCAAAACTTCTCCAAGTACACGTCAACATGCTTCGAGAATGGCTTGATCGCTGGAGAATCAAAGTCAATGCATTCAAATGCGTTCATGTCACATTCACTCTGTGAAGGAGTTCTGGTTCCTCTGTGCAAATTAACTCTAAGCCGATACCTCAGGCGTCAGAATCTAAACCTCTAGGAATGCATTTAGATCGCAGAATTACTTGGGCAAAGCATATAAGTGTAAAAGTCACTCGGATAAAACTCAAAATAAACGAGTTAAACTGGCTTTTGAACACGCAGTCCAAGCTCAAACTTGACTAGACAAAGTTCTACTCTAGAAAGTCATTGTCAAGACCATATGGACTTTCTCTGGGGTACTGCTTCACTCTCCAACATCGTACAAAGTTCTATTCTACAAAGTCAACGTGGAGAAACAACGAAATATTTTTAGAACAGGGCTCACAGATGGAAGATGGCAGTGCTGGAGCGGGAATTGTAGGGCGAAATTTCCGGAAGGTAATTGCAATGGGAATTCAGGCGGAGGTTCACGCCTTAGAGCTATCTGTCAGAGAATGTCTACGTAGGGGCACTCGAGGAACTCTAAAATCACTAATGAATTTCTCGGTGTAATCTAAGTTGGTCTGGAAATGCTTTGAACTCCACAATACCTTAGCAAAGAGGAACTCTGTGACTCTAATATGATTACCGGGACACGAGAGGCATGCAGGAAATTAAATGGCAGACTTACTGGCCTAAAAGGGCACAGACACTCCTTTCATAGGCCCAGAACCCTGCTGCGAGGTAAACAGTAGCTTCATGAATAACTTAATATGTGAAAAGGAAAAAGTAGTTTAAGCGAATACTGGAGAGCCCAGACAGGCATGCGGCAGAACACGTTCTTTGTAATTGCCCATCTGTGCCTAGACGCAGACTCAACTACGTAGTCAACGGATTCATAGTTCCCAGGGACCTAGTTAAAATCAATCCCACAAGATTTATAAATAGTCTTGAGATCTGCTAGTTAAGGAATAAGGCTGCGCAAAAGATCTTCAGGTCGCGGTGCTCCATTGCCTTAATAATAATAATGATAATAATAAGTCATTGTCAAGACCATATAGACCTACGGTATCCAACTCTGGGGTACTGCTTCACGCTCGAACATCGAAAAGCTGCAAAGAGCCCAAAAGCCTGCGAATGATTATCAATGCTCCTTGGTATATCAAAAACGTTAAGCTCCATAGAGATTTACATATCCCGTATGTAATTGAAAAACTTTCCCAACTTGCTGAATCCTACTTAAACAAACCTAGACAAGCATTCCAATGCATTAGCGAGGCGCCTACTACAACATCAAGGACACATATTTTTGGAAGATTCAATAAAATATATATAACTTGAAGAAAAAAGGTTGTCTGCTAGAAATTGTCGATATTTTATGATGGCTGAATTTTGCAATTAACAGCTTAGTGGCATATTTTTAGTATTTAGTATTTATCCTATTCTCCCGATTTTTGTATAGAAATTATTATATTTTAGTAAAGAGTTTAATTTAATGTTTGTATTGAATATAGAAGGAACTTTTTTATTAGGCTTATTTGTTGTTGTTGTTGTTGTTATTAAAATTTTTTCCATCATCATTTTATTCAGCTTGTTCTTTTCTTTTCTCTCTCTTCGCCTACCGTTAATCTTTCACGCACTCTTCATATATGCTTACTAGCTACTAAATCTATATGAACACAAATATTTGATTCGATTTATTGCCCATAATGGTTTGGTTGCTTCTGTTATTGTTGTTGTTGCTGTTGTTGTTGTTGCTATGATTGCAATTGCTTGAGTTTCTTTTTAGTTGTCGTTCTTATTGTTGTTGTTGCTGTTGTTTATTTATATTCAGTATATTTTTGTAGTATATTCTTAGAATTTCGTTACTTTAGCACGTGATCCATTTGCTTTTGTCTCTTGTGGGAATTTCACGTATGTGTTGGTGGGGTGACTATTTCACAAAAACACACACACACACTTACATATATATAGTATATATGGTATAGTAGGTATATTGTTCCTTCTTTTTCATTTTCTCGCTTGATGAAATTAGTTAAATTTGTGTTAATGTCAGCGTGCTTGTCTGTAGGCATGGCCGTGTGTCTCGTCGTGTCTGTTACGTTGCGTGTGTGAAATAATTGCATGTTCGTGTGAAATTGTTGCCAATATCAAATTAGTTGTTGTGGTTTTCTCGTTGTTGTTCTAGTTGTTGTTGTTGTTGTCATTCTTGGTTGCTGTGCATTGTATCGCCTATTCTATTTGGTGTTATTATTTTAGTTGATTTTACTATTTGCGAATGAATGCGAATCTAATAAATATTTACGTAGGTATGTAGATACATATACATGTGCGTGCATGTGTGTGTGTGTGTGTGTACATACATGTGATGTGTGGCCATTTTGTTTATCTAAATTGATATTATTATTAGGTTGGGTTGAATGTGTATGGCATTTATGTATGTATGTATGTATGTGTTCGTGTTTGTGTCGTGTTATTATTATTATTATTATTATTATTGTTGTATATAGAGCATAAACTCAATATAGATAACAAATTGTATTTAGTTGGATTTTTTTTATTTTTATATTTATTTTTATTTGATTTTTACCAAAAATTTGTTATTATTATTATTTGAAATGGCTACATAACATACATACATACTCATACATACATGTGGTGTACGTAACATTTAGATTTGCCATAATCATCATTAACAAATACAAGTATGACATAGTTTTATTCAGATAACGATATTATATGAACGATAGAAATTTATACATGCCCAATGTGTTGTAGCCCAATGTATCGATATAGGAGGTCATACGCATACACATGTATTTAACATACATATATGCATCGATACCCAGGTGGAAATAATTTAAAGTCTGCTTGCTGCCTACTGCCAAAGAGTGTAATAAGATTTCACTGCTCTACTTGGCTACATGAAGAAATAGAGTAAAATAGTATAGACCGACAGACAGATAAAAAAAAAAATCCCAACAAAAATTACTCTCAGTGTCACAACTCGGGGCATTTCTACAAAAAAGAAAGACTACCTTGTCCTGTTACAGCCTATTTGGCAAATGTTGGGCCTTACGTCCTCACATCATAAACTGAAAACTGGACTACACATGAATTTCATCGGTCAAATTTGATCAAATTACAGATGTGTAGGTTTACTATTAAAATCGCCTTGAATTATGTTTATTTCATGTGATTTTGTCAATCGCATAAGTCCATCTAATTCATTATAAAAAGCTTCCATCACTTTTGACAGCAGTTGGAGCATAGACTTGAATAATATTGACGTTAAGTGGGGTTGCATGTACTTTGGGACAAATCCGATTGACACATTTCGCAATGTTTTCTTTCCCCATAATGCCTACGCCATTCCGGTGCATTCTATTTTGGTTACCAGAGAAGAACACTTTTGTATTTTGAAGAAAAAGAAAAAATTCCCACAATCTGGCAACCATATTTCGCTTATTCCAAATACGTTAATGTCATATTTCTCCATTTCTAAAATCGTATTAGCTAGTTTTCCAAACTCGAATATGCTTCTAGTATTTCATGTCCCAGTGCTTTAAGTTTGATTTCCTTTACCTTCGGCGATACTTGGTACCCTTGATTTGCCGTAGACGGAGGGCCATTATGTGGTTGTACTGTCATTGTTATTGTTATATGATATTCTGGGAGAATATACTTCATTGGTTTCTCCTTGCCTTCTGAAGGGTTTAATGTTTTCCATCATTGCACATTTATATAGCGAACCGCTTGATACCACTTGCAGACGTCCGCTTTCAGCCGCACCTATGGTAGCAGACGCTGATACGTTGTGCACTGCTTTTAGCATCGATATTCACCATCAACCTTACGAGCTTGGGTGGCCCTGATGATAGCTGCGCTACCACTGGCATCGCTCTTTGGATCATCATATCTACTAAGCCCTCTCATCGCATCAAGATAGCAATCTCCGAGGGGATTTGTCTACCTGTGGCCTATTTGCGCATTTTTCTTTTCTCAGATACTTCCACGAAGTTTAATTAAAATTGTGGATATGACATTTTATGAATGAAGTACATATAGAGAATATCTAGAATACATTTCCAATTGAATTTCCATATGGGCATATATGCATAAGTTTATGTAAACATATAATCTATCCATTTTTATAACGATATTTTTGTGCATATAAATTATGTTTAATATGCAAACAAAATACAAATATTGTATATTAAAAACAATAACAAAATAATTTATATCCGGCATAAATATGTTAATATTCAATACTGCGTACATTTACAGCAACATAATGTGATAATACAAAGTGGAGTACTGGATTTACAGCAATGCCTAAGGATGTTTTCGAAAATAAGAACTCAAAAAATAAAAATGTTAATCGTCATAAAGGTATCTCTAGAACACAATGTATTGAATTATCATCAGCACTTATTTTGTCTTCTTCAAAATACGTTCCATTTAAGGCAATACCTAGTGAAGTCAAGTTTTCAAAACTTTTTTTTTTTTTATTGGGTTATTCAATGGCTACAAATCTTAGAACAACTTATTCGAAATGATTTGCATTTGGCTTCCAGCACGACTTGAGACGATCTGGCCACTCATCGATCGTGAGACGCACTTCATGCATGGGGAAATTGTCCACTACACGGACAAGGGCTCGCCTCAACGACTCAATATTTGGGTGTCGAGTAGAGCAAGCCATGCTCTCTAATGCGGACCACAACTTGTAATCCAGCGGTTTGAGGTCTGGACTACCAGCTGGCCAATTATCCATTGATATGAAGTGCAGAATGTTGTTTTTTTAGCCATAGTTGAGTCGTTTTTGCCTTGTGACACGGGATGGTCCCCTCTTTGGATTCACGCGATGAGCTAAGATGCTTCTCTGGATGACAGAGCATATACACGATCGTTCTGTTTATTGAACGATTCTTCTACAGTGAAGATTATCTCGCCAGTAAACAGTGTGAGCGCACTGACTGCGTAACGCCTTCGATTTTCGCTTGTGTTTTCCCTTCAATGTGGCCGTGAGCAAGTGTCCAGTTTGTCGCTTGTACACGCTGAGTCCCAAATTTTCTTTGCATTTCACCGCGATAAGATTTTCTGTTTTCGCAGCCGTTTTCGATTGATTCGTTTCTTTATGGCTTTGATCGCTTTCGGAGTTCTCACAATGCGCGGACCCCATTCATGATTGTAAACAATTGATTCCAAAAACTTTATACGTAGCAATGAAGCATAAATGTCAACTGTCAAATCGCAGTCAAGATGAAATGGATGCGCCCAATATTGCATTCGTAATGAATGCGTTTAGTTGTGTACCAATATTTATGACTTTCCTAGGAACACTCTATCCAATGAATAATCAAGTTGTCACAAAATTAAGATTGATTTACATCTGCAGTTGTAATTAAAATTCAAATTGATTATTTTCCGTAGTTTATTCAGTAATGGGAAATTAATCAAATTTTACATTTAAATCTGAAAATGTATATATAACTTCAATAACAAGAGTTTAATTCACAGAAATGGTCTTCTGTGGTGGATCCTAGCCTAGCATTATTCGATTGGTTCTATGTCTATAACGTCAACTGTTAATTTTTTATATAGAGATGGGAAAGCACTAAGAGAGTGCCAGTTTCGGTTGCAGCACGTCGATCAGGGTTGGGTCATTGATACTATTAACATGGAATTTGAGCTTCGGTGGATTGTATTTTGAATGAGAAATATATTAATAAATTTTAATATTTCTTACAATCAGTCATGTACTCCATTCTTTTCATTGTCTTCACTTTAAGCCACCACAATATGCCGATGAACAAGATAACTCTAATGATGAATTGAGAAAGGTTTAACTTGTTTTAGCATTCAATTTGCAATTTATATTTTCCTAGTTATGACAACTATAGTAATTTTATTTTGTAGAATTAGTTAAACTTTTGAAGAATACTGATTGCATCCTCAACATTTCCACAACATTAAGAATGCTGCCATATTCTCATAGACAATTGTTTAGATATTAGCCACTTTTAATTAGTTACCATTGCTAAATTCAGTTCATCCATTCATTTCTTACTACTCAAAAGAGTGCACAACTTTTTGTAATAATTAAAAATCTTCACAATTTTGTTCATTTTGTTCTTTATTTGTTTTGTCCAATGAAATGTCAACACAAATACATAATACAACACAACCGACTTGTGCATAACTATGTAGATACTCGTACAAGTATAACCAACTCTGTGAATCAAATCAAATCAAATCAAATTAAGAAGTTCATTTTGAATTTGACTTTGTGTGGACATAACATTTACATATCGTATCTTCATTCGTTGTTGTCCATTTTTTGTTGCCCATTCTGGGTTGATGATTACTTGGGTCGTGGTCGAATGGTTGTTTGTTGAAAAAAAAAAGTGTCTATATATTGACTTTCTTAACTTTAACATTCAAGTATTTACTAGTTAACTCACACAGTAATACTTACTCCAGAATCTACTATCTACAATTTGGTTTCTTTTTTTTTTCTTGTACGAAATGTGTATATGCCAACTTAAGGTCAAGAATGTTAAATAACTACTACCTCACTAATGTCAGATGGAATGTATGTATGTTGTGTGAAGGATGAAGGAGAAGATGACAGAAGAAAAAGGATAAAATCCTTGATTACAATTGTGGAAAATTTGTATATTTCGCATTTGGTATTTATTTGTCTGAATTCCTGAACGTAAATGTGAGTAAATACAAATAAGAATTACTTTGAATTAAACGTTTCATAGATCAGATGATGGTTGGGAGTTGGGTGTAAGTGAGAAAGTTTTTTCCTTTTTGTATTGATCGTAGGTAGGCATTCTTGTTTGTTAAATATTTTTCCCCCGTTATTTTTGATAATTTATAAGGAAATTATATTGCCAACTTTTTTTCTTGCTGATTACCTTATTTATTTTATTGCGTTAGTATACTCTAACTATATTGCTGTTTCCTGATTATATCATGATTTCCTTTTTCGCTGACTAACCAAGTTGTTGCTCTTGCATGAAGTACTTCATGCGAGCATATTTCTACGTACCTAAACCAACTAACATGACCGAAAAATGCCTAATCAATAAGAATCGGAGAAAACAAAAGAAAAGATATCGAAAATTAGTAAAAAAAAAAAAAACAAAAAACAAATCTCATGAAGCGTAAAACTAAAGAAAAACAAACACAAATGCAAACTAAAGCAAAAATGCATGACGAAACCTTTTTGTAAACTTTGTTATCGTACATATGACAGTATGTTCGAACAGTGGATACAGTATGTATATATGTCAGACAAAATGCACTATATATAATGAGTGATAAATTTATACTCAGTATCCTGGATTAAGTTTTAGTTTTCTGAAGGCTATGATTTCAGTATATCGCATTGTATGCGGGCATGCCAAACGATTGAAAAATATACAATTCAATTTGTTACTCAATGACAGAGTCGACACGACAGATATCGTTGTTAACCACACCTATTTTCATCATGTGATAATTAAGTTTAATAAATCAGTGTAGAGTTTGATATCTTTTCTGCTGAGGTTCAAGATAGCATCTACCTTAATGTGTTCAGAGTCAATGAATCTTTTCTACTGCCGCATACCTGTTTGGGCTCTCCAGTAATCGGTTAGATTACTTTTTTCCTCTTCACATATTAAGTTATTCATGAAGCTACTGTTTACCCCGTAGAAGGGTTCTGGGCCTAAGAAAGGAGTGTCTGCGCCCATTTTGGCCAGTGAATCTGCCATTTCATTACGTGCCTGCCCCTCGTGTCCCTGCACCCATATTAGAGTCACAGATTTCCTCTTTGCTAAGGTATTGAGAAGTTCGAAGCATTCCCAGACCAACTGAGATTGGAACGAGAAATTCATTAGTGATTTTAGAGCTGCCTGACTGTCTGAAAGAATGCATATGTTGGTTTCTCAAGAGCCCCTACGTAGACATTCTCAGACAGATAGCTCTAAGGCGTGGACGTCCGCCTGAAAAATGGAAGCAATTTTTCCCATTGCAATTGCCTTCCGGAAATTTTGCCCCTACAATTCCCGCTCCAGCACTACCATCTTCCACTTTGGACCCATCAGTGTGCTATAGCTGTGTGCTCTGTTTTACAAATATTTCGTTGTTTATCCACGCTGACCGATCGTGAATGATCACTTCAAAGAGTTTGGAGAATAAAAGTTTTTTATACATCCTGTCAAATACCGTTAGGCCCGGTGAATTCCAGACTACCTCTGGAATCTTAATTCAGCATAGTTAAGGCAATAATATCATATGGCATTGTGTATCAAGCGTATAGAAAAAAAAATCAATACCCCGTTTTCGGTCATAGCTTCTTGAACAGGAATTAATCAGTCAATGATTATGTCTTACGACCATCCGAAAGTACTAAAAAGCAATAGACAAGCAGGTCAATCGCAGTCTGCATATCTATTGAGAGCCGAAACAACTAAACAACGATCTTACCCTTGATATTCCCATTCCACTACAAGTGTTCAACAAGGATCTGGAGGACAACAAATTAAGAAAGACGATCATTAGGTGGAACAATTTAGCACATAAAAATTCACAGAAATGTTGTGCAAACCCTGTGACTCAAGGTATGCCAAATTATTACTATACAGGCTATTTTGCACTACGACCTAAAAGATCTTTTGTGCGCCCATCGCCCAACTAAAATAATTCTAGACTATTTATAAATCTTATAATTGCTGTGGGCTTGATTTCACCTATGTGGTTTGGAGTCAAAACTCCATTACATAAGTAACCAAGTCTACGTCCAATTCCAGCCCCCGCACAGCCATATTCCATCTTAGACCCATCAGTGTACCACAACTGTGATTACCATTTTGAGATCATATCGCTACTCCTCCAAGCCGAATGGTCGTTGATGACCACTTCAAAGTGTTTGGAGAAGATTAGCTTTCTCTCCATCTTGTCGAAGACCACAAGATATGGAAAGCTCCAGAGGGTGTCCAGAATTATTGTATGTCCTGTGAGATTGCCTTCTTTAAAGTTGGATAGATTGGGCTGCCTTAGTGCCGCACTTCTTGCCGTCCTTTTGACCATGTGGTGTGGAGGAGTGAGTCCAGTGAGAATTCTTAAGGCTGCAGTGGGGCATGTGCACATTGCACCCGTGACACCCAAACAGGCTATTCGATGAACCTTACTAAGGATCATTCTAGCCTTTGTTTGATTATCCTTCGGCCACCACGCCAAGGAGGCATAGGTAGCCATTGGCACTATTACGGTCCTATACGACCATGCCACCATTTTTGGTCGCAGACCCCATCTTTTATCGTGTAGCCTCTGGCACGCATAGCTCGGCCTTAGGGCTTTGCCAGTTATATACGATAAATGGTTATTGCAAGTCAGGGTTTTATTTAGGATTACTCCCAGATATTTCATTTCCTCGGATAGAATTAAGTCTGTGTCCCCTAGTGTTAGGGTTCCTATACTCAATTTCCTTCTTTTGCTGAAGGGTACAACATTTGTTTTGTTCGGATTAATCGAGAGTCCTTTCTCTTGACATCAGTCATGAGTGATGTCAAGAGCTAGTTATACATTCGATCGGTTAATGTAGAGTAAAATTTGCCTCTAACCATTATTACCAAATCATCCGAGTCTAAGCCCTGGACTTCATATCCGAGATCATCTAGAGTTTGTAATCGATAACCAATAGCCACAGGAGCGGCGATAAGACGCCTCCCTGAGGGTATCCTTTGGTTGACCTGACAATTAATCTTTTTGCCCCCATTTCGAAGATAATTATTCCATTTTTTAGCATATTGAGAACCCATGTTATGATCAGTCTACATATTCCTTTCCTGACCATCGCTTCCTCAATTGATCTGAAAGTTGAGTTATCAAAAGCCGCGGTAATGTCAACCGACAGAGAGCAATTTCTTTACCATCTAAGGTATGCCAATGCTATTTAATCTTTCCCTAAACGGAATTGTAGAACGAATATTGGCTCTTGTGTATAAAATGGAAATCAGTAAAGTATACAGTAATAGAATAAGAATAGAATGTCCTGCAATCTTGAAGAAGAGACTAAAATACTTCGCTTCCCTAACGTTAATAGACCTAATGCATAGACCATTCAATCTAAGCCAATCTACTTTGAATAATTTCTGTGTGATTAGAAACCTATTATTGCAATAGAAATCCAACATTACCAGTACATCAGAGTAAATTCTATAAAATATTTGTCTCACCAGCTGTGGATGCATTTTTCGTTCGAACACACTGTAATTTATGCACTTCATCTTCACTTCTATACTTCTATTTCTCTAACAATCTCTTAAGTTGTTATTGAGCATCATTAGGTTTGTGAATAAGTTTCGATAAAAATCCATTTAAATCAAAGGTACAAATTGTTAGCAAATCGAAATGCTATTTTAACATACTCTTTGATTCTCCACCATCGATTATTACCCCCAAAAAGGTAACCAAAGATATATGTATATATACATTTGTATATATACATTTGTATGTATAGCTACATATTTACATTTGAAAGCACCAATGAGACACTATGTTTTCCTTTCATTTAGAATAGTTTAAATAATGTCGTAAAATACTTTGATAATATTTACAATACATAACATACATAGTATTGGCAAAATAATATTATAGTCATTTTGGGGTAAATATGCTACATACATGGTAGTTTGAGTGTGAAACGAAATGTAGTCTGCTCGTATGTAGTATACACAATGTCCCTAATAATACAAAGAATAATAACTAAAATAACAAAGAATTGTTATATTTGTACCTAAAATAAATAAAAGACATTTAAACACACGAGCATGTATAGTAGATGTGTATAATGGACATAGCACAACTGGTCTTCCTTCAGCTCAAATTGGTGCTGATGAAGGAAGCCGTATTAAAACGAATATGGTTTGTATACTTTTAGGTATTAGGACTGTTTTGTTTGCTTTCGCAATTGTCATTGTCCCTGTTTTTGTTGTTGTTGTTCTTGTTGTTGTTGTTATTGTTGCTGTTATTTAGAAAGAAATATGTAGTATTTGTTAAATGTTTTAAATGTGACTAAACAGATTAGTTTACAGTATTGCTTCGAATCACCTTCCCATTTTAAGTTTTCGATTTATTATCACCTTATTCATCGTAAATAGATAGGTATCTAGTCTTAGTCAGGGAGCACATATGTTAACTTTTGGTCAATGTAGATTGAGTGAGGCTATTATTTTCTAGTTGAGTGAATATCTACGTAAGTATATATGAATACAATATATATTCATTGAGTACATTCATTTAGTCAGTGGTGGATACTGGATACTTTAAGATTATTTGCAGATAATCACTCTATGTTATAATTCAAAATGATGTACAAACTTTTGGACGCAAAGTCTTTTTCTGCTTGATTTGTTTTTCGGCTTTCGATTGGGGAGTGAGTCTGTTTTTTTTACTATTTCTATATTTTTTTTCTTCTTCTTATAAATATAATCGTGGCTATTCCAATGGTTTTGTGAGCAACTGTATGATATTTGTTATTGTTGTATCCTTTTGGATACATTTATTGAATATACTTTATTCTCAATAAATGTCTTGGGAGTGTAAATAAGTTCGCGCGGTTTATTTTCGAAAATTGAAATTTTAGTATGAAAAATTACATTGAATGTTCAAAGTATTGTCCGTCGCTAGCCACTACTTTTTCCCATATGTCTGGCAGTATATGGATTCCGCGTGAGTAGAAGTCGACATGTTTTGAGGCAGTCCATGAATCGACTTCTTCTTCTTCTTCATTGGCTTCTTCGTAAAAATGGTAGCGTTGTTCTTCTGGGCCGTGTGTCATCCATCGGAAGAAATGGAGGATGGAGGAATGAATGTGGCTATACGGCGGGTGGGGTAGGACTTCCCATTTGAGCGTTTCTAAGTTCGTTTTAATTGCCGCTGCAACATGTGGCCTATCGTTATCATGTTGCAAAATAACTTTGTCGTATCTATCGGCGTATTGTGGCAGTTTTTCTCGCAATACTCAACTCAAACATATCACTACGTATCACTTGCCACGCATATTCGGCTTGACCATCGATGATGAGGCATGGCCAGAATATCCATATGTTGCCCGACATTTTGGATTATCGTATCATCGCTAGTTAGAATTTGATGCAGAAACCCCTTTGTTTTTTGCCGTTAGAACAGTTCTTCACACGTGAAGAAACCGCGTTCGACGTCTTTTGTCTTCAGTTCATATGGCACCGAATTTTCTACCCTTCGGATCATTTCAATTGTGTTTAATCGATGGGAATTGGTTGGCTGAGTGATTCCAAGTGTTTTTGTAAGTTGAGTTCATCTTGCGTTTGTGATGGAACTTCATTGAGCCTTGCCCTCAATCTAATCATCCGGATCGTTCTTCGTCGTCCAAATCAAATTTCCACTTTTCAATCGTGCAATCCGCTTCTGAAGAGATTATTCTTTTGCCATGGAAAAGCTTATAAAAGAACTCTGTGACAAAGCTCAGAAAAAGTTATGTCGCAAAAAGTTCCTCTGCCGTTCGGGATCGGCTAAAGTAAGTAGGTCCCTTATAATACTTCCCCAAATTTAACACGCACAACAGTAATGGAAGAGAAGCTCGGCCAAAGAGCCCTTTGGGACTTTTAGTGCCACATATTTATTTATTTTTTTTTTAATCACTTCTAACATGTTCGTTCAGTTAAATCATGGTCACCATAAACGACCATAAATACGATGACTTTCGACAGTCTTTTTCTTCATATTGAAGTAATGAAGTAAAACTTCCCGCAAAATACCTGATTCGGTACAAAAGTTGACATTTTCGGAGCACACAGAAACTATGTGTGCTTTAACTTCAGCGAGATGACAGCTACTGAAAAAGAAAACCTAATGATGGCACTTCAAAATCTCGGTGTTGCTGGATGAAAAAATATAATAATAAACTAGTAGCGACATCTATTATTAAATCCGCATGAACTTATTAATACTGGGTCTTACGGTGAACGAGGGTAAGACGAAGTACTTAGTGTTTACAAACAAAGAGTCCCGGCGTCTTGGAGAGCACGTCACTGTTGACAACTACGCTTTTGAAGTAGTAAGGGACTTTGTCTATCTTGGAACCAGCATTAACAGCAGTAATGACGTCAGCCTGGAGATCATGCGTAGGATAACTCTTACTAACAGGTGTTACTTTGGGCTGAGTAAGCAATTGAGTAGTCGAGTCCTCTATCGAAGATCGAAAATCATACATTACAAGTACCTCATTATTCCTGTCCGAACATATGGCGCAGAAGCCTGGATAATTTCCACCATGGATGACAGGATGCTTGGAGTTTTCGAGAGAAAAGTTCGGACTATTTGCGTTGATGGCGTGTACCTAATGACGTACAACGGTGAACTGTATGAGCTATACGCTGACATTGACATAGTCAGGCTGGGTCATGTCGAGCGAATGGAAGAAAACGTTCCAGCGAAGAGGGTATTTAATTCGGCACCTGCTAGAGGACGCAGAGGTAGAGGAAGACCAAACCAAGAGAAAACTGGCGCCGCATTATATGTTCGGCCTAAATCGATCATCGGTTGTTCTAGCCACATAAGAAGAAGAAGAAAGAAAAGAATAGATCCAGAAGAACCAGCGGAAAAATAGTTTTTTCAAAAGAGCTTTACGAGAACAAGATAAAGTACCAAGTACTAAGCAGTGCCAATGCTTTGGAAAACACTTTGTTTATCTTGGAACCAACATTTAAAGCAGACTCGTATGAATCAGTACTAGATACCCCGTCGGCGTTTGGATTGTCGTAAGTGCAATGGTTATGATGAAGGGAAATTATTCATGAAAGACAGTTTAGAAATACTTTATCGAAAGATCTTTGTGACCCATGGATAAATAACACATTCATAATAGGATTAGTATGAAAGCTAGCTCTGTGCTTTGATCGAAGTGGCGCATTGGTGTCAATTCTAAATCACTTGGGCTTTACACGATACCATATACCTAATTATGAATGCGTGTTTTATTTGGCATCATTGCTAATTGTGAATAAATGTCAAATAAAACACGACCATTGTTGAATTAAATTCTAATCCAATTACTTTGCAGACTTCAGTATACACAAAAATATATGGAAAATAAACGAAGCATATAATCACAAAAGGAAAAAAATACAAATATACAATTTTTTTTTAAATTTTTAAAGAAATTCAAAACAAAAACAAAAAAAGAACACCACTAATGTCGCGGCGACTACTACTGCTACTGTGAAATGTCATGTCATCGTTACGCCTGCTTTGCTATGCAAATTGATTGTCATGCTACATATATACATACATATATGAACTACCAGCCGCATATACATCCACATATACTCGTATATGTTATATAGAAAATATAGATTCTGTATTCTCTTCTTTGGTTGTGCAACAATCCTCTTTTTTTTTATATATTTTATGAGAAATGACAAATGAGTAGGTACAGCAGTAATCAATGTGTCCACAGTTTGACAACTCGCATGTCAAATTAAAACAGATAATGGCATTGCATTGTGGTTAACTGTACGAGTAAGGGGGCGTTAGCATAGTGACATTCAAGGCATTCCAATTTTATTCTTTTAATTTTTATTCCGCCTCTCTCTTTCTCTCTCTCTCTCTTTCTCTCTCATACACTATCTATGTGTAGCTACCTACATAAATATTTATTGAGGACTTTATGTGTCAGCCATCCTTAAAAGAATTACAATAAAGAAGAAGAAAAAGAAGGAAAAAATATGAAGCAAAGGTAGCCGAATTAAATTAAGCTTAGGGATATGTATGTTGTACTTGCTGCTGTTGTTGTTGTTGTTGTTTTTGATATTCACATAAACTCATCTAATCTTTGTAAAGTAATTAAATAACATTTAATGTTCTATTTAATACGTATGCATCGTAGTACCTAAGTACTATATACGAGTATATGTATATTCATTTGAAAAACAAAAAGGATCCCTTTGTTAAAACTAATTTAAATCTTGGTTTAAATATCCATGAGTTGTAGTTTGGGGGATTGGGGTTCTTTTATGTATATGAAGGTAAAAGCAATTTAATGTGAATGAAGATTTGGAAATTTGTTTCGTTCGTTATTTTTTTTTTTTTTTGTTTCTTCGACCAAATTACTTACCTTTACCACGAAATACTCGTATATCTTGATTAATGAAATGAACATTTTATGTAGCGAAAACAAACATAATCTACACATAGTAGATATTATAATTACATACCATGACCCTGCTTCATATCAGTGACCCTGCTTAAATTATGGTGATGTTCTTCAAATTACAACACCATCGCATATATTTAAATTAGTAAATAGTTTTAATAGATTCTATAGGATAATATAGTGAGCATCTACATAGGATTGAAATACAGCAAAATTACTCAAATTGATTGTATGTATAGGTGAGAGAATATGCAATTTCGTAGGTTTGTATTTTTCGGTAACAATATCATATATGAAATTATATCAAAATGGTTTAAGTGTTGGATATCTTAAACTATTTTGCATTATGTGTCTTGGATAAATTATAACCCAGTGGGAAATGGCAACATCCATATTGTACATACGCGAGGCCTTCGACATTCCCTCCCAAATATTCCTTACTTTTTTTTAAGGCTTCACCGACTTATATAAACAGGTTTAGGGAAATTAAAAATTATATCAGGCATCATGACTTCGTACTGAAATAAAGTGCGTGTAAACAGAATTTAGAATCAGTAAACAGAATTTATCCGTCAGCGTACCGGCTGCGTAACGCTTTCGATTTTCACTTGCGTTTTCCATCCAATGCGGCCGTGAGCAGGTGTCCAGTGTGTCGCTTTAAGGCGTTGAGTCCCAAATCTTCATGGACATGCGAAATATGCATTTCCCGCGACAAGATTTTCTGTTTTAGCAGCGATTTTCGTTCGATTCGTTTCTTCACAGTGTGCGGACGGCCGGATCTTTGACGGTCTCGTTCTCCACCAGTATCCTCAAACAATTTCACAGCATGATACACAAAATTGCGAGTGATTCCAAGCGGTTGCAACGTCCGAGTTATATCGCCTCTTTCCATGTTGTATTTTGTAGGCCAACTACAACAACACGATTTTCGATGTCACCCCATTCCATGATTGTAAACAATTGATGCCAAAAACAAGGGGATAAGATGGAAAAGATATATGAGAAAATAACTGTTATGAATGATTTTGAAATATCTATTTTATATATTGTATTATTATTTTTCTTTTTTAACAAGTTCATCGGCCAAGGGGGATCTATACCGCTTGTCCCCAATCCTGGCTATGCCACTGACTTTATATGATATATTATTATTAATTTTTATTCACAAAAGTTTGCACTTACAGTAAAATTTACGGACAAGTGCCATCAATTGAAAATTTAACTAATAGCATTTACCGTTACCTCTGTTCATTTCTAATGTTGTCTTTTTGGAAAATACGATCGCTGGTAAACAAAATATATAGTAAAACAAAATCCCTAACTTCCGGGTGCCTCAGAAAATAATGAATATTTGAAGGGGTATTATGGTTGGTTACAATAGTCATTTATAATTGGCGGAGGGTATTGTTAAAGGCTCATCCCGCATCGTTTATTTTTGGAGGGTATGATGAAAAGTGCTTATCTTGCCCCTAACGAATACTTTAACTTGGACATGCCCACAACTTCCTTTATGAAATCAAGAGCACAGAATGTATCATTTGATAAGCACTTTTTGATTTTTCTCACTGGGAAGAAACCAAAAGGTAACAGTGAACTATTTCAAAGTATTAACTCTATTAACTCATTTTCTTTGTTGTCATCACAGGTCATAGACCTTTATTGGCGTAAGACTATGAAGAGTTAAGAATACTTTTCTTGGAAATTTTCCAGAAGAAAAAAATAAAATTCACTACTATGATTCTATGCTTGCTATGCATCATTAAAAGCCTGCTTTTGTCAATCAACCTCAACCTTTTCATATATTATGCTTAGGTAAAGCGAAACTTAAATATGGCGAGATCCGCTAATAGTCAGTGGAAGTGCGGCGCTTCTTTAGTGCTCAGTCTTGTGAGCTCGTCATACACTGGAAATCCTTGTGTATGACAATATTAGATGATGTTTTCTACATATATACTTACTTGCTTATGTACTTTCTTATGTGGCCGATAGAATCGAAAATCGAAAATGGGGGTGCCGTAGCTCAGTGGTTACTGTGTTGGCTTTCCGATCTGTAGGTCGGGGGTTCAATCCTCAGCTAGAGCATAACATATTTAATATCGAAAATATTTTTATTTCGACCGGCACCCAGCTGACGGCAAGCAATTGGTAATTCTTCCGGCAATAACAATTTGCCATGGAAAAACTTCTCAAGGAACTCTGTGACAAAGCTCAGAAAAAGTCATGTCACAAGTGTTCTACCATTCGGAACCAGCTAAAATAAGTAGGTCTCTTCTAATACTATCCAAAATTTAACACGCACACCAGTAATGCAGGCGAAGCTCGTCCAAAGAGCTCTTCGGTGTTTATACGTTTTGGTTTTACAATCGAAAATCAATATTTTTATTTTTTTTTTTTTTTTTTTTTTTTTTTTTTTAACAAGCTTTTTTATTGAATCTTTCTAAAATTACTTAGAAACTAACAATATGTAATCAAATCTTACAAACTAAATAAAATTATGTGATTTTCCCAACGTTCCATCACAATTTGTTGAGTCACGAGGTATAGCAATTTCACAGCATATTCAGTGTGTCTTTTCTTTTTAATCGACGATGCCCCGTGCTCAGCAACAATTGCCTAGCAAGGGGATTCGGATGACTGTGTAATTTTTGAATGTAGCTTCTGCAAGACATTGCAACTTCCTCAGAAATTGTGGGTACATTTAAATCTCGATGGATGTTAACGTTCCTCATATACCAAGGCGCGTTTACAATAATTCGCAGACATTTGGATTGTATTCGCTGCAATTTTTCGATATTTGAAGGAGATGCGGTGCCCCAAAACTGAATACCATAAGTCCAGATTGGCTTCAGGATTGCTTTATATAATAGCACTTTGTATTCGAGATTCAACTTTGATCTTTTGTGTAACAGCCACCATAACTGATTAATTTTAAGCTTGATCTGAGTTTTCTTTGCCTCTATGTGATTTTTCCATGTCAGCCTTCTGTCGAGGTGAATACCCAAGTACTTTGTTGAGGAACATTGTGGAACTGATTGGCCATTAATTTTAAGTGGGGGACATGTATCTGGCCTTAGCGTGAAGGTTACATGTACGCTCTTTGATTCATTGACTTTTATACGCCATTTTGCTAGCCAGATTTCGAGAGAATCGATATGAGTCTGCAGGAGTTTAGTAGCTTCTATGGGGTTAGAGCGAGAGCACAATATTGCCGTATCATCTGCAAAGGTCGATATAAATGTATGGTTATTGCTGGGCATATCTGTAGTGTATAAGAGATACAGTAAGGGGCCCAAAACGCTTCCTTGAGGAACGCCAGCGTGAATATCCAATGGATTTGTTGTGTAATCCTTGTGATGTACAAGAAATTGTCTTTTCGTGAGGTAGCTACTAAGCAATGAGGAGACATTTGCAGGCAGTAATAGTTTGAGTTTGTAAATAAGGCCATCGTGCCATACTTTATCGAAAGCTTGAGTGATATCAAGAAAGACAGCTGAGCAATACTTTTTTTCTTCAAAAGTGTTCCTTATCAGAGTTACAATGCGGTGGACTTGTTCTATTGTGCCGTGCTGTTTTCTAAATCCAAACTGATGTTGAGGAATCAGTTGGTTGAGATTAATAAATGGAGTTATATTCATGACAAGTAGCTTTTCGAATACTTTAGAAAGTAGAGGCAGGAGGCTGATAGGTCTGTACGATGCAACTTTTGTAGGGTCTTTTCCTGGTTTTGCTATCATAATAATTTTTGAAGTTTTCCAGCATTTGGGGTAGTGTTTAATACGAAGGATAGCATTGAAAATGTGCATGAGATGAATTACTGAAGCCGGAGGTAGCTCTTTTATCATTTTACCGGTAATTTTATCTGGACCAGGTGATTTTTTTGGGTTTAAATCTTTAAAAATTGCTTTGAATATGTCCTTTTTTTTTATTTTGAGCGTTATTGAGCATGGTTGAGAAGTTAATTTTAGTAATGAGGACTGTGAAGAGGGTGGATTGGGTGTAAACACACTTTTTAGGTGGTTTGCAAAAGCCAAACCCTTCTCACAGTTGCTTCTAGCCCAATTACCGTCACTCAAACGGATGGGGGAATCAGTGAGAATTGGCCGATTTGAGTTTTTTGCTGATTTCCACAAAGAGTAGTCTGACGCTTCACCAGGTGTTAATTTCGCTATGTGCTCTTCTAACTCTTTGTTGTTTTTATTTTTTAAGGCTTGCTTTAACTTTCGAGTGCAGTGCTGTAGCTGTGTTTTCAGATTCGGTGATCTGAATTCTTGCCATTGTCTTCGGAGTCTTCTTTTCTGTCTTACTAGCAATTCAATATCGGCTGGTGTGTATGGGCTATAGTTTGATTGCTTGCATACCTTTGTGCAGGTGGCTGAGCTGAGAGCTAATGAGAGCAGCTGGTTGAATTTTTCGAGTGCTGAGTCTACATCGTGTCCATTTCTTAATACAGTACTCAGAGGAAGATGGGAATTTATATATTTCTTGAATTTTAACCAGTCTATTTTCTTTCTAACGCCAATCAATATAGGCCAGATGTAAAATCCTTCCCCAGCTATTGCTATTCTTCGAGGGTACTTTATATGTATTTGAAAAGCCATGAATGTCCTTCAGAGTTTTTGTATACTTACTGGTTACCTTTGAGATAATATCATCTCCCTAAAGAATCCCTCTTTAACCCTTTCATTCTATTTTGTTGGGTACTAAACATAGTAAATTCGCTACTATTCATTAATTTTCAGTCTAATATTGCATATTTTGAAATATTTGAACTATTTCCAACAATTTTTGAGTGTAGTATTAATGGAAATTCTTTTTAGAGTTATAAGAGCTAGAAGAAGAACAATTCGGTAGTTTAGGTTAGGTTATGTGGCTGCCCTCTCTCCGAGAGGATACACTTAGACCAGAAAAGCCCATTGTGATACCACAGAGCTTCTCTTCCAATAGTTTTGTGCTTGTTAAATTTGGGGAGCTGGTTCCAGAAAACTTGCTTCCAATTTTTCCAAAGTTGATATGTTTCTTACCTAAACCAAAACGAGCTCTCGCGATTAGATCAACTTAGTGTTATCCATACAAGCTTTAACCATAGTCCGATTGATCCACCCTGCCCTTGCAGGGAAACCTTTCACCCTTTCCTTTATCAGATTTAGGCAAATTAAATGTAAAATTATATTCGTAGCGTTCGTGGGCGTTAATTTCATAGTTAGAATGGGTTACGAAAAGGCATCGTTTTATGATGTTCCATTTTATAAAATGTTTATATGTCTACAAGGCTTAGAGTAACAAAACAAATGAAAAAATTCATGAATGAATGCTTTTTTGCAGACATGTATGATTTTTCCGAATTCTTTGTATCCATTTGAGGTAAAAAAGTCAGTCAGCATTGTGAAATAAAAAAACATTGTATATTTTTTTTTCTATGTATATATTTTTGCAGTTGTTGTTTTTCTCATTTTTTTGTTTGGTTTTTGTATGTATTATTCGTATTCATTAATTTATTTCGTTCGTATCGTTATCATCATGTATGTAAGTGTGTGTGTGTGTGTGTGTGTTGTCTTATACATTTTCTTTATAATTAATAATTTTTGCAGAATTTTTCAAAAACTGCAATATTTTTATTTTCTTCCTTCATTCTGTTTTTTTACATAATAGTATCAGTTGTTGTTATTAATATATTCCATATTAATTTATGTTCTCTTCAGCTGTTAGACATACTAATAATAATATTATTTTGTTATTATAAATATTAAGAATATTTAACCATTTAAAAATTGTATTTTCATTTACGCATAAATAACATAAGTGAGTAATTGAGTTGGTTTGTTTTTACATGTTTTTATAGCTGTTGTTGTTATTTTTTTTATTTTACGTTATATAATTATAATATATAATATGCTTTCGCTTGTACATCAAATTTTTGTTGTGGTTTTATTTGGGTTTTTTTTTCGGTTTTTCTCTCAATAAAAAATATGTCAGTACCACCTACATACATAATTACGTGAGTATCATATTTATTACATACAAATAGATGTACGTTTTAAATGCTTATGCACATTTTTGTTGTTGTTTTGTTGAATTTCATCTTATACTATTTGCAGCCGTACATTGAGTTTGTTGAGTTTTTTTTCCCTTCCTTTCTGTAACATGTCCTTTATTCATTATGAATATATTGGTTTAATTGGTTTCCAGCATTTCCAGCAGTGCATTGAATTTATTGAACATATAAATCGCAAACTAACCACAAATGTGACACATCGCGAAATTGACGATACATTGAGTTGACAACTAAAAAATTGCCAAAGTAATTGCCGATGTTTTCATAAACAAATTTACCCCAAACTATCACCTTCCAACAAAATTACGAGCAATTTACTTTTTCAGCAAGGTAAATGTGACAGTTAAACAATGTCAGAAGTAAAGAAATCATAACATTGACAAAAGGTAACAAAAATATGTGTACAATCAGGAAGCATGCATATGTTAAATCGGCACTTATTTAGTTGCCAACCAAAATAAATTGTTTTTTCATGGCTACGTCAGCAACAATTCCTGAATAATTTCCATTATTGAATTGTATCACTTTTGTGCATAGTTGGTGTGCGATAGTTCTTTGACTTCTCTAACAAATATCATTTTGTAACGCAGTTGAATTCGATCAAAACAATAGCGTCTGTATTTAGTACAATTTGTTATTGTTAGCCTTGTGTATAAGTCCATTTATCTGCAGTGGATTTTATACAAAATTGGTTCGTAAGTCTATCGGCTTATAGAAAATATTGCTCATATCGTGATTCCACGAAAGAGAGTTGATTCAAATTCTTCAATTATATAGATCCAAGGCTTTACTCACAGTTAGAGGTCGGTCCCAGAACTATCCGACCTGTCATATAGATGGCGGCAGTAGTTTTAGAAGAATTACTTTGTTGAAAAGTGGAAAACTTATAAAACATATGTTTTATGTTTCGAGGCGCCACGTTGTTTAGAATTTTTTTTTTGGAGTCATCGAAAGTTAACGACCTCAGTGAATTTGTAAACATAGAAAATATTGGCAACCGTTATGTAATTCAATATTTTCATTTGAAAGGTCGCAGTCCATCGAATATTAAAGCCGATCTAGAATCTACTCTGGGGAGTCTGCCCCTCCTTTTATGACCATAAAATATTAGGTGGCAGAGTTGAAACTAGGTCGTACGACCTGCCAAACGAACAACGTAGTGGTCAACCAATTAAGGTGGCCACGCCAGAAACGGTTAAGAAAATCCACAAAATGGTATTGGATGATCACCTGCTGAAGGTATGTAAGCTAGGTGAAATTACAGGCATTTCAAAAACTGCTATACATCGTATATTGACCGAAAATTTCGAGATGAAAAAGCTGTGTGCAAGATGGGTGCCGTGTTTGCTCACAATAGAACAAAAACAACGTCGTTAAGATGTTTCTATAAAGTGTTTGGCGATGTTTCACAGTAATAAAGCCGAGTTAACCATGGATGAGCCATGGGTCCATCACTTCACACCTGAGACAAAGGAGCAGTCAAAACAGTGAACTGAAGGGGGAGAATCGTGTCCAAAGTAGGCGAAGACAGTTCCATCTGCAGGTAAGGTTATGGCGTTTGTTTTTTGGGATGCAAAATGAAAAACAAATAACGGCGAGTATTATGTTAATTCGTTGCAGCATTTAAGTGATGAAATTAAAGAAAAAAGGTCACATTTGGCGAAAAAGAAAGTATTGTTTCATCAAGATAATGCACCAGTTCACACATCCCATATTGCAATGGCCAAAATCAATGAGTTGATGCTCGAATTGCTTCAGCACGCACCTTATTCGTCAGATTTAGCTCCTCGAATTATTTTCTATTTCCAAACTTGAAAAAAATGACTTGGTGGAAGAAGATTTGCAAACAATGAAGAGGTGGAGTCTGCGGTAGATGGCTATTTTAATGAGCTAGACAGTTCATACTATAAACAGGGTATCGAAGCTTTAGAATATCGCTGCGAAATGTGTATAGAGCTAAAAGGAGATTATGTTGAGAAATAATGACTAATTTTCCCAAATTTGTTGTGTTTTCTTTGTTAGGTTGGGTAGTTATGGGACCACTCATAATTTAATACTATAGTAGTAGAGTGAGTTCTTGGACACGGGGAAGATAATGGAGTGGTTGATTTTCTAGCCATACAAATGGTCGGTATGCCTTTGATTGATCTTGAGTCCTAAGGTGGTAAAACAAGCCATAGAAAAGGGTAGAAAATTTACAAATTGGAAATGGAAATCAAAATAGTTTCTAAATCCCGGCAAAATTAATATCAGATACCATAATTTTGCTAAGCAGGTTAGATCTATGAAATTTAAGCAATTACAGGTCCCAATAATCTGCATCATCTAAATAAACTAGGTTCCGTGTTGTCGATATGGAGTTGTATGTACCTTACTAAAGCATGCATGGTTACACATGAAAATGATTACTTGATAACCAATCCATAGGTACCTCTCAACATAGTTGCACAGGCAATATGATGATTGTTCTCCCTTCGGTAGTACTACGATGGCATAAGTCATTCGTTTGTTATACGTTTTGTTACAATTCATAGCATGCATGTACCTACAGTTACGTTTGCACACACTTCATTCCAACATTATCATTATCCTTTTTGCCATTTCGTAATATGTAGTTAAGTACATATGTATATATCTTTTAATTGTATTACATATAGGTTGCTATATAAAATGCTCGTTCTTTTTTTTAACTAGTAGTTAATTACTTACTTACGTTAATATTTAAACACAAAGCTAATATGCTCATATACATACATATAATCCATATATTATACATATACATATATATATATATGTATGTATGTGTTTATTTATTACTATGCATATGCATTCATATAAGTACGAGAATTGTATATCTTAAACACTGAGCAATTTATTAAATATACTTTTGTGTGTTTACAAAAAAGAAGTCTACTTTTTAATTGTTGTTGTTATTTTTACAATTTAATATTTTTTTTTTTTTATAAAATTTTCAAAAATAAAAATTTATTTTATAATAATTATTTTTTTTTGTATTTAGTAAATGAAAAAAAAAAAAAATAATTCAGTTTTGTGATATACTGTACCTTTTCAATATATAATATATATATGTTTTTGTTTTAGTACTTTTCAAGTGTAAATGCTGTTTATACTATTTGAAAATTTAGAATTTATAATATTTCTATGTGTTTATTTGAGGAAAATTTTAAAATGTATTTATTCTCACATTTAAAAAAAATTCTTTTGTAGATTTTTTTTTGATTTTTTATTTATTAAACTATTATATATTTACATTAAAATGTACATATAGGCTATAAGTAAAAATTATAATATTATTATGTTTTTATTTTTTTATTTTTTTATTTGAATTTTGTTAATGATTTAATGAAATTTTTTTTTTAACTAACTATGACGTTCTTCTTTCTAAACTAATTTATGCTTTACTTTTTACAATATATTACAATGTGTAATTAATATTATGTATTGGCTGCTGTACTTCTTTTTAATGTTATAATATTTTTGAGTTTAATTAATATCCGAAATAATTGCAAATTGATCGAAAATATAATAACGATTATTGTGAGCAATTATTTAACAGTGAAGTTTTGGTGTTCAGTGGTTGCCACACTCGTTAACGATGCAATCTCGCGCAGAAGAGCATCAATAGCGGCATAAAATTATCAACGAAGGAATTTAAAACAAAACATTAATATTATCAAACATTATTGTTATTTTAGTTTACTGAAAATATATATTTGCTTGTCGCATATAGCAACCATCTTCCTATACCTTTACTTTGAAGTTGATATTTAAGTATACATATTATTTTGTTTGCGAGAGAAATAAAAAAGCAATTTTTTAAACATTGGTATAAAGCAAAAAAAACAAAAAAAGAAAAACAATAATAATAATAATAAATAAATAAAAAGGTTAATATCAAAAGTGGTGCAACAAACGATGAATCGAGAACTTTAGTGACAATGCGAATTAATGTCCAGAAATCACCTAAGTTGGTTTAGGCATCAGTCTTTTGTGATTCAGAAAGTACATATTTGGTTTATGAATTACCTTCAAATTGTTAAAATAATAAACACAAAATATTATATATGTGTACACAAAATTTTTGAACCAAACGGATAATCAAATTCGTGAAATAAATCAATGGTTTTTCGATTTAAGAATTAATTTCGTTCTTCTTCAAGGCAATGACTCCCTAAGATTTGTGTAACAACAATTATGGGTTCACCAGATGTTGCCACGTGTCAAGAAATTCAATTGTAGAACACAAATCATCATCATCGACCAAATGGGCGACAGCTGCTGTGTAGAGGAATATTTCGCAAACCTTTCGAATAATCATTGTATAAAATAAATTCACGAATTGGAAAAATCATTAAATTAAGTGCATTGAGCTTCAGGTAGAACAGGTAGAACAAATCATCATCGACCAAACAGGCGATAGCTGCTGTGGAGAGGGATATTTCGCAAACCTTTCGAAAAATTATTGCAAAAAATAAATCCATAAATTGGATAATTATTAAATCAAGTGCATTGAGCTTTAGCTAGAACAGGTAATTGATAAACAGAGTTGTGTCTCATTTCAATTTCAGAAATATATTGACAACTATTAATTACTTACTAAGAATCCAAGTGTAATTGAAAAAAATATTTTTTAATACATTTAATATTAGGTTACTTCGCACCAAGCAAGTTACATCGTTAAGCCGTTACTTGATCGTTTTTTTGTGTATATTTTGTTTTTGTAAATTTACGAAATTTTCAAAAATACAAATAAAAGATTATCAAATAACAAGCCTGGTGTGAAGTCACCTATTATAAATAAAATTATAATAAATATTAGTAAATTTTGAAAAAGTAAATTTAAAAAAATTTAAAATATTACAATGGCTTGTTCAAAAAACACAACATTTAAAATATGGAAAATATATTGAAAATTGAAAATTGAAAATATTATTATGGCTTGTTTAAAAAACACAATATTTCAAAAATGTAAAATAAATTTATATAATGTTACTTAATTTACAAAAAAATAAAAAACAAAATTAATTTACAACTTGCAACTATTACCAGCAAATAAAGGAGTAAAAATACAAAAACAAACAAACATTTTTTTCAGGTGTTTTGATCTAATAAAGCGCAATAATTACCAGACGTAGCCGGTTATGTTCACACTGTAAGAGCCAGCAGAGCTCATAGAGGGACTAACTCTTATCAATACAAATGAATTGAATTTTTGTGAAATGACAAATGCAAATTTTATTTAGCAATAATGTTTTATCACAAAAATTTGCCATTCTTCTGAAACAATGATGGAATATATTGACAAAAAATTGACATTCAGCCTTTCATAAATAATCGATTCAGATGATAAAATTCTTTCCGCTTGGACCGACTTGCATTAATAACGTATTGAGCCCAAAGAAAAAAAAAATTTTGCTCTAGCTAAGAAGCCGCATAAGTATCGTAAAGTAGCACAAAATAAATGAAAATACAAAATACCAATCTTTGTGGATGATCAAATAGTTAAGATTGTTTAGAGCTTTATTATAAAATATATATAGAAATTAAAATGTACAAATATACTACAAAAAAAAAAAAAAACAAATTGCTTTTGAATATATGTATATATCACGAATAAACTAAGAAAACAAATAAACAAAGCTAATTAAAATAGTCAAAAATTTACAAAAAACAAATATTACTTAAATTATATCATTTACTCTACCCTTACATACAATAATAGTAATAATAATAATAATAATAATAATAATAATAATAATTATAATAATAATGATAATAATAATAATTATAATAATTCTGTTAATAAATGATATATATAATATAATTACAAAATTTTAAGTAGAAAATCATAAGAATAATAAAAAGCGTAGTGTCACATTTCATTTTAAATACAACTACGCATATTTTGTATTATTGTTTTATTAAGTATAAGTATTTCTATATGTATATTTATATGTATGTACGTATCATATCATAGTATCGTATCATAGTATCATATCTGGAATATTGGAAATATTTTTTTTTCGCAATTACATAAATGTTAGCCAAAAATCAAAAATAAAATTCAATTAAAATTCAATCCAAAAAAAAAAAAAAACTAAATTAAGCGCTGTGATACATGCTAAATATATTTACTTATATGAGAAGACTCTCTGCGGGTAAGTATCATTAACCAAAGAAACAAATGCTGTGATGTATATTTTTAGGCGCGTGTGTTAATTAATATGCAAAGGAATTCAAATTACTGTAACTATACAAGTTTTTACGGTGCTTACGATCAATATATGCAAATGAGAATAAACAAGGAATTTTAAAAGCTTTTTCGGTTGGTAGTCAAATTCTTTTGTTTTTTTTTTTTTTTTGCATTTTTTCTTTGCTCAGAGATATTTTACTTAATTCCATACAGCATTTAAACATTTTTAAATAAAATTAAAATATAAAAAATATATATGTATATGTGTCGGGTGTGTGTGTGTGGGTATTATTGATAATAAAATCGTCACAGACCCACATACGATCATCATCATCCGCATCCGCATCCGCATTCGCATTCACATTCAGAGATTTTAATTACTCTTTTTCTTCGTATCACTTTCAAGGCAAAATTTGTTTCTACATTTATGGTACATACATACATTGTACACACATGCATACAATGTGTAAAGAAAGCACTTGTACAAATTATCAATGACATGGTGGGAGATGCCATCGATTATTGTGCATATGTGCCATGTGTACACGCATATTTTTATGTTCGTTCACTACTCGTACTGCTTATCCTTAACACTTTATCATTGCGTATACGTTTATTTTGATGTTGTTGCCCTCGTTGAATTTGTTGTTGTTGTTGTTGTTGTTGTTGTGTTGCCACTTTTTGCTTACGCCCCATCGTCGTACGACGCCCAGCCACTGGCATCACCAGCATTGGCTCCAATTCGTCAATTGTTGCTACTACATCTTGGTGTTGTTGTTGTTGTTTGCAACTTGCATTATTTTTACTACTACAATTGATATCATCATTTTTATTATTGTTGATATTGTTACAACTATTGTTCTCATCATTAGTTGTTTTCATTTGATTTTGTTTATTTTTTTGGTTGTCAATCGTATCAACTTTCTTCAAAACATGATGTTCATCATCATTTATACAATACGCATCATCGTCATCACCACTATCATAATTGTCTTCATCATCATCATCATCATCATCATTGTTATCATCGACAACATCATCACCACCATCATCAACATCATCAATCTCATAGTCATCATATTCATCATTATTCACTATCAAATTGGCTTCGGCATCAACTTTTAGTAGACTGTCTGTTGTAGATTTACGCATACGTCGTCTGCGTCGACTCGATGATGGTATTTTATTATAACGTATGGTATTACGTGATGTACGATGGCTGGTACGCTGCAATAATACAAGGGGAGAGGAGAAGAAAGAAAAATATTAGAATTAAGATGCGTTCAAAAGAAGAAAATAATCAAAAATTTGGAAATGTATGAGCCAAAGCGTAGTATAACATGGAATATAGTACAGGGTGATTTTTTAGGTGCCTGCGAATTTCATTAAAAAAAAAAAAAATACATAAAATTTAGAGAAATATATGAAATCTTTATTTAAGTCGACAGAACGATCCATATAATTCAGTGTTTAAAGATGATTTTGTGTAAATATTGACGGCGGCTGCGCCTCAAACGATTTATACGCTGGATCCAATTTTGGCATACTCTCTCCAACATATCGGGGTCGGTATCTCACGAATAAATTCTTCAATATTGGCCTCCATTGCGTCAACCGTTGTGGTATTGTCACTATAGACATAAGTCTTAACATAGCCCGACAAAAGATAGTCTAAAGGCGTTAAATCGCACGATCTAGGCGGCCAATTGACCGGCCTCAAACGTGAAATAAACTGTTCACCGAACTCGCCTCTAAATTGGATCATTGTTTCGCGTGCTGTGTGGAACGTGGCACCGTCTTGTTGAAACCAAATGTCAGCCAAGTCCACCTCTTCCATTTTGGGCCAAAAAAGTTTTTAATCATCGCACGGTAGCGCTCGCCATTCACTGTAATGTTCCTACCTTCATGGTCTTTGGAAAAGTACAGTCCAATGATGCCACCGGCCTATAATCCATACCAAACAATGCATTTTTCGGGATGCTTTGGCAGTTCTTGCAATGCTTCTGGCTGCTCTTCACACCAAATACTGCAATTTTGATTGTTCACGTATCCATTCAACCAGAAAACAATGTTGCCAAAAAGAAAGTTGCTAAAAAATCACCCTGTATAAGAGAATTCTTCGTGTTTTTGAAATAAAATAGGAACTCAATCGGAAGACGTGATTCCTTGAGTACCCATTTGTGGACGTAGAAGTAAAGAGACATCTAGTCAACGGTGTCGGGTTCAGGTGCTAGAGAACTTGACAGTATTTGAGATTTACAATTGATGTCAACGAGAATGTACTAAAATTGTAATAAAAATCAACAAGTCAGCCTAGTGCAAAGCCAACCCTCTACAACCCCCATCACAACGAAATATATCACGGATCAACAACGGAAATATAATACGTGGAGCGACATATATTGACAATAATATGTTTGTTTGTTTGTAATAAAAACTATAATTTTTTAGTTATTTGGGTTTCAAGAGTTGGTCACTCTTTAGGTCCCATCGCTTAGTGGTTAGTGTATTCGACATCTGATCCGTAGGTAGTGGGTACAATCCACGACTGTCATCACTTTAATATTGAAAGGATTTTTTTTATCGAATGGTGCCAATTGGCAATTCCTCCACCAATAACACTTTGCAATGAAAAGTCTATTAAAAAAGCTATGTTACAAAGCTTCGAAAAAGTGATGTTACAAGGGTTTTGCCATTCGGAACTGGCTTATATAGGGTGATCCAATAAGAGCTTCCGGTAGTTTTTTTTTAATAAAACGCATTAAAATCAGTTTAATAATCAAAAAGTGTATTTGAGACGTAAGTTCGGTTTATGACATTTAATGTTTGAAAATAATTTATTTTAAATGGTGCGCCAACTGGCTCTAACATGATCCATTCTATGGGTCCAATTTTCGAGCACTCTTTCGAGCATTTCGGCCGATATTCCGTTAATTACGCGTGTTATGATCGCTTCTAATGCAGGAATCGATTGTGGTTTATCGACATAAACAACTAATTTCACATAGCTTCATAAAAAGTGCTCCAACTGCGTCAGGAAACAAGATCTGCACACCATAACCACAACATAACACCATATGAACACCATGAAATGGTCGAAGAGAATGAAGAACATTTCTCACTGAACACTGAGTTTTCACAATTTGTAAACGTTGTTCTGGCATAAGTCTATGGTGAAATGTCAATGAATAGTGAACACAAATGTCATATGAACATGACAGTTATAACACGTGAGATGTCTGAGAATCCCTATTGGAAAAAGTGCCTCCTATTGGATCACCCTATATAAGCAGGTGATTACTAATATTGTCCAAATTTAATACGCACAAAGGTACTGGAAGAGAAATTTATGGCCTAAGTGTGTCCTCTCCGAGGGCACCCACATTAATATAACTTGACCTAAGCACCTTTACCCGAGACTATAGTTTTTTTTATGATGTTAATATTTTTACGTAACCACTTGAAGTAAAGACTGGACATAAAAAATTAATCGATTTGGATATCGCTACCTGTCTGCTTGTTACTTAAAGGATACACACAAAAACTTTGATATGCTTTAAGACATTTCGACGGTATCTGGAACAAAGAATATATAAAATTTTGATTCATAACTGATTTAGCTGCCCATAAGTTTGCTAAGAATTAAAACTTCTGTGGCTTGATTGATTTTGGTACCACTTTGTCAATTTTTATTCAAATTGAAATATGTTTAAAAACCGATGAAATTTTAAATTTTTGTAAAGAATTCATTGCAATTGGACACAAATATTTTACGTTTAGAATTTTGAACATTTTTTTAATTTCGGCTAAGATTTTGCTGAATGAAAATATGATTTTCAAAAGGTATAAAATTATAAACATGCCTATATTTTTTTGAGTTTGTTGCAAATTAACAATTGTTCAAATCAGACTACACTTATACCTCGATATACGGCCAATTTTTATATGACACATCGTGGGTGACTGCTTTTCTAATTGCATTCCACAGTTGCATCGCACAATGGCTCGTTTTTCGGCCTAAACAAATTCTGTGCTCTTAGTCTGATGACTCAATTCGTTATTAATCCCTTATTCCAGTCATATACTAACTTAATTCCCTTCATTTTCTGTACGACATTATTTCATTTTCAATTTCAATATTTCCATTTATTTCAATAAAATGTTTCTGACATTCATTTGTTCGATTGCAGTGTTCTTTTCTTGTAATTCTTCTTTCGGTATTATTTCAGAATATCATTCGACCCTAATGGATGTAGTCAGTAGACCAATGCAGGCAGTCATGAACTGTTGAAATTTTCAATATAAATTGAAATTTCAATATTGATTGTCTTCACAATAGTATTGTCGACTAGTTAAATTTGTAGCAATTTCGTTATTTAGAGTCTTGAGGATCAATGAATAATTTGAAAAGAAAAGTTAGACATACAGGACTATCGGAAACTGTTCATATATATATACATACTTTTAGGCGCATATCTGAATAGAAGTGATTTAGTTTAGTTTACCCTCCCCATTGGATTTATGTCTGCACTGGTGTTGAGAGTATGGAAATACCTTGAAGGCAATCAAATTAAGTATGATTTTTACTCAAAATGTCATTTTAGATAGGATACATTGTACATACAAATATTTATATAGATTTGAATGTGTACGTACAGTATGTGTGCGTATAAAATAGTCCTGCCTGCCATGCATAATAAGACGAATGGAGAGGTACTGTACCAATGGTATAGCAATAAAGCAGCGAATGAAATAAAATGGAAATTGCCACTTCTCATACTTGACTACTACATACAATGACTACTACAGTACATATTGCTATTGGCTATTTTGTGGTGTGCGGTGTTGTTGCGGTCGCTGTTGTGTAAGTTAGCACTGGCACTTGTCTGCACGTAGATAGTGGTAGTGATAGTTATACATAATAGTTATTATATATAAGTAGTATATATATTCTTTTGACTCTTCTCTATCGAGTGTATGTTTGTTTGTGGGCACACATATCTGTATATACAAATGTTTTACATTTTATCGCCACCAGCGTTACGTTGATTATGATGAAATGCAATGAATTTTATGCTACTTTACACTCTTGTTTCTGTTTTGTGCTTTTTTACTTTCTTCAATTCAATGTTGTTTCTCTGTTGCATTTTGTATGAAAATTTATATGATTATTTTGATTATCAACATCAATGATGGCGGTAATGAAGAAGATGTGAATAAGTGTTCTTATTGTTGTTGTTGTTGTCGTTGTTGTATTTGTATATTTGAGATATTGAGTGAATTTTTGATTTCTCCATGGAATGACGACAATGTGGCAGCCACAATTTTGATATTTTATTTATTCATTTTGTTTCGTTTTTTTTTTTGGTGTAAATTTACATTTCATCATCCCCATCATCATGATTGTGGTTGGTGGTGATAAGTGAATTTTCTTCGGTTGAGTTAAATTTTCTTGATGCCAATCCATGTGTGTTCTATTTTTACTGTTTCCCAGTTGAAAATGCTTTTTTTTTGACAAAATTCACTGACACTGAAACTTTTACCCTCAGAAATATCTCCAGAGAAGTACCAAGGCGAGACAAATTGTTTGGAATCTCATCCGTGTCGATATTTCAATGGCCATGAACAAAATACGATTAATTTATTCTCTTATCAGCTTTAAGTAGAGAATTTTTATTGCTCTTAATCCTTTCTAATTTTTAGCCTTAAAAATCGTGTAGCGAGAAAGACCTTTGCGTTCACTTCATAGTCCATCATATTTAGGGCTTCTGTGGACCCGAAAGAGCACGTGAGGTCCGGACACTTTTTGTTATTTGGACTCGAGAGAGTTTTCAAACGTCTAACCATAGCTGAAAACCAGACTATTGCACCGTATGTTATTATAGAGCGAAATAGTGCGATGTATAGCCATTATATGGCAGAGAGCCAAAACCCCCATTATTTTTCAAACATCTTTGCACTAATAAAAGGTCAATTTATTTTTGAGTCTAACAAGATGTCAAACTATTATCGTCTTGTCTGCAAAATACCAAAGCCATGAGAATCAATCATTCCAATACAAGCCATAAAGTGATTGATGGCTGTGCAATTGACTTGCACAATATCAACAGACGCAGGAGTTGAAGCGGATCCTAACTGCAGGTTGAGCAAAGCAAGAGCAGCATTTGGCCGGCTAAAATCAGTATGGGCAAATTCCCAAATCTCCAGACGCAAGAAATTCGAAAATCGACGCTACTGTACGGAAGGAAAACATGGCTTATCGCGAACTCCATCACGCTGAGACTTCAAGCTTTCGTCAACAAGTATTTGAGGACCATATCTAGAATATTTTGGCCTAACACTATTTCCAACGAGGCACTATGGTGTTTAACGAACGAGGAGCCTATACTGAACCAGTTTAAGTGTAGGAAGTGGCGCTGGATTGGCCACATGCTACGAAAGCAGACAGAAAGTATCACGAGAATGTAGCTTGAATGGAACCCGCAAGGAAGCAGAAGCCGCGGACGGCCAAAAAACACTTGGCGAAGGTCAACCCTGCGCGCACTAGCTGAGGTCAAGATCACATCTGATGGCGCTAAATAACATCACAGAATCCTTGTGGAGGCCCTATGCTCCAATTAGGAGTAAAAAAGGAGAAAAAAAAAAGAAAAATGTTGCTCTTATTCGTTGAATGAATGTAGGCTGCGAAATGACATTACTGTTAGTGGTAACTATCCCATGTCTGATCACACATTACATATACGAATTGGTGGCAATTGATGAAATTGTTTTGCGGCGCCAATTTATCAAATTGTCAAAAACAACCCGATTCGCAGAAAAACAATTGATGGAAATACATAGCAGCGCAAAGACAAATAGTCGATTGAGATTGCCTGCTGTCTGGCAATAGAGTGTATGCATATACCTATACAATATATGTATATCGTAGGCACATACATAGACGCGATATCATGCTGTTACGCCTTTTATCGCTGTCGCATTCACAAGAGTCACAATAACCGCACGCACTAACAAGTGATTGTATATTTCAAATCGAAACGAACGAGTCAAAAATCACATTTAAAGCAATTTAGTTAAAAAAAAGAAAGAAGGGTGCGCCTCATATATGTACATCGTATAGCACATGGGTTAGTGTTGGATTTTAACGATGGTTAAGTGAAAACAAATAAAATACATTTAACAATAACAACAATAGTCCTCGTATTATGGCTTAATCAATTCGGTATCGATTCCATTCTTTATCCTTTATCATTGAAGTGATATACACCACAGGACACTATCACAACACCACTTAAAACAAAAAGTTACGAATACATTGTTGTCCAGTAGACTTTTTCGGCAAAACTAGCCATGAAAGTCTAGTTAACTGGTCATTGGTATTTTATGTGTATAAGAGGAAAGGTATGACATATAAATATGAACAAATTTGGATAATTGAATGTTGCACCGACAGCTTCATTAGAGCATACCGCAAGAATTACTATTATCTACTTTAGAATTATAACCAGTAAATTTAGTATAAAATAATAATGCAATTTCTTCATGAAATTGCATTACTGTACTTTTTTTCAACTGGGTTTAAATAACTCTTGGTATAAATGTTTTTGAGACATAATAGCGAAAAATAAATACATGAAATTCACACAATTCATTCGCATACATTTGTGTGTAATAAAAGTGTCAGTGTGGTATGTAGAAATTTCTAGCCTGAACAAATAGCTTTACAGCACATTTTATTCGATTTGATTTTTCCATATCCGCCGACAATATATAGGATATTGCAACAAGAGATGTTATTTTAAATTTCCCATTATTTTTTCAAGTGTCAACATACAACTGTCATTCGTTGACATTTCACAAAGAAGAATTAGACACTTTCAGATATGGATCGATATATGCACGCATAACGTATTGAAATAGTGAGAAAGAAGATCATGATATCTCAAACAAAATTATTCTGAGTTATGAGGTTCATTTTCATTTGTCTTGGTACGTGAATAAGCAAAACTGTTGCATCTGGGGCTCCGACCACCCAAGAGAAATGGTCGAACAACCTCTCCATCCACAACGACAGACAGTTTGGTGCGATTTTTGGAGTGACGATGTCATTGCGTTATATTTTTCTGAAGATTATGCTGGCCAAACGTTACCAAATGACTGGTGTCCGACTTTCTTGGCACAAAATTGATGTTATGTATGTGGACGACGTTTATTTTCAGCTGGACAGCGTCACAGGCCATACAGCTGGTAAAACAATTGCTCTATTGAATGAAAAAATTCCTAGACGTGTAATTTCTCGAAATGGAGACTTTTAGGTGGCCGCCGAGATCATGCGACGTAACACCATTCGACTTTTTTCTTAAGTGCTACGTTAAGGATAAAGTCTACGCCAATGCTCCAGCAAATATTGAAGCACTCAAAGACATATGCAAGAAGAGTCGCAGCGGCAGACATTTGGCGGATATTGTGTTCTATTACTAACCTCAGAGTTTGTACTTTGTTTAACTCTTAACATGTAACGTCGGGGCACTTGTGCCCTGCCGAAACTGACATTTTCCACGTTTTTGTTTCTTTAAAAAGTTATATTGTTTAATTAAAAAATCGGTAATATAGTGATTTATCCTTAAAATAGAATGCTCAATAAAGAATCGTGAACTCTTTTCAAATTTGTTTTTAGCACTTTCACATACTTTTTTTAAGAGCCGGACACAAGTGACCCGACGTTACACAGAAGAGGTGTGAAAAACGATGTTACATGGCAAGGGTTAACGTAAAATTATCTGCGGAAAGCTAGAGCTTTCCTGGATGGACTAATGTTAAAAATGTATAACATTTGGATGAATAAAAGCAGAGTTATGGCGTCTGAAGTGACAGTATGTTTGTATGCTAGATCAAGTTTTGTCTTAAACTTGGTCAAACTTTTACAAAAATTTTTCAATTGATTATCCAACTTTATGGCAATCATTATTCATCTTCTCTCCAAAGCAGCAGAGTTAGTGAGTGATAAAAGTGGTTTAAAACAACCAGGACGACCTAAATGAATTGGTTGGTCAACCGAAATTAGTGACCATCACAGATTTCATCATACTGTGCGTGAATTCTTCACATCATGGGATTGTTTACGACATTGCAAAACTCCACGTTATGGCAATGAATGGTATAACCACCGATGTTAAAACCAAGTTCAATGAACACTTATCATCCATTCATAACTATGAGTGAAATCTGATCGGCGGCATCGGCGTATACGTTTATTGTCTCCGTTAACAATTTTGGACAAACTTGAATCCAAATATGTGCCCATACTTTGCTACATTGCCTCCACATACTATTCGATATCAATACACACGTGCAACGAAGAATGCAATCAACGTCATATAATAGCAATAACAAAGTTGATGGTTTATATTCTTGGTTAACAATTTCTATCCTTCCTAGCTGACTATACTATGTCTGTATAGCATGTTAAATGTACACATAATCTAAACATGCTCTCGAAAAATGTACAATTAAAACAAATAAAAACACAATCACGCATACAAACGCGTAAAAGTGTAAGCAAAAATACTCATACTCACAGACACACAAACACTCACACGCCGATACGCTGTGTGTGTACATATAAATACACACAAAATTGTGGTATTTGCCCGGCTAACCATTACGAAGAGTTGCAGTACTGTGCTGCTGCGTTCATTTGGAAAATTTGAAAATTCGTGACCAACACCACCACCACCACCACCACCATTACCGCAAACGCACACATTGGTTTATACACATATATGTACTCGTACATACGCATATGCATACAATATCCTTCCGCACTGTATTGTATAAATTGTAGAAAATAAAAACAAATTTGATATTGAAATTAGAGATAGACACTCTTCTCCTCAACGTACGCACATCGTTAGCATATTATATGTAAGCAGGCTGTCTAGATGAGTCTAGAAACGGTGGCAATAACAAATGTTGAATGGAGGAGGTCATCCTGTTTATAGTTCAATTTGGTTAGTCGCTTGGCAGCTTGATTGGTTTGATTGTAGCGAAATATTGACGTAACATGGTTAAACATTTACGAGTGTGGAAGCACTTTTTTTTTTCTCGCATAAATATGTGTGTGTGTGTGTGTGATACATTTTATTGCGTACTGCTCATTCAAGCAGGAAATGCTATAAAGTTAAACAATTTATAGTTCGTAACTAGCCAGCTATGCCAACTAAGTACACAATCAATGAATGAATGCTGTGGCTACCAGTGAACTAGTTAATGGTTTGCATAATGCAATAATGTGTGAGAGTTTTGTTTTTGTTTCAGATGGAACTTCCGTTCCATTACAATTTATTTGTGTATGCTTTTTTTTTTTTTTTTTTTTTGATTCATTGAAAATAATATTGAGAGAATGTGTATGGAATATGGTCAGTACTTTATGTTAAGTTCTTTATTTGTTATTTGTTTCTACATATGACATATATACTTTTAATTATTATATAATGTATAGTATGGGTAAGTGTTTTAAAGAATGTTTAGTACAAACACATTTTCGAAATAAAAATATATTTGATAAATTGTGCGAGGGGTTGTTCACAATCCCACGGATCTGACGAAGAGGAACAGGAAGGCAATCGACATTAGAGAGATTAGAGAGATTATAGAGAGAGAGAGAGAGAGAGAGAGAGAACTGTGAATAAGACATTTTGATTGTTGGATAAAACGAATTATTTTATCTTTTTGGCGAAAGCAGAAAACCAGCCAAGCTCACATCTCATGATATGCCCAATTACTAGATTCATTTAAAAATGATACAATCTTCCGATGGAAGCTTGCAAGTTGAAATCAATGAGATTATTCCTTAATAATCTCAGCGTTAAGTATCTGAGTGTGATCTTAGACAACAAACTCCTTGAAAAATTGCACCTCAAACAAAAGGCTCCGAAAGCATTGACTATTTTCTGGCATTGCAAAGGTGTCTTCTGAAATACGTGGTGGTATTTCTTCTAGCAGGATCATTTAGATCTACACTGTTATAATTAGACCCAATATTACCTATGCATTGACAGTTTGGTTAAGTTGACTCTCACTTGTGGGTGTCAAGAGGATCCTATCTCTTCTGTAGCGCACTGTGGCTTTATATTGTACTGGGTTTTTTCCTAATAAGTCTGGCTAAGTCAGCACTTGATGCGGTAGTAAATCTCCCAGCACTTTATGTATTCATCCAAGTAGAGGCCTCCTCCGAGAACATATGCAGGCTGATACACAGTGGGCACTGGTAAGACAGTCTTTCTGTATTGGATTACTGCGGCACTAACGTAAATTTTTTAGTAGTATATTTGACGAAAGAAGCCCTGATTCTCAGGATCGTGCCATACACATTTTTCGAAGCACTACTGCCAAAGTCAAGCTCTTGGTTTGATGCTCCGGCTGAGTCTAGTAATCTTTACATACATACAATTATCGCAATTACAACCCGATATAGAGTTACAGCCGACATCAACAGCTCTCTCCAGGCGTCTCTGTTTTGCGCGCGCCTTCTCCAATCAGTTACACCAAGCGAAGATAGATTTTCCGCGACCTGGTTCTTCCATCGGAGGCATGACCTTCCCCTCCGTCGTCGTGCAACAGCTTCAGTTTCAAACACCTTTTTTGCCGGAGCTTTTTCATCCATACGCGCAACATGATTTAGCCACCGCAGACGTTGAATAATGAATCGTTGGACTATGTCAACGTCATCGTAGAGCTCGTACAGTGTGTGGTTCATTCGAATACGATAGTCGTCGCCAACGCGCACAGGACCGAAGATCTTGCCAAGAATCTTTCTCTCGAACATCCCAAGCGTGGCTGCATTAGTCTGCGACACAACCCAAACTTCCGAGCCGTAGAGCAGCATGGGTATGATGAGCGTCTTGTAGAGTGTCAGTTTTGTAGGGCGAGAGATAGCTCTACTTGTCATTTGCTTACTGAGCCCGTAGTAATACCTGGTAATCTTTAGTTCAGTATTTTTACAGATGGTTTCAGAACTTAAAATCGTTCTGGCACTGGGATGTTTGTGGAAGGGGGTGGAATTCAGCAGTTCTTTACATTTGGTTCGCATGCTCCCGTTTTTATACCCTGCATAATGCATGGTATATTCATTTCGGTCAGATGTTTGTGTCCACTTGAAAGAATCTCCGGAGATATAGATATAGATATGTATATATTCGTGATCAGCGTCGATTAAATTTTCGATTTATCGATGTCCGTCCGTCCGTCCGTCCGTCTGTCTGTCACCTGGCTGGTTCGCACGATAACTTGAGTAAATATTGAGCTATTTCGATGAAATTTGGCATAAGTAATCTATGATCCAAGGGTACAGAGGGGATTGATATTGGGCATGATCGGTCAATAACCACGCCCACACCAAGCATTCAAAGCGACTAACCTCGAAATTTTCAAAATCTTTAACTTGCTATAACTCACATAATATACCACTTGGGACAACAATATTTGGCACATAGACTTACATTATACTACTTTATAACCTCGCCAAAAGTGGTTGAGCCACGCCTACGTTTTAGCGTAGCTCTCATACAAAGTGTCTGTACTTCTTTTAAATTGAAACAACTGTAACTTCTACAATCTTCTGTCCAGAATAACCATAATTGACACTTAGATTAACATGGTAGTCGGAAATAATATGGCAGAAAATTTGTGCGCCACGCCCACTCCTTTTTGGATCTCCCATACAAAGTTGCGGAAATTAAAAAAAATTTTACCGGTTATAACTTGCAAACTATTCAGCGTAGAATAACGAGATTTAAGGTGTGGATTAGTATTGTACAAGCAACTAGGCTCACAGGAAATGGGCGCACCACGCCTACTGTTTATTGTAGCCCCCATACAAATTTTAAATTGAAACAGCTGTAACTTCGGCAATCTTCTGTCTAGAATAACCATAATTGACGCTTAAATTAATATCGTAGTCGGCAAAAATCTGGCAGAAAATCAGTGTGCCACGCCCACTCTTTCATGAGTCTCCCATACAAAGTCAAGGGAATTAAACCAAAACTTTTAAGCTCCATAACTTACAAACCATTTAGCGTAGGACAACGAGATTTAAGGTGTTGATTAGTATTGTACCAGCAACTAGGCTCACAGGAAATGGGCGCACCACGCCGACTGTTTATTGTAGCCCCCATACAAATTTTAAATTGAAACAGCTGTAACTTCGGCAATCTTCTGTCTAGAATAACCATAATTGACGCTTAAATTAATATCGTAGTCGGCAAAAATCTGGCAGAAAATCAGTGTGCCACGCCCACTCTTTCATGAGTCTCCCATACAAAGTCAAGGGAATTAAACCAAAACTTTTAAGCTCCATAACTTACAAACCATTTAGCGTAGGACAACGAGATTTAAGGTGTTGATTAGTATTGTACCAGCAACTAGGCTCACAGGAAATGGGCGCACCACGCCGACTGTTTATTGTAGCCCCCATACAAATTTTAAATTGAAACAGCTGTAACTTCGGCAATCTTCTGTCTAGAATAACCATAATAGACGCTTAAATTAATATCGTAGTCGGCAAAAATATGGCAGAAAATCAGGGTGCCACGCGCACTCCTTCATGGGTCTCCCATACAAAGTCGAGGAAATTAAACAAAAATGTTAACCGCCATAACTTGCAAACTATTCAGTGTAGAACAACCAGATCTAAGGTGTGGATTAGTATTGTAAGAGCAAATATACCCACAAGAAATGAGCCAGCCACGCCCATTGTTTATAGTGGCTGCCATACAGAATCACATTCTTTTAAATTGCGATAGCTGCAGCTTCTGCAATCTTCTGTCTCGAACAATCATAATAAATACTTAGGTTAATATGGTAGTTGTACATAATCCGGCAAAAAATCAACATGCCACGCCCACTTCTTATTGGGGCTACCATACAAAGTTGAGGAAATTAAACAAAAATGTTAACCACCATAACTTAGAAACTATTCAACGTAGGACACCAAATTTAAGGTGTGGATTAACGTTGAAAAATTAATTGGATTTACTAGAAAGTGGTAAGCCACGCCCACTTTTATATAGCTCCCATACTAAGCCTCGGAATTATCTTAAAATCCTTTTACTTCGTCAAAGTCAACCATATTTCGGGTGTAAATTAGTAGTATATGCAAAAATTGTTTCTCGAAAAGTGGAAATAAAAGAAAAGTTGGAAATTCGAGTAAACTTTTTATATATAAATCTACATATGCAGGGTATAGTTTGGTCGGCCCCAGCCGACTGTAAGGAGATTTTTCAATCTAAAGTGTATGCAATACAAAAGACTATGTATTATATCGTGGAAAGGAGGATGGAGGACTTGTCTATCTACGTCTGCAGTGACAGCCATAGACCAGCCTGTCACCTTCTTCAAGATTGTTGGGTATTGAGATTCTAGACTAAACTATGACGGGCAATGCGGGTGTAGCGGGCAATGAGACCTATGACTATAACTACTAAAGAAAATCACTGAAGCTGATTTTATCGGCCCTGAATACGATTTACTACTTCTTTCTGGAAACAATCAAGGTTACAATCAACAGTCTATGTGCAATCTTTGTAGTGTTTTCTATACGTGAGTTCTTTGGCTTATCTCAAACCAACGATTTTGTTCCAGTAAGAGTTCCAAAGGTTTTTTATCCAGTGCTCATCAAGTGAGCGGGTGCAAGATCATGGAAATGCAAAGCTAAATTTTCCATAGATGTAATGAAGTGAAGGGAACGTTCTGCCTAATTTGGCTGTAGCCCTAACATATAGTAAAGTAGAGTTATAAAATCCCAGTATTCTATTGACTTTTTGGATTGTTAGTATATAAAAAGGATAACAAATAAAGGCAAAGCCCTGATTAAGCCAAAATATATTAACACATAATGAAAAGAACTAGCATTTACCCCATATATTTAGTATATAGATCATCTATCCCATCTAACCTAAAGAGAGATCTTCATTGTAGCCATGGCAGAAATGTCTCGCTAAGAACCTCCTAATATTATTCTATAACAATGCATTACTATGCAATGAGAGTCATATGAATGCAACATATCATCAACATTAAGTCTATGTCACAATAGACTGTCCCTTTCAGATACAAACAAGTGATGACAGAAAAATGTCAAAAATGAAATTAAAGTGCAAAATACAATGAAAAGAAAAAAGAGCATAAACATATTCATACAAAGACCAAATTCAATCGTATTGTATTGTCCCAATGAAGGCAATTGTTGGCAATATTGCATCGCTTCTATGTGTTCTATGCATTTCAATCTATCAGAACAAAGGCAAATAAAGACACTAAAGCTCATTTCGCATAAAAGCAGGCATACACTCACACACACACATATACACACACACACATAAAAGTGTGGATTATTAGAATTAAGCTCCTAAAAGCACATTGAGGTTTCTCATGTGTTAAGATGATACAAACTCAACGTTTTATGTTTATGCTATGTCTATAGGGCCAAATATGAGTGCATATAATCTGCTTTCTGATTTCATAACAACAACAACAACTACTTATACATATATTACTATAGTAGAGTATGGTAGAGTACGGTACAGTACATACCTGTAAGATGGCAAAAATGACAGCAAATACGGTAACAATGAGGAGACATGCAGCAACCGCAATCGCAGTTATCGTTGTTAGTGGCGAATCGGCACGTGAGAAGAAACTAAAACTGCTGCCACCAGCACCAGCACCAGCTCCACCACCTAAGCCATCGCTAAGCGCATCATCATCGAGTAGATTTCCATAGAGGCCGCCACTATTGCCATACGAGCTACCAAACTGTTGTTGTTCAGCACCAGCCGCAATGCGACGTTTGCCAGCCGGCGAAGCATTAATGCAACCACCTGCGCCACATAAAGAAGAATATGTGAATTTGTGTTAAATATTTAATGAGGCATGCTTGCTTGCTTGCTCTATCTCTCTCTCTCTTTTCTACCCTATATGTCTGTCTGTATACACAAACTATACTGATAGTAGCATGTATGAGTACTTACCAGTGTCTTTGTCACAGTGACAACAGGATTGATCCTCGGGTGCCGCATCAGTGGGACAACATGGCACACATTGATTATTCAAACGATCCAAATGCAATGGGAATGCACATGTCTGACACGAATATTGGCCAGGGCCAGAACACGAACGACACGAATCATGACATGTTTTACATGTTTGTGTTGGTGAATCATAATACTGTGAGCCGAGACATTCCATACAGAGACCGCCATCGAGCATAAAATGTAGGGGGCATGATGTACAAGCCAATGGACCAGCATCTAGTGGTTGAGAGATAAATAATAAACGATAGTAGTGGAAAATATATGCGATTTCATCATTAGCAGCTACAAGCAATCTATTTTGTCCCACCACATTATTACTTACCATTACAAGTTTTGCAATAATGATGACATTTTTGACAACCAAATTTCGATTTGTAAAATCCCTCCGGACATTCTGGATGACATTCACCGCCAGCCAATTGCCAACCATTCGGACATTGAACACATTGATCACGTCTTGGACCGCTACACGTGTGGCAACTGAGATAACATTTGGCGCAGGTACCACGGTCGCTATAATAACTGTATGAGAAATAGAATACGAATTGAAATACATTTAAAATAACCAATAATATGCTGTGCAACAAGAAGTGTGATTTTGAGAATGTTATTTTAAAATAAATGAAATTTTGTGCAAATATACAGACGATCAAACGATAAAGGACGACAACCACATTTAAAATGTTGACTTGTTTTTACAGGAAAAAAAAAAAACAAAAAAAAAAATCAAAAAATTGATATCCTGTCAAATGCAATCGATTTTCATATATAAAAGATTGCCTTCTCTTCATTGAAATGTGATGTACATATTTCAACAGTTCAACAGAATTTCAAAAGTTCTTCATCTTTATATTTCACACTTCTTATTATTCAATCATCCTTCCAGCAAATGAGACTTTCTCTTCTCTTCTTTATCTTCGTCGTCATCATCATCAACATCATAATCCTTGATTTAATCGTCATTTGATATGACACTTTAATTACCCACCCGTCTGCACAAGTTGTCCGACATTCACCGCTCTGCAATTGTAGTCCCTTGGAACAGGCTGTGCAATTCATACGCGACACACATTGCGTACAGGTGTGCAAACATTTGGCACAAACGCCCGCCTCCATGTAGAAGCCATCATCACAAGTGCTGACACAGTGATTCGATTGTAGTAACAAACTCTGGGGACATGTCAGACAATTGGACTCTGTAGGCCCGTCACATGTTTCACATGTTGAATGACATGGATGGCAATGATTGTTGTCATAGTATTCAGCTGTGAGATGAGAAGAAATAGAGAGGTGGAAAAATATGATTTAGTATTTTATTACAATCGAAAGAGATAATAGAAAGTAAATGCAATTATGATATGAGAAGAATTTTTATATATTTTGAAAATAAAACTGCCTGTTCAAATTCGTAACACATATTCAATTGAAAGGTATGATAGATGGGAGACCATTGATTTTGTTTTATGGACTCCATCTTATCTTGTAATCAGATGTTTATTTATTTTATTTTAATTTATTATTTTTTTTATTATTATTATTTAATTTGTTGTTGTTGGTTTTGCATAATCGAAGACTTATTCGAGAGCTTGCTTAGTCAGTAGACATACTGGTACCAAAACTAGCTTTCCAAATACATAATTTATTGGTTATTAATTGCTTATTAAATTAATTATTATTAATTGCTTATTAAAAATATTTGTCTTTGTGAAAAAAAAAAAAAAATTCTCTCGCAGTGATGCAATTGACTTTTGAACCTATAACCGTAAGTAATAACAATGCTTTAAAACTATTCAGTTGATCATTTTAATATATTTTTTGGCAATATGAGTTATACTGGTGACTATGATTTGGAAAATACGATCGCTGGTAAACAATATCAATGACTTCCGCGTGCCTTACAAAATAAAGAACATTTGAAGGGGGACTATGGATTGTTACAATTGTCATTTATGATTGGTGAAGGGTATTTTTAAAAGCTCATTTCGCTAGTTTATTTTTGGAAGTTCTGATGGAAGGGCTTATTTTGTCCCTTAAAAAAAAATAAAAATTAATATGTGGCATTTATAAGCCCCGAAGGGTTTTTTGGCCAAGCTTCTCTCCGAGTACTTTTGTTCCAGTACAATTGATTGCCGGCAGGTGGGTATCGTTCGAAAGAAAAATATTTTGCGATATTACATTTATGCGTGGTTGCCGTAGCTCAATGGTTAGTGTGTTGACCTTCTGATCTGTGGGTCGTGGTTTCTATCCACGGCTGAAACATAACAAAATTTAATATCGAGAAGATTTTTCTTTCGAACGATACCCATCTGTCAACAAGCAATTGGCAATTCTTCCGGCAGTAACAATTTGCCATGGAAAAAGCTTCTAAAAGAACTCTTGTGACAAAGCTCAGAAAAAGTGATGTCACAAGAGGAACCGGCTAAAATATGTAGATCTCTTCTAATACTGTCCAAAATTTAACACGTACAACAATAATGGAAGAAAAGCCCCGAAAGGCTCTTTGGCCGAAAGGCTTTTTATCCATGATTATATGCAATAACATGAAAGATGGACTTTGAAATTTAGAAATTATGGCTGTTAAAGATCAACGCAAAAAATAATGTTGATGGCAGAAGAATAACAATAAATCTGTCACTGAAATTAATATCATATTTTATACGAGTATTATGCAAATTGTGCATGTCTGTGTGTGTGTGTGTGTATGAATAAAATTCCAACATTGCTTCTAATTAGTAAATCAACATTGGCTTTAGCTTGCAACAAGCTGCAATGTGGTCATAAATAAAAATTACTTTTTTAATGAGAATGAGAAATAGAGAGGGTGTGATCCGACGAGACACACACAACACACAACGAGAGAGAGAGAGGAAACGTATAAGAATGATTGTTTGCTGCTTGGCAGCAGCAGTACCGACGTTAGTTGCTTTGCCTGATATACGTTTAAAGTCAACGTTTTGTCATGAACACCATTAATATGATGGTTGTTTCATTTTTTTTTGGCATCCATCCGTTTCTTCATCTTGTGTTTTCATCTCTGTCTCTCTCTCTCTCTCTCAGCATGGTGTGCCAATTTCCGTTTCATTAATAATTTTGCATAAGGTGCAATGAAGCAACAAATGCGCATAACCTCCACACACACAACTTCTACTTTCATATACTCACACTCATGGTTAACATTTAATACAACTGCAACGAGCTTTTGGCTTGCAAAAAGAGACCAATGCACTTTTTACGTATGCATATTTAACGGGTGATCCATCATTAATCTATATGCGTAAGAATGACAACAGATTTTGATAGTGAATAGCCCAAAGTATTATATTAAATATAAATTAATCCACTGAATTCAATTGTACATGATATTTCTCATCAAAATGGTTCTTTTTAAAATTAACCAAACTGAAGAACCCAATCGATTCAAGCCTGGGGATAATTTGGTTATCTTATAGTCGCTGATCAACAAAGTCATGTGTATACAATTTGTTTACGAGTCTATCCTGTATCACTTTGCGGCTGTCACCCTGTAGGGACATTATTTTCTTAACCTCTGTGAAATTATTCCTTTTCTGCTGGTTGTTGATGACATCAATGTTATCAATGTTGTTGTTCTTGTTGTTGTTGTTGTTGTTGCCATTGAGGTTAATGTTATTGTTATCGCAATCGTTATGGTTATTATTGTTGTTGTTCTTCTTGTTGATGTTTATGTGGCCATCAACAATATCTCAAATAGTGTTGATGGCAGCATTGTTGAGGGCAAGCAAGCAATTTTTGATGAGTTTCTTTCAGTCTCACTCACTCTCTCTCACTCTCTCTCTCACTCTCACTCTCTCTCACACTCTGCAATCTCATCGCCTTCTGGTCATAATCACTATAATGAACGCCTTTGCAATCAACAGCAATAATACCAACTTTAAGGGTATGCAATAGGGAGAGGTGTTGTAAAAGTATAAAAATAAAGTTACTTGCTTTTGCCATTGCTATTAACAGCAGCATCATATAAACTACTTTTGCACACACCAACCAATCCATAGATGCATATGCTCAGATGTCATTTATGACAAAAAACAAAAACAAAAAAAAACAGAGTGAAATTATAATTATGATCCTTGCTAGTTGGATGACTGGGTGGCTGGCTGGTTGGATGGTTGGTTGGTTGGTTTCGTCGACTGCATATTACTCCATTTTAAGCACGTATAATACACCTGATGGACACTTTTCTGCGACAAAACAAAACGATAACCGAAAGGTGCACGTTGAATGCATTGTATAATATTGATAAGAATGATGATGATGATGATGAGAAGTAGTTACCTACAGAAAAAGAATGAATATGGATGAGGAAGAGTACCTGAGAACGAAGAAGCAATGCAACAGAGGAGTCTTGTTTATGTTGACTATAATTACACGCTTCATAATAACACTCTGGATGACAATGATCATGATGATTATGATAATAATGATACTCGACTCGAAAAACAACAAAAAACAAAATAATTTTAAATATCGCAATCATCAACAACAGTCAACAGTAATAATAAATATGCTTGAAGTATGTATTGCGTACAAGAATGTACGTCAACGATGCATATAAAGTGAAATTAAACAACAACAACAACAACAACAGTTATGCCAATTATATGCATGGCTTGCATGTTGCATTGGTAATAAGAATTGTTGCTCTCTGCTTGCCTGTCAGCCTATATGTAAATGTGTATTCATATATATATATTGTATTACTAGCATGCCATCTGTATACAATATGATTGGCATTAAATTACAATTTTTGTCAAGCTGCCTATGGTATGCAATATGCAGAGAACTCCGCTGCGCTGCCATCCATTTACTATTACAATTTGTGTGCAGCAGCATAAATATGCAAATGACTTTCGACTATTCTGCTCATATATGAGCGTGCATAGTTTATGTGTGTTTCGTTTATAAAATTGCGTGTGTGTGTGTGTGTGTAATCAATAGCGATTCATGTCGCCAGCCCATCGATGTACACACACACACACACACTTATTTTAATGTGTTATTTCATTTTATTATTTTTCCGCCACTCAATGTTTATTCCTTATCAAATTGTATGGTTTGTTGCATGAATTACAGTAAATCCACCCTCTTTGAAAACATTATTATTCCTTGATATGTAATACTCGTACATATAGCATGCATATGTAAATATTGTTGTTGTTGCTGCTGCTGGTAATTAGTGCCACAACCAATCTGATGGTGGTGGTATTGTGTACAGTTCACTTATTTGACTCTCTCTCTCTCTCTCTCTCCGGTGAGCATCCGGTTTTCATTCACTGCATCGGATATATATTTAGTATGGTGTATAAAAAGGGCGTATTATAGTGATGAGGTTGAAGGGTTGAGGCCCCGATGGCATATATATAATTTGAAATGAGCATTTTAAACTGTTATGGCAACTAAATATTTTTTTGTTTCTTTTATATACAATATATATAGAATATTTCTTCAAATTACTGCAGTCACTATTAGTTATTATGATGCAAATGGTTCATATGTATTATACTCATACATATACATATACATGATTATTATTATTATTATTATTATTACAATATTTATTTTCTTTTTTTTTTCACGCATCATGGTCATTTGGTACATATGCTGAATGAACTGTTGTTGGTCAGGTAGGCGAATATTTTTTGTAATGCTCACCACCTTCCTGTTGTTCCTCATACGTAATGATGATGATGACGGCTAGATGAAAGGCCATATAGTGTATGGCATGGTGTATATTATACATGTAATAAATGTAATTTATATCCGGCTAAACCGAATGCTACGTATACGTACTGATGGTATACGTATAATTAATGCGAACATTTATGCGCGTGATGAGCGTAAAAATTACCATTTTTATTTTTAATTACTATATACATATACTGCTCAGAGGCAATGGATTTTGTTGAGTTTTGAAGTTGTATTTAATAGTTTAATCATATGTATATGTATATACCATATACATATAATGCAATGGCTGAAAAGTACTTATGACTGATATTAACTGGTGGTGAGTAGCTTGAGAACACCAAATCTTAAATTTGGCAATTTAATATAATTCATAGAAACAATTCTTTTTTTTTATACCATCTATCATTTTTATTTTTTGATATTCTAGCGTCTGAAAGGGAATTTGTTTCGATTAGAGTATTTGGGGAAGTTATGGAAAAGAGCTTCCAATCTCTATCGCAACATTGGGACATCTTCAAAGGTGCATTCCATATTCAACCTATACTAATCCTATTATTAATATTATTAGATGGTTGTATTGCACTGCGACCCTAGATCTCTTGAGCACCCCATCATGGACTAGAGTATTTCTCCAAGTCCAGCATCCATAAGGAAGTTTAGTATAGATCCTATGCTAATGGACTTAAGCAGATTTTCCGGTATTATAAATTCACCGATAAATTCCCCCTGCAACACAGGTTTTGCAGTTTCATTCGCCTCAGTTTCGTTAGGTGATAATACAGCCTGCAGTGTCCTATCAATAATAGTGTGATGATTTGTATATTATTCTTGTTTAAACTGATACATTCCTCAAGTCGTTTTAGGTTAGAGGTCTTTAAAAGTGTCTTGGATTGGGACAACCCTGGTGGGTTTGCCCAGTATGATTGTCTTTCTGATTCTTCACACCTTTTATTGAGCATGGATAAAGCTCCTTTGCCCGGACCACAGAAGGGTTTTGGGCCTACAAAGGATGTTGCAGCTCTCTTCCTGGGAAGACTATCCGCTAGCTCGTTGCCTTCAAATCCAATATGTCCTGGAACCCAAAGGATCTATAATTGGTTATTTTCACCAAGCTTTTATTCAGCTTGTCAAGACATTCCCACAGCGGTTATTATTTTATCTGGTTAGAGTTCAGTGCCTTGATAGCAGCCTGACTATCGGTCAGGATTGCAATCCTTCTTCCCTTCAATTGCGTATATTTCCGTTTGAAAGGTAAAAGTATTGTTATCTAAAGGCTCCGAGTATTTTATCCCCGGGCCTATCACTCCTGCTCCGGCCCCTTCATTAGTCAAGGAGCCGTCCGTAAACAATGTTATCATATTGCTGGTTATCCCGCATGCTTTAGATATACCTTCTCATTTGTTTTGATTACTGAGCTCTGTTTGGAATCGCTTAGTAAAGCTGAATTCTATATGCATTGAGTCCCACGGCATTCCGACTTCCGGATGTTGTTTTATTAGAACATCATATTTCTTGCGGTCCATTCATCTGCCTGGTCCGCTATTAATAGCAGTCATTCTCATGATAGCCCTCTTTGCTTGGGAATGGCTGTGAATATGAAGAGGCGTAAGTTCCAAGAGAATTTCCAATGATGCTGTTCTCCCAAACGATAGCTCCATACCTTATCATGGGTCTAGCGATTACAGTGTATATCCATCTCAGTATCTTTGGTGTGCCATCCCAATTTTTCCTTGTTATCGATTTACAAATCATGAATATTCTAGTGGCCTTTTTCGCCACATTTTCTATATTTTTCCTCCATCTTAGGCGCTGATCTAGTACTACGCCCAGAAATTTGACTTCTTTCTGTAGCTCTATCTCAGCTAATAGTTTTTAAATTCCTAAGCTTGTACTTCCTAGTGAATGGAACAATTATGGTTTTTGCTGGGTTAATGCTCAGCCCCACTGATCATAAGTTTTACTTAAATTGGGAACAGAATCTTGTATCATCTACTGTGATAGGAAGATGCAAAACATCTTTCAAATGGAATGCAAGAAATAATATGATCTTCCATTATGGACAAAATTAAGTTCATTTTAAATTTAAAATCGACTTATTTGACATATTTTCCATATAAAGATCTATCAAAAGACTGATTTTAAATTGAAAATGATCTTAATTACGTGCATTTTACTTTAAGTTAATAGAAATATTCTTTTGTAATAATGTCGACGCTCTTTCTCTTCTTCAATTTGAAAATGTGAAATAAATTTTTGTATAATATCTATCAATATGTACTTACATTCGTCACAATTCTCACTGCCGGTTATAATGCATTTGCCCTTCTTGTTGCGTGTCCAATTCTCATGGCATGTTAGACAGAAGCCATTATTAGTGCATGTTGCACAACCCGTTGGGCAAATAACACACTCTTGACGTTTCTTATCAGCATAGTAACCATCTGGGCAACTATTTAAGCATTTGCCGTCATGTGAAAAACGTCCGGAACGGCATGTAATACATTGTGACTCAGCCGAACCATTACAAGTGGTACAGGATGAATGGCATGAAGCACAACTGTAAAAGATAAACAAAAAGAAGTAAATGATGATAAGAGATGGACACTATTAAAGTAATTAATAATTCGAGTAAATTTAATTAATATAAAAAAATTGTATTTTTGTTTGTCTCGTTCTCCATTGAAATTATCGCAAATTTTTGTTCGTTTATTGATACTTCTATAATCCGATTTATTATATTTGAAACCGTATAATTTTTCATCTCAATTTAATCACACATACAAGTACATATAGACGAATATGCACATTTTGAACATGATAATATACAGAGATGATGATGATGATATGGATATGGATACGTATACTGATTCACATGCATCGAATGAAAGAATATTTTTGGGAATTACTAAGTTGGAAAAAACAAATTCACATATACACGCATACATATACATACAGATATATAAATATATTCACATATATTCGAAATTGTACCGTACATAGAAAGATAAATATCTTTATATGTGATGGCCGCATTTGCAAATGACGTTGATTCAAAATGAAAGAAAAAAAAAAATAAAAAACTTCGATTGAATACATTTCATTCAAATCAATTTGCATTGAATGCAACATATTTGCACAATTTTTCATTTATTTTTCAAACACATTTGACATATTTTTCAACCAGTAGCAAAGTAAAATAGCAAATTCTTAACAATTCAATTTTATTGTATGTACATATGGCCATTGTTAGGATAAAATGAAAATAGAAAAAATATGTTTTTGTTAAATCAACATGCAGAAAATAAATAATAGAATAATAGAAAAAATAAAAGAATGATCAATATTTATGATTTAAACACATATTGAATGGTAGACAAAAATTTATCGTATCAAAACTGTTCGAGTAGACAGCACCGTCGTATCCTACGACTGCACTATTTTTATCACAGTTCATAACATAGGGTTGCTCTGCAATAAAATCAACAGCAATATATTACTCAATCAATCTCAATCCTTTAGATCGAGAAACGTCAAACTGTCGCTTGAAAAGTTTACTGCGACTCTCTCTATAATTTGGATCAGATAAGAACAGTGCTCAATATTATCGTGGATTGGAATGTCATACCCACTGCCAACAATCCTAAAATACTCGGGGTGACCTTCGATAGGCTTATGATATTCACTGCCCGTACTAAAAATATCGCGCAAAACCTATACAACAATGTACTGGAGGCTTTTGTAGGCAATGATTAGGTTAGGGATGAGGAGACGCTTCTTACCACACACAAAACAATTGGCTGATCGGTCGTAAATTACACCTCACCAGAATGGGTAGCAGCAATAAGTGACACTTACTGGGAGACACTCCAGACAAAACAGAATTCCGCACTCAGATGCACAAAGCCAAAAAGCATAAGGAACGAATGAATGAACGAAGCATTTCCTGCTAACATGCCATTTTTCTGATCATGCTAATCATAATATACTGACAAATGGGGCAGCCCTACGTAACATTACAGAAACGATGCGATCGTTCGACGGGCACATCGACCAATATGTCGTACACTTTGATCATGCGTCCCAAAGTGCGGCCTTAAACGGCCTGTTAGGTTAGGTTATATGGGTGCCCTCTCTCTGAGAGGACACACTTAGGCCAGAAAGGCCCATTGTGGTACCACAGAGCTTCTCTTCTAATACTGTTGTGCGTGTTAAATTTGAAAAGAATTGGAAGGGACCTACTTATATTAATATTAGCCAGTTCCTATACGCAGAACCCTTGTGGCATCACTTTAACTTAGTTTTGTCAAAGAGTTTTTTTAAGAAGTATTTCTGTCAAATTGTTACTGACGGAAAAATTGCAAATTCTTGCCGGCAGGTGGAAAAATCTTTTCGATACTAAATTTTGAACGTACGACCTACAAATCAGAAGGCCGACGCACTAACCACTGAGCTACGACACCCACAAAACGGCCTATACTAAAACAATGTTGCGTCTGTAGTCGAACAGCATACTAACAATATTATCCTCTATGGTCGACACCGACAGCGCTTTGACACGACTGAGCTGAGCCTCCCGAGGAGTACTAGAGTGGTGCTTTCCCAGCTACAATCAGGATGGAGTAGGCAGTTTAACTGCTATATGCACAAACTTTATGACAACATTTCAAATCTATGCCCGTGTGACACCAGATATTTATTTATATTCCCAGGAAGGCCTTTCACTCTCGTTCCTTATTCCTTGTGGAATCTCCCGATCGAAGCAGCATCTTTTTTGAACTTGAACCCGAGAAAAAAAAAACAACAACATTGCACTGAGATAAAAAACAACAAGAACAACAACAACACTGCCATCAACAACAACAACAATAATAATACTAACTACAATCAACCCTTATTACACCCCACACAGTGTGTATGTGGAATGCGTATGTTAGCACAACAACAACAACAACAACAAAAACCATTGTTGTTGAATAATCAGTATATAATAATAATTTTTATACCCTGCATAATGCAATATGCATGGTATATTCATTTCGGTCAGATGTTTGTGTCCACTTGAAGGAATCTCCGGAGATATAGACATAGATATATATTCGTGATCAGCGTCGATTAAATTTTCGATTTAACGATGTCCGTCCGTCCGTCCGTCCGTCCGTCCGTCCGTCCGTCCGTCCGTCTGTCTGTCTGTCACCTGGCTGGTTCGCACGATAACTTGAGTAAATATTGAGCTATTTCGACGAAATTTGGCATAAGTAACCTATGATCCAAGGGTACGGAGGGGATTGATATTGGGCATGATCGGTAAATAACCACGCCCACACCAAGCATTCAAAGCGACTAACCTCGAAATTTTCAAAATCTTTAACTTGCTATAAATCACACAATATACCACTTGGGACAACAATATTTTGCACATAGTGTTATATTATACTACTATATAACCTCACCAAAAGTGGATGAGCCACGCCTACTTTCTAGCGTAGCTCCCATACAAAGTGTCTGTACTTCTTTTAAATTGAAACTGCTGTAACTTCTTCAATCTTCTGTCTACAATAACCATAATTGACACTTAGATTAACACGGTAGTCAGAAATAAAATGCAGAAAATCAATGTGCCACGCCCACTCCTTCATGGGTCTCCCATACAAAGTCAAGGGAATTAAACTAAAACTTTTAAGCTCCATAACTTACAAACCATTTAGCGTAGGACAACGAGATTTAAGGTATGGATTATTATTGTACGAGCAACTTGGCTCACAGAAAATGGGCGCACCACTCCCAGTGTTTATCGTAGCCCCCATACAAATTTTAAATTGAAACAGCTGTAACTTCGGCAATCTTCTGTCTAGAATAACCATAATTCACACTTAAATTAATATCGTAGTCGGCAAAAATCTGGCAGAAAATCAGTGTGCCACGCCCACTCCTTCATGGGTCTCCCATACAAAGTCAAGGGAATTAAACTAAAATTTTAAGCTCCATAGCTTACAAACCATTTAGCCTAGGACAACGAGACTTAGGGTATGGATTAGTATTGTACGAGCAACTAGACTCACAGGAAATGGACTGGCCACCCCCACTGTTTATAGTTGCCCCATACAAAATGACCGAATTTCTTTTAAATTGAAATAGCTGTAACTTCTGCATCCTTCTGTCTAGAACAATCATAATTAACACTTAGGTTAATATGGTAGTCGGAAATAATCTGGCAAAAAATCAGCGTACCACGCCCACTTCTTATTGGGGCTCCCATACAAAGTTGAGGAAATTAAACAAAAATGTTAACCACCATAACTTAGAAACTATTCAACGTAGGACACCAAATTTAAGGTGTGGATTAACATTGAAAAATTAATTGGATTTACTAGAAAGTGGTAAGCCACGCCCACTTTTTATATAGCTCCCATACTAAGCCTCGGAATTATCTTAAAATCCTTTTACTTCGTCAAAGCCAACCATATTTCGGGTGTAAATTAGTAGTATATGCAAAAATTGTTTCTTGAAAAGTGGAAATAAAAGAAAAGTTGGATATTCGAGTAAACTTTTTATATATAAATCTACATATGCAGGGTATAGTTTGGTCGGCCCCAGCCGACTGTAAGGAGATTTTTCTGTCTGTTTCTTTAACCCATTTAAAGAACAGCTTGATAAATAAGGTTTATAGGCATTTTATTCTGATTTGTTGAGTGCACAAAATCGGTTCGGTAATATGACGATTTATATAGAATTTCTTCTTTCACAATTAAATAGGGGAGTCACTCAACCATTCCTATGATTATTGAATTATTAGCATCTCGATAAAAAAAAAAAACAAATGACATTAATGAATTAATAGCCAGAATAAAGGTATATGAACAAATTGGTTACTAATTAAGTCACCTCTACGGAACACAATGTTGATTAAAATAAAAATGTCAAATACAGTAAAATTTTAGGGCAACATAAGCTAATTTTTAAAAACGCAATAAATAAAAAAAATTATAATTTACGTATATATAACATTTTTTTAATAAAAGCAAATGGCGATTACAGTATAACTACAACAACGTACATTCAGTTCATCAATCATTATTAAAAACTGTCAGTATCAGAGTAGAAAAAGATTATAAATAAATACAAAAATTAAAAATGTCGCAAAAAAAAAAAAAAAAAAATGCGAAACCACAGCATCTATAAATATTAATCTTAATTAAACAATGCATCACATGAGAAGGCAACAATTTAAAATATGAAATTTAATGAGAGAAGAATTAAATAAATAATAAAAAAAAAAATAAAGAAATTAATTAATTTTTATATATATGAATATTTGCATATGACACCCAACCATCATACAAACTAGACAATCAACTGACCATTTTATATCGTTGGGTACACATAGTTGTTAGTTCAATAGTAGAATAATATCATAAAACCCACATTGCTATCACCTACATATTGCTACTCAGACTAACAGTATATCCTTTGCTTAGAATTTATTCTCATTTATATTTGTAATATATTTTGCTCTTTTTTCATGCTCATCTTGAAACAAAATGCTTCTATATAATATATTTTTTTAATATACATACTTAGTAAGCTATATAATTCATATTTCATTTTTAATTTTTACTAGAAAATTTATGAAAATATAAAAATGTTCTTGTAAATTACTCATTGTGTTTTGTTTTTTTTTTTTTCTTTTTGTAATACATGTACATCGTTGGTGCAGCTATGATGATCAGACATATCACCACCATCAATAGACCACTTCTACAACCCGCACTTCAATTATGCTGCAATTTTTCAATTTCATCGCCTTTTCTATTGTATTATGTTGTACTATGGTCAAGGCTATAACCGCGTTCAGCTAGTCGACTCGTTGGATGGTTGGTCAATCTGTCGGTAGGTCAATGTTTATGATAGTCACACTCACCATATTTGGCATTTGCTACTGCACCATTAAAACAAAAATTGTTCTTGATAAAAGTTCATTTTCATCGAAGATTAATAGGCTTTCATTTATTACTTTTTTATGCATGCCTTTCATTTTTTTTTAATTTTGTTATGCTACCAGCTGTTAGTAGATATTACAAGGATATTCGGATATTGTTGAAATTCATGTGAAAAAAACGGGTTCTCATAGAAAACTATAAAACATAAAATACTTGCTTTTTACTATATATTTCATCTGTTGTGGTCACTCACTACACTGAATCTTTGGATTGGAACTAAAAGGGAAAGAGGTTTTTCTTTCCATCGAGTTGCCAAATACAATTTCATTCAGAGACAAATAAGACACAAGTTAAGTTAAAGAAACTAAAGTTCAAAATATTGAAACATCACAACTATCGTTACAAATATATCATTACATAATAAAAAGTGTTTGTTCAGCAAAATGCAATGTGTAATTTAAATATAAATTGTTCTTTAGAAAATTACATCATTTTCGAATTTCGCAAAAAAAAATGAAAAATAAACACAACAATATACAATATGTAAGAATAAAAAAATTGTGCGTGCGTACAATCATCAAACAAGCAAATATTATCAAAACTAAATTACAACAATCAAGCACACCAACCAACCAGCACACTAGTAGACAATCTTCTGTAATAACGTTGATAGCATCCTATTTTTTATTTTTTATGATGTTTCATTAATTTTATACAACAAAAAAAAATGAAAAAAATAAAAAAAACAAAATATCATGAAGAGAAAAATGAACATAGTAGCTACTATTGGTCTCTAAAGAGTAGGAATGAAAAGTAATAGTTGTTGTATGTATAAGGCGTGAAAATGTGCGGTATGGGGGAGAATATTATATAATATTATATAATATGATATGTGCAAATGTATGTGTAAGTATTTGTAAATGTTTGAGTACACAATATTTTCATGACACTTTTTACTTTTCATTTTTGAACTTTTAAATTTGATTTGCTGTACTCATACTCAGTATACTCATCAACATACATAGCAACCTAGCAATATCCCACCAATCACAATCTGACCTCCTTGCAATATTGTTTTCGTTTTTGTTTTATCTACAATTTTTTGTTTAGCATTGAAGGCGGAAGAGAAGATTTTTGTTTTTTGTTTTTTTCCCCATACGCTGATGTCGACTGATGGCTATGGCATATTGCAGTTTAAAAAATGATTTAATTTTGTTGTTGTTGTTGTTGTTGTTGTTGTTGCTGCGTTGTTATTACTACTTGTGTATATCGATCTTGTAAAATAAAATAAAATAAAATAGCAAATTGATTGAATTTCGATTCAAACTAAATTGCATTTGGAGGGCATAACAAAAAAAAAACAACAACAAAATTAACTATATAAATAAAATAAAATGGGAAAAAAATTCAAGAGCGGGTAAGTGTGAAAACATGGCAATTTTTGCAAGTTAGTATGGCTCTATGACTAAAATTTTTCATGTTGATGCTGGTTAGCTAGCCTATTTTTTTTTTTTTTTTGGTTTTGTTTAAAGAGCTCATTCATTCATTCTAAAATGTATACAAGTATTATGTGGCTCTCCAAAAAAACATTTATAATTTTGTCGCACAGAGTAACAAAATAAAAAGAGATAAAATAGAAAAATAGAAATAGAAAATATTGTAACCCACCACACACTGGAACCCGTCACTTTGAATATCATTTTTTTTTTATGTTCAAGTATCATATATAACCACATATATGTATTTAACATATGTATATTGATGACGATAGTGGTCTAGTATAATAAATAATGTTACTGGATAGACATGCAATACGATAGAATCTTGTGGTAAATGATAACCATTAATACTATCAGAGTGTAAAATGGATGGTTGAATATCTGTCATTTTGTCTGTTTTCGGTATTTACATAACATACAAGTGCTCTCAATACTACATATCCTTGTATGTGTTTGTGAAATGCACATAAATAATGTTTTGATGTAGGTACAGAGCGAATATATTCATGGTAATCAGTACATTGACCTTATGTGAAGGTTCAACGAACACAACGTTTTCACAAAGACGCTCAAGTTATTATAAATTATTTCAACAATAAAATCAATTTTGATAAGCCACCAGTTAAGAAGATACGATGCGCGAAAGTTGAAAGAAATTTTAATGTCAAAAGAGTGGCTGTACTTTGAAATTGAATGATATGAATAGATGTGTTCTAGTAATGTACCGATTTAAGACTAGAAATAATTTTTTCGAAGCATTTGCTACCATACACTATGTTATGCTTTATTCTTCTATGCTATTTAATTAAAATGGGATCTGGCAGCACTAATGTCTATATCTAAAATCTGGCAACACCATCATAAAGTTTCACATTTTTTAGCAGAAACTATTTGTTTCGTTTACAGTGAGTTAAGAATACCAATTTGGCAAAAAAATGGAAATTTCAAGAGAAGGTTTTCATTGGATAATTATCCACCACAACTTTCGACGTGGATTATCTCAACAAGAATGTGTCGATAAACTCAATTCTTTGTATGGCGGCGATAAAGCACCATCACACAACCACAGTATATCGCTGATATTGTGAATTCAATCATGGTCGTAGTTCGGTCGCCGCCGAATTCCGTGAAAGTCGTCCAAAATCGATTGTTGTGCCACAAAACTTCGATGCAATGCATGAACTGATAATGCAAGATCGTCACGTGACATACCGTGAGATAGAGGCATTCTTGCACATTAGCTCCACTACAATATATTCGATTTTTCATGAACAGTTAGTTGTAAGTTGTAGTTGCAGTCGTTGGATACCCCATAATTTATCAATAACTAAGGAAATGCTTAAATAGTACGAACGTGGTGTATCAAAGGTTAGGTTAGGTTATGGGGCTTCCCTCTCTCTGAGAGGACACACTTAGGCCAGAAAGGCTCATTGTGATACCACCGAGCTTCTCTTCCAATACTGTTGTGCGTGTTAAATTTGGACAGCATTAGAATGGGCATACTTATATTAGCCGTGGATTGAACCCACGACCTACAGATCAGAAGGCCAACGCACTAACCACTGAGCTACGGCACCCAATGGTGTTTCAAAAGACGTTTAAAAAATCGTGACAGTTGACGAACTATGGATATATGCGTATGAATCGGAAACAAAACAGCAATCGACCGTGTGGGTGTTCCAAGATGAGTCAAATCCAACAAAACTTGTTCGGGTCTTCAACACATCGAAGCAAATTGTCGCCTGTTTCTTCGGCCGAATGGGTCATGTGGCCACTGTTCCAATTTAGCAACGTAGGACGGTCAATTCTGAGTGGTAAACGACCATTTGTTTGACGAAAGTCTTCAGAGAAATTCGCAAAACCAACCGCCAAAGACGAGTCATTCTCCATCATGACAATGCGGGTTCTCACACATCTCGTCAAACAGGTGAATTTTTGAGCAGTCATCGCACATCGAATTGATGACTCATCCTCCATACAGTTCTGATTTAGCACTCAATGACGTCTTCTTGTTCCCGAATATCAAAGATAAATTGCATGGTCAAGCATTTGAATCATTCAAAAGCCAAGTTTTGGAATCGTCTCAAGAGGAATGGAAAAACAGCTATGACAAATGGTTTGAACGAATGCAAAAGTGCATTGATCATCATGACGAATATTTCGGAAAACAATAAATCGTTTTCATTTAAAAATTTTTGTTATTATTTGTTATTCCCGAAATATAAATAGTAGCCCTCGTATACATACTCTGCCGACTAGTCTACTTGATGCTATTGGCGTTGATATAGTTTCAATTATCTTTGAGTATAGTACGTTGAATTAATTTTACTAATAAATTTGGCATTGAAAAGATGGAAAAGTTTTTCATTGCATCATTTATATTTGAATTGTTATTTGAATGAGTGTAGGATGTAAATAATATGCCTTTTTTGATGGTGAATTTCATGAAATAATTTGCAAATAAAAATTTCAAGTTCAAGCATTATTTCAAAATATCAAAAAATTAATCTTCAATGCTTCAAGCGTATTTTCTTAATTGATTTGATGCAAGTTAATTGATTTACATCAATTAAATAATATCACACACACACACATAAACTCTTGCATATGGCACTTTGCTATGCACTCATATACAACTTTCTCATTAACACATATTTAAATTGAAACGAAGAGGCAATAACGATGAAAATAATTTGTTTTTGATTTGATGGTCAATCATTTTATGTTATCTATAAATATTTGATGCAAAGTAATTATGATGCCTCAAGGTAATATTCAAGTAATTTTGAAATTCATACGAGCGAATGTAGCACTCACTTCCTACACAAAGTCGTAATCTATTGATTAAAAGTCTGTTGTAAAGTGTGTATATGTGTATGTGAAGAAGATATTAAAAATTTATGATGTGTCTATTGCCTGTAAAACAAAAAAAAAAAAAAAACATTAGCGAATATCAGAGTGTGATGGAAAAAATTAATAATTAATTAAATCATATACATTCGATTATGCCACTGACATGTTTATAGGTATCTAAAATATACTGTGTGCCTTTAGAATATATGTATTTGAAAGCATAAGTATGTATGTTATGTACCTCTAAACATTCAAGGACAAATTTTAAATTCTTTTGCTTATTTACGCAAATTATTAATCAATGATGCTTGACGTTTCTTGGAAAAAAAAAATCGACCGTAAGTAAAATAAATTTCAAATATCCTAAAATTTGTTTAAATCATTTTGTCTTCTACAGTCAGGTATACAATATATACTTGTGAGAACGATAAAAGTTAATTTCCCTAGACAACCCGGCAAGTGATGCACATTGTATCAATACATATCAACATTACTTTGCTTATATTTTTCCTTGTAATTTGTAAGAATGAGAAAAATAAGAAGCAAATAAAAATGTATCAATTAATTGAATTGATTGATATTTCGTTTTTGTAAAATATTTATATTGAAATCAATTTTCTCGACTTCTCAATCGCATAATTAGCTAAAAGCAAAAGTGACTCTTCGCAATATCTTCAGGTTAACGTCATTACTGGTGTTAATGGTGACTCAAAGATAGAAAAAGTCCTTCACTATTTCAATAGTGTACTTATCAACAGTGACGTGCCGTCCAAGTCACCGAGACACTTTGATGGTTGACACTAGGTACTTCGTTTTGCTCTCGTAAAACCCAACTCTGAGGATGCTGTGCTAATTCCTCGTGTGTTCATGCCGATGTTCATGTCAATATTGTCGGAATACGCTAACAGCATGAGAGTTTTGTTGAAGATATTTTCATTATATTGTACATCAGCAGCTGGTATTATTTTTTCCATAAGACGATTGAAGAACTCGCACCATAGCGACGCCTTGTCTGAAACCTCGTTCGGTATTAAACGGCGGCAAGAGGTCAAACTTTCAGTGCACAACGGCAGTTATACACTATCATTCTGCAAAGACGAATATTGCAGCTTCGCAGGAATATCGAATTAAGACAGTGTAGTGTAGAGGTATTTTTTTAACGGTCTGTCGAAAGCGACATTATAATCAACAAATAGGTAAAATGTATCGACCTATTTTTCGGGGTCTTCTACAGGATTTGGCGTAGCGTGAAAACCTTGTCGATGGTATATAGATTTTACAGAAGCCACACTCATGATCTGCAATCAGGTTGTTGAGCAAAAGCTTCAATCTTTCACAAAGTACCCACGATGGAACCTTGTAGGTGATATTAAGAAGGATGACATATAGATGGTGTTACTAGAATTTTTTCCATATTATTTTTATTGAGTTCTAACCTTTAAACGACACATTTATAAAATTGACAACAATCTGACAATTGGTTTATGAGTTATAGCATTTTGTGTGAAGCAACTTTTGTTATCTGAAAAAAAATGGATAAAAGTGAATTTCGTGTTTTGATAAAACATTGGTAGAAAAGTGGATTGCTGAATTTAAACGTGGTTGTACCAGCACAAATGGTGCAAAACGCAGTGGACGCCCAATTGAGGCTGTTAGAACACATAAAAAAAATCCCCATGATGAACGATCGCAAATTGAAGATGCACGAGCTAGCTGATATTGTAAAGGTATCAGATGGTAGGGTTTTTACCATTTTACACGAACATTTGGGTATGCGAAAGCTCTTTGCAAAGTGGGTGCCGCGTGGGCGGTCGACCCACTTCGACCAAAAACAATAACTTACTGATGCTTCAACAGAGTGTTTGGCGCTGTTAAACTGCAATAAAATCGAATTCCATCGTCGATATGTGACAATCGTTTTAACATGGTTTCACCATTACACACCACAATCCAATAGATAGTCAGCTGAGATTGAGAACAGTCGACGCATGGAATCCAAAGCGAGCAAAGAAGCGAGCAACAGTCTGCCGGTAAGTTGATGGCGTGTGTATTTTGGGATGCGAATGGAATAATATTCATCGACTATATTCAAAAAGGAACCACCATCAATAGCGACTATTATTGTGAACTTTTGGACCGATTGAAGGCTGAAAGCGCAAAGAAGCGGCCCAATTTGCAAAAGAAAAAAGTGCTGTTTCACTTAGACAATGCACCGTGCCACAAATCGATGAAAACGATGGCAAAATTAAATGAATTGGGCTTCGGACATTGCTTCCCCACACTCCATATACTCTAGATTTAACACCCAGCGACATTTTCCTGTATTCAGATCTCAAAAGAATGCTTTCTGGAAAAAAAATTTAAGTCCAATGAGGCAGTAATCGTTGAAGCTGTGGCCTACTTTGACGAGAAAAAGAATTCATACTATAAAAGTGGTATCGAAAAGCTGGAAAATCGCTCTCGAAGGCAATTGTTAAATATTGAAATCGAGTTTTGATAAAATATTGTTTTTTTCATACTTTTCCTACGGGCTTATTGAATGGTCTGTTACCTCGGTAGTTGACATAAATTGTGAGGTCTCCTTTTTTATTTACGAGACAGAAAACACTGAGCCTGCAATTAACAGGCACCCCGGCTAGATGTTATGAGTAGGGCTTGGGATCCACCACATAAAAACTTTCTCCCAATTGAAAATGTTAAAATGCCTGGAATTGGAACAACGCGCTGTCAAAATTACACTAGTAAGATTTTTGGACACAAACTTCAATTGCTTATCCACCTTGATTTTGAATTTCGAATTGTTTATCTTCAATTTGCTCAAATTTTATTTATAAAACTTAATTGCATCAATTACTTGATAATAATAAAAATAACTTCTTTTCACTTATTCATAATGTAATTAAAAAAAATTTGATATTATACATTTGTCTACCGTTATATGTATGCGTTATACAATGAATATCCATCAGAAGTCTTTTACTATTATCACATTATTATTCTTGTTTGTTATTGAATACAATATACACAAATTGGTATATATATTTTCTACTTTTGTGTAAAGTGTAAATGATTATAACATCAATTTCAATTGACTTGAAAATTTACCACACATGCAAGTCATACAACATTTGTATAGAGCAACCCTCAACAAGGAAATATCATACATGTACTTTACAAGTACGAGTACTAGTGCAAGTACATAAATATTAAACAATCGACAATGTAAGTACGAATGAGTTCAAAATGAAGAAAATTTCAAATGTATATACAAATATACATGTAGAAGAAGAAAAGCAAGCAACACATTTCAATCAATCGTTTACATGCCATTTATTATGTTCATTACTGTAATGCTGTTGCCATCACAGAATGAAATACATACAAACTCCCATATATGAACTTGTATGTATGCATGCAACAGTAATAGTAATATTTCACAGATTAATAAAAATATAATAGGACAGGACATGTGACAATGCCAATAGAAATTGCTACCAGTCAAATAAAATGTAAATGGAGAATAAAGTCAGAACAATGATGTCTGCTCGTGGTGGTAATTTAAATTGCTACAATATTATTAAGATTATATTTACTTGTATTTTTCTTCTTCTTTCTATTTTGCACTAAAAATAGTAAAACAATTTTTCTATGGGCTTCTATGCTTTTCGCTAGCATCTCTACTACGTTCAATCTGTTTCTCACATACATAATCACCCTGCTGTGCTATGTAGCTCATGTATAGGACATGCTTTGTTCACATTTTGTTCACAATACATTATATAATTTAATAATAGATAACATGGATACTTAGATGTTAGTCGTCATAGACATAGACACAGCATGCTCCATCATAGTACTATAGAATTGAGAAAGAATGACTAAGTAAATAAAGTTATAGTTTTCATTTAATTTATTGATGAGCAACAAAACATTTTACCCTCTATATTTACGGAATGAACTAATTTGTAACACATCCAAGCACATACTCACACACACGCACACACATACACATAATCAAATACATGGACATATCCATACATACTTGAATATGTTGCTATTGCTATTATACAGCTGCCAATAATGATGGCTGCGATGGTGATGGTGATGGGCAACACCAACAACTATTGAGTATAATATCAATGACTTAACAACTATGTATGTGCGTACGCATATATCGATAAGCTAGTGGCAAAACAAGCGTAAACATTGAAAAAGGGTGTGGAAGAAATGAAATAATACTAATAAAAATATTTCGCATTCTCAACAACAAGTTTCACAGGGTGGCCCACGATTCATCTGCAAATAATTGGATAGCATAAAGGATGGTGAGCGATAGGACATTATCGTAATTGATTAGAGCAACGAAAATCCCTCCTTGAGAGACAGATTAGATTAGATTGATTGTAGAGCGGGAATCAGTCACCTTGTCACTGCGGCCAAGATAGGCCAAGATAGGCCTACTGTGACATACTCTGAAAATTTACAAGTACTCCTTAAGTCTCATATTCACTCCGAATTCAAAGACATCTTTAGGAGACTTGTCCGCTATGTTTGACGGTTCTACGTAATAACTACCTCGTAAGTAACGAAGCCTGATCCATATCAGACCATTACAGTGACAAAGTAGATGTTCAGCTGTTTCTTCGTCTTCGTTAGATAACCTACAGAGTTAGTTTTGACTTATCCTCATATTGTGTAGGTGTTGCATAACTCTGCAATTCAGCAGTTCTCTTGTGGGAACAGTGTGGCATAAAGGTTTTTGCAACTCTAATATCTTTTGTTTCCATCCAATATTGGTGGGTTGTTCTTTCTTGCCAAGTATTGATTTTATATTTGATGGAGCTCCAAGGCAGCCCGCAGAATGGTCCAATAAATTTACTGGCTGCCTCTTTTCTTGCAAGCTCATCGGCCTTTTCGTTTCCTAAATGTCCACTATGACCTGGGGCACCCATATTAGATGAACTCTATTATTAGATGCTAGTCTTTTTAGAAGTGTTAAACAATCCCAAAATAATTTCGATTTAATTTCGAAAGCACTAAACGCTAGCAATGCAGATTTACTATCACAGTGGATATATGTAGATGTAACAATTTAATGTTTCTCTTTCTAACTGCTCTCTTAAGCACATCTCTATTGCATATATTTCAGTCTGAGAAACTGAATTCTCTTGACCCATGCTAGCAAAAATACTCCTTCTGGATTTATCTCCAAATACACCGGCACCAACACCTGCACCAGTACCTTTACCGGTTTTTGAACCATCTTTGTACCATACATGAGACTTAGATGCCGGGTCGAGGTCTATTCTGTTCTCAATTAACCCTATCAGGGTGTGTGACCTTAAAGTTTCGTTGGAAGTTTTACTGGGTTTTACAGAAATCGCTAAGGGTAAAATTAAACCTGCTCGTCCCATTTCTTCTCTCGAAAGAGATTCCAATAGCCGGTTGGAACCTTCCTCATTTCCAATAATCATCTTTAGTGCAAATTGCAAAGCATCTCTCTCTCTCTTAATGAAGAGATGAATGGGAGGTAAATTTAACAGGACCTCAAGAGCAGCAGTCGGAGTTGACTTCATTGCTCCTGTTACATAGACGCAGGCTAGTCTTTGAATTTTATTGATCTCTGGCCTGTGCTGTAACTTTGTCCAGGTTTTTGCACCAAATCGGTGCCGCATAGGCAATTATGGGTCTTGTAATTGCTGTGTATAGTCACAGTGACATTGTGGAATCTAATCCCCAATTTTTTCCCACAAAGTTTTTGCTGGTCCAAATTGTGGCCCTTTCTTGCTTGTTTATGGTGTTTGTTATGTGACTATTCCACAGCAATTTTAGGTCGAGTGTTATACCTAGGTATTTCACTTCACTAGAGAAAGGTATCGTCTCACACCAAAAACGGAAGGCTCTCTGAAGTTGTTCCTTACTCTTTTTCTAGTAAATATTACTATGCAGGTTTTCTTTCAGAGAGGTTTGGAATGAAACACCATGTATATGAGAATCACACATGGAGAATCACACATATAGACAATCACATACATATGTATGTATATTGAAACAAATGGTTAGTTTTGTAAAAGTTGACAGCAACTGCTTATACGCCTTTACGCAATCATACATACAATTTGTATGGCTTTTGTTGTGTCTTACTTTTTTTTGCTCTATTTTTGACTTCTCTTCGAGAATGAAAGCGAGCAAAAAAAATCTGTAACAAATTAATAGTGAATATTGATAATATTGATGAGTATCGATTGTATTATTCATTAATCTTAAGCTCAATCAGATATTTATACATAAATACTCCTGTATACGTTAATGTAACAATTCCCATGTCCATTTGGACACATCATATATGTACATGCTAAATGCTAAATAAAATTGTGTAGTAATTGATATACTACACACTACTTCAATATATATTCAATCTAGACCAATTCTGTTTCAAATTGAATAATTGTATTCCATTTGAATGATCAAACATGATCAAATTAGCATTAAATGGTATAATAAATGATCTTGCGAAGTAAATCAATCCTTTTTTGCTTCAAAATTAAATTGAATAATACTATTCACTGCACTTAATTGCATATGGGTTAGTATGCGTACTAGTATTTGGAGTAGTCCTATTAGTCCCATTTGGTATAGGGTATACACGTATAAATACAAATCAAGTATTTCTATGCGTATTCTTTTAATCCATTGTGACTTTTCTTCATGTACAAATCTATTAAGTAACTATTATATCAAAGGGAATTACAACAATAACAACAACAACACCTACAACCAGCTGAATTGTTTGCACGCATACATATATACACACACACAAATGCAAAAGTTAAACAATCGAAATTGACAGCCAACGATGACAATGGCAACAGCAAGAGGAATAATAACAACAAGACAACAAGACAACAACAACAACAAATGCTAACAAGCATAATAGTGAAAAGAATAAGAACAGTAACAACAACAACAACAACAACAACAACAACAAATAAGCTGTCATTAAGCCACAGAGCGAAACAAATTCGCAAGGATAATATCACAACACAAGAAGAAGAAGAAGAAGAAGAAGAAGAAGAAGAAGAAGAAGCAAAAGATATAGAACTATAACAAGTCTTTTATAAAAGAAAACAAAGCAGGGGAGGGGGGGCATAAAACTGGTGGATCAGACAAATCAAAGTGTCGGGTGAGGACGAATGGAAGACACACAAAAAACAAAAAGCAACAATATATTGAGACGAGTGAAAATAAGAAAATCGTGTTGGAGAAAATTGGTAAACAAAGATGAAAGTAGAAAAAGGCAAAGGGAAGTGGAAAAATCAGAACGCTAAACTAAAAGAAATTGACACAATATAAATGCACACATTCACACTCACACACACATTTACAGATGCTTGGATAATAGAAAACTTGTTCTTTGTTTTGGTTTACTCTTGGAATCTTTTGGACCAACACCAGAATAACATAAGCAAGGAAGGTTCTGCTATTGAATAAAATGAGTAAGAAAGTTTTTATGTAATTCTTCAATTCTTCAAACCACTATTCATGTGTAATATGATGGGTGGTACAATATCCATATGAATCGATACTTCGCCAAATGAGTACTATATAGCGAAATGAACGAATGAACGAATTCAGCGTAAATGACATTGAAAGTGTATATGATAAGCCAAGGACACTTTTTTTTTTTTTTTTTTTGATTTCATCATCCGACTGATAAGCATTGGTTGTGTGGTGACGATTGATTTTATGAAATTTATTTTTCATCTTATTACGTTTTTTTATTATTTGTTGTTGTTGTTGTTGCTCTTGAATTTTTTCTTTCATTTCAAAACTTTTTTCTATTTGTTATTTTTATTGATTGCTTGAGTTTTGGATAAGAGTGTTGGTACACACACATCCTAATATGTGAAGACTAACTAGATAACAAGAAAGTTCAATTGTGAGTCGAACAATTGATCTACAACATACTATATAATGAATTGATGCATGAATTTGACATTGTTGACATTAATTGTTAAATTTCACAAAATTATTATAAATAAAGCAAATAAGATGATGAGCTAAAATAAACGTTCGTTAATCGAATGTAAATAGTCATATCAGTATCATACAAAAGTAGTATGTTGTTTCACAATGCATTTCATTAGTAAGATTTTCAAATTATATAATTTAAAATTTCATAGTAAATAATAAGAAATTATGCTTATTCAATTTCGACAAGTAATAAGTATTAAATACAAATAATGTCAAATTATATAATTTTATACTACACATCATTGTTATCATAACTCGTATTGTATGTATGTAGTAAAACTTCTAAAATCATCAACGTCATTAACATTTTCCAATTGTTATTGGTTGGCTCATGGATGTGTATTGTATATAACCATTTGCATGGATAAGCTCATAATACAAAATTCTATTGTCAATTTTGATGTACACAACTACAACTACATACTTTACAGTTACATATCGATACATTTTAAATGATTTGTTTTGACAGACTCTGATGGGGAATGCATAAATCTTTTGGTTGCCATTATTATGGCCTGCAGTCGTGTTTTAATAACAGTTGACAGTAACATATCGATCCATGATGTAAATATTTTGATTGAGAGTAAAGATTTCCTTTTTTTTGTATTCTAATAAATTTTGTACTAAGTGAATTGACAGGTTCCGAGTCTTTCAATGAAAATGTCGCAAATTTTTTGTCAAAATTCTGTATTATTCAGACTTGTACACTTATTTCAGCATTTAAAATAGCGCTCTTTTTCTAAATTCTTAAAATATGCATTTGTTTCACATTTGACTTTATCATTTCTATAAAACCGCTTTCCCTGGCGACATTTCTTCATGTTTGGAAATAGTCAATAGCCGCTAAGGGCCAGATCCGGAGAGTATGATGGTAGGGGCAGCAATTCATAGCTCAATTCATAGCTCAATTCATACAACTTTGCCATAGATGTTGCGCATGTGTAGGGTCGTGAGATATCGTGATGAAAAATAGCTTTTTTCTTCGCTTTTTTTCGACGTTTTATCTCGATTTCATAATTCAAACGGCCCAATAATGCCTGATAGTAATCGTCGGTTATTGTTTTTCCACCTTCAAGGTAATTCACGAAAATTATTAATTATTATAAATTATACCGGCAGAATGTTGAGTTCCTTCGCGCTTTCAAGGGGCTCATGTGATTTTCTTCAAACTGCCGACTGCTTGGTGGACTTGGGAGTGTCATGATGGACCCATGTTTTATCCATTGTGATGAATCGATGCAAAAACGTCCTTGGATTACGCTTAAGAATAGACAAATTGTTTCCTAAATCAGTGAAAAGACGTTGTTTGTGATCTGGTGTAAGAAAACGTGGCATCCGTTGTGCGTTTAGCTTTTTCATATGCAAATGTTCATGCAAAATATTGTAAACGCATTCAGATGAAATGTTTATGGCCTTACCAATCACATTTAAATTCAATCGTCGGTTATACAACACCATACAATGGATTTTTTTAAAATAATTTCTTTAGTTCTCACCTCTATTGGACGTCCATTAGCAAAATTTGCAAACCACTGAGAAATGGCTGCTTTCCACGAGGCAGATTACTTGCAAAACTTTTCAAGCCATTTCCTGCGATTGCAATTGGCAGTGTTTAATGAGCACACAAAATTCTTTTTTTTTTTTCTTAAGTAACAAAAATAATTACACTCGGTCAGCTGTAATATTCAAAATAATGAATGAAATGTCATAAAATTTGACAGGTAGCTTTTTTTGAGCTTTGTGCTTTTCAGAAAAGAACTTGATCATATATTTGTAGCGCCATCTAGTAGCAAGTATCATGACTTGTCAATTCACTTAGTAATCGATAAATATTTGAATATCATGACTTGTCAATTCACCTAGTAAACGATAAATATTTGAACGGTGTATTTGAAACCCAAATGTTTACAAAATTAAAGGTTCTGATTCTTGATTTTAGTAAGAATATTAAAATATCAATATGGACATTTTGAAGATTAAAGGGTTAAAATTTATCTAATGAAAATATATTAAATTTGACGAGCTAAACTTCAGTAATATCGATCAGCTGTAATATTCAAAATAATGAATGAAATGTCATAAAATTTGACAGGTAGCTTTTTTTGAGCTTTGTGCTTTTCAGAAAAGAACTTGATCATGTATTTGTAGCGCCATCTAGTAGCAAGTATCATGACTTGTCAATTCACTTAGTAATCGATAAATATTTGAATATCATGACTTGTCAATTCACCTAGTAAACGATAAATATTTGAACGGTGTATTTGAAACCCAAATGTTTACAAAATTAAAGGTTCTGATTCTTGATTTTAGTAAGAATATTAAAATATCAATATGGACATTTTGAAGATTAAAGGGTTAAAATTTATCTAATGAAAATATATTAAATTTGACGAGCTAAACTTCAGTAATATCGAAATTTGGATACTAAAATAAATGAGACTGTTTAATAATTACGGCAGTATCGTGCGAATAGACAGAAAGTTAAAGTTTGTGAAAATGTTGCTAATGTTTTCCAATATCGGGGTCAATTAAAGGATCTAGACGGAGCTATGGCATAACTAGAAGAAATGAGCTTTATTTATTTTTGTTTTTGGAAATATTCTTCAAAACTCTGAAATAAGTTCTTTGGGCTTAAATTCATTGAAAATCCATATGGATTTCTGCATAAATTCATTGGATATTTGTTAATAATTTCAAAAAAGTTGAATAAAATTGACTTTAATAAGACCAACAGAAGTAATATAAGTTGTTATAGCAATAATTTTAATTGAATCGGAGAAGATTTACCAGCCAGCCAGAGGCAACTGTTTAAATCGACTACACTAATCTGGTTATTTATACAGCCAGTATGGTATTTTAATATAAAATTTGCTAATTATTTTTAGAAAATCCATTCAAATTTAAGAATTAGTTAATTTATTGTCATTTTATACAATGCATACATTATTTTATCCAAAAATTATTAGTGACGTGATTAAAATTCAAAATTATTCATTATTATGCGTATGAGCGTAATGACAGCGACAATAATATTTTACATAAAATGAAATGCCTTTAAATGTAATTAACACAAATGTATTGCACATACTAGTTAGACGTGCAGAATTACCTACACGCATACATATTTATTCATATTGTAATATTAACAATTTTAATTACACTCAACTACTAATGTAAATTTAATTGAAAACTAATTATTACAACAAAACCAACAACATTGTACACACGCTTGTATATAAATAAATGTCCTTTAATATGAAAATAATATAAATGAGAAAATAATATATACATTTTGCATTCACATGAGAGACATTAGAGGACATGAGAGTTAGTTATGAAAGAAATTTCTACATAAACACTTGTATCGTATATTATAAATATCAAAGGATATCTGTTATTGGCTGTGTGACTTCCATAGAATTACATGAGAAGTACAAGTTAACGATGAAACAGTTGAAAAAAAGAAAATCAAAGGAAAAATTGCATCTAATTTCAGGGTAATATAAAACAATTATGTTCACAATTATCATTTCAAAGAATTGCTAGGCTACAAAATCGATAGAAAATAGAGCGAGAAGATAAGTCATATATATTCTAAGAAATTTTGCTCACTATGACAATATTGATAAGCAATTTATAATGTCTATTTGCTAATCAATGATAGTATAAAACACTCTGCAGTGGACACCAAAAAGAAAACAAATCATAACGATTTGTAAGCATACGAACGTAGAGAAAAATCATGTAGTACCAAAAAGAAGACATTTTATGAAGAAAGTGATTCATAACGTCCATAAAATTTGATCAAATCAATAAATCTGTGATAGAGCGAACACATTTGAAATTCAATGATTTTCGTTGTTTGTTAAGTTTGTTCTAAATATTGAAAATTTGCAATTCTTATGCTTCAGTCTTTTTCATGGCATTTTTAAGGCGTTTTTGAGGTTAGTTTTGTATGGGAGGTATGCTTTAAAATAAACCGATCAAGCCCATTTTTGGGGCGTTCACTTACGATATTGTTATAAACATATGTACATAATTTTGAAGTCATATACTCATCAGTGCACTTTTTATGACATTTTTAAAGCGTTTTTGAGGTTAGGTTTGTATGTGAGGTATGCTTTAAAATAAACCGATCACGCCCATTTTTGGGGCGTTCACTTACGATATTGTTATAAACATATGTACATAATTTTGAAGTCATATACTCATCAGTGCACTTTTTATGACATTTTTAAAGCGTTTTTGAGGTTAGGTTTGTATGTGAGGTATGCTTTAAAATAAACCGATCACGATAATTTTTCGTTTTTTTTTTCTTGATTTATATCCATAATGTTTACATACGAAAAATTTAAACCCTAGGCCAACTCCTAATATTTTTCATAAACTGTTAATGGCGACACCACTCAGCGGTCGTTTAATACAGTAGCTCAGCAACTCAGCAGGGTAAAAAGAAAAATGTATATAGAATCTATATTGTGGTCAAAATGTCGTTGATCCCTGGGGACGTGCCGCTTGAAATTTTCATTAAATTTTTTATACATTTATTTAAAATCGTAAAAAAATATAATATGTAATGAATGAAAATATGTGAAATTATCTATCCAACGGATGTACAACGAACTAAATCGGACTAGTAGAACCCGAGATATTGCGATGTAAAGTATTACAGAAATTGACAAAACTTTGTCATTTTTCCAAAATTTGATCTAACGGTATTCTGTTAAAAAAATTTTCCGAGAGAATGAGTATGTAAATCGTTAAAAAAAAGATCCATCAAGTTGAAATGCATTAAATTATTTGTAAATGATGCCATTTCATTTTCTTTTATGTATGAGATGAGATATTTCTATTTGCCAATGCGAGCAACAGCAACAATATTTTTTTTTTTTTGCTAATCCATAAAGAAAAAAATTTTTTTATAAAACTTGTCAATGATGACTGTTGCCACATGGAAATATTTTTTGCATCATTGAAATGCTTACAATTGGCAACAGAAGGTATGAGAGTTGCTGAAGGTAACATACAATCAAGTAAGACATGTAAAGTAAGTAGCAACAATATTTAATATGCTCTTGATAGAGGGAAAATGCATGAATGAACAAAAAAAAAAAAAAAAACTATTTGTATTTGTATGTATGAATATAAAATAATTTTATGGAGGATAGGTTGATAAGTGAATGAAGAAATCGAAATGGGCTGATATGATGGGGTTAATTCAAGCTATTCTGTTCTATTCTGAACTAGAGATGCATCCAATTGAGCAACAGTTTATATGCTCAATTTTGTATGACGACGATGTGCTTTTTGAAGAAGACATCATCATCATCATCGTCATCATCATCATTCAGCACAAATGAATTGGTAAAAATGAATAGTTAAAGGAGCAGTGCAATAAGTACCATCAACATAACAAAAATTATTAAATGATGCTTGGGTGCGGAGAGTATGAGAGAGAGAGAGAGAGGAAGAGGAAGAGAGGTATATAAAAAGAAAAAGCGAGACAAGAATACAGATGGTGAAGAAAGACATCAAGTGCATGAAAAAAGAATGTTTTATTGCTTTAGCTTTGTGTTTTTCGACTCTTTTTTTAACAGCACTGCATTAGCAGACGTTAGAAAGAGAGAATGGAAGAGAAAAAGAGTTCATGTATATATACAAATTCATACAAAAACATGCACATTTTCTCCAAATAACTCAATGACTGATTACATTCTCTCAGTAGAGGCAGTTGGAGCAGCAGTCGAATACAAAGCAGCGCCAAGCAAAAGCCATTAATAAAGTGGGTATTGAATGCTATACCATTTCAATTTCTATAATATACGTATGTAATATAATTGAAGCAATTGTAGTAGTTAGACGATATTCAAGGTATTCAAGGTATTCACATCAAAAATAACATATTGTAACCAGCAAAAAAATTTCAATAATATCACAAATAAGATAGTATGGTGCCCAAAGGTGTTAGGCTGATGTCATTCGGATATTCTGCTCTTTGTTGTGGTGCCGTCTATCGGATTTTGGGTCGATGAATGTGGATAATCCGAGGTCCAAGTTACACCATCACTCTTAAATTTCTTTCTAATCTCAAAGAACTTCGATTTCGGCTATTTTCAGCTGGTATTTTTAATATTAGAAAAGAAATTGAGGGTGATGGTGGAAATCCTGTGATTACTCGATCTGTTGATCATCATACTTTTTTGTTATTGTAGTGTTGTGTAATGCTGCTTGCGTATGCCAACGATATTGACATAATCGGTATCAACTCGCGAGCAGTCAGTGCCGCATTGGAATTGGAACGAGAGTCACGTCGAATGGGTCTTAGGGTGAACGAAAGCAAGACGCAGTATCTAGTGTATACAAAGAGTCCCTGCGTCTTGGACAACACGTCGGTGTTGACTTTCAAGGTGGTGAAGGACTTCGTCTATCTTGGAACCAGCATCAACAATTGTAATAACGTCAGCCTGCTGATCATGCGTAGGATAACTCTTACTAACAGGTGTTACTTTGAGCAATTGAGTAGTCCAGCCCTCTTTCGAAGATCGAAAATCACACTTTACAAGTACCTCATTATTCCTGTCCTAACATATGGCGCAGAAGCCTGGCAATTTCCACCACGGATGAGAGGATGCTTCGAGTTTTCGAAAGAAAAGTTCTGCGCAGGTTCTTCGGACCTATTTGCGTTGATTGCGAGTATGGAATGAGATAAAACGATGAGCTGTATGAGCTGTACGCTGATATTGACATAATCAGGCAAATCAATATTCAGCGGCTGCAATGGCTGGGTCATGTCGAGCGAATGGAAGATGACGCTCTAGCGAAGAGGGTATTTAATTCGGCAACCTCTGGAGTACGCAGAAGAAGAGGAAGACTAAACCTTCGTTGGAAGGACCAAGTGTTGGGTAATCTGGCGGCGCTTGGAATATCCAATTGGCGCCAGCAAGCGAAGAACAGAGAAGACTGGCGTCGTATTATATATTCGGCCTAAATCGATCATCGGTTGTTATGGCCAGATAAGAAGAAGAAGAAGAAGGAATGTTGTGTAATACAATTTAATGTAAAATATTCTTAAAAGAGACACTCAAGCTGATGAATAAAATTACATGTTAGCATGCAGAAATTAATAATTTGTAATAAAGAAAAAAAGTGGGTGCCGTAGCTCAGTGGTTAGTGTGTTCGCCTTCTGATCTGTAGGTCGTGGGTTCAATCCCCGGCTGATGCATAACAAATTTAATATCGAAAAGATTTTTCTTTCGAATGGTACCCACCTGTCGGCAAGCAATTGGCAATTCTTCCGACAGTAACAACTTGCCATGAAAAAGCTTCTTAAAGAACTCTGTGACAAAGCTCAGAAAAAGTGATGTCACAAGTGTTCTGCCGTTCGGAACCGGCTAAAATAAGTAGGTCCCTTCTAATACTGTCCAAATTTAAGACGCACAACAGTAATGGAAGAGAAGCTCGGCCAATGAGTCCTTTGGGGCTTTAAGTGTAACATATTTATTTTTATTTTTTTTTAATAAAGAAAAAAAAAAAATTTTTTTTCAGTACAGTACAACTACGTATTATCGTATTAGTAGGTATCATTTTTGAGTCATCCTAGTTGGTACTTGGCAAATTGAAAATTACATTTTGCATCGCTGATACAATAAATAACTGAGTAGTGAGCTCATAACTATCTCAAACGAATGTAATATGTATCCAACTATCATATTTGTGCATGCATATGTTCACATTCGCTGTACGATTATCATGTAGATGTTAAGAGTTTATGCGCAAAATTGCTATTGCTTTTGTTAGTTCCGCTTATGAAATACTTAAATTTAATATTCTATACTCAGAAGAACATTCTACCATTTCTAGATAAATTTTATCAAATATGAAATACGTTTATTACGTATGTACGTATATATATGTATATAAATCAAATATAAATCATATATCACAAAATATATAGTACTGAAGTGAGTGTGCACTTCAACTGGAATTGTATGTTTAAGTATGAAAGTATTTTAGATTAAATCTTTTGAAAATTCGAAAACAAAAGAAAATTTATCAAATCATATAACCCTAATAAGTAAAACTTTTCATGATGATAGTACTTGAGCAAATTTGCTTATCCATATACCAACATCTTAATCATTTTATAGGTATTATTATTGTTATTATTATTGCTATACAAAATGTATATCTACACATTGTACTTTGCAAGTCTATAGTATTTGATTATATTTTAAAGAATCATATGGGAGTTGATATATTGTGAAAGGGTGGATTCCACTTAATAAGTCAATGAAATAATCACAAAATTAAGCAGTATAGTATTTTTAAAATTTTACTTCTATTTGCATGTGTAATAAAGGACATAACTAGAAGTTTATAATCCTGACGAATTATTAGTGTAGTTACTTGCCCAGTGATTTAATATTTCTTGCAGTTACTGGAATATCTCTAAGCTATCAAATAGAATGCAGAGATGTTTAACATCATCAAGATAGAATCTTGTATGACTTTGTATGAATAATTAGTGTAATCACTGACCATATAGTCAGAACCAACTGTCTAATATGATTTAATGTACATAAATTGAGGCTTTCTTGTTTCTGAAAAAGTGTTAAATGTTGATTAATATCAGGTTATGAAATTTAAAAATAATAATAAATAAAAAAAAATTGATATTATAATATTTAAAAGTAGACATGTCAAGTTTATTACAGTGAAGTGCATTTAATTTTTTAATACATTACGCAAAAAAATTTAAATGAAAAAAAAAAAAAAACAATATTATTCAACTGAATGTTAATTGCAGTATTTTACTCTGCAGCTGACAGAAATTATTTGAAGCTATATTAAAGTGAAAAAATATGCACAATTTGAATTTTAAAAAATTCAATACCATGTTCGTTTCTGAACATAACACGTTAATGTGGCAGCCAAAGTGAGCTTTGATGCATTAATGCCTATGTATATATTCTCTATAGTACAGGGTGGTAGGCCATTTAAAGTGGAAGCATCTGGTAACCCGATAACTTTTGACATCGGTACGCGATCGACTTGCCGCGTTGGAAGCGTCATTCGAAGGTAATTTAAACCATGAAGTAGTATACTTTGAAAGAACGTACCATAATTGTTAAGCTGTATATTCAAAACAGCTTTTCAATAGTGAAAACTACAAGTGCTTTTGGAAAAAATAAAAAAAAAAATAAATAATAAAAAAAAAATAAAGTTAAAAGTGCTCCAGGTGATAACACTATATGGCGTTTATACGCAAAATTTGTGAGCTTTGGTTATCTTAGTAATACCAGCTATTCATACCGACAACGAACAAGATGTTCCGATGAAAATATTGATGCCGTACGAACCAATATCGAGGCGACTGCAAAAACATCGAGTTATTGCCATTCTCAAGGATTGGACATCCGTCGAACTACTCACCGACACATAATTTATAGCGATTTGAAGATATTTCCATACATACAGATGCCACGTGCCACACAGCTGCACAAACAATCAATTTTTTTGTGACCTTAGTTCTACGGGCGATTAATATGGCGATTTTGACTGGCCTCGAACCACTCTGCGACGCATAATTTATAGCGATTTGAAGATATTTCCATACATACAGATGTCACGTGCCACACAGTTGCACAAACAATCAATTTATTGCAACCTTTGTTCCCCGGGAGATTAATATTGAAAAATTGCTATTTTGATTGACACTCAGTTCATCCGATTTAACGCCACCAGACTTTTATTTGTGGGGTTATTTTGAAGTCCAATATCCAATATCGCCGCAAAATCGATCGAAACATTTGCCAAAACGGTGGGAGATTCCGAAAAAAGAGCACATTTAGTCGCCAAGGTCAAATCTTCTTGAACTAAAATAAATGATTTTGCACTTTAAATGGCCTACCCTGTACATAAGTACACTTCGTATGTGAAGTATGACTAGGCGGAAGTATGTTATATCTACTGACCCAATTGCAATTGTTTTACGAATTGTATGTGTTAAAGTGACTAGTTCCAATGCTGTCAGAAGAGATTACCAATTAGTCTAAAGGCGTTAAATCTCACGATTTAGGCGGCCAATTGACCGGCTCCAAACGTGAAATAAACTGTTCACCGAACTTGTCTCTCAATTGGGCAATTGTTTCGCGTGCTCTATGGCATGTGACACCGTCTTGTTGAAACCACATGTCATCCAAATACAGCTCTTCTATTTTGGGCAAAAAAAAAATATGTAATCATCGCAGGGTAGCGCTCGTCATTCACAGTATCGTTCCAGTCTTCGTCGTCTTTGAAAAAGCACGGTCCAATGACGCCACCGGCCCATAATCCATGCCAAACAGTGCATTTTCCGGGATGCATTGGTGGTTCTTGCAATGCTTCTGGCTGCTCTTCATAACAAATACGGCAAATTTTGATTGTTCACGTATCCATTCAACCAGAAATGAGTTTTGTCGCTGAATGGAAGAAGTGCACGATGTACTTCCTTAACCGAGCATGAATTTTGATAATAAAATTCAATAATCTGCAAGCGTTGTTCGTTTGTAAGTCGATTCATGGTTAAATTATAGACCAAACTGAGCATGTTTGACAGGAATATGTTACACGAAAACAGCTGAGCTGCCAAAAACAGTGTTGCCAAAAAGAAAGTTGCTAAAAAATCACCCTGTACATTAAATCACACATTACTTGCCTCAGTTCCAGTTGAAATTACCTTCCACTGTATTCTACGACCTATCGACTTTTATAGAATTCTCATAAATGGCACTGGTATAGTTACTATTTCTATTTTTCCATTATTAATTTGCATGCTCAGTCTACATGCTCGCAATCAGTTGGGCAAGTTATAAGATGACAATTTAATATGACATTAGAAAATGGAATCCATACTCAAAGTAGTATTTCCTTCGAACCCAATAATTCAGTAGCTGCGCACAGGGTATATATGTCACACAAGCACACATACATACATGTGTGTATATGTAAGGATTAGCATATTCACATGGTTGTCTGTCAAAGAAGGATTTAATACACATTTTTTTTTTATAAAAATGCCAAAGGGTTACACATTTGCGCAAGAGTACGTACAGTATAAATAAGTAATATGTGAAAATGATGAGGCGGGAATGAAACAGTGAAATATTTTCCTATTTTTTGTTTTTTTATTGTTTTATTTTCTTTTGGAATTATTATAATGCTTCAACCCATATTTCTATTTGTTTTTTATTTTTTTTATTTTTATTTTTTCACTAGTTACGAATAAATGTATGATATATACAATTTATAAGAAAGTTAAAAGCATAATCCTTTGTCACATGTATACGCATTCATACATACTCATATCTATATGCATGTGAATGTTCTTGAGTTCATGAATATCATAATTTCCATATGATTTAAATACGCTTGAAGGCTGTTTTCAAACGAAGACTATGATGACAGGCATCAAGCAAAGATGCTTGTTACATGTTACATACGGATAAAAGTAAAAGAAAGCAAAAAGAAGAGATTTGTGGGTGCATGTGTATGTGTGTGTGTGTGTGGTGAGGCCAAGGACAATTTCTGCTGCTCACCATTATATGCATACAAACATATATACTTATGCAAATTGAGTGATCTATGTATTTTTGTTTTTTTTTTTACTTTTAGAATAGATGAGTTTGAATTTAAATGTGTGCAATTATGTTGGAGTGTGTTATTGTGTGTGTGTTTAATTGAGAGTGATGCCAAAGCAGAAATAAGAAAAAAAACGAATAGAAAATAAAAAATAATGGTAATCATAAAAGAAAAGCATACAACTTTTAAAAGCATATTTAATTTGTGTTTACACCTAGTTGCACACAAGTACTCATTCCAATACATTCATACTCGTACATATGTAGGTACTTTTATGTAAGCATCTTGCTCAACAATATCATGAGGTTTGTTGCATACCTTAAGTAGTAATAGGTATTCATAGATTGTGAGTTTTCTTCAATCTCGAAGAGGATATAATATATTATACGTATATACAGTTATCTGCACTTTCTTATGTATGTGCGTGTGTTTATCCACTCAAGGCATCTGTCTGTGGTAGAATCAATTTTACCATAAACATACAATGCAAACAACACATTGAGCAAGCACATGCAAGCAACAAGCTTCGAGTAATAAGAACCCCAACAAGACTAATAGCAGTAGCAACATCGAGCATCGAGCAACAGTAAGAATATGGTTAAGGCATTTTGTAGCAACAAGATGCAAAATAACAACAAAAATGACGATGACGACAAGATGAGTTATTTGTTAAGTGGTTTAATAACCAAATAACATATTCAAGTGTATACATATACATGCGTATGTGCAGAAATATGCATAAATGCATGCGCTAGCATATGCATAAATATGCACACATACTCGTAATATGAATGTATGAGAACGTCTTTAGGTTTAAGTGATTTTATGTTGTATGTTAAAATCTAACATCTTTGCATATTGTATTAATTAAAATCAACCACTACAGGCTAGAGTTGCCAACTATTTGGAAAAAGAAAAATGTACAAGTATGCAATCATTAAAAAATATAATTGGTGCGATTATATTTTTTTTAGCCCAAGGACAATTTGCTGAAGATGGCAAAAAACCAGTTGATACTTGAGTTCATGCGAATCATGCGAATGTTGAACATAATGGAGTAGTGTAGCAACTCTTGACATTGCCATGACACTATAGACTCTGACATAAACACAACATAATTCAACCATAATATTGCATATGCAATATGAATCCTTCTACTGATGCTCTTTCACATGTTCATTACAGGAATTTTACTCACATAATGGCTAACCTCGAGCAACACTTAAAGAACAGAAAGCAACGACACGAACAACACAAGTGTGTAATTGAAGTAGAGTGAGTGCATAAATTGCACAACAAGAATACATTAATAATGAATGAATGTCCTTTTCAGAAAACCAGTACACTCACTCACTCACTCACTCACGCACTCACTCACTCATATGCACTCAGCATCTGTAATGAGCGATTAAATAATTTTCTCCAATAGTTTACAAGCTTTCTTGCACAAGTGACAGTCCATAAAATACTTGTGTGCGTGTGTGTAATACTCACTTGTAATCCTCCGTTTCATAGGTGTGTATGGGACAAGCTGAATAGCATTTGTGTTCATGCATAACTAGATGATGTTCACAGCTTGTACAATAGTCGGGTCGATCCTGGCACGATGCACAATTCGATTCACACGGTACGCACGTTTTATTATCATAATCTGCAAATAAACAAACAACAAATGAAGGCACTCAGTTTAGCGCTGATATGCGTTGGCGTACAAAATGCCGTATGACTCACTTTCATAGTAACCATCTGGACAGACTTGTAGACATACAGCTAAATCGGTAACATGCAAATGTGCTGGAGCACATGTGAGACAACTGTCTTGGCCGGCGCCAGCGCAAGTTTCACACGACTCATGACAAGGCCAACAAACGCCACCTTGATTGGGGAATGAACGCGGTGGACAACGACTGACGCAAGTACTACAGATGCGAGAAGACAAATTAAAACCGAGAAAATGCTACACATCACACTCAAATCACTTACTTATCCAAACGATAGTGTTTGCATGCCACACACTGTGTCGGACCGCGGCCGTAGCAACCCTGCGAATCGCATTCGGGATCACAATCGTGCAATACCAATTTATTATTCGAATCGGCCATGACATTTTGACGCTGCGGCGTCGGTATATTGTGACCATCGACTGTGGCCACAGCCTGTTCGGGATTTGAACCGGCCCCGGTGAAGAGATTCTGATAATTGAGATAGCCGGCAAATTGATCCGCATTAAAGTAACCACCGCCACCACCAGCACCATCATTAGATGCTTGTCCCAAATCGGATTCGGTGGGATATGCATACGGATTCAAAATACCGGATGGACGTAATTGTTGATTGATTAGATCACCCTTTAGACGCATCGGTTGCACTGCGGTGCCATAGAATATTAGCTGCCATTTCGAGAGGATACCCGGTTGATTAACGCGCCGCCGTCCGCCGTTGATAACTTGCAGCGTCCAACGACCCTCTGCTTTCTCGCCCCAAAAGTGTACACTCAAGAAGGGCCAATCGTCGAAATTCGATTTGACAATGTCACGCGGCCGTTCGAACAGCAACGTACTTGTCGTGCCCATGGGTGAGGTGAGCAATATGCGCAAATTGCCACGCGGAAAGAAACGCAATGTGATGCGACATTGTACGTGTTCCAGATAACGTACTTCATTGATGGTGCCAGCACAACCATTCACATCCATATGTGTTGCCAGTGTGTAGCCATAAGTGCCCTCAATTTTACGATCCTCATTATTTTCACGTGATTTACAAATATGTTGCGGTGGCACAGTGGACCATTGCTCGGCAAGACTGACCATGGCACCAGCATCCATTAGACCATAACCGAATTTGTGACTGTACTTTCGTTTGACACCATTCAAAATCCAACCGCTCTCCTTCTCAAGCGGTCCCGGACGTGAGGTGTACACCACAAGGTATTGCATATCGCGCCATGTCAGATTGGGATTCGCCTCAAGCGCCAGAGCACAGATACCAGCAGCTAGTGGCGCCGATGCTGATGTGCCCGTATGTTCGACCGTACAAATATGATCGGGTCGCAGCCGGCCATCCATATCGACTGTTGCCACACTCTTGTCATGACCGGGCGTACCCGAACTGTAGGTGGTGGCCAGCGTTGAAGAGCATTCTTCCAAATACCATGGTTTAAAACTGAAATTACGATGAGGAGGAGATGGGTGAGAAATGATAATAAAATGAAAATTTATTAGCGAACACCACTTAAAAATGCATTAAATTTAATGACTAAATTAAACAAAACAATGGAAGAAGGAGGAACAAAAAAAAAAATACACACATTCATTGAAGATAAAGTAAGAAAAGACGATGGAAATTATGGTAGGCAATTTTAATTGGCAATTAAAGTTATTGCTTGACCTCATCAACATTTTGTTCTGTAAACACATTTTTTTTCTCTCTGTGTAACCTAAAGCACTATAAGGCCACTTGTTAATTGGCAATTATAATTTTTCAAAAGTTGTTTATTTATGATATTTTTTTTATATCTACATAAAGTATATGTAGCTCTCACACACCTAAAACTATGCTATGCTATAAGTATTGTATATAATATAAATATTATAAAAAAAAAAAAATATGCAAAACTAAACCACTACTGTTTGGTAGAACAAAATTAAAAAGCAAAAAAAAAAAAAATTAAATTATGATAAAAATTATTAAATTATAAAATTTTCATATTTAATGAGCGACATAAATATCTATGTATGTATTTAGCAATTTTTTTTTTTTTTTTTTGTTTTGCTGCGTGATTATTTTTAATTATGTAAATATTAATATGGTTACTACTGTTTTAAACTTAACATAACATTTTAGTTTCCATAATTATATTCAAATATATGGTATGGTAGCGGAGTAAAATAATTAAATTCATTTTCATAAACATTTTATGCGAATCGTCTTTTTATATTACTTGTTTGGTTTTTATGCTTTTTAATATTTTCGAGAAGAAATAATTAAATAAAATAATATGCATTATCATTTGCTTAAGCTATTTTATTCATTGAAATTATAAAAAAATTGTAATGATTAAACGAAATCGAATGTATTGGTCGATTAGAATTTTAAATATCAGAAGTACTATATATCCATAGAATATGGAATCTGTGATGTGGGCAATTAGTCACTGATGGAAAAAGGATAAATGCTAATATGTGGCTATATATAAGGTATAGTAAAAATAAATCCATTATTTTTGCATTAAATTGAAGTTTTTATAGAGCATAGTTAGAATGATCCGATTTAGGTCAATTATCCACCGTTTTGTTCGATAACTTGTTGCCATTTTAAAGATAATTTCATTATGCCCTCGTCCCTATTAGCAAAAAACTGGTACAGTCGATTTTCACAAGCTACTCTTGAAGCGAATTTTTTACCAGCAAAATCATTCGCCCTAGACAGGAACAGGTAGTAATCACTTGGTTCCAGGTCCGGAGTATAAGGTGGATGCATAAGAATTTCCCAACCAAACTCCTGGAGCTTCTGGCGAGTCACTATCGATATGTGTGGCCTGGCGTTGTCCTGATGGAACACAATTCCTCTCTTATTGGTCAAAGCTGGCCGCTTCTGGGTAGGTGCTTCCTTCAGACTGTCCAATTGTTGACAGTACACGTCCGAATTAAGAGTTTGGCCGTAAAGGAGCAGCTCATAGTAGATGATTTTTGCCAATCCCACCAAACCAAAACCTTCCTGACCGTCAATCCTCGCTTGGCCACCGTTTGAGCCGGCTCACCGCGGTTCGACCACGACCATTGTCGCTTGACGTTGTCCTGAGTGACCCACTTTTCATCACTAGTAACCATTCGCTTCAGAAATGGATCGATTTTGTTGCGATTCAGCAGCGATTCGCAGATGGAAATTCGGTCCATGAGGTTTTTTTTTGCGTTAACTCGTGTGGCACCCATACATCGAACTTCTTTTTGTATCCAGCCTTATTTAAATAGTTCCAAACGGCTTTTTGTGCAATGTTTAGCTCCTGGACAATAGAAACAGTGCTTACATGATGGTCAGACTCGACGATTTTCATTATTTTATCGATATTTTCAACAATTGGCCTTCCAGAGCGTAGAGCATCTTTGACATCAAAATTACAAAATTGCACGTGTTTGGTTGTTACAGTATCAGGACCATAAACTGGTTGTTACAGTATAAGGACCATAAACTGATTGTTACACTATCAGGACCATAAACACTATTCACAGTTTCAGCCATCTGGCTTGCGTTTTCGCCTTTATCGAAGAAAAACTGTAAAATATGGCGTATTTAATACTGAATAAACAATACTGAGTCATGCAATCACAAAACTGCCTGAAAAGTTCATTTAGTACGAAATCTTATCTTTCTAACGCCATCTAGCGTAACCCGATAGTGCTTATACAACGCGAGACACAGATTACTAAAGCCATCTGTTTGAAAAATAATGGATTTCTTTTTACTACACCTGATATATAGATATTGCCAGAATATTTTAAAAGTGTTGTACAGGTCCAGAAATTTCAAATATAAATATTAATCAATTATAATCATAATTTTCAAACTATTCTGAATTGCTTAGAGAATTGAATATTTTCCAAAAATACCTATATCACATTATATTCTAACGAATGAACGTGCCTGTAATAATCGTATTCATCAAAATCCTCCATCTAACCCATACTCATATATTTAAACATAGTATGTAAGTAAGTACTATTCGCTCATATATAAATGCTTACCCGCCTTGTGTTGCCGATGATATGGAGAGAGTAAAAATGGAATTTGTATAACCATCACAATTGCACGAATCCGTATAGCGACCACCATTACCCGATGCCCAAACAAATATTGAACCCTTGCCTTGACGGCCACTTGTGACACCATAAATGAATGCACGTCGCGCCAATGGCCCTGGCCCATCCACTGTAGAGCCATCATCCTCTGGGCCCCATGAAGCGCTATAGATGTCAATGTGTGAAGGATTTAAACTAAGTGCCTGTGCTTCAACAACATCGTTTACTTTGCCATCCAACATACGTACGCCTGTAAATGAAACAGGGAATAAAATATATATTATATATATAGACATGTGTACATATGTATTATATAATATTGTAGTACATATATATTTACAATAACCTAATACAAATAAAGATAGAGAGATAGAGTAGTGTAAGAGATGCCTGTCTGAATGAATAAAATAGAATTGCATGAATGGAAGTTAAGAGAAAACGAGTTGAAAATAATATCTTAGTAGCAGTGCATAGATAAATATATGTTAGAGTGGTCCTTGACTATCGACTTGAAATATATTTGAATTAAGACAAATCCAGATTCATAAATTTTTACTTACTCAAGTCTTATTATACGGAAAATGCAGAGTTGCATCTATATTTTATTACATTTCATTTCATTTATGTTTCTTTTTTTCTTCAATATATGTCTACTTTGCAAATGTCTGCATTAACTATCGAAAGTAAATAAAATATAGTTTCAAATAGTCCATCATTTGTCCTAGTATATTTAATATTCCCTAAGATATGGAGTATTAAATATGACATATTGCAACTTTATGTATACATCATGCTCTGTGAGTATTGTGAATTGACCTTATTAGAATAAATGATACGTCATTTGCAAAGTTATTTAATTCAATTTCGAACCATAGAGCCAAGTTCAAATAATTGAGAATATTTAATTTATAAAATTTAAATAAGACAAATCTCATACTTCTATAGACTTTGAGTATGAGGTGGTGCAGTATTAAGGGAGAGAAATACATAAGTGGATGTACAATACTTATCAAAACTGAACCATACACAATTCTCCATTGATTTAAGGATCACTTTAATCTACATCAATATATAGAATGCATGTAAGTTATCAAAAAAAAAAATAAAAATTTGTTAAGTGTATAAAATTGATACGATTATATGAATGGGTGTGTGTATGTATGTATACTTAGTCATTCTTCTGCATACAAGTCCATTGACATATATGTATACTTATATGTTTCTTGTATATCGCATAGATGCTATTCAATATTTCAATGCAGACACGCTCAAGTTACAAGATAAATTTGTTCAATACTTATAAGAATCAATCGATATGAACAGCATTGCTTACAAGAACAAAACTAAGAAAAAAAAACAAAATGAAGCATTTACGGCAGTATTTGTAGTACCTCATATATAATGAAAAATATATGTACTAAGTATATGGTAGTAGCTAGTGGGAGTGATTGTTTTTGTCATTGTCCTTTAAAGTTTCTTGGTACATTCGTTTCTGCTGGTGTGTAAGTATGTGTTTCTGTGTGAATGAAATGTGTGTATACACACATCATATATGCATACTTTATGTTTGTTAATTAATTTGATAGATTTTTTTTTTTTTTTTTTGAATTAGTATGCTGGTTGGTTATTGAGGAAGTGTGATAATTTTCTGTGTGATTTTTTTTCGCTCTCTTATTTTATATGTCCATAATGTCGTCTTGTGCTATCAGTAATGCAAATTTCTGTTTTACGTTTCAAATTGCAAGAAGTTTTTACACAAGACTAAAAAACGAAAAAACAAAAATCAAAACAAGGAAGCTGCGAAACCGAAAAATTTTATATCAGCCATGCAGCAAGGAAGTCATTATGCGTCACGAATGACTTTTAATGCTTGTTGTTGTTGTTGCTTTGTAAATTTTTTTACGCCAATAAAAATTTGTTTATTACCTACTTTTTTTTGTTGTGCGTTCTCTATCACAAAAAGATCGACAACGTTGGTAACAAACGTTGCTAAGAGATTTTTAGTTTCTTTGCATAAAATTTCTCATAAAAAAATTTAATAGGAAATTGCGTTCTCATGCTTCACCATCACTCTCTCCATTTCGATACTGATTTGCGTTTATTATACTCTACAACCAGAGGCAAGGTTGTATTCATTTTGGTCAGATATCTGTAAAAGCGTTTGAAGAGAGCTCTATATATAGCATATAATTAGTAAATACCATATGCATATATAGTATATAATTTTTTTACTCAGCGTCACTTTCATAGCAGTGCTAAGTCGAGAAGTCGATATTGATATTACAATATTGAGAACATTTTTCGTTAAATTAGTATTGTTATTCAAACAAAAATATTAATGGTTACTTTTTATGAGTAAAACCGACTAATTTGCTCACGTTTTACATAGGGAATATTTTTTCGCCTCTACTTTTATGTATATAATTCAAACCACATGTTAACTACTCGATTGAACTAAGAAATGTTAGATGAAAAATGCCGGCTACCAAATCAAAAAGTAGGGCTTAGAATTTATGTACTTCTGCCTTGTATTTTTATTATATCGCATGTATTTTCGAAAGCATAACACCACGCGACAATTCGCAACGTCTTTCAACGAGAGGTGTCATTTTAAATTAAAAAAAAACCCAATATTTTAGTGAAATTTTATTTTACTCCAAACTCTGAGGTTAGTAATGGAACACAATATTTGCTAAATGTTCGCCGCCGTCACTACTCTTGCATATGGCAATTTTTTTGATGCATTTTTTTATTACACTCCCGCATAATTGCGGCTGTATCTCGCGAATAGCAGCTCTAATATTGTCCTTGAGTGCTTCAATATTTGCTGGAGCTTCGGCGTAGACTTTACCTATAACGTAGTCACTAAGCAAAAAGTCTAATGGTCTTAAGTCGCATAATATCGGCGGCCACTCAAGGTCTCCATTTCGAGAAATCACACGCCTAGGAAATTTTTCACGCAATAGAGACATTATTCCCCCAACTGTATGGCATGTGACGCCATCTTTCTGAAGATAAATGTCGTCGACGTCCATAACATCAATTTTAGGCCAATAAAAGCCAATCAACGTCGTTCGATAATGCAATCCGTTCACTTAACGGTGACGACAAGATAATTTTCAAAAAACTATGGCCTAATGACATCGATACTCGAAATACCACACCAAACTGTCACTCGTTATGGATGGAGAGATTGTTCGACCATTTCTCTTGGGTTTTTGGGAGCCCCAAATGCGACAGTTTTGCTTATCCACATACGCAGACAGATGAAAATGAGCCTCATCACTTAGAATAATTTTATTTGAGGACCCATAATCTTCTTCATACATTTCCAGCACACAATCAACGAATGTACGTAGTTTTCCATAGTCGAACGGCTTCAATTCTTCTGCCAACTGCATCTTATAAGCATGCAGGCCAAGATCTTTATGCAAAATTTTGTATAAATCGGTTTTGGATAAGCCCAATTACTGTGATCGTCATGAAATAGACAAACCTGGGTATTAAACTGCACTCTTAGCGGCAGCTACGATATTTTCAATTGACCTAGTCGAGTCTTCACATTTATCGATAAATTTCACTATAGTTATCCGAGAATGCACTTTATGATGGCCAAAAATAGTACGATCTTTACGAATTGTGTTTACGATGTTTTCACCGTGTTTGTAGTGAATTTTCACTATTTCAATGCATTGCGCGAGTGTGTATCGATCCATATTTGAAAATCTCTAGTTCTTGTACTAACTTTATTCAACAACAATTGATTTAATCAATACTTGTATGTACATACAATCACTCCAAAAATTCGGCCTATTTATACTCTGTGGCAACACTGTGGCAATGATCTTCTGTTATCGTTATCGAAATTGTTATATTTCTTTCTAATAAGTTTCTTCTGATTAATGCTCTATATTTTCGCTCTATAGTGTTCGCCATTATTCATGATATTCACAATTAGTGATGATTCACCATCGATACTCGTGACAATATATTGTTCATTAGTCACTTTTTAATGTATGCACCTAATTTAATTTGAATTCAAGTGCTCGAAATAGATGTATATCAAAGGAGGCTCGTAATGATTGAGTAATATATATTTATATACAATTTCCCTTTACTTCCCTAACAACTGATAAGAAACTCATTACTGGAGTCGATGTATGTGAAAGGACAAATTGTAACACAAATGATCGCACATGCAGAAGCATTTATAAAGGGTTGTACGTTTGGTAAATCAAGAAAAGTAAGAAAGTAAAGCAAGAACTCACACTTATAATTCAGAATTCGAATAAATTTTATTGTCGGATCTTTCCATTATGTATTGAATATAATATGATATAATCATTTAGAAAATTATCTGCAGAACTCGATGGTTTCGAGGTGATATTCAGTGGCATTTGTGCAAGATATCTTACGAAGCCTCACAGACAAGGTAAATGACGTGAAATCACATAATTTTGAGACCAATTGATATCATGAAACCAATAAATTACACATTATTTGATCTCTCCTGAATTATAGCGAATAGGATTCATGCTATGTATCCAGCGAAAACGAAATGAGACTATCGGAGCGTAAGTGCTCATGAGTTCTGTAATATGAATATCAATAACCGCTCTCATATCTTCGAATTAATTCTCTTGAACAATTGAGATGAACAAAATCTCATTTTAAAGCTCGCAAAGGGGTCATGGATAATATCACTTTTATTAGAAGATTTTACATGTATATTTGACAGACAAATGACAGAGTTGTACTGTTAAAACTACCAAATAGATAACCCTTTATTTATTTCATAGAAACTAGTCGAATGTTATTTTCAAGAATACAGCAAAGAAAAACCACAAATTTGCACATGCTTGCATATATTGTAAATATATATAATAGAATATGTACCTTATAGTAGGTGGCATTTTTTAAAATGGTTAAACAAAAAATTGCATTGGCAGACAGAGCAATAAAGCACATATAAAGAAAAAAGTAATATGTGTTGAGGAATATATGCAAATTTGTTCTTTCCTTTCTCTTGTACATAAGCAAATATATATTACGATGTATTACGTGTCAATGAATACGATATGTAAAAGTTGACATGCAAAATTGCATGTGTGAGCATTGTGTGAGTATATGAAACTGATAATATTGCAATTATATGTCAAGTAATGTTTTTTAAATTGAAATTGCTTATTGAAAATGATTGACCAACGCATGTGTTATATAGGGAAAAGAGACCAAGATAGAGTGAGAAAGTCAAAGAATGAAATCAATATCGAAGCAAACAGCAAATGGTCGTTGCTGTTGTGGCTTGCTATAATATATATTTACATACTTTACAAGTGACCAATTATGCTTGTGTGTGTGCAAGTGTAATCAATTTATTAATTTCACGTAGAGGCAAGACACTTCAATGAAATTGCTTTTAACATGATAATTATAGATATGACAGTTGTTGTTATTGAATGTATAATTGCCATTTTAAATTTTCAATCAAGTAAATAATTGCCAGGTTTATATTTATTTTTTGTTAAAAAAAAAATTTTTAGCATAAATATATGTCACTTATAAGCCTCGAAGGGCTCTTTGGCCGAGTTAATCTTCCATTACTGTTGTGCATGTTCAATTTTGAACAGTATTAGAAGGGATCTACTTATTTTAGCCGGTTTTGAATGGCAGAACTATTGCGACATCATTTTTTCTGAGCTTTGTCACAGAATTCTTTTAGAAGCTTTTCCATGGCGATGCCATGTTACTGCCATGTTGTTTTTGTTTTTGCTGATGATATTTTACATATGACCTTACATACAGAACATACCCATGAATCTGAATTATCCAGAAATATGAGCCGAAATGAGCTGACGGATTCCGAATGGTAAAATTTAATTTTTGACGAGTGCAAGGACTTTCAGCAAAGAGTTTTGCATCCAAACACAGCATCAAGCTTCTCTTTCGTCAATTCAAAGTGCGTACCTTATGCCAAACGACTTTCAGTTTAAGGAATTTCCTCCAATTCACTAATAAGCTCTAAGCTGAGGTCTGGCCTGTCAGCTGACAACTGTAGTTCTCACTTTGCTAGCATCGGTTTGAAAGATCAAGGAAAATAATTTTTCCACATAAATATTCAATCGTTCTTTCCTATTGAGAATTTAGTTAATTTTCTGCATTTGCCAGTTATTCGAAATAGCATATTTTTTTAAGACAATATGTCTCAAGCAATTTCACATAGATACTCGTATGGTATACATATAAATACGAATAGTATAAATATTGAAAAATATCCATGTACGAGTAACATATTCCTCATCCATAAAGCTGCTGAAGCATTAAAAGTGAAATTACCAGCCATTCAATCGACCAACCTAAACAACTAACAAACAAGGCTGTTACTATTACGCTGATGAATGGCAATAGCTACTATGTCAACAAAATGTTCAAAAAGAACGAAAAAAATAATATATATATAGGCTATATTGATTGTGAAAAATAATACAAATACACTAGCATGTGTTCTGAAGGACATATGTGTATGTGTATGTGTATGTGTGTGTGTGTTGTGAGTTTACATTTCATTTCATCGTACAAAAGGGAAATTGTGAAAGTGCAAGTCAAAAAAAAAAAAAAAGAAAAGGGGTTTCATTTTCATGATGATGCCAACTTAAGTTTGTCGTTTGCCTCATAAAGAGTCTCAAGGGAGTGGTGACTGACGGTAGTGGAAAAAGAAAGGCTGAAGTAAAATTTCTCAGAGATGCAATAAGAAGGCAAGCAAGATTATGCGAATACTATTGTAATAGTGAAAATAAAAAGAGTAAATAGGCAAATGAAAAAATTTATATAAAACTATCCGTGTAAGAGTGACAGTCAGTTGTTGAGCCACATAATCGAATGTAGAGATGGAGAGCATATATGTGTTTATATGACTGTGTGTGTGTGTGTGTATAAATATATATATATATATATATATATGTATAAGTTTCGGTGACATTTCAAAAATATTGACACAATATTCCCAAAATAACTCACACGCATGGTGAAGTATTCCCCAACACATATCTACACATCTCTATCTACTGTGAATACATCTATATTTAGTTACAGGTACGATATAGTATAGGTGGCAAGGCAAGTCCTATTTTGTGCATGTTGTTGTTTGTCATTATTACCAAATGTAGGTGGGGATAGAAATTCATCAAGAGTCATAACATCTCTGATATAACATAGTATAATCGTATAACTCGATATATGTGATATTGAGTATATTTTCTACCCGGATGGGTTTTACGGCCGCTGAATATATATCGATAATATATCGATAATTTTTATTATTTTTTTATATCGATAATATATCGATAATATATCGATAATAAACCAAAAGTAATACTAATCTTAATGCACTTTAGGACAAAGCAAAACAACACAAATCATATACATATATTGTTCTTGAAGAATTTCATTAAGTTTAATGAAAAGTATATAAGATTTCAAATCAATGTGACAAGTAATTAGAAAGATATGTTAAGTTATGCTTTATAGAGTCTTCTTATATAAAAAAAGTCAATTTAGGCAACAAACATGGGTCCATTTATACATTTTTTTTTAAGTGCATGTGATGATTATTCTTTCAAGTATTCACCATTTCATGTAGCATTGAGTCAAATGTTGATTGAAACCAATGGAATTAAATTCATATTTTTCTTTTGTTGAAAGTTGAAAGATAGGTCTTCCTTATATAGCTGAATCAACTTCAGAAATACACTTTCCAGATATTATGTACCAAAAAAAAAAAATTCAATACTTAAGCTATTATGCCTTACTGCCATAGACATAGGCTTTGTCGTCTCTTATTGTTACATCTTGTTTTTCGGTATCATTCTTTAGGAGTCTATACAGTCGTTGGTATACGCTTGACAGTGGTAGATATGTACATACATACGTAACTGAAGAGAATACATTGGTACCTGCATATATGGACATAATGAACTTGTGCGAATGTATTGATGTAATCGCTGTAGAGACTTAAGATAGCGTGTGTGTGTGTGTGTGGGTGTATCTTTGAATTTGTTTTGATGTTGCTGAAATTCACTTGTTACGTCAATTCTGTTGATATTCTTGCCATTTTTACTGTTGTTGTTGTTGTTGTTGTTGTTATCGTCCTCTAAGTTTTTCATACATATTCGTCATTGGCTTAAGGCAAAAGCCATTTTCGCTTGATATTCAGTTTGATGGTGAGCAAGTGAAAAGTGGCACATTTGGGAATTATAAGCTAGATCAAGTGGATGGTTTTCATTCAATCACAAGTTAAAGATGAGGATACAAAAAGAGGCCTGCTTGTTGATTTCAAACATTTTGTTTATATTGCTGACGACTATCTTCTGCACTGTGTCAATATCAGGTTGATGTTACTTGGTAATAATAGTAACTGTATTTGAAGAGTCAAGGGTATACGTAAATATACATTTGTAGTACCAATAAGAAGAGGAGAGAGAGATATGGAATCGAATATTTATTATTGATAAGGATTACAATACAAGATGATTTAGCATAGCACTATCTGAATGTTTATGTCAGTATGCCCCGGTCTCTTCGTACAAACAATATTTGACTGAATATTGTTATAAAATATTATTTCTACCAACGATAGGATAATGATTAAACGAAACCGTGTCTCATCCATACAAATATGAGGTGGTCTAATAAATCCCTGGGTGAAACGCAGGTTGTGACAACCATTTCAAGCAGTCTTCTATGAGCATTTTAGTAAAAATCGAAAAAATTGCATTTCATGTGCTCCTTAAACACTATTCTTAGAGCAAAGATAATGATACCTCAAACAAAACGCTATAAAAGTATCATGGGCCCTCTAAATTATCGATTAAAATCACCCACCACTGGTTTATTCAATTTCGTTGCGATCGTATCGGCACAAGTGGCACCTAACCTTCTGGTCACCCAATTGAGGTCACCATCACTCGAGAAAGATTGATAAAATCAACAGCATGCTATTAGACGACGGTGAGTGAGGGTGCTGAAGCTTGACGAGGTTACATGATTATTATACGAATTAATAATTTCAGTTTCGCATAAATATTTGGATATTGAAAAGCCATCCACAAGATGTATGCAGCGATTGTTCACGATTGACATTAAACGCAATTGGTTGACCAACTCAAAAGTGTGTTTGGCGATGTTCACTAGTAATCCAAATGAGTTTTTGTACCGTTTTATAATTGTGGATGAAGCATGAATTCATCAAAATACACTAGATGCCAAGAAACAATGGTGACAATGGTGAATCGAAGCTTTAGAAAGGTAAGGTGGGTCTATCAGTCGACTAGGTGGTTATCGCGACAATTACTGCGACAATTTCTACGACGTTCTGCTTCATCAATTACCATGAAAAGTACAGAGCAATCATCGTCGCATATTATTCAGAGCTGTTGTCTGGATTCGACGTCAATTTGAAGGGAAACCGACCGCATTTGGCGAGGAAAAAGGCAAATTGTAAAAAAAAAATCGCATTTTGTAATATAAAAAAATTGCAAATTGTTGAAAAAATATTTACAATTTCAAAAATGTTAAAGGTAATCCAATGCAAGTGGGTATAGCTTATAGGTAGATATATCAATGTGCTCAGTTGTGTCAATAATTCGAATTCATTTGTAATCCCGTGGTCAGTATGAAATGCCTACTTACAATGTCATGAAAAAAAAGAGTGCCAATGATCACAATGATAATGTGTCGCTGTCAATGAGAATTAAAAAAAAAGCAATTTTATAAAAAAAGACAGCAAGTACTATACAACAGTGACACAGTGGACATCATATGTGACTCAAATTCCGATGATAACGATGATTGCGATACTGATGTCCCAAACTCCGAACCATCACCCTCTAAACGAGCTAGAATTATATTTATGAACAAATTATGAAAGAATGCATAAAAAAGTTGCATATTTCAAGGGACCATATTGGTTTTTTTATTTTCTGTGGACTCTTACGTTCTTTGTAAAAAAATTTTGTTTAAGAATATGCGTAGTGACATTTTCCGGCGAATAATTTTCTAGGGCATATTAACTCTCTAGCTACCTTCCAAATGCTATTTTATTTAGACTTTTCAAAAAAAAAAAAAGGGGGTAAAAATGACGCTTTCGTTAGAGAGATAGTGCGTTTAAAATGTCCTATAAAATTATTCCCCGTGAAATTCTACTATATATGTCCAAACTACATATTTCGCTTCGATATGAACTTTAATCCTTTTTTCCACTTACAAGGGTTGCCTTTTAGTTTTTTTTAAACGTATGAAAATGAATTTGGTTATCATCAAAAATGATTTTATTGTTTTTCAAAGTAACTTCCATGAAGGTTATAGACTTTTGCATGCGCACAAACCAATAGTCGAAGCACTTTTGCCACTCCGACTGAAACTTCTCCAAAATATGGTTTTTGTTGGGTTTGGCAGGTCTTAGAAGACCCACACGGTCGATTGCTATTTTGTTTCCGGCTAATACGCATACATCCAAGATTCGTCACCTATCACGATCTTATAAACGTCTTTCGAAGTACCACGATCAATCGTTTTCATCATTTCTTTGCACAAATCGACACGAGCCTTTTTCAAAGTGTTTGTTAAATTATGCGGAATCCAACGAATCCAATAAATCTTTCTGACAGCTCTAAGTGTTCATGCAATATCGAATGCACGGGGGTGAAACTAATTTTCATTATCAGTTCGCCCAAAGCATCGATGGTTTCTGGCAAAAATGACCGATTTTGGACGACCTTCACGAAATTCGTCCTGGAGCGAATGGCGGCTAAGCTTGAATTCATTAAATCAGTTATAAATTGTCCGAAGGGTTGTTGCTTCATCGCCAAATGCCACATGAAAACGATCGAAGCATGGTTGTTGAGATAATTCACTTCGAAAATAGCAAAAAAATCATAGCTCGAAAATGTTCACGAGTTAAATTCATTTTTTGATCGAGATTAATTTTCTCAGTCAGTGCAGACAACACAAATAGCGCTTGCACATCAAAATGTTCTGAGTACGTTTATGCTAAAAAATGTTATAATTTCCAATGAAAATGTCAGATTTTACGAAAATGTACTAGATCATAATTTTTTTTTTTAATATAAAGGCAAGCTACTTATTCTAAAAGTAATCACTCAAAAAATTGCAATTTTAATATGACCATAAGAAAAACAATTTGGCCTGAGAATGCAAAGAGTTTTTTAGGTTTTACTATATGGCTCTAGATCTTTTGTCCTGAGTTGGAATCAATCTGCCCTCAGAAAGTGACCCTGCAATTGTTTCATAGTATGTAATTGACACACAGATAGTTTATTAATCACCAGCATTTTAATATTGCAATTTTCAATTTCTGACTGAGTGTGATAATCTATGTTAATAGTTAAAGATATTACATAATTCATGAGAATTAAATCAAATCAAATAAAATTGTAATGTAAACTTTTGAACAGGATAATAAAATATTAACCAATGCCAATAATGGCTAGAATATTTGTAAAACATCAACTATAACATAAACAATAATATAATATGAACATTGTACTATATATTTGTATGTAATTAGCAGCAGCAACAGCAGCAGCAGCCATAAAACGAAATTGAATCGAAATCGAACCAAAGTGAATATGAGCAAATAATGTTCAAGTTGTTGCTTGTACGTAACACATGACGGCATACTTGTATATAAGTAAAATTAAATTAAAACATTAAAACCATACGCGTACATCCACATGATGCAAGGCAAACAATACGCTATTATATGTTCTCTAGTGATGGTGGTGGTGGTGGTGATGGTGGTGGTGGGTTGGCGGAGCACCAATTCCCCAATGTGATACATGTACGCACATACACTCAAGTGGATTTAATGAAATGTGCGTCCTTGATATCGAGTACTACATAACATACAAAGCAACGATGGCAAACCACATAGTAGATGTTGAGCACAGTATTGTTTAGACTACATACACATATACACTAACATGTACTCATATTAGTGAAAAAGTCATGAGAAATGCACAAAACCAAGCGATAGATGAGTGTGTGTTTTGCACTGCTTAGTAGTGGCAGAAGGGATAATCATATATACTCATATCTTATTGCATTGACAGTTACACGTGTACAAGTCTTCAATACAAATCAAATCACTTGAAGGTGATATAGAGTACAGGATGCAACTAAATTTCCTGAACTCGTCAGCGATGAGTTTGTGAATGTGGCAAAACCATTTTAGTGTGATATCATACCGCAAGTGTAAAGTTGAAATACATTACAACATCCAGTTGCATGCAGTTGGTTGAGCATACGATATCATGTTGTAATCGCATCGACAAACCAATGAGCAAGCATTAAAAACAAAATCCAATAGACGCCAAAGTACCCAGCAGACACGGGATAATCTCCTTTAGAATTGTGCAATTGCATTGTGTGAGAACGCGAACTGCTTGTGTTATCGTGCAATAGTACACAAGTGTGTCAGAATTATTGGTCATGATGATCGTGATGATGATGATGAAGGCACTGACTGTGGTAGTGGTGGTGTGTGTACGTGAAAGACACGTAAAAGGATTTATGGGCGCACTTTTATGTAATCCATGTACAATGACTCAATAACCAGCTTACAACAAGAGGATAATTGTAATATTGCCGATTACTTATGTATGTGGCCACAAGAATTTATTATAAACCAGCTTACAACAAGAGGATAATTGTAATATTGTCGATTACTTATGTATGTGGCCACAAGAATTTATTATAAATATATATGTATTTTTATTTTTGTGTTTGAAAAAATTTTTCAATGAACTGAATTTTATTTAATAGCTCAATTTAAAAATTTATAAATACTATAAGATTAAGCTTTGTGTGCCTTGGTTTTTTAGTGAGCCATTTTGTTGAAAGCATTAAAGTTTAAAAGTTTAATTTATTTTAAATTGAATTTAATTAATTTAATTAATTTAAATTTAATTTAATTTGAAAATTGAAATAAAAATATGTTTTTGTTCAATTTTTCAAAATACTATAAATTTTCAAAACAATTTTTTTGAAGGTTTTTCAATGGGAATCGTCAAATTGTTGAATATTTAAAAATTCCAAATTTAATTCTGTCATTTTTTAAGGAGTCGGTGATTTGTCTTGTTGGAAATAATTGTCTTCTTTTTTAAATCAAAACACTTTTCCACAAATTTGTATATCTAGTTGATCTATAATATTGCAATATTACTTGGAATTGATCACTTGCAGGTTTGTAGATAATTTATAGAAATTGTTATGACAAAAAAAAAAAAAAAAAACATTAAAAGAAACTGCTGCCAAAATCTTCTTGACTAATCTTTTGGGCCTTAATTCAAATGAAGGGCCCAAATCAGTACCTAGCTTCTTCTTTCAATTCAGAAACATAATAAAAGACCGAAACATCATCCAAAGAGATCAATCATCGATGTATAAACTCCTTTCAATTCTTTTTCAAATGGATTAAATGTTATAGAAAAATCGCATTGAAAAATTTCTTTATTCAAATTGCGAATGTGGCACCCATTTTTCACATGTCTAAGATCACCTAAGACCACCTAAGACCAATGGCTTCAACTAACTGCCGCTCAATCGATCAATGAACATCCAAAATCATATTCTGTATTTTTTACTATAATTTCTGCGCCGGAGAACATTCTTTTATCGAGCTCTAAAATTTGAAATCGACCATTTTATTTGATATTCCCAAGTAACATCGGGACTACACGGACTCTGATAATGATGATATTATTGCTTGATCTTGTTAAATAGATTTTAATTCCATTCATTTCATCGAATTGCTTTTCAAAAACAGAATCAAGGACAGTGTTTAATTTTTGAGATGCCCCAATTTTAATGCTTATGATCGAGCACTTGTCGAGAGTAATACCGATTTAATACTGAGACCTCATATATACGATTAATCTAATATGAATATATATGCATTGATTTTGAACTCACCTCCAATACTTGCATTATATGCAACACCAACACCGCAATAATTATTAAAAGCTACCGCTGCTACTTCACCAGCACAACGTGTACCATGTTTATTATCACCATTATCCTGTGGTGTTGGATCCGAATCATTGCCATTAATATCAAAAGAAGCATCAGCATCCTATAGAAAGAGAAGATTATAATAAAAAACAAAATGGTAATGAATGATGAAATTTTAGAAAAATTTAATATTCAAGTAAATTTTAATGCCTTAAAATCGAAAATATGTTGGTATATGGTATAGCATGTTCATCAACATATTTTTGTTTATATATATTGCCTTTTAGCAAACACCTTTTTAAGCGTATTAGACAAATAAAAAAAAAAAAATAGATATAAACCTCTTGTACATATACTAAATACCCACCAACCACTACCATGGCAAACACATGTTAAACCACATGTTTTCACCTGCTGACCGCCCTTTCACGCCATTTTAAAAAGGGTCAACAACGGTGTTTAGATTTACACTTCACCTTCAATTTTAACACTATTATCCTTTTGTAAATATTCCTATATTTTTTTCGTTTGTGTTTGGCTTGTTAATCTGCATTCTTTTGTGGTTTGTGTTCATAAATTAAGCTAATTAGTTCAAAAAAAAAAAGGATTGCTATTTTAAAGCAGCTTAGTTTTAGTGAATATTTTTTTCACATTTTTTTTTCCTATTGTGACTTTTACCATTGTATTTTACTAAGACTACAACTACTTAAAGTGTTCTTAAATTAAACATACAAAAAAATGACAGAAATGACAACCAGAAGCATACAAGTGTTGAAGACACTTAATTATGGACATTTTTATTATTTCTTCCTTTTTCACTTGCTTTCTTACAATTCAGAACATTGTGCCAACTTTTTCTGTGACTTCATTTGAATTGTTCTCATCCATTTTATCACAATTTTTGTCACTTTATCTATGTAACTATGTCTATGTGAGAGCTTTCTGAATAGGTACTTTAATGTAAATGTTTAGCACTTTTAATTTAACTTTGATTGTTGACTTGTTGCAGAGAAGTTAATTTAAAGAATATTAGTGTTGATTTTTTGTTTTGTTTTGTTTTTTTTTTTTTTTTTTGCATAATAAGTACGCAATTTAAATGTTATCTTGTCATAATGTGAAGCTAATGAAATTTTAAATATCACACAGAAATCTGTTTTAAGGAGACCAATGGTGTATATTGGTCTGCATCAGGCCCCTTAATATATCAGGTCAGTCCATAAGTTCGTGCGTTATTTTTTCAATAGTTTAACAGTAGGCGCTTGATGCTTACAAAAAATTATTCGTAGGAGATAATGGAACTATTTTTATTATCTGTGATTTATTGTACATTCAATAAGTGATTTTAATCGTGGACAGAAGTATGCCTTGTTAGAAAATAAAATGGAATCTTCGAACGAGTATAAGAGGCATATTTTGTATTTTTTTTATAAAAGTGGAAAAAATGGCACAATTGCTGCTGCAGAAATAAACGCAACTCATGGGGAGAATACAGTGAGTGTAAGGACTGCACAAAAGTGATTTTCCAAATTCCGAAGTGGTTATTGTGACGTTGGGCATGCCTCACGCTCTGGTCGTCCTGAGGTCTTTAACTCCGACACCTTGCTGGAACTCGTGGAAGCTAAGCCAAGTTCGATAGTCGCTATGATGGCTGGATGGTTAAATTCATCACATGGAACAGTTTATAGACACCTGGTTCAATTGAGAAAAGCTCCAAAGGTGGGAAAATGGCTTCCGCATAAACTTTCCGTCGCAAACCTTCAGCAGAGAGTGAATGTGTGTTTTCAGCTGCTGCAGAGGCTTGCAAAAAATTAGAGTCTTTTGAACCGTATTGTTACCGTATTGTGCCGTGTCGTAGCGCAGTGGTTAGTGTGTTGGCCTTCAGATTTGTCGGTCGTGGTTCAATACCCGGCTCATGCATACAAATTTCATATCGAAAAGATTTTTCTTTCAAACAGTAACAATTTGCCATAAAAAACCTTCTAAAAGAACTATGTGACAACGATCAAAAAAGTGATGTCGCAAGAGTTCTGCCGTTTGGAACCGGCTAAAATAAGTAGGTCCCTTCCAATACTGTCCAAAATTTAACACGCACAACAATAATGGAAGACAGTTTCGGCAAGTAAACCTTTTGGTGCTTTAAGTGCCACATATTTATTTTTTTTTATTGTTACTGGGCACAAAAAATTGGTCCTTTACAATAATCCTGTTCGCAAACGCCAGTGGTTAGATAAAAATGAAACACCAGAATCAACCCCCATAGATGGCCTTCACCCTACGAAGATTCTCCTGTCTATTTGGTGGGATATGGCCGGTTTATTTTGATCTGCTGGAACCAAAACAGACGAAGACTATCACAGCTGATTATTATTGCCATCAACTCTCCAAACTGAATGAAGCACTTGAAAAAAATCGTCCATCCTTAGTCAATTGACGCAAAGTTTTGCTTCACCACGATAACGCAAGACTGCATACCGCAAAACAGACCTTAGGCAAGCTGGACGAGCTCGGATGGGAGCTAATGCTGCATCCACCATACTCTCCGGATATTGCACCTTGCGATTATCATCTTTTTCGCGGACTTCAGTCCAATTTAAGTAATAAGAACTACACCTCAAAAGAAGCTATAAAAGGGATATCGGCGCGTATTTTGGCTCCAAGGATAAACAATTTTAGGAGCAGGTAATTAAAAATGTTCCTAAACGTTGGAAAGATATTGTAAATAATGCAGGAAAATATATTATAAATACTGAAAACTTCCTTTTTATTTATTTTAAAACCACATAAGAAAAACGCACGAACATATGGACTGACCTTATAGTATACATATGGGCACAGGTGTATGAAAAAAACATTTCATACAATAAATAATATTCTATTTATAAAGTTTTCACTAAAAATATATTAATCCCCATAGTTTCATTAAAATAATTGCAATGGCAAAATATGATATGGAGGCAAAAAAAAAAAAAAAAACTCATCAAATAGAACTATGTATGTGTGAAAATGAAAATTATACCAACTAGTTGTTACTTAAATTAAAAATAAATACGAATACGGCATGTGCTCATACGTTTTGTGGTTTTATATATCCATAGTATAAATATATTCCCCGATCAATTTATTTAGCGAAATCAATCCAAAGAAGTAGAGCACAATGTTGTGTTGTAAAATACACCTGAGCGTTTGTTTGTTATTACAATGAACAATATTGCAAAAAAAAAAAAATAGCAATAAATTGCAGCAAAAGGTAAATATTATAGTAAACAAAAAAAAAAAAAAATAAATAAAAAATTTAATAATAATAGTAATGATATTTTTGATGAAATATGAAATGAAATATACCTACATATGAGTATACTACACATATATATCTTCTATGTATGAACTCGTTAAATGAAATATAAAGGCATTACGTTCAAAACGTAATACATAAGAATATTAGCAATTTTTTTATTTTGATATATTTTCAATATTTTTGAGTAGTCTAAAAAAAAGTTTTCCTTGGAAATTCTAATATAATATAAAATACTACGGAAAAGTGACTCTTAGTTTTTGATGTTTTGTAAAATTTTGAAATTAACACTTATCACATTTTGGCCGTAGTTTCTTCATACATATGAATCAGTATATACACACCTATGCGAAAGGTAGACATAAACATCTTACATGGGCAGCCTCTTATAACGTGGCATGGTAGGCGAGCTTGAGCTACAATGATGATGATAATTCTTATTGTTTGTGAATTATTCCCATAGGTAATATAGGTAGATACAAGTATGTTGGTATATATTTTATTTTATATTTTCCAAAGTTTACAAACAATAACAATAACAACAACAACAACGAACATATAACTACTATTTGTAAAAGTTTTATTTTCTTCATACATATGTGGTATGATCTGAAGAGATTATAATGACGTCGATTGCCAACGGAAATATAACTTTTTGATAGTCTCCATATACTCGTAACTTTCGTATCAAGCAATCATGTATTTACTTATAGGAGGTATACCTATATTTATAAATCCATTCATATAAATATTAAATTTGTTGGAAAAGTCAAGACTTTTGCCATTTTTTGAGAAGAAGAACCATTTTTTCTAGCAGAGAATTAAGTTGTTTTGCACTGGTAGCCGAATAGGGCAAGGTTCAGTGAGTGAGGTGGATGACACAGAAGTCCTTCCATTCACGCTGGTGCAACTTTTGCCAAGTCATCAACCGTGTATGGAATTTCACAATACTCTGCCTTTGCGATTGATGAATTTCGATCATTTTTCCCGAAGAGAAAATAACTCCAAATCACTCGACTGATGAGCTTGAAAAAGAGGAAGTCTTCTAATACCATTATAGTATTCTCTGATCATGAGCGTCGTTGATGTCAAAATCTCCAGCACGTAATTGGTAAACTATCTATTAGACTGGTATACACTCAATAAGTTCCCATAATAATCGTTCCCGAAAACTTTACGCCATTTGTTAGTTATTTTGTAATAAAATCCAATAAAATTGCATTCTCAGACTTCGACCAATCTAGATTCTGTCAGAGCAAATAATGGAAAATCACTTACTCAGGTGTCCAGCATTATCTAAGAGGGATATCAATAAGTGAAAGTGAGTTTCAAGTATGTACTTTGCAATCAAATAGGCAGTTTCCTAATAGATCCATCAATGCCCTTTAGCGTGACAGTTATGATATGCACAATGGTTCAGCCGTGTTTGCACTGCAGTGGAAACCAATGACATCAAATATTTTTTTCTAACCGCGAGTCCTGTGTAACATGAAGCTGTTCGATTTCATCATAAAATGCATCAATACCATTGCAATATCCAAAGTTCTTCCCATCATAGTGACATAAAACAAAATGTCTGTTAAATGGCTCAGTATGGCGCATTCGCGAGCTGGCGTTATTTTGAAATCATCAGCAATCAAATTTCACTGTTCCAAACAGAAACCAATTATTTTGGCTGTCTCTTTCGAAATTTGAGCATCGCGAACCAAGTCGCGAATTGCTCCGAATGTGACTGAAAAAATACAGACGACGATGGTTCTATTGGATTTACAAATTCAATTTTACATTGGAATATTTTCATATTTGAGTACGAGTCGTATGAGTAATATTAATTAAAAATCAGGTTGGCGTCTAAAAATCGTAAACGAATTGACCTCGAAAAACGGCCAGGTACGAGTATCTTTATTTTAGCCGCACTTTCAAAATATATACGTCTGGCTCGTGTGTGCAAACATTCGGCGGTATTATTTATCAACATATTTGTCATTTATGTAAAAATAAGGATGAAGCCATCTATTGTAAAATACGTCATTACTTTGTAGACAAGCTAAAATATACATGGGGTAAAATGAGGCATCAGTACCTGATAACACACACAGATCCACGAAGAAAAAACTCATTACACATATAAATGATTTTGTCATATCTACAATAATAGTTGTTATTGTTGTTTAAGGCTATGACTTTTTCACTAAATTCTTATATAGGAGATGGTAATGATTGAATCCATCGATATGGGGGGGGGGAAAATGATGAGCAATACTATACTTCTAGAAGCGGAAATATAAAAAAGAAAAGGAAAAAAAAAGAAACCAATAGAACAGAATAGATGAGAGAGAGAGAGAGAGAGAGCTCATGCCAATAGACGAGACGAAACTAGTGGGTTGTGTTAAAATTAATATAAGAGTTGGCGCTCGTTCGTATTCAAATCATTTGGGAAATCAACGAAATGAGTTTTTCATCTCTTTCAATTTTTAGTCATTGCCAATTGTTTTTGTTGTTGTGTTTGCTATTTTTTTTTTTTTTGGTTTTTTAGCTGCTAGCGATTTTTGGTAGCAATATTTATCAGTGTTATTGTTTAAAGAGCATCCCTCTACCCTCTATCCGCACAAGGCAAATGCTACAACGAAGCAAATACTGAAAACAGCCAGCCTGATATTTTTTTTGTTATTTCACATTTTTGTGCCAATGAATTTACCTATGGTAATAAAAATTTACAAAAATTGTGCCAATAAAAAAATATATACTTTTTTTAATCAATTTCTTATTTGCTCATGTATTGGTGGCTCTATATATTTTTTGTGAGTTCAAATTTTTTATCTCAAATTATTTCCTGTAATAATTTTTTCATTTTTTTTTTTTTCACTTACGGCACCAATTCATTTCATATAGTGTATATATTTTCAATTAAATATAGTTTTAAGAATAATAGCGATTTTTTAAATATAATTTCAATATTCCATCACCAAGTTCATTATTGAGTTGGTACACACGAGAAATGTGCTTAATGATGGATTCAATTTCAATTGCATGGAATAATTGAGTTAAAGCAGACATTTTTTTTTTTTTTGGATCCTTTAAAATCTATATGTAATACTCAGCGCAAAAAATCACTAAAGTTGTTGATTTAACAAGTCATTCAGGCAATTTTTTAAGTCTTCAAGAGACGAAGATTTTTTTTTAAAGATGAGGATTTTTAATTGACTATGACTTTAACTAAAAAAAAAAAAAGATAAATATGTGGAATTTAAAGCCCCGAAGGGTTGTTTGGCCGAGCTTCTGGTCGATGACCTCAAGTAACCAATGAGAATTGAACTGTAGAAATACTCATGAGAGTCATCATGAGTATTCTCTCGGCCAGGTGGTTCCATTTGTCACCCGAATGATACACTCTAACATCTACACAAAACTAAGCCATTCATATTACTAGACTAATAATTTGTATCTGGTTTGAAGGCAGACGTCTATATCACTCTGATGGACATGGATGAATTATGGTGACACACAAATGGTATTTATCGATGTATCATACCTCAATATGGCTATTGACATGCATGTAAATGATCTATGGTTAACATTTTGTTATTACTTTTGAATATTCAGAACTTTTTTTTGTCATTGGAAAACATATTTTCTCTTCTCATCCCCACTCGTTTATGCACTATGATGATGATGCATTTGTTTCCTTTTTGTGGATTGTGTGTCATGAATAAGTGTTGCACATAGGCATTAGGTACATTACGAGTAAGCGCAATAACATCATCAGTGACATTTTCATCCATTTTATATCAAAATGTCAAATGTCAAACGTAAACTTTTCCTATTTTCCGCATCATGGATGGTTGCCAAAAAAACAAATTCATACCAACACTCCATTTTGTAGTAATAATACAACTATAACTATTATTATATATTATACCTACACATACTACATACTTACTATACTACTGTATGTACAATGAAGAGACCCATTTTTGAACTTTATCAAATTTTGTGAGCAAAAACGAAAAAAAAAAACAAAGAGTTCATTTTCTAAAACAACTTCATTTCCATTGATGCATGCATAGACTCATTTAATATATAAGTTCTATATAGCTAGCTACCTATTTCGATTTTAAAGGCAAAAATGAAAACTTTCGTAAAACTAATTTTTTTTTTGTCTAGTACTAAATAGTATAGGTACTCCATCTATATATTCGTCCATAGGTACCTACTCATATATGTACTTAAAGTTTTAGTTAGTTTCGGTATGCGGTTAAGAGCAGGTGGTTTATAATGAGAATTTCCAAAAATTTTTATATTTATTTTGCTTCACTACCATTCTACAATGAGTAATGTTGATGTTCCTACTTTCGATTCAACTTTGACATTTGTGACATCAGTGCAAAAAGCATTCATCCTATCATACTATATACTGCATATACCAGGTATTTGTATGCACTAGTCTATAATGATGAACAATGTGACATATTTAATGGCAAAATATTTGAGATGGAAATTGTCATTAAAATTCTGAAAAATTCATAGTAAAGAAATTAAAGCAAGTATGCATCTACTGATATTGATAATATATTTTGCCATACAATAAAAGTGAGTGGTTAGAATTTAGAAACATTCTTGGTGCATAATAGTTGAAAGTAACAAATATTCTCGTTGATTAAAATGAAATGTAAAATATTTGGAAAATGGTTCCTTTCAAAGTGCATCAAAACAGGCATGAATTGTATGATCGAGAAGAATGTAGAGGGTGATGGGCATAGTTTTATATTTCGAGTTTAGGATTAAAGATATGAAATATTTATTACTTAAAATGTTTATCTCTCACAGAGCCAAGGAGTGTTGAGGTGGCTATAGAAAAAAATGCACATTTGAATATTTCAAAAATTAAATCCACAACATATGCATTTATATATTTTCGGATTACAGACGCAACATTCGTACACGTAAAATAACAAGAAGTGAAACAAAAACGACTTAATAAAAATATTGGATATATTATAGGTAGCACTGGTCACCGTCATTGGTCACCGTTATATAATTCAATACATTCATTTGATAGGTCTCAGTTCAACGAATATTAAAGCTGAACTAGATTCTACTCTGGGGGAGTCTGCTCCTTCATTTACGACCATAAAATATGGGGTGGCAGATTTTAAACGAGGTCGTACGAGTTGCCAAGACGAACACCGTAGTGGTCAACCAATTGAGGTGACCACGCCACAAACGGTTAAGAAAATTCACAAAATGGTATTGGATGATCACCGACTGAAGGTTCGTGAGTTAGGTGAAATTACAGGCATTTCAAAAAGTGCTAAACATCGTATATTGGCCGAAAATTTTTAGATGAAAAAGCTGTGTGTAAGATGGGTGCGGCGTTTGCTCACTATAGAACAGAAACAACGTCGTGAAGATGTTTCTATAGAGTGTTTGGTGATGTTTCACAGTAATAAAGCTGCGTTTTTGCATCGATTCGTAACCATGGATGAGACATGGGTCCACCACTTCACACCTGAGATAAAGGAGTAGTCAAAACCGTGGAATAAAAGGGGAGAATCATGTCTAAAGAAGGCGAAGGCAGTTCCATCTGTAGGCAATGTTATAGCATGGTGGTAGAAGATTTGCAAACAATGAAGATTTGGAGTCTGCGGTAGATGGCTATTTTAATGATTTAGACAGTTCATACTATAAACAGGGTATCGAAGCTATAGAATATCGCTGGGCAAATTGTATAGAGCTAAAAGGAGATTATGTTGAGTAATAAAGAAAAACTTTCACAAATTTGTTGTGTTTTCTTTGTTAGGTCGGTTAGTTCTGGGACCGCCCTCGTATTAGAGCACTAAAATAAAACGATACGGACGTGACAAGAAAGTACTATTTGAGATGTTTGTAAAAATTTGCAAAATTATATAAAATTTGGATAGAATTTTTTCTCAAAATGACCAAATGAAATAAAAATAATATGTATTCATAGTGAAGGATCGGACGTGACGGGAAAACACATTTTTTTTTGTATTATAAAATTCACTAGTATAATCATGAGACCACGAGGTCGACCATGGTCCATTCACCTGATCAGAATCCGGAAATGCTTTGTAAGGGAACACATTATTTTTTGTTGTTGTTGTTGTTACAACAACAACAATAGACTATGTAACTTAATTTTTGAATGCTCATTCTATGCTTACGATTTAGTAATAATTTTTAGTTGAGTAAAAAAATAATCAAATGCAAATATTGAAGTTAAGTCCATGCAGATGCCGGTCATAACTAAAGAAACGACTTTATGATGTATTTATTTTCGATTTTCGAACTGAACAATTTTGAACAAAAATAATTATCCATTACATTGATAAATTCATATATTTGTTAATGCATAAATTTAAAAGTGCTAAATATACAAATTATTAGTTATATTAAAATTCTGACGACCTTTAAGAAAAATGCTTAATGAATTGAAATATTTTAATTAACACGAAGAACATAGCAAACATAGCAAAAAGAAATATTCCTAAAAAAAAAAATAAAAAAGGTCGATAAGCCATAGATCTGAAATGAAATTCGTTGATGTAATTATAAAGTTAAACAAAAAAAAAAAGCGCAAAAAAGGATAAAAATTACTTTTGTGATGTCGGCACCAAAGAAATGATTGCTTTCAAATTTTATATAATTAAGTAATCATCTATTTGACGCGGACATCAAACAATTATTTATTATATCGTTGTGCTTTTTTTTCTGAAGGAGGTTCAATTTTTTTTTTAATACACATTATTATCTTTTAAAATGATAATTTCGAATTTTAACAAAAAAAAAAAAATGAACATCTTTAACGAAATTTCATTTGCATTACCTTTCTTGCAATTAAAAGCAATTTTTTTTATCGTTCTAAATTTGAATTGATCAACATTTTTTTTTTGTTTTTTTGGCAAATAATAATTAAAATATCAAAGAAATTCTACAAAAAAGGAGAATTGAAAGATAAAGGAAAAATGCGCAAATTATTAATAGCGGAAATTTTTAAATTGCAAAAAAAAAACACACACACACAACAAAATAGGTGTGATTTGACTTGAAAAGAAAAACATTCAATGAAATTTATTCAAAAAATAATTGAAATAAAAATGAGATTTTCAATCAATTATATGTTGAGACAGGCAAGGCAGAAGATTTACTAAAGCCACAAGTAAAGAAAAGTGAATTTAAAATAAATAAAAAAAAAATGGCTGTATTTGTAGTCAAACAGACATCATCATCATAGTCGTCGACGTTGTCATGCATTGTTGCGGTGTCGTCATCGACGAAGAAAATCATTAGTAATAATCTGGGCTATTGTGTTCATGATTTGCTGTTTTGACCCTAAAGTACCATTCACACAATACACACACACACACACAATGATAATTCAATGATAAATAAAGAAAAAATTAAAATAAATACGTCGTCGAAGAATGTGCTTGAGAGTGGAAATAATAATAATAAAAATGCCCACATCATACTTATCGTTATCGTTGCATATTATTCTATTCAACTTTTGAACTCTGTTGTTGGCATTGAAAGAATAGTTGAGCAACTACTTAAGTATTGTACGATATCCTGCTGACCAGTAGCAGGATTCTCTAGAATTTATTTTTATCACAATGATCATAATGTCCACAATGATGATGATGATGATGATTATGTGTAGTATTCTCGTCTCTCTCTTAATGACCTTCAAGAATATTCTACCAAATAATGCTTTGGATAAGGCAAAACAGAGAACAAAACAAAAAACAAAAACAAAAACACCAACGATTTGCAACAAATTATTGACACACATCGGAAAGTTAGGCGTGTTTAATGCACAAATTGATAATTCCAAAATGTATATACTCAAACCCCAATGGTCACAATAAGTATGAGAGTTAGCACGTGTGAGAGTGTTAAATAAAAAAGTTTCATCCAGCGGCGAAACAAAAAAAAAAAAAATGTGACAGTAAAAGTGAGTGAGAGAAAAAGAAAAAATAAATTTATTTAAATGCTCATTTAAATGTCATTGTGACAGTGCGAAAATGTTTTGCACACTGGCATGTGGTGAATTGAGGCGGTGATATATATACACACACACCCATCCACTGGCCCATACGCCCATACATACATTTAAATCCTGTTTTTGGACAAATATGCAAAATAAAGTAAAATTAAAAAAAAAAAAACAAAAAACGAATATACACGCACACAACAAGAAAGATTTAAATTGACAAGCGAAAGAATAAGCATGATTTTTCAAATATGTACATATATCAAGAAAGGGGGAGAGAATTACAACAAAATGGCAACACAGCATGAAAATCAATTTGTTGAGGCCATTGTTGAATTGCTTTTTTTTTCATTTATTTTTTTTTTTTTATTATAAATATTCGATTCGCTTCGGTTCGCTACAGTTTGTTGGTTCGTTTATGTTGCATGCTTTTGGGCGTTTCACACACAACAAACACACACACATTTTTCATAATATTCTGCTGAAAATGTTGTTATTCTTCTTGTTGTTGTGATACTTGACTCCATTTGTATATTTGTATGTGACTGTGTGTGTGTGTGTGTGTGTGTATAATTTTTGAATTATTGTTTAAGCTTTTCACAATAAATCAAGCACCCTACAAAGCAGCTTACCAACAACAAGAAAAGATGAAGAAGCAAAAAACAGAAATGTGTCTGCCTGTGTGTGTGTGTGTGTGTGGGTGTATGTTTGACCCTGAAGGTGACAATATGTAAAAATTTATTTGTTTTTCTTCTTTACGCTTACTTGCTTCTTTTGCTTTATTTTCTTGTCGAATATTTGTAAAAAACTTTTTCTTCATTTTCTGCTGGCAAATAAAATTTAAAAATCTTGTAGATATTTGTTTTTTTATGTTGAATCGACTTGCTTTTTTGGTCTACTCTAAGTAGGTATGTATATAGATGCTATTCTACTCATCGTACAGATTGTTTTCGATGCCATTAGGCATATCAAAAAATATATGTATGTATGTATGGTACGAGTACATTTACATAACAAGAATAAAAATAATAAAAATCACAAAACGCACTGTAGCGAAAATAAAGTAAAATTGTAATATTTAAAACTTTTTCTGTCAAATTTACTGCTTTTTATATCTATGAAGACGTATATGTATATGTATTGTATTTAGGATAAGGTGGATCAAATTGTTTTTTTTTTGGCACAAAATTTTGACTACCGATGATTCTGCATATGTTTGTCAAAGAAACCATGGATCTATGAATAATTTTGATCATGCAAATAAATTTTAGACCAATGATTTCTGTTCTTATAATCGATAGTTTCTTTTTTGCCACACACTAATTTGACACACCGTAATATATGAAATGCTCTTAGCTGATGTGTCTTCATTCTCATCGGCTCATCTTTGTGGCAAGTAAGTAATAGGAAATAGGAAATACAAGAAAAAAGAAGTTTTTTCGCCAAAGGCTTAACTTTAACTTTTTATTAACTTTTATGCGTTCCATTTGCATTTGTTGTGTGTACACTCAGAAAAATCAAGCATGTAAAATCAAATAGCTCTTCATCAAATTTAATTTGGAATTTTTTTTGACAAAAATTTTCATAATAACAAGTGAAATGACACATACATATACTTTTAAATATTGTTCTGCTTTAAATTTCCATATTTACAGCTTCTCAATAATATATCTCAATTAGAAATATTTATTTGTATACGAATATCTCATCCGGATTGTATACAGAATTACAGGATTACAGGATTACTACACAAAAATTCGAAATACTCAAAACGAAACCGAAAATTATTGGAATCTTTAAAAAATTGTGATGAAATGGAGCAAAATGGTGCTAAAGTTTCATAGTGCTATATTAAGTAAAGGATAAGTTTTAATCTTTTCATACTATTACCGTCTTAAATGCAACTATTCTATCATATTTTCTTTAATTTTTTATAGAATATTCTGATATCTATGTACTATATAGTAGATGACAGAGCTATTTGATATTCTTGGATGCTAGACCATAACCATAAAAAAATAAATAAATAAATATGTGGCACTTAAAGCCCCAAAGGGCTCATTGGCCGAGTTTCTCTTCCATTACTGTTGTGCGTGTTAAATTTTGGACTTATTTTAGCCGGTTCCGAACGGCAGAACCCTTGTGACATCACTTTTTCAGAGCTTTGTCACAGAGTTCTTTTAGAAGCATTTTCATGGCAAATGGCTACTGTCGGAAGAATTGCCAATTGCTTGCTGACAGGCGGGTACCGTTCGAAAGAAAAACCTTTTCGATATTAAATTTGTTATGCATCAGCCGGGGATTGAACCCACGACCTACAGATCAGAAGGCCAACACACTAACCACTGAGCTACGGCACCCACATAACCATAAGCTGATCTTAATTACTGCCTTATGAATTTATACCTAAATTCAATGTATTTCCTCAAATGCAGACGACATATGAATTTTGGGAGACTTGATCAAGTCCATTAGTTTATTTAAAGTACTGTAATACAAAACGTATCGAGGTCTTCGATTGTATATTATTAATTTATTCATCGATTTGATTGAAATTTTCGGATAATAATAAAAGCATTACACACTTAGGCTCAGTTAAAATTGCGTTATAGAGTAATGAAATAGTTTTCGAGTGTTTTTTCAGAGAAGGCCCACTAAGGAGAAAGAATTAATGAAGGTCGATTTTATATAACACCTAACGAGAGGTGAACCCTAGGCAGCTATTCAAATATTTAGCAATTTGCACATTTTTTAAGTAAATTTTGTAAGGGAGCCCCCATAAAAAAACAATTTTATGGCGCTTATAAGCCCCGAAGAGCTCTTTGGCCGTGCTTCTGTTCCATTACTGTTGTGCTACTTCCTAAGAATGGACGTGTCTACGTCCCAGAAGCACTCAACCACGTGGTCGACCAAGGTCCATTCAACTCATCAGAATATGGAAATGCTTTGTGCGGGAACAAAACAAAGCATTTACGTATTTTTGCTGCTACAACAAAAACAACAAGATTACTGCTGTGCTTGTTAAATTTTAGACAGTATTAGAGGGGACCTACTTACTTTAGCCGGTTCCGAACGGCAGAACTCTTGCGATATCACTTTTTCTGAGCATTGTCGTAGAGTTCTTTTAGAAGCTTTTCCATGGCAAATTTTTACTGCCGGAGGAATTGCCGGTTGCTGGCCGAGAAAAATCATTTCGATATTAAATTTGTTATGCTTCAGCCGGTGATTGAACCTACGACCTACATTTCAGAAGGTCAACACACTAACCACTGCGCTACGGAATCCACGTATATGGGGGAAATATTCGGGCAAAAGCATAATTGACATTTAAGCATATATTTCGCACCTTTATGGGTATTTCATTTGTAGGGAAACCCTTCAAACGGACAACAACAGGGAGTAAGTATAACCCACAGAAATGTTGTGGAGGAAAAATGAATCAAGATATGTTGTTGTAGCAGCAAAAATATGGAAATGCTTTGTCTTGTTCCCGTACAAAGCATTTTCGTATTCTGATAAAGTGAATGGACCTTAGTCGACCACGTGGTCGAGTGCTACCGGGACATAGACCCGTCCATTCTTAGGAAGCAATCAATGTAGGTCATACATTTCACTTATCTAGTGGCGACTTCTGTGCAATTGAGTAATTATTTTTGGATTTTAATCTCGTTTGTTTAAACAGTGACTTCGATCCGACACCAGCTTGTTGACACTTAGTCAAATATTGGTCATCTGTATTCTGGTCAATGTTATAAGATCATTACATCTTTAAACTCGATAAGAGATAACGTAATATATGAGCACTGTAAGGGCCAGTTTTTCAGCTCAAGTTTAAACTAAGTTTATGTAAACGGAGTTTAAATTTAAACTTATTTTAAACCGGAGCAAGAAAAAAAGTACTGGATTGCAAAAACAGACAGCTGAACAACTGAAGGGTTAATCTTAGTATCGCCGAGCTAGATTTGGCGTTTAAAGGTACTTTAAACTACGTCGAAATTTGACTGAAAAACTGCAAATCAAGTTTAAACTTTGCTTAAGCGACAAATAGAGTTCAACTCACACTGAAAAACTGGCTCTAGGGGTATTTATTACACCAGGTTTATTACGTGATATATAGATTTTTTCTTTCAACTTTTCAAATTTCCATTAAAGGGTCGACGCACGTAAGAAAATACTTTTTTTTTTAAATACCTAAAGAATCCGTGCATGATGGTGTCTCCCCGGCCTCTCCTACCAACTAAACGCTGATAGTTTTGTTGTTTATGTTACATTCTGACAATACTAGAAGGGGGTCCCATTTCAATTTCAATTTATTTTCACTTGTCAACAGGTGGGCGCCATAAAATAGACAAATTAAAAAATGTTTCCGAAAAGTCATTCTCGTCAAGTCGGGATTTAATAGTAGGACATCATGTACAGAAGCTCAGCACATTACCCACTATGTTATTTCATCCAAAATTTAGTGAATTCAAAAGTTCAAAAGTTTTTGAGCGGAAAAAAAAAACAAATCAAACGAAGTCCAATGAACCCGATCACCTTACCCTTTTACATACGCACGTATGCATTACTTAGTATGCCAACTTGTCTTTCTGCTTACATAATAAATATAAATGGCTCATCATTTGTATTCGTCCTCATTTGAAAATTAATTTCTCTTTTTTGCTGTTGTTGTTGTTGTTGTTAATTTGTTTTTTTGTTCTTCAATTGTGCTCGTATTTCATTCTAAATGCGCCTAAACGATTAAAAACTTTTTTGCAGAAGCCCATTGCATTAAACATCAACAACAAGAACAAGAACAAGAACAAGCAATAAAGAATGACAAGGAAAAATAAAATTTCATCTCTTTTTTTTTTTTTGGTCTTTTTTTATCTTTTTGCCATTTTGTCGCTTCTTGTCGTCTTTGTTGGGTCCTCTGTTGAACTTATTCGACTTTTCACTTCGCTTCAAAACACATTTCACCACTAATTCAATTATGACTTTGCAAATAAAACAGCAACAACAACAACAACAACAACAAGAACAACCACACAGGCAGATGTTAAAATGTGTACAAGTTTTTCAGTTTAATAATGTACGATATTTTATGTTTAATCTCATCATTGTTGTTGTTGTTGTTAGTGCTGTGCTTCTTTCCAACTCTAAAATTCAAATGAAAAACTGATGTTGGTTTGGTGATGACCATTGGATGATAGCTATGATAGACTATAGTGTGTTATATTAGTGGCAGGCTTGCAACAATTGCGGGGTCCAGTCACAGCAGTTGGACACGAGACAAAGCAATGTAGACGAATAGATGGATAAGCATGAATTGCTATTTCTTGTTGTTATTGTAGGTCATGCAGTCATATCCGTACATACATAAACCGCAATAGCCATTCTAACAGTATGTAGTAGTAGTAAATGTTGCAACGATAGACATTTGTAATAAAAATTGCACACAATTTGTTATGCACACACACACATGCACATATGTACATAAGGACATGGGGCGAAAGTTATATGTATGCATTGTTGCTGGCAGACAAGAAAAATATAAAGAGCTTGGAAAGTATGGAAAAAGGATAATATGAAAAACAACAACATAAATAATCACTATCAGTTGTTGTTGATGTTGTTGGTGCTGCTGCTGCTGCTGCTGCTGATGCAAAAATACATACATAAGGATTCATAGAACGACGACATAGATACAAGTCCTTAATGAAAAGGACAAAGGCGGCAAGCACCATGAATAAGTATGAATGGAAGTATGAATACAAGTATGTTAAGGTCTTGTAAATAAAACAATACAACAAAAACAACAACATACATATGCACATAGTAAGATTGTGAAAAATACGATACAAAACCGTTAAAGAGTACGATAGAAAGATGTAGCATAAAGCACGTAGTATGTAAAAGTAGTAACGCTTGTAGTAGTATGTAGTAGTAGACCTAATAGTAGTAGTAGTAGATAGTAGTAGTAGATAGTAATACGAGTTAGTAGCGAAACAAAATTGGTACAACGAAATGGTGTAACTTTAGTCATTTCTATGTAAATTTCCTCCAATGAAGTATTGTTATTATTGTCCATCTTCTTCTTTAACATTGTAATTGTAGTGCTGTTATTATTGTAGTAGCCGTTGTTGTTGTTGTTGTTGTTTTGTGGTTTATTACCACTGGACCGCACACATGATGACAATGGGGTTAAAATAGCAAATCAATCGTATGGCTAAGATTACTGCAGGTCATGCTTAGAAAGAAGCTCACAGTGAGGAGTCATTTTCGATGGGTGCCAGTAGTAGTACTTTTGCTGGCGTACATGTCACTAGTATTATATTAAGGAATTGGGCTAAAAATTTCGATAAACATTTCAAATTTTTGTTTTTAATATTAAAAAGACGGAATATGGGGAGGAAAAAGGGACACAATACATATAAAAATAATCTACAGATAATTCTAAATAATTTTGCCGAACAAACTATTGTTCCAAAATAGTTTTGCCCACGAATTTTGACAAATAAGTTTTTAAATAGGTAGGTAGGTAGGTAGAGTGGCTGCCCTGCGACGCACATAGGCTATTTGAAGGCCCGCCCATTGTGATACCACTGAAGCTTATCCTTATCCCACTGGGTCCTATCTAAACCATCGTGTGGATCTAACGAACGAAATAATCTTTGTTAGTTTTATATTTGCAACTTCCATGATGCTGTCATTTCCGATTCCGAGTCGATTCCGAACGTATTGAACTTCCTGCTGCACAGAGCCATGCACCCGCACAGAAGGTGTTCTACGGTTTCTTCTTCTTCTTCTAGTCGTAAAAAGGTGCCCTAGTCTATTTGCGTGCCTACAAATAAGGCAATGGCCATTTAGAACCTCAATTATTCTTCTGATGTCCAGCTTATTATATTTCAACAGTAGCTTAGTTCCACTTAAGCTCCATTTCGGCCACGTTAGCCTATTAGTTAAACAGTTAGGGGTTTATCTCCAACATCGATGGTAAACCTATCTATTAGTAACATGCAAGTGGTCAATGATATTGGGACCAAAGGCCTTGTCCTAGTAGAGTGGCATTGTCGTATCTTGCCTTGCCAATTCATCGGCCTTGCAGTTACCCACAATATTGCTATGGCCGGGTATCCAAGACAGAATTATGCTAAAATATTCCGAAAGTTCAGTTAATAGTTCATGACATTCAATCACTGTCTTGGATGAATATCTTGCTGATTGTAATGATCTCAAAGCAAACTGACTGTCAGAGTAGATATTAATTTCTTTTGTGACCAGAACATATTTCTTGACAATTAATAGCGCTTCTTTGATGGCTAAAATTGCAGCCTCAAATACACTACAATGGTCTGGCAAACGAAAGGAATAACTGCTTAGCTCCTTGGAGTAGACACCCCTCCCACTTGTTGCTGTAGTTTAGATCCATCTGTATATATGAGAACCTTACCGGTACAATCTATTTTGCCAACCCAGTCTTCTCTTGAAGGGAAGAACGTGGTGAATGGCTGGCTGGCTGTTCTACCTGCAGTATTTAAAGAAGTAATTAAATTAAAAATATTAAAATTTTTATAAATGACGGGACGGACTAAAGAAGATGTTAAATAAGAAGGATTAAGATGTCTGGTATGTCAAAATGTTGCAAATGCTTAAATTATCTTGTTGGTATAAAACTCATATTCCAAGCTGTCAATCTTTTGTTTGAATTTTTAAAAGAATGCATGGTCCACAAAATGTTGAAAAAGTGCTACAACACAATTTTTGCATATTAACTTATATTAAAATATTGATTTCTATATTCTACACTGAAAAAACACTTTTTAAGTAATCTCTTAAACTCTGTATTATTTTAAACTAATTTCTTTACAATGCCTCTTAGTTTTCAGTTATGAATATGTTATTCAACGGTTAATTAACATACTTTTTGCGAATAGTTGTGCCTTCATTTTACTATAAAACTCGCTTTCGTCGCTTCAAAAGAGGCCCTCTAAAAGGGATAAATTATATGATGGAGCCCCAATAGTGTTTGTTATTTTTACAGAACATATCGTATTTACCCCCATCTCGAAATCTTAGGGGTTTCAAAAACTTCTTGAAAATAGTCAAATAATTCTTAAAGAGATGTTCTATGTAGAATCGATCCCTATTAGTTTTCCTCTGCAACATATTCTTTCTTTATAATTCTATGCTTGATTTTCATGAGTGCAATATGACTATAATAATCTCTCTTTGCTTAAATGTCTTAATTTATGAAATACAAAAATTCGAACGAACTACTTTTGGATTACTTTTGAGGATTTTTATATATTTAATATTTTAAAACCTTTTTTTCTATTTATTTACAATAATATAAATTGGAGTTAATTATGAAAAATGATCCTAAGTGTAAATAGTTCCAAATATTGGAATTTAATTCTATAGTTTTAATTAAATAACTTAAAAATCTTAAACTACCATTTATGTCTTTAAAACTATTTTCTAAATATGTGCTTAGCTGTATATTAAAACCCCCTTTTGCGTTGCTTCTCTAGAAATTCGTATGTACCAATTGTCTTAAGTATAAAAATATCACAAAATATTTGATTGCGCTTCTATAAATGTTGTACTTACATAATTTTGTGCAAGATCCGGATGATTTGTCTGTATGCCATCGTCCAGTATGGAGACAACAACACCTTTGCCAGTATAACCTTTTTGCCATGCTGGACCAACATTCATATCGAGACCATCTTTGGCGCCACCATTCTATGTATGTCATTTAGAGTTTCACGATGTGGATTAGAACGATGAAGTAAATGACATATTATTATGTTGAGTAATAAATTTTGATTGTTGTTTGTTTTTTGTTTTTTTTTTTCGTTTCGTTTCGTTTTGTTTGAAATTTGTTGATTTGTTTGTTTATATCGAATCGCGTATGTGGTAAATTGAGCGTCCAAAATATATTGCAATGAAAATGAATAAAAAGAGAGAAATATATAATATTTATTATATTTTTATGTATATATGTATTATATTATTATAGTATATTTCCATATTAATTGAAATAATTTTAAAATAATTTTTTTTACTAAGCATTTGTTATCTATTACAATAGCCTTAAACCGTTGTTAAGAGGCAATAAACTAAGAGGTGGTAAGTGGAGTTAAAAAAAATAAAAGTTGTTTTTTTTTTATTTTTAGTGGTAGGTGATACCTAACATTCAGATATTATTATACGGATTTTACATAGTGAATGTTTTATCATTATTTTTTTTTTTAGAAAAATAAATATAAAGAAAATATTTGAAAAAAAGAAAAATTAACGAAATCCTATTAAAGTTAAAATATTTATATCCTTTAAAAATATTAACAAAAAAAAAAATAATTGACTTAAGCGCATTATTATTAGCTTTGTTTACGCAATTCTAGTGAATGTGAACAAAAAACGAAAATATACGAATTATATCTTTATATTACCCCCCTCGTGATTATGACAACAATCACATTACGAGAGCGATTGCAAATGTTAATATTTTCATTTGTTTGTGTGTTATTTTTTTCTTGTCTGTCTTTTCGCATTAACTGTGCGAGTAATGGCACAACGAAAATAGCAATGTCATTGGCAACTACTACTTTGTAGTAACAATGCTTTATAAATCTCTTCTTAGTGCAAAAAAAAAAAAAAGAATAAATGAATAATGTTAAAAAGTGAAACACCATATCTGTATATCCCACTCATCTGTATGTAGTTGTTGTAGGTATTTGATGCTATATATACTCGTATATTGTATTTATGTCTCTTGCTGATATTATTTCTGTTACTGTGGCTACTATTATAGCAACACACTTACTAACACTAACATTTATTCAAAGTAATCGCTTATAGAATAAATATTATCAATTTTTATGTACTAACTTTTTCACTTTTCTGTTTGCTGTTGTGTCTCTTTTAGAGATTCATATAAGCTTAACTCATCTCAAGCGATATGCTGCGAATATGACAATTCTAGTGTGTTGCTACAAGCGATATAATGTTTCTAGGTGACAATCGTTGACTATCTCAGGTCTTTTTATTACGATGAATTATTTTCAACAATGACAATCGTGTGAAAAACAGACTGTTAATTTAGTCGCTGTATATATCGAGTCACATTCAGAACGCAGCATTTATATTTGTCGCGTACATTGTACATTTTGCCAAAAGCGATAAATGTGAAATTCTACAAAAAGCTCGTTAATTAAATTATATAAGGTGTAGTAAAAATAAATCCATTATTTTTCCAATAGATGGCTTTAGTAATCTGTATTTCGCGTTGTATAAGTGCGATCGGGTTACGCTAGATGGCGTTCGAAAGATAGAATTTCGTACTAAATAAACTTTTCAGGCAGTTTTGTGATTGCTTGACTCAGTATTGTTTGAACACACGTCAAAAATGGACACGAGTAAAGAGAAAATACGCCATATTTTACAGTTTTTCTTCGATAAAGGCGAAAACGCAAGCCAGAAGGCTGAAAATGTGAATAGTGTTTATGGTCCTGATACTGCAACAGTCAATCACGTGCAATTTTCGTTTCGTTTCGTCGATTTCGTTCCGGTAATTTTGATGTCAAAGATGCAAGGTCAATTATCGAAAATATCGATAAAATAATGGAAATCGTTGAGTCTGACCGTCATGTAAGCAATGTTTCTATTGCCCAGAAGCTAAACTTTGCACAAAAAACCGTTTGGAACCATTTAAATAAGGCTGGATACAAAACAGAAGCTCGATGTATGGGTGCCACACGAGTTAACGCAAAAAAAAACTCATGGAGCGAATTTCCATCTGCGAATCGCTGCTGAATCGCAACAAAATCGTTACTGGTGATGAACATCAAGCGAAAACGGTCATGGTCGAATCGCGGTGAGCCGTCGCAAACGGTGGCCAAGCCAGGATTGACGGTCAGGAAGGTTTTGTTATGTGTTTGGTGGGATTGGCAGGGAATCATTTACTATGAGCTGCTCCGCTACGGCCAAACTCTTAATTCGGACCTGTACTGTCAACGATTGGACCGTCTGAAGGTAGCAATCGCCCAGAAGCGGCCAGTGTTGACGAATAGTAGAGGATATGTGTTCCATGAGGAGAACGCTAGGCCACACACATCGATGGTGATTCGCCAGAGGCTCCGTGAGCTCGGTTGGGAGGTTCTTATGCATCCATCTTATAGTCCGGACCTGGCACCAAGTGTTTATTGTTCCTGTCCCTGTCTATGGCGAATGATTTTGCTGGTGAAAAATTCGCCTCAAGGGACGAGGATTTCTTTGAAATTATGAAATTACTTTCTAAATGACAACAAGTTAACCAACAAAATGGTGCATATTTCACCTAAATCGGATCATACTAACTATGCTAAATAAAACATTCAATTTAATACAAAAATAATGTATTTCTTTTTACTAGACCTTATATTATTTAGTAATTACTTAAAAAAAAACATTAAACAATTTGAGCAAATCATAACAATTATTCGTAATAGATTTCGATAAAATGTCCATAATTTGCTGAGGAATAAATTCACATCACCTTCACCCAGTACTCAAATTTCTGTAGACACAATTTAAGTGAATTTCACATTTATTTGTATACTAGAATGTTATAAAATTTATTTAATTTTTAACAAAATTGCTTCATCTAAATGTTCTTCATTTTATTTAGTGCTCAGAAGTATAAATGATGAATAAAATATGAATATAAATTTTACAAATGTATATTTCTAAAATTTTAATTGCTGAAGATGATAATTGCAATTTTTATTATCATTTTTATTTTGTAAATTGCACAATAGTGCAATGCAATTGTTAAACTATTGCTTGATGAAGCAATTTTGTTATTTATAAATACTCAGTTAAACTTCATATTAATTGCGAAAATCAAAACAACTTTTGGTTCGTCTAGAAGTGCAATTTTATTGAAGGAAGATCTCAACAATTGAAATTCTCATTCCAACAGTCAGTTGCAACAGTGACAAGCCACAGAGTTATTGGACGTGTAATTTAGGTGCCGAATCGTAAAATGATTTAGACACCAATTTCACCACTTTTCGATGGTAGCAATGACACAAAACATTAATCATTTCTACGAAACTGTTAACAATTTCATTTATCACATCAATTGTCATTGCCATGATTTAGTAGAAGGAAGGAAATTGTAAGTCAATGTGTTTGTAAAACTGAGTGATTGAAAGTAGTTGAAATATAATTGAATTTAATTGAATTTAGAGCGAAACTAATTTCTCTATAAGGAAAGCTTAACCTGATGTACTTCACTATTAATGTTTGATATATTTTTTTTTTGATAATTTTCTATTCATTATTCATTAAATTTCAAAGTTTCCAATAACTTGTTTGCATTTGTAATAAAATTAAGCCATTTACTTTAAAATTTTAAGGGGATATTTTTTATATACTCGAATTTCTCTTCAAATTTAATCATTGGCATATACTATATATATGTATATATATATTTATTATACTTATTTTATATACTATATATTGTTGTTGTAATTTTCATCGAACATATAGTAATTACTCGTCTAAGATTTTACTGCTTGTCGCACAAGCATGCATACGAGTTCAAACTCGTAAATAATAGCTTTGTGGTTTCATCTGAAAACCACATAAAATAAGAAAAAGAAAATACGTAAATCAAAAATATCATAATTTTGTGATCCATTTTCATGTTATATGCTTGTTGAGTTCTGCTCGTTATTATTACTAGATATCTGTGAAAAAGAGACAGCAAATGAAATTTTACATTCTTCTCTTCATATAACGTACAGTATAGAATTGTTTGGTTTTTCAAGGGGTTTAAATACAAACCGCAACAGTAGTCTCGATTTTATTTTGAAACTATTGTACTATTTAAATATTATACTAAAATATGAATAAACATAAGTAGGAGAGAGAGAGAGAGAGAGAGGGGGGGTAGCTACAACTAGTATGTGGAAAGAAAAGTCAGTCATAGGAAATGTCTGTCGGGTTGACTGGCTTGGCTGCTTTATTTGGGAAGCTGGCACACACACACATACATAAATCTGAGTCGACTAAATTTAATTTGCACAAAAACCAAGAACTGCCTTATCACATGCACACAAAATTTATTACCAAGTTTCACAATGAGCAATATCACACACACACACACACACACATACGCATACATATGAATTTAGACGTACAAGTGTGTTTGTACGACACATACGTACAATCAGTTTAGTACTAAGAAATTGAAGAGAAGTAGCTTTTCATAGAGTAACTTTTGTGACATTATTTAAATTTCCAACATATACACTTATACATAAATGTATATACACACATATCTACATAGCAACATAGTCATAAAGATAAATATAGTATAGATATTAAATGAGCTAAAATGGTGTAAAGGCGTCCGCTTGGTAGAAGTACTCACTCTTAACAGATGACGAAGCATATACAAATAAGTATTTTTTTTTTGTAGTTAATGTAATGTAAAAAATCTGTTTAGCATATAAACTACTAAAAAAAAAATTAATTTAATTTAGTAAGATGAAAATACTTCAGTTGTCATTATAACAATTTTGTGGATTGAATGTAATAAGAAGAAGAGCTACCAATTTCTAAGTTCATAAACATTTTCATTTTCAAATATTGTGTGATATAACAAGTCTCCATGATTTTTTTCACTAGTTGGTATTGGTCGTCGTGCAACACTAATTGGGCATATGCGATCTGGATATGCAATATTTCAAGCAACATTTTTTGTGAAGACACTTCTGTAATTCGTCGCTCGGGTACAAAGTTATATTGATTGGAAAATGAGTGAAATCTCTAAAGAAATACGATATTTTATGCTTTTGACAATAAAAAATGAAAAATTAGTGCAAAAGTATGCAGAAAATTTTTTGCAGTTTACGGTTAGAGTGTTTAAATGGAACGTGCAGTTCAATTTTGGTTCGATCGATTCCATTCTGGAAACTTTGACATCAATGACGGACATCACTCTGGCCGCCCAGTCACCGAAAAAGTCGTTGAAATTTTGTAACTGGTGAAGCAACACCGGCTTGCAGAATGTCAAGACATAGCCGAAGTACTAAACAAAAACCACATGATAGTTTGGAATCATTTTAAAAAGGCTGGCAACTCAAAAAAGCACGATGGTTGGGTGTCACCTGAATTAACCCAAACAAATTTGATTGACCAAATTATTGTGCCATCAGTAAAGCGCAGCTGAAACTCAATAAAATTGAAGCGAATCATCATATGACAATGAAGAATGGATTAAATGTGAGAATATTAAAAGGATAAAATTCATGATCAAAGGCCGGTGGTCCATCATCATCAAAAATGACATCGAAATCTACTATATTGAAAGCAAACAAGGTTATATTGAGTGTTTGGTGGAATTGGAATAGAATTGTTCATTATAATCTACTACAAACTGCCAAAATGATCAATTTGGTCCTCTATTGTGCAGAACTTGATCGGTTGAATGAAGCAATCTGGAAAGAGCGACTAGAATTGGCTAAAAGAAAAGAAATTGTGTTCCATCATGACAATGTCAGCCCACACTCATCTCTGATGACTCGGAACAAATTGACAGAACTTAGTTGGGACGTTTTAAAGCATCCAGTATATAGCATATAGCCTAGACTTTGCATCGTCTGATCACCATTTGTTTGGGTGTGAGCAACACTTTATTGATGGTATAAATTTAGACGACCGAAGAGACGCTAAAAATCACTTGGCTGTGTTTTTCGTCGATAAACCACAAAATTTCTACATCAATCGAAATATGAAACTGCTCGAAAAATAGCAGAAGTTCATAAATAATAATGGGCTTTTGTTCAAAAATTTACCCAAAACCAAAACCCAAAACCAAAACCCAAAAAAAAGGGGAGCCTTTCTATATAGGATGATTTTTTAGTAACTTTCTTTTTGGCAACACTGTTTCTGGCAGCTCAGCTGTTTTCGTGTAACATGTTACTGTCAAACATGTTCAGTTTGGTCCATAATTTATCCATAAATGGACTTAGAAACGAACAACGCTTGCAGATTATTGAATTTTATTATCAAAATTCATGCTCGGCTCATTCATTCATTTTATGGTCAGTTTGGGCAACCTTCTGAGGCCGCTATTCGGAATCTTGTGATTAAATTTCGCTGCAAATTTACATTATTGGACATTAAAACACCAACACGTATACGTAGAGTACGGACAGAGGAAAATATCGCAGGTGTATCCGACAATATTGTTGATGACCGTGACTTATCGATTTATTTGTGAGATATGTTGGAGCGAGTATGCCAGAATTGGACCCAGCCTATGAACCATTTGAGGCGCAGCCGCCGTCAGCATTTACATGAGATCATCTTTAAACATTGAATTATATAGATCGTTCTATCGACTCAAATATTTTATACATTTCTCTAAATTTTAGGTGTATTTTTTTTTTAATCAAATCCGAAGGCTCTTAAAAAGCACCCTCTATTGTGAAATCGAAAATGAAAATGATTAATTTAATATAAAATTGTCATTATTGAAAGGTAGTTGATTGAAGAACTCTTCTCTCACTTTCAGATTTATACAATCCAAGAAGCTCAAGTTCGCTAGTGGAACATTCTCAGTACATATTGTCAATATTTTCTTCAATCATATTCGTTTTCATAGCCAGCAACATATATGGTAATTATGAAAATTACAACTTTTTCATTTTTTTTCCGAGTTAAACTTGAAAAATGTTGTGCGCAATACCCTACAATATCCGTATATAATTTTAACTCCACTTAGCTATTAATTCACTGTTCTTTACTGTTTTATAAGGGTACATAATCGTAGTACACAATAATTTAAAGTGATTATTTTATTATTACAACGATGTTATTATAGTAGCGTCTATGCTACAATAAAAAACAAAAATAATAATAAAAGGAAAAACCAAACATATACACATTCTTTCCTAAATATCATTTTGACTTTGGTTATGGATTATGGTTAGAGTTACATACTTATACATTTCTCCATTCCATAATTTTAGTACAAATAAATATATTGTCGTAACAAAAGAAAGCATTACCCAAAGAGTTAAGCGACATCCGGCATCCGTAGCAAGTTAGCAAGTGGGTAGTAAGTAATGACGTTTTTTTTTTTTTTTTGGTAGTTGGAGTTGGAGGAAGAGGTTGCTGGTGGTGGTAGTTGGGTTCAACTCAACGCAATACAAGTGTATAGCAAAAAGAACGAACAAAAAAAAAACAAGATGGGAAAAAAATGCTTACATACATCACTCACCAAGTACCACTGTTCTTTGAACAAAGGATCTGGAAATATATTATGTGGTGTTGCATCACGATATTGTATACGTGGTGCACGTGGTATCACCGGACGATGTACCGTTGCTGGATGATACGATAAACGTGTTGTTGGTGCAGAAAAACCAGTGCCTGGTCGTATTACTTCATAAGGACTATAGCCACCGGGTATAACCGTATAGGAACCATCACGTTTGTGACGTATTTTCTCATGCTGTTGCTGCATCCATCGTACCTATTTGCGGCAAAAGGCGCAAATGCAAAGATTAGAGGAGAGAAAAGAAAAAAAAAAAAGGAGAAGCGATAATTTAATATAATTGCTGTTGTTGTATTTTAAGTGGTTTGTTGAAATATTATATTTTGCTTCTTTTATTTTTATTTTTTATTTTTACATAAATTCTTCTATTCAAGAGGTTAGCCTTTCTATTTTGTGAACAGTCATGTGGAGAAGGCATAACAACAAATTGTACATACTTTATGAGCTTGAAAGTGTATTTGAAATTAATTTATAGGGTTACTAACCTCTGGTTCGGAATTTAAGGCGCTATGGTGTACATCACTTGTTCGCAATGAGCGTTTAAAGACATGTTGATGATGAAATAGATAATAGTCTTGTAGGGAACCAATCTGTAAATAGAAAAAAAAGTTATATCAAAAACTGAAAATTATTTACTATAAAACTTAGCTTAACAATTCTACAATATATCATTTCATATGAAAAATTTGGTAATAATTCAAGAATATTCAAGTGCATTATATGTTTTCAATGTCAAGTCATAAATATTGGTATACAGAGAGATCGACGTCAAATGAAAACGAATTAATATTAAAAAAAAAATTTTTTATTGAGTTCTTCAATGGCTCCAAATCTTAGAACAACTTATTCGAAATGACTTCTATTTGCCTTCCAGCACGACTTGATCTGGCAGCTCATCGATCGCGAGACGCACTTCATGCATGGGGAAATTGTCCACTTTGCACGGACAAGGGCTCGCTTCAACGACTCAATATTTGGATGTTGAGCGGAGCAAGCTATGCCCTCTAATACAGACCGCAACTTGTAATCCAATGGGTTGAGGTCTGGACTACTAGCTGGCCAATCATCCGTTGATATGAAGTGCAGGATGTTGTTTTTTAGCCACAGTTGAGTCGTTTTTGCTTTGTAAGCTGAAGCAGAGGCCTCTTTGGATCCTCGGCATGAGTTGGGATGCTTCTCTGGATGACCGAGCATACAAACGATCGTTCTGTTTGTTAAACGATTCTTCTACGTTGAAGATTTTCTCGTCACTAAACAGAATTTGTCTGTGAGCGTACCTGCTGCGTAACACTTTCGATTTTCGCTTGCGTTTTCCGTTCAATGCGGCCGTGAGCAGGTGTCCAGTGTGTCGCTTGTACGCGTTGAGTCCCAAATCTTCATGGACATGGGGTTTTTTGCGAAATTTGCATTTCTCGCGACAAGATTTTCTGTTTTCGCAGCGGTTTTCGGTCGATTCGTTTCTTCACAGTACGCGGACGGCCGACCAGTATCCTCAAACAATTTCAAAGCACGTTACACAAAATTGCGAGTGATTCCAAGCGGTCGCAACGTCCGAAAGATATCGCCTCTTCCCATGTTGCATTTTAGTAGGCAAACTACAACAATACGATCTTCGATGTCGTCCCATTCCATGATTGTAAACAATTGATGCTAAATATTTTTTACGGAGATCAACTGTCAAATCGCAGTCAAGATGCAATGGATGCGTTCAATATTGCATACGTAATGAATGCAATATTGATCCAGATCCAGATTAAGCGTAGAAAGTGGCGCTGGATTGGCCACACGCTAAGAAAGCAGCCAGATAGCATCACGCGAATGTCGCTTGAGTGGAACCCGCAAGGGAACAGAGGCCGCAGACGACCAAGAAACACCTGGAGCTAGCTGCTGCCGGCATCACATGGGAAGGCGCCAGATCAACTGCCCAAAACCGTGTGCGATGGAGAAGCCTTGTGGAGGCCCTATACTCCAATTAGCAGTTTAAAGGAGAAAAAAAAAAAAATGAATGCGTTTAGTTGTGTACCAATATTTATGACTTGACTAGGTACTTCACTGGATTAGATAAAACATCTTTCACTAAGTGGTATTGTTCTCATGGAGCTGGGAAGATGCATACACTTTGATTTTACTGTGCTGGGTATCGTTCAGTTTCATTATAAATTTGTACATAGAAGAGCTTATGTCTAATATGTTTTTAGTACCTAACGTTAGCCCTCAGGTTTTGTATTATATCAATGTGCCTATTTTTCATTGATAAAGTCATTGTATCTGTGTGAGATTCTTCATGAAAAATTGCTTATTTTAAGAAAAATAAAGATAAATGAGAAAAAAAAATATTTAACGAAAATAAATTATTCTCTCACGCATTTGCATAAACCATAAACCAAATAAAATATACATTTGCATTTCTAATTGCTTAACAATTATCTTAGTTGTATTTGAACATATATTTATACATAAATACATATACACACTACCATATCCATATATATGCTATGTATATATAGTTATGGCTCTAATGTTGGCACTCTTAGTCATTGTTGTTGTTGTTGTGGCTTCCAACTTTAATTAATTACACTCTTACAAACATGAGACATGCCAAATACAAAGGCGCTACATACGAGTGTATATGTGGGACTGTGTGAATTGTGTAAGAGCATGAATCCTTATTTGTGTGCCGATAGTGATGGTGATGGTAATGGTTGCGGTGTTAGCGACAAGCAAAATGAAGAAAAAATACAGACACACACATTCAGGTAGGTAGTACACAAGCATATGTGTGTGTATATACTATATTTATTTATAAGTAATTGTTAGTTTGGCGCCATTTTAGTTCGACTTTTTGTACGTAGTTCTTATTATTGTTGTATTTTAATTAAACACTTAAAGTGTTTCCAATGCAATTAAATATTGCTGTTAGTAAACAAACTCTCTCTCTTTCTCTCTCTCTCTCTCTCCCTCTCTGAAAAAGCAATAAAGAAATGGGATAAGCGAATGAAATGAAATTTCATGTAAAAGAAAATGCAAAGAGAAAGAAACTCGAGAATTTACAAGAAAGTCATTAATAATAAGTATGAAAAAAAAGGGTAGTTAGTACATAGAAGAATGAAAGCAACAAGGCAACGACAAAAAAAGGTGAATATTCGTTATTTATTTGGTTTGTTTTTTTTTTTTGAATTTTTCTGTCGAAACAGCAAAACAAAAAAACGTAGTCAATTTCAATTAATCTTAATAAGAATTATGTAGTATGTAGATACTTTATACATGGGGAAAAATGAAGAACTCCATTGAATGGGTAAATTCAACATTAGGGGTATTCAATTAAATGGTTTTAAAAAATAGTTAATTTTTCCATCCGAAATTAATTGCACCAATGACTCCTTGTCTGCTTGAAGAAATTGAGACATTTGCATAAATATAGAGAATAGAATTCTGTTCATTTCCGATAACCAAAAAATGTGGGTTCTTTTTGGTCATCCAAAAAGGATGACATATGTTCACTACGCTAATATATTAGCCTACTATTAAGATAAGACACGTCAAGCACATCTAAAAGAAGCAGCCAAATATCGACTATTGAAAATAATAATTCTGATTATTGCATATTGCATTTGAACTTGAACTTGGGTTCCTATCTAGATCCAGGTCTTTAGATGGGTCTGGCTGTCCCATCTAAAAGAAGCAGTCAAATGTCGACCATTCTAAATAATAATTCTTCAAAATTTGATTACTGTATATTTCATTTGAACTTGAACTTGGGGGTTCCTATCTAGGACCACATCCATGATTGTCCCCAAAATATTTATATATTTTTTGTAGTCAATAGAATACCCTTGTTGTACTGTATAATATATAAAATTATTAACTTTTCGTTTTTGTTTAGTACAAAAGGTTATAAGCTTTTTATTTTATTTTCTACTTTTCCACTACTTTGGATACTCATTTACTCTTGTCCATAATAAATATTAAAAAATTTTAATTAAATAACAAAAAGATAAAACAATTTTAAAGCAAAAAAAAAAATCGTAATTTAATTACAAAGAAATACAATCTTTAGGGATTACTATACAGCAGGGTGCTTGATTTCTCTGATGTTTCTATTGCAGAAGCAAAACTAAACATATTGCTAAACATTGATGAGAAACATAAATGTATAGTTCATGTTTATATACACGAAAATGTACGTCAAAAATCGGTCATCATATGAAATGAGATTTCAAATCAATGCCAATTGAAAGTATTCCAACAGCGATATACAATCATTGAAGTACACGTATATGCCATCCATCTAAACCTTGTTTACTGCCACATATAGTATATAGACAGAAATAAAAATATAAAAAAAATAAATAAAAATGCTAGAAAAAGTTTTTCGTATGACTACAATAAACTAAAAATTCTCAACTCACTTTCAGAACAACACAATTGTATACAAACATTTATATATGTGTATATACATATGTATAAAAATGTATATAAAAATTAATTCAATTCACATACAACCAACGAGTATTTGAGCTCTTTTTTTGTCTATCTGCACCAATCTCTATACATCCCTTGATATAGGAACATATATGTTATAGTATTCAATTGGAAAAATAGCTGAAGAATATTGTGAAAATCAAATATTTTCATATTCCAGCCACCATCTCCCTTAATCATACATATATAGTGTACTTCGAAACTCAGTGGCACATAGGAAAATTGTATATATGTTGTGGCAATATTAAGGAGCACATTGTAAAGTTTACTAAACTAGTAGTGATCGGCCATTGTTCGCCATTGAGTGTACAATAGTATGCAATAGTAGTGATAATTTAAAATGCACATCACCCTACAGTGGTGGCACGCAATGAATGTGATTGCATTTCAATAAATACATATAGGATTCTTCGATGCTTTGATTTTGATTCTTCAAGACTATAGAAATAAAAGGCAAAAACGAAAACTTATTCAAGAAAATGCTTTAAGATGCTTGGCATAAAAACAAGAAAGTTTCATTCTACAGTGGAAATTTGTATACTTTTGCTGCTGCTGACCATTTGCTGTGTACAGAACTGAATACAGACAAACTTTACAATTCTTATGGGAGAATTAAAGAAAACTAAATTAAAACTTCTTATATACTTACATAGTATGTGTATTTAAAAGTACAAATATATAAAAAGTATATACAAGTACATATGCACTTACACTCACAAACGAGTTTTAGTGAAGTTGCACCAAATGTGGCTAAACTCAAATTTCATTGTAAATGCGATTGACTTCAGCATTATAGGATAGATATAAATTTTTTTTCTATTCCGATTCACATTATACTTTAATCTTACCTTAAATAATTACTTTACCAAATAGGAGTCCAAAGAGAAATATAAAACACGTGATTACATTGACGCGATGATATCGTTCGGATTTGATTATATATTAGAGGGACTGCATGGAGTAGTTGCACTTCTTGTATAGTCATATGGTTATGTTCTTAAGTTCTGAATCTCATTCGAAATATTATAATTTTTGTTTTAATTCGAGTTCGTTGGCATGCTAGGAATATCCAAAGGTCAAGTTTCTGTGTATTAGCGTCTATGAAAACAAAATATATAATTACTTCAATCGTTATTTATTATCTATCAATCTGAGAGAAGAACAATCATTAGCGCATATGCCACATATGTAGATAATTCAATGAAATTATCGACTTTCCATAAGTCAAATAAATGATTTTATAAATTGTCCGTGTGGAGTTGTCTGTCTTCAGGTAGCGGATAGGGGAATGCTTGGCACATGCAAGGTAACTGGGAAATAAAATACCAGTCGCGAATCAAAACAGACAAACAATTTCCAAGCCAAGGTGTTCTTGTAATCATCCTGATGGCTGAATGGTGCAGGACACTGAAAAATGTGTATCGTGAATGGAGTCTCCCTCCCTGATACCTCGCAGCATCAAGGAGTACCTATGACCTTACCGTGGTATGGGGCGCTGCGGTGGAGGACTCCGTATTTTCCCTTATATACTTGAGCTTGCTTAACTAGACGAAAGTCCCGAGAAGCAATCGTAAGCAAAAGATGTCAGAAAACAACAAATAAAAAATAAAAAATACATTTCACACTCAAATTGTAATGCATAATTTGAATCGTACCTAGACTGCGGCGATCTTAAACGCATTTGTTGAGTAAAATCAATACGAATTTTTAAATATTTAATAATAGTCATGAAAAATCCACTGCAATAATATTGTTTCAAAAAGTTGCTAGAAGGGAAATTCCATTAAGTTTCATCGAAGCTCGATCAAATAAAGAATACGCTTTAGATATTATTAATAATCTACTGCGAGAACATTGTGACGAAATGCTCCATTTTTGAAAATCACCCACGTGAAAAAGGTCTATTACTACGGTATATTTAAAAGTAATTGCAAAAGCCTCGAACAGTAAAAAAATATCAACCCCAGAAACTGAAGGTCGATCTACTGTAAGAGAGTTAGCTGAAAACATAGGCATTTCATATTTCATAACAGTATTTTAGTTAAAGCTTTGGGCATATGTAAAAGACTTGGGTCTGCGATCATGATCATGTTTTTAAAGAAACGGCTTTTCATTCGCTTCGAAACTTGTTAAGTCCCAAATATCAGCCAAGGAGGATCTAACAGTCTGAATGTCTGCGATATTTTTTTATGGAAAATCTACAACGATTTAGGCTGAGAATTTGTGAGAAAAGTCTTAGTTTAAAGAAGAAGAAAATGATTTTAATGTAAAGCAATAAGTATGCTAAAAAAACCGTTCATGGAAGTGATTCATTAGATTTGGGGCTTAACGTTCTCCATCTATTTTAGAACCTGAAGAATTTATGCGCGGAGAATGATTTTGATCTAATGCAAAGGACATAACAACTGTAGTGGTGCACTTTGCAAGTCAACCAAATTTTTACTTCATGAATAGAATTGAAGATTGGTTGGCACAAGTCTATTGGAGTTCAAGAATATTATACGAAAAAAAAAAATATACGTATATTTCATATAGAAAGAATTTTTTTTCTCATTAAGCTCGAGAACTCGTCGCAACAATAGTCGAATAGTCTATGAAATTCGAGCTTTTGCATTTTGATCGTTTTGTGTTTGACTTGTTCACAAATATCCTGTTCCGGAATTTATCTTTCCATACATCTAGTAAGAAACCCTCAGAAAATTATTTGGAACTTGGATTACTTTCCTTATTTCAACGTTTTTGTAAGAAGTGAAGTTAGGCTACAATTTTTGACTCAACATATTTAATTTGAAGGTGCAAGTAAAATTCAAAAATGTCGAGTTGCACATCGTAGTTTAAAGTTTAGAACGGTACTGCTAAAATCTTGAATTCAATAGCATAATATTGTGCTCTGGCAAGTGCTTCAAGAGCACAATTTCAGAAACGTTCTATGTTGTTTAATTTCAAGGCGAGGGAGCCTTACTTTAGTTCTATGAATGCATCCATATTTTGGTTGTTATTTATCTGTTTGTTTATATACGTATTTATTTATGTATATAATTCTATGCATTGCATTAACACACATACAAATAGACTTGCAATTTAAATCAGAAAAAAGTGAAGAATTCTTATGCAATGCATTATTTTTCTGTTTGGTTTTTTTTTGCCTTTTCCAACAAATAGCAAATAGCTTTATTTTGCATTCTTATTTCGTGCAAATTTGTTATTTTTTTTTTGTACATTTGCTTATTTGTTTATTCCTACCAGCAACATTTTGAAATTCTTGTGCATTTTTCTCATGCAATATGCAACACACGTAAGCAAATAAATGGGTTTTTTTTTGTGGTAGTAAAGAATGTGTTTTAGGGAAAACAAGAAACCAATTGCAAGAGAATGGCAAAAGCCGCAATGAAAGAAACTAAAAATGCAAAGAATAAGGCAAAGAATTTTGAGCAAGTCTGAGGCAAGGTGTACACAAACAGTATACTACATACTTATACATGCGTACATATGTTTTTGCATGTGATGATGATGATGATGATGATGGTGGTGTGTGGTGGTGGTGGTGCGATGGTAGTGGTGCTGTCAACGTTGGCGGTGATAGTTTAGTGAGCCAACAATTAATTATGTTTTTGTTTATACTAATAATGAGTTTGTTGGTCTGAGGTTGTTGAGTGTGATAGCAAGCGTGCAGCAAGCAGAAACCAACAATGAATTTAATTTAATTTTATCTACAAATACTTGTGCGCATTTAAATATAATTGCAATATTTTACATAATTTATGTGTCTTGAATATCAATAAAGTCTGAGAGAGAGAGAGAGAGATAGCGACAAGTTGAAATTGGAATGGCTGGCAAGAGAAAATATTTTATAAGTAGTAATATAGTAATTAAATTTTACAATTTCATAGTAATATAATTATGAAAAGAAAAAAATCAGTACAATCGCAACATCCAAATGTAGACTTTTAGAATATAAATAAGGCAGTGTTAAGGCTTTGATTTGGAAAGGCCTCTGAACTATGGGAGACGAGAAGAAGAAGGCAGTTGTATATGCAAAAGTGATTTGCGGTAACTCAAAATGATCTAGAATTCGACATCAAATTTACCGAGCTGATGAGAAAATTTCATCAACTTGAGTTTGTAATAAATCTTGATGTATGTTTAAGAAATGTAGCGGAAGCGGAGATCGAATCTCAAAGATACCGATTCAGAAACACGATTTAAGAAGATCATAGCATGAATGCGTGATATTCGTATTCGCTAAATGAATTTGTATGGCTTCATGCCTACATTTGTATATGTATATATTGTATTGTTTATATTCTTGAGATTATTTTTGAATAAATATTATCATATTGCTTGCTCAAAATATATGCATATACATATAAATATAAAAAAATCAGTTTCAAGTATGCCCATTGCCACAAACGATTTCTCTTGACGTAATCTTTCACAATTGCAATGCAAAATTAAAATAGAAACTCTGACAACTGTATTAGTATTAGTATAAGTACACATATGTACATATATGTACGCATTTATACATTCATATATGTACTTAGTACATAGATGTGATTATTTGAATGCACTTTCATTTGCATTTACTTACATACATGCAAATATATATGGTTTTAGAACACATATAATACTTTTATCACTCACTCACTCATCTGAGTATATTTTACTATTATGAAACTATGAAATACATACATACATAAATGCATATGTACAAATAAACATTCATATATGAGCTAATCCTTCTTGCATAATACATATACATGTATGCATACATATGTTAAATTGGATATTCAAATTTAGGTATGACTACATTCTATAGCAATTTCCTAACTACAAGTCAATATGACATACATTTGAATGCAAATATGTACCTACATATGTATGTATATAATATACAAAACATGTGTAATTACACATGACTATAGTACCTATATATTTCAATACATATACGATAGGCAATATCACATAAAATTGGGTCTTTCTTGCATTTTATTGAATTTTTGCTTACATTTCCTTTGCAAAAAATTTTTTAAATTGTAATAGTAATAATAAAAACGAAAACTGGAATTGTATGTAAATACCTTATATACCTATGATATAATCCAATTCGAAAGTTGGACTGACTTATTTGGATTGTATGTAAATATTTTGAATTACATATAAAAATATTTTGTTAAGTAAATTATATGCACACCTTCAATATATTTGTGATATTTTTAGATGCCAAAAAAATAGTAGTAGAAATTCGATGTTCTCTTATAATTATTTCAAAAAGATATTATTTCAACACGATATATAGGATCTTCTACCATTCAAAACAAAAAAAAAAAGTGTAGGACAAAAGGAAGGATCGATCATGTACAAATCAGATTTATTCAAACAGTATTTTTTTTTTAATTCTTTTTGCAAAAATATATAAAATATTATAAATTTATTACTAACTCATGAAACGCTGTAAACCTGTTGCCACTAGAATTTTCAAATATCCTATTCAAGCATGGATTTAGAATCTAAATCAGTGTACAACATCAGTGTACAACATTTCTTTTTTCTTTTGGGTTAGTTTTTTTTGGATGCGGGTGCCGTAGCTCAGTGGTTAGTGTTTTGGCTTTCTGATATGTAGGTCGTGGTTCAATCCCCGGCTGATGCATAACAAATTTAATATCGAAACGTTTTTTCTTTCGAACGGTACCCACCAGTCGGCAAGCAATTGGCAATTCTTCCGACAGTAACAACTTGCCATGAAAAAGCTTCTAAAAGAACTCTGTGACAAAGCTCAGAAAAAGTGATGTCACAAGAGTTCTACCCTTCGGGATCGGCTAAAATAAGTAGATCCCTTCTAATACTGTCCAGAAATTTAACACGCACAAAAGTAATGGAAGAGAAGCTCGGCCAATGAGCCTTTCGGGTCTTTAAGTGCCACTTATTTATTTTTTTTTTTTAATTTTTTTGGGTAAAGGTTTGTGTGAGTTTTTTTTTTTTGTCTTTGGCGGACTTGAATTGATTCTGAAAACAAATTTGGACTATAAATTTAAACTGCGGCAAATATGTTTCTTATAAGTTTAGTAAAAGACTTCAAAGACAAATATTTCATGAATTTTTGAGGGTTTCCATTCTAATGACGTACAAAAAAGCAAATATAGAGAAAACAGCATTTAGACTTTCAATTTAGGTGAGGATATTTGCAAAATTTTTCATCAACACACGCTGAAATAATAAAACGAAAATCGAAGAAATCATACCCTTTTCGATTTTTTTAGTTGAACTGATGACTGTCGCGCATTCATTCCTAAAGCTAAAATAATAAAAAATACACTTCTTATAGGCAGAGTACTTCTCAAATTAAGGTCTAAGGTCATTGGCATCATAGCATCAGAAGATTTAAAGCAAATTAAAATGTACCCCAAAAAAAATACAAAGGACATTTAATGTCTGAGTCTTGCGATTGCTTCGACGTCCGACAAAAGAAAAAAAAAAATAACAGAAACTTCCATCAAGTGGCTACAAACAACTGATGAAAATGAATATACCCTTGAACTTGTGTCTGGTTATAAAAACTTAATTTTAAATTAAATACTTATATTTAATAGTCTCATTAGATAAACTCAAAATACATAGTTGTATACACACGCAAAGCTGTGTAATTAATGTATACATTCGTATATAAAATATCATGATTGTAAGTAGCAAGAGTGAAATTTATGTTGATATTTACAAGCAAAACAATTACATATAGAAGCATTAAGGAAAACAGCGAGGAGAAGAGGAAAAAAAACAGAAAGGCAAATAAAATGAAAATGTGCTCGTAAATGAGCGATGAAGAGGTAAGAAGAGCATAGAGATAACGAACAAAATTAAACAAAAGCCAGATAAAGTAATGACATATAATAAAATAAATACATGGGCGCGTACAGTGAATACCCCGGTAGATACTTTCGATGATCTCTGGTCGAAAAGGCTTCGCTTGGCAGTTCTTTCTTTGACAAAAATGCTATAATTGGCAAGGTCAATAATTATTTTTTATAAAATTGTTTGATGTATAAATATGTACAATATATTGATGTGTTTAAAAAAGGGCTTTTGAAATAAATTGAAACTTTTTATTGCGATGAAATGAATCCTCTAGTCGGAATATGGCTCTATAATATCCTAACCAAGTATATCTTTAAAGCGTAATCAGTCGTAAATATTTCATTTATTCTCTTTTAAATATTTTTTTCATATGACATCATGTGAATGCAACCCTGCTATTTGATTAGATTTCATTCAAATGAGGAACATACTTAAAAAAAAAAACACCCTTGAGATTCAAACATAATGGAGCTTGAAAAGTCTCCAGCTTAGTTTTCTAGTTGAGATTTTTTCTTTTCTTTTACCCACTGGGATGAATACTCTCACGAACATAGATATACGAGTATTTATTGTATTAATACACATACATACGTACGAACTCATTCCTATGCAAAAGTAAAAGTAAAGCAAATGCAAACGCGAGTGTATTGCGAACAGATAAAACGTTGAGAGAATATATAAAATTTTCCAAAAATTTCGAAAATTCATTGCATACAATAAATGTTCACACAGAATAAACTTATTGTACGAGTATGTATGTGCATGTATGTGTGTGTGTGTGTGTGTGTGTAGGTACATATTGAGTATATATTCACATGTATGTTCGTATATTCATCGCATATATTTGTATAAGTGTGCTGTGTGGGTGGAGGGGCTTGTAAATATTTGCATATGTATTTGTGCCTGTACGAGTATGTTGTAGACAATGTTTTGTCGTGATTTTATGTACACAAGGGAGTGTGTATATGTGTGTGAGTCTGTGTGTTGTGGGAGTGCACTTATGCGTTTGTATATGTGATTTACTATTTGTACATATATACAGTACTATATTTGTACTTTGTACACTCTGAAAATTTGAGAAAAATAACAAAATGTATTACAAAAAAAATATATATTTTTTTTATTTACTCCCACCACTGATTTATATGTAAATCGTACTAAATTCAACGATGTTTGCAATTCCTTTTTTTTATATTCGGTATAATACGATTTGTAGTGTTTTCCTAAATAGTCAGTTACACTGTCCATTAATATCTTCAAATCTAGACACAGAAATGCGACTTGATTTTTATCAATCAAATCTCTCGAATACAGTGAATATGTGGAATCTTGTCTTGGAAAGGATACAAATACAGGCCGATATGTCCGAGCAGTATAGATATGGGATAGTGCGCGACTAATCGTCACTGATTAAAATGGAATGAGTTTGCTTTAAGTTATTTTTTGAAAATTTTTCAGCAAAGTCTGCTTAAGAGGTGGTATAGGGGAGTAAGTATATGTGGGAATGAAAACAGCATCAATTTTATAGGAAACTTTCTCTAAGGATTTTCTATAGGAGATGAGTGCGATAAGTGGAAATATTGAGTGAAATAGTTAGTAGGAGTTGGCCATACATGTCACCGATCTAAAGGTGGTTCCGGGCTGGTATCCATTTTTTTGTCGGGTGTTTAGAGGCTCATTTTATAGGACAGCACCCTATGGAGTAAAAATAAAGAGTAAATAAATGCAGAGAATTTTCGAGAAGGAGTAATTAATGCAGTTAGACCTACATTTCAAAACTCTGGGAACGATTTTTGGGCAACTGCTTTTTAAGGAAGCGCCCTCAGGATTAAAGATAAAGATTAAGTGCATTCAGGTACATTTACAGTGAAAGTCAGGCTGCACTCAAAAGTATTGCGAGCCCTGCCATCTCTTCGAAGATGATCAGTGAATGTAAGATGAGGCTGAACAGTGTTTCAAAGCTGCAAGGCGCAACATAAAAAAAAAAAAAAATATGTGGCACTTAAAGCCCCAAAGGGCTCATTGGCCGAGCTTCTCTTCCATTACTGTTGTGCGTCCTAAATTTTGGACAGTATTAGAATGGACCTACTTATTTTAGCCGGTTCCGAATGGCAGAACACTTGTGACATCAGTTTTTCTGAGCTTTGTCACAGAGTTCTTTTAGAAGCTTTTTAATGGCAAGTTGTTACTGTCGGAAGAATTGCCAATTGTTTACCGACAGGTGGGTACCATTCGAAAGAAAAATCTTATCGATATTAAATTTGTTATGCATCAGCCGGGGATTGAACCACGACCTACAGATCAGAAGGCGAACACACTAACCACTGAGCTACGGCGCAACATGCTTCTTCTTATTTGAGTTCCGCGACACTGTAATGTTGAAGGGAATGAATTGGCAGATAATGTGGCCAATGCGGGCTCTGCTGGTATGCCCATGGGCCCCGAACCTATATTTGGCGTGAGCTCTGCGTAGATCCAACGATGGATCAAACACTCTGGGGATATGATCCACAAGATTTGATGATCCACCTCGGAGATTTGCAGAGCTGCCAAAGGCTTTGTAAATGAACCCGACAGCAGACGTGCGAACTTCCTCCTACAATTAAGGAAGTAGGACCTCAGGATGCTGATTGGGGTCATTACAGGGCACACAACTTCTTTTAAATATAGGCGTCATCACCATCATCATCCAACATGCCATTATTGGCATGCTGGATGAATGATAGCATATGAACACTACAGAGCACTTCCTCTGTCATTGTCCAGCCTTTGCACGAACAAGATTGAGATTGTTTGGATGGAGATGCTTTGAGCCTGAACACAGTTCAGTCTCCATCTCTATCCGATCTTCTTGGATTCGTTCAGGGTACTAGGAAGTTTGAGGTAGAATATTTAATCTCTTATATATCCCCTCTTTCTGTTCTTCTTTTTATCTCCCCTTTCCTTCTATTTTCTTTTCCGTTTCTGGGTATAGTGGTTGTTTGACTGAGTGCTCTGGTTCTTGTTCTGCCCATCTCTTTCACTTCACTTCACGTTTAAGTAAATTATGGCAACGAAAAAGTAATGCGGTTGGACCAAATTTTTATTACATTACGGGCGATTTTTGAATTATTGGGTAATTTATCCATTTTTCAGCATTCGTAGGTTAACTTTTGGAGTAGAACCCCTTGAGGGGTGAACATTTAGAGTAAGCAAATTTCGAAAAAAACGTTAGTGAAGTAAATTGAATGAAAGTCAGTCATATATGTTATGTATTTTACTCCTCTAGGGCTATCGAAGAAGTGTTGGAAACGAATTTTATTAAAATTGAAATTTTGACCGGAAGTCCCTCTAAAGTATAAGTATGTTTCGAAAATAATAATAATTTGTTGATATTAAAAATAAACAACAAAAACAACAAAACGACAATTTCCATCACGGATGAGAGGTTGCTTGAAATTTTCGAGAGAAAAGTTCTGCGCGTGGTGTTCGGACCTATTTGCGTTGATGGTCGGTACCGAATGAGAGAATGAGTTGCATGAGCTGACATTGACATAGTCAAGCGAATCAAAGCCCAGCGGCTGCGCTAGCTGGGCTCTGTCGAGCGAATGGAAGAAGACGCTCCAGCGGAGATGGTATGTAATTCGGCAACCTTTGGAGGAAGCAGAAGAAGAGGAAGACCAAACCTCCGTTGGAAGCACTAAGTGTTGGGTAACCTGGCGGCGCTTGGACTGGCGCCGCATTATATAATCGGTTTTTATGGCCACATAAGAAGAAGAAGAATTAAAAATAAAATTCGAATTGGTTACAATTGTTAACCCTCTAGCGCGGGATCCTTAACTAATATAGAGTTATTGATTGATTTTGCTCCCATGAGTTTGAACTTTGCCCTCAAAGTGGTATAATGTATTTCCTTTCCATAACACTTCTACCACATTTGGCTTACATCTTACAAAATAACGGGAATCTTGCATAATAACGGGACTTATGTAATGAATAATCTTCATACGTCACATAGTTAGGCACTTAAGAACTTAATATTACTACCTTTTTCAGTGTACCCAAAAATATACAAGTATTATACAATACATACTCGCATACTTGTATTCTATGTCTGTTATTATTGTTGTTTGTGAATTTTGTGAAATGTGAATTATATTTTTCAATATCTCTTCATTATTACTATTATTGTTATTGCTTTTTGCATATGCACATTGGTTCTGATGATGAAAATGATGATGGTGTTAGTCTTGTTGGTATTGTTAAATATGTTCTATTGCTTGTTGGCCGCTCTATTGGGTATTTGGCATGTTTTTGGTTGCTTTGATTCTGTTCGTATATGAAAACATAAATGTAATTAGATTTGAACTGAATTCAAGAGAAAATCGCAACCCGTAATGAAGTAGGAGTATGTGAAGTAGTACAAACAAGGATGCCGATGTATGAAGAATAAATGAAAACATTCTCACAAAGATACGAGTACATACGTGTACTCATAATAACCAAAACTGTACATTTTTCATACTAAGTACATATTTATTCCATTTACGAATATTTTATCAAAAATTTTTTTTTCTCTACTCTTCTCTACTGTTATTTTTGAGTAATTTGGAAAATGTTCAATGACTCAGTCTCAGTTTGTCTAACATATTTTGTAGAATATTCAGATTGGCAGTATATACTACGATTTAACAATAAAATTGCTTCTAGAAAATATAGAATATATACATTTAAGATTTCCCTATGCCAAAAAAATGCAGCACTAAATACGTAAGCGTGGGAAATGTTATTGCGTTATCTTCCAATTCAATCAGCTTTATGCATATACGACATATAACATATATAGAACTGCTCGCTTGCTGAGACAAAGAAATGAAAATAATTGGCAATTGTATGATTTAATCAAATAGAAGTCCCTGTTTGCAGACCTATATATATAAGAGTAATAGTAATCTACTCTTTGGATGTTTGAAGTACAATATTATGCCTTACTTTGGTCCAATTGACTTAAAACTTGATACAGGACTCTTACGTGTAAGTTGTGCAAGTATATGTGTGCAGGATTTTAATTTCCATTATTGCCGATTCAATATTAATTTCAAGAAATTGGTAAACATAGCATATGTGCACATACATATGCATGTATATCGTTCAATAAACAAATCAAGAAATTAAAATTCTTTCATAAATAATAATAACACAAAAATACAAATTTAAAAAATAAAAAATAAAAATAAAAATAAATAATATTTATGTTTGTAAAAGAAACTTATAAATATTAATGAATAACAACATAAATCTTGTGTATTCAGTAACCCTTCATGCTTACATATACACCTATAAAGTGATGGCATATGCAAGTAAGACATTTTATCCAAGTTGCTATCTTAAATTCGGCAGGCTGTCGATACTTTTCACATTGGAAGAAAAAAAAAAAGAAACAAACAACACCAAAAGTAATAAATAAAAATTTATCAAATAGACTTCAGTATAATTTTAATACATATATGTATTTGTCTTTCTCATCGATTTCTTTTTCTCACTGTCTATTGGGTACCATTATTCGCAAAAGTGTCATATTTTGACAGCAATTCCAGTTGCAATATCAATACAGACAATATTTGATAAAAGTCAGAAACTGGCGTAAATACTAGCAGCAATGAAATACACCTGTTCGTAATTGTAGGCCAAGCCAAAAGTCATATTATTCTCTAGCAACATCAACATATACACAAATGTATCTATACACACATATGTATATAGACATTTAAATGGGAAAATATTCCAAAATTGAGTATGCATGTGACATGATGCACAATGCTACGTGTGTCTTTATATATATATAAGTTTGGTACAATGTACATTAGTGCGGGTTAAATTGTTAAGGCAAGAAAAAAAAAAATTTTAATATTAATAATAATCTACAGATAATTTGAAGATAATTTTCCTTTAAAACTGTAATTACAATATCAATTTTAACTCCCATATTTTGACAAATAACTGTAGCTGCTCATAATATCTTTTTGTAAATGCCCTTTTGGGCTAAGGAAAGGTGCTTGAAAATGAATTGATATTTCTGATATCACAAAATGTTGGAAAAGCTAGTGAAATCTTGTGAGTTCAAATTATTATTTTATTTGAATTTTTAGATGAACATGTGGTCCAAAACATTTATTAAATGTAGTGTTATAGATTTCACTAAGTAGTCTCTGAGAACATTTTATTTTATACTATAATATGTTTGAGATATAAAAAAAAAACTTTAAAAACAAAAATTTTTTTAATCATGAATAAGTTGCTCAACGATACGTGAATTATAGTTTTAAGAATTTATCTGAATGTTCAGATTATATGCAAAAATTAAGAAAATTAATGCAAAAAATTCAAACCACAAAAAAATGGATACAAATGCTCTCAAATCCGATCCATAATAGTATAAGTACTATTTTCAGCACTTATTGATTTTCTAAGCTATATAAAATAAGACAATAGATTTTCAAACTGAAGTTAATCTCACATTATCTATTAATATAGCCCACTTGATGACATTCTGGCAAGTTACGTATGCAAATCAAATTTTATAGATTAAAACAATAGCTTCTTTTGGACCAATAACATTATATTGTGGTAATATTCGTATTAAAATATTGAAAATAAATGATTTATTATATGATAAAAATTTGACTTGTTACAATAGAGTGATTTTAATGAAAACCAATAATGATAGAAACAGACAAAATTAAGACAAAAAATCAAAAAAAGTCAGAAAAACAATAAAATTTATTATACAATTCATTTTCTTCATATTGCATCATTATTCTTTTATTTCTTTCTTTCTTTAGTGTTTCTTTTCTTTTCATTTGCCTTGTTGTCTAAGGATAATAAATTAAATATTCATTTGCAGTTTCATACACAACATACAGAATGTACATATGACTTGTGAGTTTTAATACAACTTGTGAAATAGCAGATACTAATAATAAAAATAAAAACGATTTTTATGTGTCAATATAATTTATGATCAAATATGGACATCAAATATATTATTGAAATTATTTCTTTTTCCTACGTCTTCTTTCTGCCAATTCCCACTGTCGCCACAACTGCTCTATAATCATCATCATCATCATCATCATCATCATTCATATCATACCAAGAAACGATTTGAGATTAAAACTAATCAATATTTAATGTGATTAATGTGATTTTAATAAAGTTCAATGAAGTATAAATGACAATACGCTTGTGTCAATAAAAGAAATATATATGTATTAGTAAAAATACATTTTGATTTTTGGACATATACTTTATGTATGTGCATATGTCAAGACAACGTGCCAAACAACGAAAATGTAATATAAGACCATGAATTAGTATGAACAAATATTTTTTTTTTTTTAGTTCTTCAAATGAGCTTTTATAATTTGAATGAAAAATGAGAAAACAAATTTATTTTATTTTTATTTTTTTACATAAATCTGCAAGGTTAAAAAGAAGAAGAAAAAAATCATTGGTGTCGTATGAGTGACATTTAATTAATATGGGTAACTTGTAAAAATGAAAAATTTGTGTATAAAAAATAAAAAAGTGAAGCATCGTATATTGTATATTTTGGAGTTGACAAATCTTTATGTAAATTATGTTAGTTATACATTCTACTGAGACAGTTTGAGCTTCCAATTACATCAATGTCTATAATTATGAGTCATCCTACAGATGAATATTAAAACTTTAATTATATTCACGCATATGGTAAAGTATATAGCAAAAAAAATAAAATAAGTAATTAACCATTATAAAGAACAATATTAACTGCCAATGGCAGTAAGTCAACCATAAAAATGCAATTTGTATAATTAAATGCCACATATTATGAGTATATTTTCCAATGCCATTGCTATACGTTCATACATACGAGTAAGTGTATGGGGATGTAAGCATATAAAAAAAGGCGAAAAATAAGTAAAGGAAAAAATATTCGAACAACAAAAGTACCGAAATCAAAAATATATATATCTCATAAATATTGCCAAGCCATATCAAAAGTAGTTGGTGGGGAAAAAGTCGAACAAAATGGTTAATTTAAGCATTTGCTTATGCATACATATGAATATTTCATACAATTTATCGCACCATCGCGTGAAGAACACGCTTAAAGCACATATTGAGAAAAAAAAAGCAAATGAAGCAATCAAACGACTAACCAACGACTAACCACCAACATCCAACACCCCGTCCCCACCCAACTCAAATTACTTTTTTTGGCTTTTTCAACTACTTGAACGAGAAAGACAGAGAGTGCAACAGTATTTAGTAAATATATAGTAAAATTAATATGTTTAATGAATCAATGAATAATATTTAATTGCGAGATATTCTTAATGATGGTAGTCATAGTGGTGATCGTATATATTAATTATTTAGTGAGGTCAGTTTACATAAGATTTTTTTTTTTGTTTTTTTTTTAATTTGCATTTTTCGTATTATTACAATAAAAATAATCCTTAGTTATTCATTTTAAAAGAAATCATAATATTAGTGGAAAATTGTTGCTTTTGACGAAGAAAAAAAACTCCTCATAAATATTCTTACTTTTCTCACCTTAATAGAAATATTTAAAAATTTTAATTTAAGCTTACCTGTCCCATATTTGAGAATCCATATTTGTTGGCGATAATATCAGCCATCCGTTTACCCGCCGGTATATGCACAGCAAAATCATTCGTATACATTGGCTCTTGAGGCAGATTATGCGTGCCACGAAAGCTATCCAATAGATCATCGTGCAAATTAAAATGACTATCGCTATCAGTACTATAGATGTTGCTACTATTATTACTACTACTACTACTGCTGCTGTTGTTGCTGCTGCTGTTGCGACTACTAGTTTTGTTGGTCTGCAATGGACCCTCACTAATGAGTTGAGCAAATGATTCACTATAATCATTCAATATTATTTTAACAGCATTGTTAGCAGATATTGCTGACACAGTTGTTTCGTTGGTGGTGGTGGTAGCATTTCCATCGTGTGGTTGCAAAATCGTATTTTTCGAATGCTCTTGTTGTGTAGCGGTTGTGGTGATATTTTGTATACTCAAGACTGGTGCCACATGACTGCTGAGACATAGTAGTAATATGAATAGTGTTGAGGCAACAGCGAAAAGTGAATGTAAGGAATATGTACAAAAGGTGGTTGCTGCCAATTTTGATGGCAACAGCAGCAACGATGACGTTTTACTATCGTGGCCATAATGTTGATGTTCTTGCTGACGCCGGTAACGATGATGCCCCCGTAAACGTTTTTGCCATTTTTCTTGTTGTTCTTCTGTAGTCGTTTTGGTATCGGTGGTGGACGATAACAATGGCAGGCATGATTCCAATAATCTTGAAGATGACACCAATAATGGTGAAATCGTCGTTCTAGACGATGCTGTTGCCAGTGTAGTTGTTGTCGTCGTAGCTGTTGTAATTATTGGATTACATTTCTCGCCAAAATGTTCAGAATGCTTGTGATGGTGTGCACTCCTACTGGTTGTTGCATTATTGAAAAATGTTCTTCTTGACGTGTTAGCTTTTGGTGCAATTTCTACTGATACTGCTGCTGCTGTTATTATTTGCGATGATATTGAATTGCAACATTCATCATCATTATGAGTTGTTTGATATAAATTCATAATTAGTTATATCACGTTTATCGTATTTGCTTATGCGTGTGTGTGTGTCTATATGTTTGAGTGTGTTATTATATGTTTAAACTAATTTTGTAGTCGTTGTTGTTGTTATTTCAATTAATATTCCTTCTATTATTTTTGTGATTATTATTATTAATTTTGTTATCGTTGTTATTATTGTGGAAATTTATTAATATATATTTATAATTAGAGTGCGACATTTGTTATTATTATGGAAATTTATATTGTTTTTTTTTTTTGGTGAAATATAAATTTTCTTGTTGAATTATGAAATTTATCGGTGGATCACATCGATTTTATAATGTGTTTCGGTGGATCACATATATGTTTAGTATCATTTAGTAGTTTATTGAGCTGCAATGAAAGCAAGAACGTATAAATGATATTAGAAATTTGAAAAAAAATTATTAAAAATTCGTTTCTGTTTTTATGACAAAATATACATAAATAATATAAATGTAAAATTTAAATTAAGATGTCGTATGACATGCTTGAGTATATCAGAGGAACAAAATTAATTCAGTTTCAGTGATTTGATGTAATATGGATGCTTGTTAGATGACAAATATGTACTTGTAGAAAAGCTAAGCTAGGGAGATGGTTGTCTAATGACATATTTTGGGAGGGTAAAGCCCCTTTGTAACACCACTGGTACTCCTTACCCGTGTGGGGATTCTTTGAGTTAATGTTTGGATTTAATATACGACACTATTTTAGTTGATTTTATATTTACAACAATGATCTGATTGGCGGAAGACTATAATGACACTTAACTTCCTCAGCTTCTGAATATATGGCTAAATCCCACCTGCTCATTAAGTTGAAAAGAGTCTGTAAAAATCCTGATTTTTTTCACATCTATCACGTTGTTATCCAAACCCTCGATCGTTAGGAAATTTCTCGTGAAGGTTCTGTTGAAGAGCATAATACTTGAACATCTTTCTAAAATAGCTGAATGGGCTGACCAGCTATTCTCTGAATACAATACATGCACTTGATCGCATAGCTCTTACTGTAAACCGGCTGTCAGGGTAAAATATTCTACTATACGTCAAAATCGGCCTAACCACGTCTGTGTACAACCAGTGTACGATATGAGATTTGAAGCTACATTTCACTTGCACTGTCTTTTTACACGATTATAGGGCTGTATTCCTCACCAAAAGAAGGAAATTGTTGGACCAGATTTCGAAAAGCAATCGCAATGGAGAAAACAGCTTCCATCTTTCAGGCGGAGGTCCATGCGATAAAGGTATGTGCGAGAGAATGCATACATAGGGGCACCCGTGGTACCAAAATATGCATTCTATCGGACAGCCAGACGGCTCTAATGTCTCTGGCAAAATTTTCAATTCAATCGATGCTGGTTTGGGAATGTTTTAAACTTCTCAATGGCCTCCCTGGCAGCAAAGAATCCTGTCACCCTCATGTGGATGCCGGGACGTAAGGGACACGAGGGAGACGAAATGGCCCACTCCCTTACAAAGGAAGGCGCAAGCATTCCTTTACAAAGAGGATTACAAAGGGTTGAATAAACAACTTGATATGTGAGAGGGAGAAACGGGATCTACTCGAGTACTGGAGAGCCAAACGTTAAGGTAGATGCTGTCCTTAACCTCAGTAGAAATGACATAAAACTCTACACAGGGTTGCTCACTGGGCACTGTAGACTCAACTATCATATGAAGAAAATAGGTGTGGTAGAAAACGATACCAGTCGACCCTGTCATGAGGAGCAGGAAACATCGGAACATATTCTATGCAATTACCCAGCGGTGGCAAGACGTAGTTACCTAAGTAACGGAATCTTGACTCAAACCACATAGGTAAAATCAAGCCTACAGCAATTATAAAATGTATAAATAGTCTAGAATTGTTTTAGTTGGGCAATAGACGCACAAAAGATCTTTTAAGTCGCAGTGCATTGAATAGCTTGTATAATGATAATAATAATAATAATAATAATAATAATAATAGGGCTGTAGCTGCTTTCCTGCTACTCTATCTTCTACATTATACTCCAAAAGCAGCTTCATATCTAAAATCAATCCTAGGTAGCAAACTTTATCAATAAATAACAATGTAATAAAGTCGAAAGATTAACCTCAGATACCCACAATTTCCTGGAAAACATAATAAGTCCTGAATTGTGATGCATGCGGCACCAGTGTGCATATGTCGTGAAAGAAATTGTATTAATCTTGTGTCAACAGAGTATAAGTGATAAAAATAAAAATAAGAATTAATTCCAGCAATTATAGCATATCTATGTAGTACCACAAAACTCTGACGAACTGCTTTAATTTCTAATACATGAAATAATGGGACGACATTAATAGAATTTTATCATATAAAATAAGACCCTATTTCAGTCTGTTATGACAACATAAATAGATGTAAAGCTTAATTTGAGTTTTTAAGTTCATATTTAATTGATAATAATGACTAGATGTTAACAACCCATAAAAATATATATAAATTCAAATTGTTTAGATTTTCAATATCAAGTACTTATCACCTATCATGAGAATTAAAATTTATTTAACCAAAAGTTATGCTAAATTCAGCGATGCTATAAAACATGTCTGAAATGTAATATAATATATACTTTAAAGACTAGAACGGTAGCTCATAAAGAACTTATTTTATTTCATTTTAAACACCCATTAAATGCTTCATAAACAACCCTTTAGGTATTCGCTCCCAAAAATTCTTATTTTGATTATTTATTATTATGAGTATTTGCCTCAACATTTATTATAATTTTTTTTTTTTATTATATTATTTGTGCCATCATATTCTTCATATATATATTATATACATGGTTAATGTTATTGTTATATCCGCATGATGTCTTAGAAAACTGTCAAATAAACCGTACAATATAAAATAACAATAATATAAAAGCATTTTGTAACATAATATATAAATACAAAAGAATGAATACAGCAAAAAAAAAAAAAGGAAATAGAGGAAATACACAACATAACAAAAAAAAAAAAAAAAGAAAACCCAAAAGAAAAACAAAACGAATAAAAATGCAAATAAAATACATATCAATATGAATGCTCAACAAAAAGCAAGGAAATAATAATACAATAATGTGATTGTTGAAAAGCAATTTTACACTTTTATTAATTTTTTTCTCCAGCATAAGTAAACGAAGGTATGAATATAGCATTCATGGATATTATGCATGCATACATATACATATGTATGCGCAACCTCGATTTATATAAGAATTTAACTTCCACATTGTGCCATTTATTTGCATGAACATAGGTAAAAGTAATAAACATTTTCAATTGCCAGCAAACAAATTACAAAATACTTATACTCATGATATTTTATAGATAAAAAAAAAATATATGTAGAAACATAAGTATTATCCATGTACAGATTCATCATCACATCTAGTAATGCTACTCATCACAAATTTATGCAAGTTCAATGCTAATAATCAATAAACAGACGAAGGAAGAAACAAATAACACCTACTACGTGCAATTTACATATTGAGACATTCGATTGAAAACAACCATACATATTTGTTATACATACGAAGTATATGCATATAGTGTACACAATGTGTACCTTACATTGAGTAGAATAATATTTGTTATACGGATTTCATGATTTAGTATGTATTTATATTAAATATACTAAACGATGTGTATAGTGTTTACATTATGCCAATATTAGCTAAGTTCAATCATTTTAATCAATGCTTTGTGTTTGTGAATCGAAAAAAAAGCATATATGCCGGTTATGTATTTAATATTATTGAAAATTAACCATATATATTACTCATACATCATGTAGATATCGAAATAATTTCTATTAATGCTGCATAATATAGAAATTCTCAAAGGAATATTATATCATTATTTAATAGAAATCAGTAAAATGCGCCAGCAGACTATGGACACTTTAATGAATTCATATTCAAACTTGATTCTAAAATTAAGCAGCTTAGATATTATTATATCATATTATGAATATATTTTAGATTGATAAAATACAAGGTGATTTTTTAAGAGCCTTCGTATTTGATTAAAACAAAAGCACATAAAATTTAAAGAAATGTATGAAATATCTATTTGAGTCGATAGAACGATCTATAGAGGAGAGAGGAAACGAGGGAGAGAACAAACCGGAGAAGAGTTGTTGGTGAAGCTCACCCTGGAATGTGAAGTTGAGAGAGAGAGAGAGAGAGAGAACGTTATATATATAATTCATTGTTTAAAGATGATTCCATGTAAATGTTGACTGTGGCTGCGCCTCAAATGGTTCATACGCTGCGTTCAATTTTGGCATACTCTCTCCAACATATCGATCGGTATCTCCCGAATAAATCGATAATTCACGATCATCGATAAAACTGACGGATACAGCTGCGATATTTTCCTCTGTCCGCACTCTATGTATGTGTGTTGGTTGTTTAATTTATCAAATAATGTAAATTTGGTGCGAAATTTAGTCACAAGATTCCGAATAGCCGCCTCAGAAGGTCGTCCAAACTGACGATAAAATGAATGAATGAATGAATGAATAAAGCATGAATTTTGATTATAAAATTCAATAATCTGCAAGTGTTGTTCGTTTGCAAGTCGATTCATGATTAAATTATAGACCAAACTGAACAAGTTTGACAGTAAAATGTTACACAAAAACAACTGAGCTGCCAAAAAGAGTGTTGTCAAAAAGAAAGTTGCTAAAAAATCACCCTATAGTATAACAATGGTACACATGAGTAATTCAGACAGATTCCTAAAAGATAATATAATAAAAGATAAGATAATAAAATTCCTAATATGACAAAGATTTGTCCACATGAGCAGATTCTGATGTTTCTGGTGCTGCCGGATTGCTATAGCACATCAAAATTTTGATAAAAATAAAAAATTTAAGTTATTAGAGGATGGATTGTACGTCTTCATGCTATTTTAGCTTAATTGATCGATTAAGAATGTAACGTTTATCTTCGTTGATAGATGGGATTGCTTAATCAGCCAATATTTCATATAGATGGGTTGCACACCTGTTATAGATGCATCACAGACAATAACGAGATGGATGGATTATATGATCTTCTATGATTCTGACCAATGCTTTGCCAAAAAAAAAAAAAAAAAAAGATTTTCAAATTCTGAATCAGTTTTCCCAGGATCTACTGTAAACAGTTCAATTTCGCAATGATTAGTGATATCATAGAGATTTTAAGTATATTGGTACCTCAGCCAGGGATATATAAATTTAATAAATACCAATAGATATGCAAATGTTATGAAATCTTTAAATAGATTTTGCGAAATATTTTTTAAATCCATTTGTAGATAAGTTCATACGTGCGAGTATGAGAACATATTGGCATTGTATAAACTGTATCAGACACACATACACATAGTAAGGCTGATATAGAAGGAAGTATATGTTTATGATGATGTCTACTTGTCGTCGCTTAACATATTTCTATGAGTATCAGAAAATAATATATTTTTTTTCCTAAGAATAAATACATAAATACATATGTTGAGGCAGAGCAAAAATTTACATCCTCATATATGCAAATATTAAGCAATAACAACAATAATAATAGTAGACGCATAAAATTATATTCATTTCCACTTCAAATCACATTTGTGTGAAAAAAAAAATAAATAGTCAAGGTGATATTTCGTAGAAGAAATATCAATCAAATCATAAGTAAATTGCTAGGAAGGAGGGAGGTATCTTTAGCGAGTTTTATAGTTCTATAATCTTGTGTCGTATTGCCAACAAATAATTGATGAAAAATTGACAAATCTTTTATGTAAAATATAAATATATGGAATAAAAATGAGTAGTTATAGAGTGAATTGTAATGGATAGGAGAGCTTGATCTTGGAAATATTTATTTAAAAAAGATGTGGCTTTACAATTATTTTTAAGTAATGCTAAAAGAATGTGAATTCAAAATAAACTAAAATAAAGGCAGTGTAACATATAAAATATTCATCGATAATCAGATATAACCCTCAAAAGAATAAATGGAACTACAATGGCTTGACTAGTTCCATATACTATAAAAATAAGTATACCGCCATATATCCTATACATGTTCACAAGTAAATTTATCTAAAAGAAAAATATGCAAATAATATTTTATTCATTTTCAGAATGGGCTATATTATGATTTCATGCCATGCCGTTTCAATTTTATTACAACACAATGTGATGGCAATGATACGCGCCGAAAAATATGCAAACATTTTCTTTGCATATTTTGTCAGACTGATAATAAAGTGATGTTGAACTTCATTGTTGGGCATTTGATAGCAGACATATATTATATCATTTGTATGTTGGACTTTTATGGTAATGGACAATAAAACAACGCTTCATACGCTCACTCATACTTTTTTTTTTTAGATTTTGGTACAGATCCGTATACATAATACTAAACAACAAACAAATACAAGTACAATAAGAATACAAATCAAAATGGCGTTCATATTCTTTGGGGAATGTGGACACTATATACGTATGTATGTATGTATGTATGTATGTATGTGAAACTGTTTTGCATATTTTCATTTTACGCTGATACGTATTATAGTACCTTATTTTGCATTTTCATGTTTTTTAATTTGATTTAATGTTGATTTGATACATCATCACTTGCCATTAGTGTCTGTGTGTGTGTGTATCTGTCTTATCATTTGGTATATTTCTGTATGTATGTGTATTATTTGATTTGTTTTTACAATTTTTAAGGTCACATACAGAAGGGCACAACAATCATGATGATGATGATGATGATGATGATAATGATGGTGATTTTGTTGTTGACATTGATGTTGCTATTGTGTAGTAGCTACCATATGATAAATGCAAATTTGTGTGTTGTTCTTTTATATACACAAGCGCTCATACAAACATATGGACATACCGTTACACAAATTTCATAATATACTTTGTACAATAGTAGTCGGTACTTGTGTATATAGCAACCTTTGGCCACTTTTTTTTTTGTTCTCCTCAACTCATCTTGTTGGATCATTTTAATTCAAAATTAAACTCATACTATGTGTATTACAAAAAAAAAAAAAAAAAAAAAAAAACAACAACAACAACAATAAAAAAAGAGGGTAAATTTTCATACAAAGTCAAATGATACAAACATTTTTTGTTATTATTATTATTATTATTATGTACATTTAGGTGCTTTCACTCTAACTCTGTCTGTCTGTCTCCCTCACTTAGATGTACATATATTTTTTTTTTGTACTCTTTCTATATTTGATACAATATAAAATGGGTAAAAGTGGTTTCTTTTCATTCATTTGTCTCTCTATTATTGTTGATACGAAATGAAATGAAATTCATAAAAATAAGTACAATAATAAAAACAGAAATAAAATGACCAAAACTAAAAAAATATAAATAAAAGAAATACAAATTACAAAAAAAAAAATATATATATATATATATATATATATATATATATATATATATATACATATATATATATATATATATATATATATATATATATATATATATATATATATATATAAATATTATATTATTGTCAGCACATAATTGTTAACGTTTCCATGTATTCAAGTACATATTCAAGTGATGGGTGCACTACAATTATTTTGAATGTTATTATTTTTATTATAAGAATTGTTGTTGTTGTTGTTGTATTGTTTGTTAAAACAATTTAAAGTTTCATTCAAGTATTTGTTGAGTGAAAATGCTAATAATCAGTGGATAAGAATAAAATAAGATTTATTTTTGTATTTTTTTTTCATTTGCATGCAATATTTATAGCATAAATTTAGGAGCATTAAGTATCATTCTTGATAGCAGTAACTTTTATATGCATATAGTATTATAGTATGGATGTACAATTGTAAATATATTTTTCTGTAATATGATTATACAAATTTTTTGAAAGCTTTTTTCGGTGAAAATAATTTACATTTTAATTTCAGCATGATTATTTAAATTGTTTTCTTGATTTTTCTTTCATATTACTATTTTATTTCTGTACTAATGTATTTTCGACAAGAATATTTTGGAGGTATAATAATTCTTTTGAAACTCTTCAAATTCAATATAGTGATTTTTTTTTGCATATTTGATATTATGAAAATATGCGATATAAATAGTTATATGACTGAAATAAGTCTGAAAGTCGCAAACAGCTAATTGAGACCTCTTTCGTCAACTCAGACCACGTACAAGGTTTCAAGTAATCTATAGCTTCATAAAATGTTCGAATTCTGATGAAAATATGAATGAAGACAGTCAATAAAGGTAGTAATGCTCTATGATCTATAAGTTGTGAAAGAGTCATTGCTACATTCAAGTAAATCAATATACTGAAATAGTGGCGACTTTAGCTTAAAATTCAAACAAATGGAGGGAAAATTGACAAACAAGTTTATATCTGCCTTAGGAGTCGCTCGTAGAGACATAAAAAGTATTATCGATCACCATTCACTTTTGTTCTCCCCATCATAAATTTTTCCTGAACACACTTGCCTCCAATACCAATCACTTGTGTGAGAGACTCTATAAAAATTAACCTAAAAACACCTGAAAATTGACAAATTGACTACACAGCAACCAGATGTCGTCTTCAGAGAAATAAATAGTCTGGTTGACCCTCATTAATTCTATCTGCTCGACGGTTTATTGTTACAGGCTGACTATTTCCATCTTTTAAAAGGATCGACCTATAAATTTGATATATTATAAAGCTGTCCCATTCGTTATATACCCGATAGAGAATAAATATATCATCGATCATATCATTAATTGTTGTTCATTATCCTTTTTCCTGAATATATGAACTCCCTAACTTAATTGGGCTTCTATGCAAAATGAATTAAAACAAAAAACAGAAGAAAAATTGAATAATTTTGTTGAAATTTATATTAGTTTAGCTGAAAAACCTGTGAAAGTCTACCCAGTTTTACCTATCTTAATTATTTTAAATTATTTTCTCAATTATCACACCATGAGAAATGTTATAAATTTGGTTGTCGCCTTTATGTTATATCAATAATGCAAATTTAATTTAACTTTAAATTTCATTCATTTATATATCGATTTTATATTTGCTCAATGTAGTCAATAAATACATCATTGTCAACTTTATCATCAATGCTTGCAATAGCATCATCATCATCGTATCTCATTCGCTGGTTTAACTCTCTCATGTACTTAACTGTGTCGCTCTGTGGAACTGTCAATCTGATTTTGAACTTTTGGTTCTATTTTTTTTTTTTGCTTTCCCTAAAACTACTAATTGAATTGAATTTTCTCAATATATACATATATTTTTTTTTTCTGTTTCATTTGTTCCATCCGCAATGTGCTTGCTAACCCTAAGCTGTTACAGGGCAAAACTGCAAACAGAAAAAAAAAACAATTTTTGCATTTGTTCAACTTCATCGTTAATTTAAGCACAATAGGTGGTAGTGTTGGTGTTGGTGATGCCTTTGAATGCTCGCCAAGTATGTTCGCCGAAGTTTAAACTTTCCGATTGGTATGACTGAGTTTTACCGCTGTTACCATTGCTGCTGCTGCTGCTGCTGCTTCTGGTGGTTGACTGTTTGTTTTGGTGGGATCGCTCGTTCGTTCTTTCGTTCATTCATTCATTCATTTCTGACAGTTTTTCTAGCCACACACACACACACACACATACACTTTATCATGATTGCAGTCATTCATTTTGCTGCTGCATATATACACACACACTCACACAGTCAACTAACGACTGTCAGAATATAATATGCTGGCAGGCAAACATGGGCATGGGTAGTAAAATAATTGATAGGAACTTAATGTGAGCGACTATTGAGAGGGCAAGAGAGAACGAAATTAGATAAACGAATAATTTTCTATGCATTTCTGTAGCTGACACACGCGGCGACGGCTAAATAGTTCATAGTAATATGACATCTGACAAATACAATTTTGAAAGTTGCATTAAAATTAGCTAATATATGTATGTAGGGATGTGTGTATGAATGTATGTGGTATGCAATTACATATTTATACACATACATAGTTAGGTATTGTACAAGTATATGCATAAATACAATGCTATTTGTCTGTGTGTAGTTGTTCGTAGTGGAGTACAACATTCACTTAGTTGATTATATTTACATTTATGCAGCACTGCTGCACACAACGGAGGTCTCCATGCTACACAAACTACCCATATTCAATATATGTACATGTATTGAAACATGTTTCACACACGCGCACATGTTTCACATACACACAAACACACATCCATATAGATAGATAGTCAATTTTTCAAGTATGCATTGCTGATTGAATGATCACGAAAAATTGGCGTTACAAATGCTTTATGAATTGAATTGGATTGAATTGAATTGAATTGAATTGCTACGGCATGTAAAATCCAATCGAATTTGAATTGAAGAACATTTGTTTGCCATTGAGTTGTTAGATTTTATGTAACAACAACAAAAACAGCAACAACTCAACGGTAAAAGTGTTGCATGCATGAACAATTGTTAGCGTAAACATCTTTAAGCTGTTTTGATTAAAAAAAAAAAAAAAAAACAACGTGAAACCCTCTTAAATGTCATCACAATTGAAATCATTGTTTAATAAATTGTTTAAAGTATGTCTACAAAATATTTAACAATCGAAAACTTAATTGAGATTAAAATGTTTTCTCACACATTTTGCAATACTCAATAGTCGATGAAAAGTAAATTAAATGAAATGTGACCAAAGCGTAGTAGTAGGCATCGAGGGAATAAAAATTTGAAGCCTCGTGAATATTTGCAACTATTCCAACACATTTTTGTCTTCGGTAATCGTTCATTACTACAAAAGTAACGAGTAAACCAAATATAAATAGAGCAATGAGCAATGGAAGTAATGAAAAAGATTTCGTGGACAACAGCTCCGGTAAAAAATTCAAGAGACTAACAAAACAGAAGGTCACAAAGCTCCAATGTTCGTATTCACTGGATCTCATCCCAAATACAATGTTATTGTGTCTGTGAATTATTAACCGGCCTTTAACGTTAGATGGCGTACATCATTGTCAGAAATGTCATTTTAAATTTCAAATCAGTCAATTTGGTTGTATGAATCATATCTTTTTCAGAATGAAATATTTTGAGAACTGGCGAAAAAAAACAGCATTTGCGGAAAGTTTTGTAAAGTTATTTTTTTGCCAAGAAAATTGCTGCTGAAAGTCATCGTGTGTTTGTGGAATTATATGGCGACAATTCTCTATCCAATACACAGTGTAAGGAATGGTTTGTGCGCTTCCAAAGCGATGATTTTGATATCAAAGACATAGAACGGACAGCCGAAAAAATTTAAAGACGAGGATTTGGATACATTACTCCATCAAGACCTGGTCGAACTCTTACCGACAACAATTGATGCGGTTTAAGACAGCAATGATCGAGAAACGGCCGGAATATGCGACCAAAGACGAGTCGATAATTTTTCACCATGACAATGCACAGCCACGCATTACTATTCCGGTCAAAAATTATCTTGTTAATATCGGATGGGAAGTTTTCCCTAACCCGCCTTATAGCCCAGGCCTCGCGCCTTCAGATTACACCTTATTCAGGCCCATGCAGAACGAGCTTAATGAAATACGCTTCATTTCAGTCACTGAAATCAAAAATTGGCTCATTCGTTTTTGGCCGCCAAGCCAGTGAAGTCCTTTTGGCATGGAATTCATAAATTGCCAGAAAGATGTGAAAATGTCATAGTTTCTGATAGACAATACTTTGAATGACATGGTTTTTACAGAATTCTTAAAAATAAATGATTTTTGAGCACTAAAAAAAGGCCGTTTACTAATTCACACAACCAATAAATTAATTATAATTTCAATTACATCAGTCATTTTGAATACAAATTCTAGTGAATTTTGATAAGCCAATTTAATAAAAATTTTTTTTTTTTCAATTATTCATTATAAATAAAAAATTGTTTAAATTGAATTAATAGCTAACATTAAAAGTAAAATTATTATTTCCTATCAATTAATATAAATTCACATGAATTTGATGCATTGATTATAAATCAATTAAAATCAGATTCATATACATGTTGCTTTAAAAGTTATTCGTTTGAAATGAATATGATTTTTCATTAAATTATAATATAAAAACAGCGATTGTGATCTATATGTAATAAAGCATATATTTGAAATCAGATAAATAATAAATTATTTTTAAAATATTATGGAATTTGATACAAACATGTATCCACTCATACACACATAATGGTCATATATGAATGACTCTTTAACAATGCTCTTCACTATATGCATTCTCGGAGCACATTTTTGTCATTCCTAATGTGTGCATATTTGTGGCAGTGTCAAATAACAATTCAATTAAAAATATAGTAATTATAATATTTAGTATTACTTAGAAATTTACTATAAACATGCATATAAATTCATATGTATATAAACATATGTATATAAATATAATACGATATTACTTAGAAATTTACTATAAACATGCATATAAATTCATATGTATATAAACATATGTATATAAAAATAATACGATATTAATTTCATCAAAGAACAATGCAATTGCCAACGCACATACACACACACACACAGTTTATATGTACACATATGCTATTAATACATGTGCATATATGTAGTTACTAGTTTAATGAAATGCAGTCATGCTTTATAAGTATCACATTAACAACTACATTCTTATATGCTTAGATGTACTTAACTTCCATTAAAATTGCCACTTTTATTATGCGTATAAAATAAGTGGATAGAGGTACAACAGCAATATGAACTCATAGTGTGATTATATACGTATAAGTATTGTTATGCATGCCTGATGTCTGCTAGTGAATGTTTGCAAAAGTTATTTACTTGCGTAGCTAAAGTTTTAAGTGCACTCATTCACTAATTCACTCACTCGCTCAATCACTTTCGCACTCACATATACATACGAGTATTTACTCTAATTCATTGTTGACAATGTTGCACCTTCATATAATAATAGACGTAAAATATATAATAATGATGCCTGACTACAATAAAAGAAAGAGAGAGAAAAAAAAAAGTATAGAAATAATTTGTATTAAATCTTTTATGTTTTCACATAGAATTACGATTAAAAAAAAGTTATTTGAGCGTGCATTAATATAATAGAATTTTGATTAATTTTCAAAATACGATCATGTGATTCAAAGGAAAAAAATCCTAGGTATTACATTTACTATCTGACATGTACTGTTGGTCCTTCCACAAAATTTATATTAGAGACGAAATTATATGAATGTCATGGCTACCACCGCTAAAAGAATGATATCAAGAGGGCAGAGAATATGTGAATGATGATGAAAATCTAGTTCAACCATGTGATGTGATTGCTAACGTAATTATTGAAAAAGTACCTGATTTTGTGAAAGTTTTCAAAAAAATCTTCAGTAAGATTCATAGTAATGGCACTATGATTAGCCAAAATAACAATTCATCGCATTTTAACTGAAAAATTGGGTATGTGATGTTGAATGGCGGTCACTAGACGAAGAAAATCTAAAAATAATTTCTTTCTCAAGCTCATTTTTTTCTTTTCGATTCCAAAGGAATTATACATAGAGACTTTGTTGCAATGGACAATGCTAACTATTACCTTAATGTTATGAAGCATTTGCTAAATCGCATTCGTCGAATTCGATTACTGATCACTGATTTTTTTACTGAAAGTCAGATTTTTGTTTTTTTGCTTGAACATTCACCGTGTATTCACATGATTTGGCTACCTGTAATTATTTTCCATTCCCTAAATTTTATTTGGCAATGAAAGGAAGCCGATATGCTATCATAAGAGACATTAAACAGTCGATGAGTTGAGTATTGCAGTTGATGGAGACTATTTCAAATAAATAATATGATTTTTATTAGACATTCTCTTTTTGCATAAAACTACATTCGCTTCATCGTGTCCACATTAAATACTTTTTTTTTCGATATCTCTGAAAAATATACACTTCATAACATTAAAATATCAGGTGTAGTAAAAAGAATTCCATTATTTTTCCATTAGATGGCTTTAGTAATCCGTATATCGCGTTTTATAATTGCGATCGGGTTATTCTCGATGGCGTTAGAAAGAGAGGATTTCGTACTAAATAAACTTCTCAGGCAGTTTTGTGATTGCTTGACTCAGTATTGTTTGAGCATGCGTCAAAGATTAACACCAGTAAAGAGAAAATATGCCATAGTTTACAGTTTTTCTTCGATAAAGGCGAAAACGTAAGTCAGACGGCTGGAAATGTGAATAATCTTTATGGTCCTAATACTGTAACAGCCAATCACGTGCAATTTTGGTTTCATCGATTCCATCCCGGTAATTTTGATGTCAAAGATGCACCATGCTCTGGAAGGCCAATTGTCGAAAATATCGATAAAATAATGAAAATCGTCGAGTCTGACCGTCATGTAAGCACTGTTTCTATTGTCCAGAATCTAAACATTGCACAAAAAACAGTTTGGAACTATTTAAATAAATAAAACCTTTAATTGCATGCAAAAATTATGGATTTACTTTTACTACACCTTATATATCACACTTCAAATGTATTACACATGCCAAAATCTTCAAACGTGATTATTACAAAATGTAGTTTCAACATAAGTGCCATTAGTGCATTTACTATAATTCCACAATTGCTACATTATTTGTGGCTCCATTTAAAAAAATAATCAAACCATACTTTTAGGCGCTATTATATATACACAAATTGTTGTAATTGCTTGTTTCATGTTGCAGCATAGATTTTTATATTAAAATAGCAATGATTTTCTTTGCTATTAATACACAAAGTCAGAGAGAGAGGTAGAGAGAGTGGGAGAGAGAGAGATAAATATTGAGAATAATAGACCATTGTGCATTAATACACTTATTTATAGTTATTGCCGATGTTGATGGTGATGGTGATGTTGGTGCTGCAACATTTTCACAACATATTTTTAACAATGTTTTCTTGAATATTGTCTGCTATTCTTTTATTTTCTTGTTTTTTGTTTTTTTTTTTTCTTTCTCTTGTAATAATTTGTAAGAAGAACATGATTCTCTACATTATAAAATAAGTTATTTCCCTAAAGCAATTTGTTTCTATTCATTTTTGTGTGTGTGTTTTTTTATTTTCGTTTAATAAAAAACTCCGTATAGTTAAAAATGAATGGTGGTTATATGTAGTAACAAAATGGTATTAAGAATCTTTTAAGATTTACAATCTTACCAGCAATAATGATATTCTTTACCTGCTAAGTTTTATGATAGTATTGCATATATTACTTAGCTCTGATTTCTTTCTTTGTTGTACAAAACGCCACAAAATATGCAACAAAGTCTTACTACTAAAAATGAAAAAGTGAACGATTACAAAAGAATACGATATAAAAAACCAAACGAGTGATGCTTTATATTCGTTTAAGCATGTATTTAAGTAGTTTGTAATATATGTAAAATTGTGAACAACTTACTAGAGATAGAGAGAGCGAGAGAGAGAGAGAGAGATTACTGTTCAAAGGTGTTTGTAAAGTAATTTGATACATTTTTGCTATACAAAGTAAATCATGTAGGTGCATTACTAACTTTGAATGTTACAATATACATATATAGTAATACCCTTTACCATCAATACTCAAAATATTTGTAACTACTATTATAAATTTAATATTCAACTTGGATCAAAAACACTCTTTATCATCAGTCTTTAACCTATATACGATTATGGATATTTATACATATAAGTACGTTTATGTGTACACTGTGATAGTTCCAGTTTTTTCTTTATGTCTAACACAAAAATCAAAGAGAAGAAAGAAACCTTAAACCTCCTTTTATGGTAAAGCAGAATTTAGAGAAACTCATGTTTCCTTTGAAGGCAGCAGCAAATACACTTTGAGTAAAGAAAGAAGTGTAAATTTTCTTTGAAACTATGTTCGCACAAGTATAGTGTGTATCTAAAAGTTTCATTTCACAGCCTTTACTATGATACACTATACATATATATATATATATATAAAACATATTAAAGTGTGTTAAAGTACTCAAGATTAAATGTAATTAATATCAGTCTTCTGTAAATCTAATACTTGTCGTTTTCAGTGTTTTTTGCATTTTATGAATATGGTTAAAAATACTTCAAAATTAAATTGCTAAGCAAAACTTTCTAAAGAAGAGCTGCAAAAAAAAAATTATATGAAAAGCCAGGCTCTCTTTCATTCAACGCGTCGAATTTGTATGTGGTTTTAGGAAATTAATTTGTATTGACTTTTTTGAGCCACAAGACACAAGAATGCTTTGAGAAAATTCAATAATAAGTAAATAAAGGGTTAAACTATGCTCTTATATCCCTTGAAGATCAGATCAAATGGCGATATGGTTTCTAATTGAAACGTGAAAGTTGCAAAAGTAAAAAGAATGTCAAGTGCAACACACTGCAATACACTGTGCATTATAATATACAAGATGCGACAATTATGTATTAAGCCTCGAACCCCGAAGCGTTTTGAAGCTTTTACCTTCCTCTACTAACTGTCAAAATTTCATGGCATTTGGTTGACTTTTAATGTTTATTGACATTCATTTTACAAAACACGTGTTCGTTTGATGTTAAAATTTTAACATGGAGCAAAGAGCGGTCATTAAATTCCACGCAAAATATGGAAAAAGTGCATCAGAAACATTCGAAATGATGAAGCATGCGTATGGCGATGCTTGTTTATCAAGATCAAATGTTTTTATATGGCATAAACGCTTTGTGGATGGCAGAGAGTCACTGGAAGATGAAATAAAAGAAGGAAGGCCAATTTCAGTGCGGACGCCGGAAGCGATCCAGAAAGTTCGTGATTTTATTACAGAAGACCGCAATGCTTCAGTGAAAATGATGGAAGATGCCTTAAACGTCAACAGAGAAACTATACGACTCATTCTTCACGAGGATTTGGGCAAAACAAGGGTTGTGCGAGATTTGTTCCACACACATTGACCGAGAACCAAAAATTAATTAGAGTCAGTCATTCTAGAGACATGGTTGCAGCTGCAGAAAATGATCTAAACTCTCTGAAAACAATTGTTACGGGTGATGAAACATGGTGTTTTCAATTCGATCCAGAAACCAAGCGTCAAAGTGCGGAATGGAAATCAAAAAACTCACCACAAGCCAAAAAAAAACACGAAAAGTTCCATCAAAACTTAAAACAATGCTCATCACATTCTTCGATAGCAAAGGAATTATCCACAAAGAATTTGTTCCAACTGGTCAAACAGTTACTTCCGCATGTTACCTCGAAGTTTTTAAGCGTTTGAGGTCCAGAATCCGTCGTGTTCGTCCAGAATACCGCAATCCAAAAACTTGGTCTTTGTTGCACGATAATGCACCGAGTCACACAGCACTCATTGTTCGTCAATTTTGGGCTCGGAATCAGGTCTATGTGTTGAATCACCCTCCGTATTCACTTGATTTGGCACCGTGCGACTTCTTTTTGTTCCCAAAACTGAAATTGAAGTTGAAAGGATGCTTTTTTGATGACTTCAGACCATACAACGGGCTTTGATGAGGGCACTGGAGGCAATTCCGAAAAATGAGCTGGAACACGCATTTGAATCACTATTAAATCGATGTAACGAATGTATTGAATCAGGAGAAGAATATTTCGAATAATTATACCGAAAAATGAACAGATATCGCGTTTTAATTGGGTTTTCTTGCGGCAGACTTAATACATAATTGTCGCACCTTGTATTGTTATATTATTTAGAACATCATCTATAATGGAAACGTAATGGTGCATGTAAAAAAATAACAAAGATAAAATTAAAACCAAATCCAAATTCATACTCATTCTCATTAAGTAAATTATCTCTATTATTTTGGGGCCATTATTTTGATCAATTCATTACACATTTAATCTGATATTTTATTTTACGCTAATTTTTGCCATCGCACTGAATAACCATTTTACGTACTAAAATGTAGTAAATCAGATTAAAATCACGTACTAATGTACATATACCCATATATGCATACGTACAATAATCAATGCTGTGCCGTATGTATGTATGGATGTTATGTAGATTTGTAGTTGTGTGTGTGTGTGTGTGTAATTTGCATATGTTGAAAATGTTGTTATTGCAGTTGTTGTTGTTATTGAATACTTTACATTGATTGTAGTACAGCTGCAGCTGCAGCAAACGATGCAATTGCTTTTACGAGGAGCACTTCGATTTATTGCATACATATTTCATTTATTTATATCTTCTCTCTCTCTCTCTCTCACACATACACAGACTACTCTTTTTCTCTGCTTATTTTATAAATTGCATGCAAAACAAAAAACAAAAAAAAAACAAAAAACAGGCATATTCAAAAATCGATCGATTCAATGTGAATTAGATGAGTTATGGGAAAAACACGTAACATAAGCTATAGAACACCATGTCAAGTAATATGGCCGTTTGTTACTCTATTTTTGTTTTATTTTATTAAGCATTTTGATTGCATTTGAAATATATACTACATTTAAATGTGGAAAAAAAATATTGCATTTACCACGTATAACCACAGAATTAAATGGCAGCTGTATTAAGAAGAAAAAATTTGTAACATAAATATATCAATGTTTTATCAAATATTTACTCTATTTACTCCAACAGTATTTAAGAGAAGACCACTTCAATTTGCTTTTCGCTTAATAGTATTTAATTACTTGTGAGGTCATTACAACCGAAAATCGATTTAGGGCGAGTTTAGCGTGCTTCGCCAGTCAACTCTTTAGTTTGCTAGTAGGAAATTTCAAGCGACGACAAGTTCTCCAGTACTTGGTCTTTCCACCGGAAGTTTGGGTCTCACTCTTCTGTCTCGGGGACCAGCGCGTTCCGAATGTAACACCTTCTTAACTAGAGTGTAGTCTTGCATTCACTCGACATGATCTAGTTAACGCAGCCGTTGGATCTATCGAAAACTACAAGCATTCTCTCATCTGAGGTGGAAATTGTCCGATCTTCGGTGCCATATGTAAGGGCAGGCATGATGAGAGACTTGTAGAGAGTGGTTTTCGTTGCTCGAGAGAGGACCCGGCTTTTCAATTGCTTACTTAGCCCTATGTAGCACCAGCTAGCAAGTGTAATCCGCGACTCTCTTTTCAACTCTGAGTATGCTGTACTTACTGCTTGAGTGCCTATGCCGATTGTGTCAATATCATTGGCATACGCCTGGACGGTCTGATCCTATGGGATCGGGTACTATAGCTGGGCTCTAAGCTACTGGGAGATGGGCAGGACGCGGACAGCCAAACGACCTGTAGTAGCAGGTTAGTTGCGAAATAAGATTGATAAGCAATCCCCGATGATGAGCGGCAGGAATGGAGGAGGCGGTATAAAAGCCAGCCAGTCCTACGAAATTAATGTGACAGTGGCGAGTCGACACCTCCTCTTTGAATCATGTGTCCCTCTGATCATGGATGGGCACGACGGTCTTCATATTGAAGGGCTTTCTGGTCAGCATCTGTACACCATGTTAGGTGCGGCTGTTAAATCGTCCGGTACACTCCGTTGTGCACTTGGTGTCCTTCAGAATCGCAACAGTTTTCTCTGCTATTGGGATGATGAGGGTGATGCGAGCTTGCTCTGCTGAGGTGTTAGTCGCGGTGGGTATCAGTAACCAGCCTCTTCGTTCTGCGGTAGCGCCAGCATGTTCTCTTCTGTGGTTCGAGATACGTATCTAAAAGGACGTTCATAGAGAGAATAATAGAAGAGAGAATTACTCCAGACAATACAGTAAAGTACATGCAGCAATGAAAGTTGGTGTGTCCCAAGATGAAGGAATAGTCTGCGAATACACTTCAGGAGCTACGGAAGAGAGAATGGCAGCACAGCAGCGAAAGGAGCACATAAACGAAGAGTAGACTAAGGCATATGTGAAGAGCCATTTTGGCCCAGCTTGGTCTCGCAAAGTAATGCTTAACGGCGGTTCCGCGGGGCAAATCCAAGCTATAGGCGTCGGACTTAAACGTTTAGCACGCAGGTGTACTGTTTCGCAAGTCCAGCATAGTAAGAAATACTGTCTGGGCGTGGTCTTGAATGAGGTGAATGAACATGACACTTTTATTGAAGATAGTGCCATTATGTTTTTGATCATCAGCTCGTATAATTTTCTTCATAAAAAAGATTTAAGAAGTTGCACGATATTGTCCGAAACCACGTTCGGTATTAACATCGGGAAGAGGTTCTTCCCAATTTTAACTGCACAACGCGAGTTACAGGGTATAATTCTGCAAAGACGAATGAGCTTCGAAGGAATACGGAACTCAAACATGGTTGTGTAGAGGTAATCCCTCGCCGGACTGTAGAAAGCAGCCTAATCGATCTGTTTCTCTTCGACCATCCCCAGGAGTTGACGCACTTTGAAATTCTGAAGCCCCACTGATAAGGTTCAATCAGTTTGTCAAACAAAGGTTTCAATCTTTCACACAGTACCATCGTTAGGACTCATGTGCACATTGGTAAAAATAATATTAATTTCGATAAATAATAAGCAACACTTTTCCATACGTATAACCGCTAGTTTGGACTATTAAAAAAGCAATCACAAACTCAATATACCATTGACTTTTTGAGAGAATGAATAACTAAAGCGCGGAAGAAGTATTCTGTTAATATTTTAGTTCTTTCAAATATGCATAGCACATTCTAATTGGATACATGTTGCATATGTTAGGTAACATAATATTTTTAAAGAAAAAAATGTAAAGAAATGCGATTTTTCCCTTCAAGTATTTTAACTTCTTTTGCCTTGAAAGAATTTGATAGTACATAGAAGATGTTATAATTTTACTACTATAAAACACATTCATATTTGTGTAATATATATTCGCGAACGAGCCACTCACCCATCACTCACACATACATACATCAGTAAGTAGGTACATAGGCAAGTGAGAGTCTGTTGAAAATGTATACGTGTTGGTTTTATGAGTAACTCACATGTATGTATGCATGGTACACATAACTTGTGACTGACTAAGTGTACATATGAGTATGAGTAAAAATATACAAGTGGGACGCATATGCGTATACTACTGTAACAATGCGTGCGTGCGTGCGTGCGTGCGTTTATGATGACTGACTTGGTTGGTTGCTTATGCAATGGTAATAAAGAGAATATATGTATATACATATTGTATTTATGTGTAGATATATATATGGTATAGCATTTAAAAACATTATTTAATACATATACGAGTATAAGGAGTGTATCATATCATAGCAACCATTATTAAAGCTCATTTTGTTGAAAATCCATAATTATATGTAGGACAAAAAATTTGTTATGAAGAGTACAATATTTGCAGCATTTTCGAAAGAACCCTTAAACAAGTTTTCATTATAAATATGATATACTTGGATACCTTTTTGCGTTTAGAAGTGCTCAGAGTCAATTTTTTCACTGAGTACTTAATCAATACTATTAATGAATTGAATATATTTATAAATTCAATTAGAAGTTCTGCAAATGAATCAATAGGCCAAATTTAGTGAGAAAATTTTTAATGACACACACCTTATACCTACTGGAACACTGGTGCATATGTGCCTACATACAGCTCATATGCAGAAGCAACATACAATTTTTTTCTTATTTTTTGTTTTTTATTTCACATCATGAAGCTTTACCATGGCATACTCTATTTATGTGAATTTTTTATACTTTATGTTCTTCTTGTTGTTGTTGTTGTTGTTGTTTTTACTTCGTTTAATGGCATCAACAAGCTAAGCTGAACTGAGCCAAGCTAAAAATATGCTTTACACAAATATATATGATCTCAGGGAAAATGAAGTGAACTAAAAGAAGAAGAAAAAAAAAAAGAAAAAAAAAGTAATACAAAAATAAGATATGAAAGCAGTCGGAGATGTTTAATGGTCGCAATGCTGCTTAAGTAATGACGCAATTCTACAGTATTATAGTAGTAGGGAGTTATGGAGTAGTAATGTGTTGATGTATGTAATATAGTAATGCATATACTCGTATATGTACTGGTTGGTGATGGTGGTCGAAATGCTATTTCATTGACATGATTTTTAAAAGCGTTTTTATTATATGCTTATTTCGGCAACAGATTTACGAGCGCACTGTTTTACTTATATGAGTATATAGTACTACTATGTGTATACATATATACAATGAGTATCTACATATGTTGCGTCGTAAGTGCTTTTGTTTATATACATGTGTGTGTGTGTTGTGCGTTTATATGCATGCATTGATACTCTCATGGAGATTTGAATGTTCTTTCCGTATGTTTGTGTATGAGTGCGTAAGTGTGTGTGTGTGTGTAGGTGTCCATATTTAATTCTCTCATGTACATATATGCTTATATTTAATGTTAAAGCTAAAAATATGTTATTTTCTTTTTGTGTTATCGCAATTTCGCATTTGGCTATTGCCATTATTGCTATTGGTTTTTAATGAGCATTAGTTGTCAATACACATATGTTTGATAATAATTAACAAATTGCAATAAATTGTTTATGTTGTTGTTATTGTTATATTTCAAGGTTATGGTCTCATGGGATTTTATTGATGCACATGTACGCATTTATAGCACCGACATTAATATGAAATTCAAATTTAATTTGAAAATATTGGAAAGTGAAATGTTATATTAGGTTTAGTAAAAAGAAATCCATTATTTTTCCAATCTTTTTGTATCCAATCTTATTTAATGGCTCCAAACGATTTTTTGTGCAAAGTTTAGCACAGTGCTCACATGATGGTCAGACTAGACGATTTCCATTATTTTATCGATATTATTGACAATTTTTGACATCAAAATTACCGGAACGGAATCGATGAAGCCAAAATTGCATGTGATTGGCTGTTACAGTATCAGGACCATAAACACTATTCGCATTTTCAGCAGTCTGGTTTGCGTTTTCGCCTTTATCGAAGAAAAACTGTAAAATATGGAGTATTTTCTCTTTACTGGTGTTCATCTTTGACGAGTGCTCAAACAATACTGAGTCAGGCAATCACAAAACTGCCTAAAAAGTTTAATTAGTACGAAATCCTATCTTTCTAACGTCATCTAGGGTAACCCGATCGCACTTATACAACGCGAGATACAGATTACTAAAGCTATCTATTGAAAAAATAATGGATTTCTTTTTACTACACCTAATATAAGTATTCGATTAAGACACTTAGTATTAAAAACAATTTGATTTTATACAAAAACTTTCAAATCACGAATGAGCATACAAAATTATGAATTTTTTAAACAAAAATCGATGAAATTAATTTTTCCTGAATAATTCGGAAAGTAATTGACATTTTATTTGACACTAAAAAACAAAATTTTAAAAACATTTTGTTTTTAAATAAACATGGTACCTGTTCCCATAGAAAATGTTCATTTTTGCAAAAAAAAAACAAAAATTGACAAATCGATTCTTCAACTCTCATCTCTCATATTATTGTGGTCACTAAGCCAAATGGATATTTGCGGATTGAAATGAATGAATGAATCCAAGTAAACAAATTTAAATCTCTAAAATTTCTGATATATACAAAATTATGTCTGAGTAAAAAAAATATACCTTCTCATAAAATTTTTTTAAATACGTAAAAAATCAACACTGAAATTCAAGTGAAACAATAAAACAACAACAACAACAACAAAAATCATCAACATTATATTTATGTAAAATATTTGACAAGAAATGAAGGATAATAAAACGATGTCTAAGAATATGCAAATAAAAAATGAGTAAAATAAAAAAAAAATTTTTTTTCAACAAACAAAACAAAAAAAAAAGAGCAAAAATCAACAAATAAAAAGCGCTTTGCTGTCATAAAAATATTAACATTTTATTTAATACGAATTTTTATGAATGTAAATAATATTTTATGACAACACAATACATAGTACAGCACATTTCTAACATACAACATATAATACTCGTACAACGTGTATATGTAAAACTCTCTGTCATTTTTCATACGCACAGGCACGCAAATGTACGTAGCTATGTGGGTGTGTGTGTGTGTATACAAATTTCTTATACTCGAAATATTTTTGAAAAACTTTGTATGTAGTCTTCTTCTTCTTCTTATTTTCCTAGACATATTGATATTGCATGTGTCTGCTCTGTTACTGTTATCTGACATAAAGTGCGCGACAAAAGGATATGTAGTATATATGTGTGTGTAAGTAAATACATATATTAATATGCATAAACACGCATATAAATGTACATAGATACGATAGATTGTATGATTTATGTAGAAACTCGTATACTATAATATTATACTTGAAATTCTTAAACATATTCACCCACTTTCGACTAGCTACTCTAAGTGAAAAAAAATATTCATTGTACACACACACACACACACACATATTCATATGTTAATTTGCTAAAGAAAGCGATTTCAATGAATGTGAATATTCGTATATGCAAAATCAACAAAGTTGTCATTAAATTTATCTACTTTTTTTCATATTACTTCAAACCATCTGCATATGACATAGTCGTAATAGTTTGTATGATGTATTAGTACTAGTTGATTATGATAACATATGTAGTCGGTTACATATTTTTACGAGCATAATTTTTATAGTTTTATACTTTACGCTCTGAATATAGTCAAACTATGATGTACTTGCAATTTTATGCATTTACAAATGGAAAAGTTTAGATAAAATTCATATCAGCAAAGTAATGAGGAATATTTGGAAAATGTCTCAAACGTCATTTAGCTCTACTACGAGAGGTTAGGTGTATAGTTTTACAAAACACATTCATTTAAAAGCATGTCATGTATTGATTTTTCTATTTTATTTCTTCGCATTGGTTGCATTTTGAGGAGCAAGCTCATATTTAGAATAAAATATCATATTTACATTTAACTCCGCTGATATATAATTCTCATTCACTTTATGATGCCACGCTGAGGCAAATTGCACAAGATAAAATTGGCACAGTAAAGCCTACCAACACCAAACCATGGATTTCCGCTACTACCTGAGGTATCATTCAGCACAGAAATGAACTCAAAAGGCAGCTTATCAGCGATGGAAAGATGATCAGGTCCGCAGATGGAAGGAACACTTTGAAGCAATTAGTAACGTTGCTCTTGACAATGAATCTGGCATTGAAATAGGCAGCACAACAATAAGCAGCAAAATATCAACATCCAGCTTCAAGCTAGCAGAAATCAAGTATGCAATTAGGAAGCTGAAGCTTAACAAAGCTGCGGGCGAAGATGGCATACAGCCGGAACTACTTCTTGTCGACCCGCAAACCTCAGCAGATACCCTTCTCCTCCACATCTCTTCCGCATGGGAAAATGAAAAAATGCCACCGTCGTAGACAAAAGGCATCATAGTGAAGTTGCCTTAGAAAGGTGACTTCCGCCACTGTGATAACTGGCGAGGAAAAACCCTACACAACACCATCTACAAATATAGCCATGATCATTCAATCCATACTGTGTCGAACGTTCCCTAAAAGAAGAACAAGCTGGATTTCGCCCACACCGAAACTGTGTTGACCAAGTCAATACTCTTCGTATCATAGTAGAACAATCAGTGGAATGGCGTTCGTCGACTTTAATAAGGCTTTCGATACAATTAAAAGAGACGCCATCTTGCTGGCAGTAAGTAGAAAAGGAATCCCCGCCAAGTTAATCCGCCTCATCAGAGCCCTTTACGAAAATTCCGAACTGGCTGTGCTTCATAACGGTAACATCAGCAACCCATTCTCCACCAATGCGGGCGTAAGGCAAGGTTGCCGACTTCGCCGATGACATCTGCCTCCTCTCACACAAACTCATCGACATGCAAGCGAAGGCGGTCAACTTAGTCGCGCTAGCACGTACTGTCGGGTTGGATATCAACATCGCAAAGTCTAAGGCCATGAGAGTTAACCAGAAAAATGCACGCCATATAATGGTCGAAAGATGCCCGGTGGAATTTGTTGAAGGCTTCTACCTCGGCTACCTCGGCTGCATTATAACGGCAGACGACGGAGCTAATGAAGTTGTAAACTGCAGTTTAAACAAAGCAAGGGCGGCGTTCGGGTGACTGCATGCAGTGTGGACGAGCTCGCGAATCTCCAAGCGCACAAAACTGTGAATATTCAGCGCATGTGTGAAGTCAGTATTGTTGTACGGAAGTGAAACATGGCTGATCTCAAACACCATCACACAAAAGCTACAAACTTTCGTCAACAAATGCCGACGTAACATCTGTAGCATTACATTAGCATTACAAGAATGGCACTAGACTGGAGTCCACAAGGGAGCAGAGGTGGAGGTTGGCCAAAAAATACTTGGAGTAGGTCGATATTGCGCGAGCTAGCCGATATCAACACAACATGGGACGGCGCAAAAATACTTAACAGCACAGAATCGTGTCTGATGGAAGAGTCTTATTGAGGCCCTATGCTCCCAAGGGGAGTGAAGAAGGGAAAAAAAAACTATTTGAATATCATCCGCCTAATTTGCACTAGAACAGTGCATAGCAACTTATAGAAATAGAGGTTTGATTCCACAATAATATTTAGGCCTATGTATCAATATCAAATATCGTTACATTTTTTGACTGTGTTAATAGAGCCTTTTGTTTTCAGAGTGTCGTTTGAAAAACAAACAAAAAAACTTAAATATAAAATATTTATTTAATTAAAAACAAACTGTTTTTGAACAAAAATTGACAAAATTTCCTGTCCTAATTTTGTACAATAATTTTATATTCTATTATATGCAACTATTTGTTTAATTTTTTCTCTGTCCTAGAAAAAAAAAAGCGAAAAGTAAACAAAACAAAGAATATTTTCATATGTATATTCATGTGGTATACATTTATGCAATATACATATGTTGGTATACAAGTGTTTCGAGCATACAATTCATGCATATATGCACAGAGGTATGTAAACATGTATATTCAACTAGGTTTTAGTTACATAATAAATAGTGGAAATGTTGCTGGAGAAAAGAAAAATATGTAAAAAGAAAAAAAAAAACAAATGGTCATTACCATACCAATGTTGTTGTTGTTGTTTAACTTTTTTTTGTAAGACTCTCTCTCTCTCTCTGTGTGTTTGTCTAAGTAATGCTCCAAGCCATTTGGTAAATTTGTTCACCAAGTAGTTGCCTATTGGATTAGTAGTTGAAGGTAAAAATCTGTGTTTGTGAGAACAAATTCAAATAAATGTAATAAAAATGAATTGAATACATATTTTGTATATTTTTTTCTCCCATTCACGTGATGAGCAGCAATTAGCTTTGATGCTAAACAATAACTTATTGATAATGTTTGATATTGTCATGTAAAATTGAACAGATCCTACAGGGATGTTATATCTATTCAGAGAATATATCAAAAAACATATGCATATATTCATGAATGCACTCGTGTATACATACACATGGAAACCAACTCTAAATGTTTTGTTAAAAGTTTTTAACATTTTTCATATTTTTTTTTTTTGTTATAGTAATTCTTTTTTGTTTTTATTTTTACACTGAATACATTGTTATAGGAATTTTTTTTTATGCTTGCATTAAAAAGTTTGGTTTTTTCTTCTTTTAGTTTTTAGAACAATGACAGCGTTTTGAAAAAACAAAAATGAATATACATTTTTTTATGATTGTTGCAAAAGCTGACAAAATTTTTAATTTATCTTTGCGTAAATGCATTTTTTTGTGTTTATCTTTTTTTTTTTTTTTTTTTTTTTTTGTTGAAGATACGTAGAGGGTTGATATAGACTTTTGTGATGAATGTCCTATAGCATTCATTCTGCATGAAAAGGAAATGAGAAAAACAAAAAATTGTATATATGTAACTCAAATAAAGCAAAGTAAATAGATATTATGTTGACATATATATAAAAATATGCATACATACATGCATGGTGAAGTACGAGTATACGAGTGTATGAGAATATCAAATCCATTGTCCACAGTAATGCACGTACACATGATATATACATTAGAGCAATTCAGAATTTTATGAAAGAAAAATAAAACAACTTTCGAGCTCTGAATTATGGAAAATTAAAACTACAAATTCAGATGCAACACGTTAAAAATTCAGATAACTGAATTTCAATACTAATATAATTGAATTTTCCCAACTAGAAACATTTTGAATATTTAGAAAAAGAATTCGGGACTATTAAACGTTGTATTTGTATTCAAAAGAAATCGAAAAAAAATCTAAACTTAAAAATCGAGTTAAATTTATTCTTTTTTTTACCACCCTAATACACATGCATATATAAAATACAAAGGACACATTGTTGTGATGTATGTATGCGTCTGTTAGAACTCGGTATACGTATGAGTCTATGTGTATATAAATGTTTATATAATAAAATTAGAAATCTCATTTGTTATATGATCGTGCAACAAGAGAAGGGTAAGTAAGTGTGCGCATGAATTAATGTGGAGAAAAAAATTGAAAGACATATTGCCTTAACGCATACACACACAAATATGCATGTGTATTATGTATGTGTGTATACTTTTACTTAAAGTTAAGCTGATTTTACAATAAAATATAAATCCGCCATTGGATATTTTTCTTTCTCTTTCATGTTGTGAAAACAAATGGAATATTCTTTGCGATTTAATTAGTATTATACACTTAATAGCAAAATACGAGAAGATTAAGAAAAAAAAAAGAATAAATAACAAAAAAACGTACACAAACAAATCAACCCACTCATTTATGTGTAGAAAATATAACAAGTTTAAAAGCTGTTTAGCTTATGTGAACGATGTTGATGGGGGGGAATATAATTGAAATCAAGTTTTAGTTCACCTTTCCAGTGAAAATTTGTCACCAGTTTATAATTACATGACCACTAACTACACTACCAATATATTTATAAATAATATATTACTTCTACACCAAAAATTTTGCATACTTTTAGGCAAGAATATAGTTTTCAGTAACTCAGAGTTGTATCCTGCCAAATATTTTATGAAATTCATAAACAAGTCTATAGCAGTTTAAAGTTATTGTTCAATTTATATGAAAATGAACATTTTATCATAACACTTTCCAAATTGTAATATTATTGCAATATTATAATATTGTAATATTTCTGCAAATCTCATTCGACTTTGCAGAAGTGGAAAAAAATTAAAAGAAATTAATGAAATTTACAGTATAACCTTTAACAAGAATATCTTACTATTACGGATGCAATCAGTGAAGTTTTTTATAGATTACAGAAGGAATCACGCCGAATGGGCTAAAGAATTGAACAAGATGTCACGATGTCTTGGACAATATAATACTTCAGCCACAATATTAATCGTAGCATAACAAACGTTCTATACAATGTTATGCTCATTGAGTTATTGAGATCTCGATCTCATTCTCGTAGAATAAAGGTCACATACAGGGTGGCTGATGAAAGATGCTACCCAAACAAAACATAATAACTTTTTTCCTATGTAACATATCTGTTCCATTTTTTCTTTATTTTATAGATTCATCTGTAAATTTAACGAAAATGGATAATTGGGATAAGGAAATAAGAATTTGGATTCTGCGAAGTCCGTGGTTTTCGTCCGAAGAGAATATAGGCACAACTTTGACGGCACTCCTCCTAGCAGATGGACTATAATAAGGATCGTGAATAATTTTACCGAGCGTGGGACAATCGCAAGAAGACCATATCATCTCGAATTCTCAATTTGTACGCAAGAAACAATAGCTGCTGTAGCTGCTGCTATACAAGCTAATCCTACAGTTTCGACAAGGAGCGTTTCGGCTCAAATGAATATCAGCAGACAGTCACTGCAGACGATTTTGCATAAAGATTTAATCTTATTCTCATATAAAATTCAACTAACAAGCAAACTGAATACAGCAGACATGCCAATTTGCTTGGAATTTTGCGAGAAGTTCCTTCAAATGGCGGAAGAGGACGAAATCATCTTGATCTTGAATATCTTATGTCTAATGAGGTCCATATTGATTTGAACGGCAATGTTAACAAACAAAATTGTCAGATATGGAGTGATTCTAAACTACAGATACTCCATGAGACGGAATTACATCCACTTCGCGTTACAGTGTGGTGTGCAGTTTCATCAAGCTGCATTGTCGGATCTTACTTTTTCGAAGCAAACGGTGTTAGTGTTATGGTCAATGAAGAGCGTTACTTAAAGATGTTGAAAGAGTTTTTCTTTCCAGAACTACGCCGGAAAAGCTTCCCTTTCAACTCTATGTGATTTCAACAAGATGGTGCAACTGCTCACATAGCCAGGCCTGTTATGATAGAATTGCAGTGAAAATTCCCAAAATAAGCTGATTTTAAGAAACTCCACTTTCCGTTGGCCCCCAAGGTCTCCTGACCTTACTCCATCTGGTTTTTCCTTGTGGGATTATTGCAAACAGGAAGTTTACAAAACTAATTGAGGCAATTCCTGCTACAACCCTCCAGGCAGTAATGCTTCACTGAGCGTGGAAGTAATTTAAACTCAATTATTTTTAAAACTAATTAACACCTAGGCATAATAAAAATGTGTTATATTTCAAACAAAAAATAAGATAAAGTGAATTAAATAAATTTAAGAAAATGTTATTTGAGTTTTTAATGTAGCAATATTCATCAGCCATCCTGTGCTATAAATCTTGATAGTGCCTGTCCTAACACATAGCACAAAATTTTAGACAATTCATGCCAAAATTGAGAGACCTCTTGCAGTTTTCGATGGAATAATCCTACATAGGTTCTTTGCATTCAAAGTGAGTCTAAATTAAAGTATGATTACGAACTGCATGTGATTCACATTGATATAGTTATATTTGCTAATTAAATCACCATAGTGAATCTGTATTGGTTTGTTGTAAATTAGTTTCCGTTCTCTTCCACTTCACTCACTCGCTTCTAATTCATGTTTCACAATAAAATTTTAATTAAATTTCAACTTAATGCATTAATTAAATGTCAACATTATATTTCACGCATTAATAAACACTAAAACATTCATAAAATAACATGCAATTGACAGTTATTTAAATACTAACAGTTACATACGTATTTATTAAATTTCGAATTTTTTTGTTAAATATTTTTAATTTCATCTTTAATTTCAAAAGCAGTTGCTAATTCATATAGAATGGATATTAAATTGTAAAAAATTATTGACACTTCCCTTCATACGCTAACATAACTCGTATTGTCATTGTCATTGAAGTTATTGTCGTCTCTTTCTAGTCACTTGGTATAAGAGTGGCAAGAAAACTGTTATACGAATACAAATGTGTCACTGGTATTTTTGTCCGATGACTTTTGCCGGGGATTATCGATAAAAATAAGCCCTAAGAAGTAAGTCATTCTTATGATCTAAATTTGTTTAAGTTTAACAATGGCCAGAGCTTTTTTTAATCAATTTACATTTCGGAAATTTGAAATGACTGAAAATGATTATTGTATGATTATTGTCATTTTAATATTTCCTCACTTGGCAGGGTAGTAGATTATGTACAGATGCCAATAGCCATGTGTGTACCATGCCCTTTTGCTATCACTTTCTATTGGACTATGTCTATGAAAATAAAAAAAATAAAAACTACTTCAATAAAGTAATAAAATCCGATTTTCATAAACTCCTAATGATGTACACGATGATTATTTATAATGATCATTATAAGGCTAATAGTCCACATTGTCGGTGTATGGCAGCGATAGTAGTGAGGCAAGTGCTCATAGTACATATACAATATATTTAATAACTAAATGAGTGCATGCAGTGGCTAATGTTGTACTGTTGTCGATGCTGATAATGCTGGCAATAATGTGTGTTACTAACATATGAAAATTATCGCGATAATTTTCACAAGGCAATCATATGAGCACATGTATGTACAATATACAGTGGGATACAGAGTACGATACAGCATGACCGAAAAAAAGGGTCATGCATACATGAACTACAACAATTTTGGTAACAAATTAGTTGTCATTATACCTTACACATACGAGTATATGAAAATTTCAATATACGTACATGCAAATTATCATATGCAATACATGTTGAATGCATATAATGGATGTAAGGCCACAAAATGATATGGTTGCATATGGGTACGTACACATAATATTGGTCAACAAGTATGCATGTTTCGTATGTATGAAGAGGAAATGTTCCTTTTCGGTAATCATGGTTGAAGTATAATATGTTGTAAAAGACTAACAAAAATATAAATGTGCAATTTACGGTAATTTACGCTCTTTTTTTTTCTATTGCTACCATCATTCGTATCGTATAATTTATGGGGGTGTGAAAATATTTTTTAGCATGAAATGCCTAAAAACGATACTTATGTTGGTACTATTTAGGATGGTACATCCTATGTGTGTGTGTGTGTGTGTGTGTGTGTGTGTGGTATGGTGTAATTTTTGCAACAATTACATACACATACCCACACGCATATACACGGGCACACACAAGTGAGACAAGTGAAATTGCTATTGAAATTGTTTGCATGCTAAGCGCCGTATAGGTACACTTATATATATACCTCTATGTAGCTGTGTATGTATATGGCAATTTATGCTAATTTGAGTGTGAGCAGCATACACACTGAACACATACGTCCAAATATGCATTTGCAAGTGTAATTATGTGCATATATATATGTGCAAAAAGGCAGCCAATTCACTTCATCTCCCACCAAATATTCGTAGTAGATATTGCAACAATTTTTTTGAAGTAAATGCAACAATAAGGCAATGATAATGCAATGAAAGCAAAAAAAAAACTACCTCAAAGTTTCAGAGCGTAGAAAGAACATAAACACACAATCACACACATACACATACAGACAAGTGAATGCAAACAAAGTAAGTCAAATACTTGTATATATTATATATTATATGGCAACGGCGGCGTCATGTTGTCGTCATCAACACAATGTGTAAAATACAATTGAATTATACAAACTACATACTCCTCTCTTAACCTCTTTTCGTTCTTCATATGCACAACCAATTCCTTTTATTTTTGAACTCACTTCTATACGAGTCTTCTATTTGGGGTGCATTTATTACAGTGCAATTGTTGGTAATCGTATAGCATATGTAATCAACACTTATGTCAGTCCTATAGGAAAAATGCAGGCTAGAGAAGACCAGATATCATACCTTCTTAGTATTGATCAAAGGCATTCGGAATTATGAGTTATGAATGGAATATTTCAGTGCTCAATGCCCTTTAAATTGAGTTATTTACGTAAGTTCCATAGCCCGGATTCAAAACATCTTCTAACAAAATGTCCAAATAGGTCAACATTCATATTATATGAGTGTCAGGGTACACTGGGACATACCAGGGAACGAGTTCGTGCATGAACTATCAAGGAAGAGTACAACGTTACGAACTCTTTCTGATGAGGATAGTATTGGCATTCCAATGGTGATGTGTAAACTTGTGCTAGCATCGGACGCATTACGGAAAAAGAATTTTTTTTTTTTTTTTTTATTTTTTTTTTTAGCTTATTTTTTTTTTTTATTGAATCTTTCTTAAATACAAGAAACTAACAATAAGTATTCAAATCTTACAAACTAAATAAAACTATGTGATATCCCCTACGTTCCATCACAATTTGGTGAGTCGCGAGATGTAGCAATTTTACAGCATATTCAGTGTGTCTTTTCTTTTTAATCGACGATGCCCCTTGCTCAGCAACAATTGCCTAGCAAGGGGATTCGGATGATTGTGTAATTTTTGAATGCAGCTTCTGCAGTACATTGCAACTTCCTCAGAAATTGTGGATACATTTAAATCTCGATGGATGTTAACGTTCCTCATATACCAAGGCGCGTTTACAATAATTCGCAGACACTTGGATTGTATTCGCTGCAATTTTTCGATATTAGAGGGAGATGCGGTGCCCCAAAACTGAATACCATAAGTCCAGATTGGTTTCAGGATTGCTTTATATAATAGCACTTTGTATTCAAGATTCAACTTTGATCTTTTGTGTAACAGCCACCATAACTGATTCATTTTAAGCTTGATCTGAGTTTTCTTTGCCTCTATGTGATTTTTCCATGTCAGCCTTCTGTCGAGGTGAATACCCAAGTACTTTGTTGAGGAACATTGTGGAACTGATTGGCCATTAATTTTAAGTGGGGGACATGTATCTAGCCTTAGCGTGAAGGTTACATGTACGCTCTTTGATTCATTGACTTTTATACGCCATTTTGCTAGCCAGATTTCGAGAGAATCGACATGAGTCTGCAGGAGTTTAGTAGCTTCTATGGGGTTAGAGCGAGAGCACAATATTGCCGTATCATCAGCAAAGGTCGATATGAATGTATAGTTATAGTCCTTGTGATGTACGAGAAATTGTCTTTTCGTGAGGTAGCTACTAAGCAATGAGGAGACATTTGCAGGCAGTAATAGTTTGAGTTTGTAAATAAGGCCATCGTGCCATACTTTATCGAAAGCTTGAGTGATATCAAGAAAGACAGCTGAGCAATACTTTTTTTTCTTCAAAAGTGTTCCTTATCAGAGTTACAATGCGGTGGACTTGTTCTATTGTGCCGTGCTGTTTTCTAAATCCAAACTGATGTTGAGGAATCAGTTGGTTGAGATTAATAAATGGAGTTATATTCATGACAAGTAGCTTTTCGAATACTTTAGAAAGTAGAGGCAGGAGGCTGATAGGTCTGTACGATGCAACTTTTGTAGGGTCTTTTCCTGGTTTTGCTATCATAATAATTTTTGAAGTTTTCCAGCATTTGGGATAGTGTTTAATACGAAGGATAGCATTGAAAATGTGCATCAGATGAATTACTGAAGCCGGAGGTAGCTCTTTTATCATTTTACCGGTAATTTTATCTGGACCAGGTGATTTTTTTGGGTTTAAATCTTTATAAATTGCTTTGAATATGTCCTTTTTTTTAATTTTGAGCGTTATTGAGCAAGGTTGAGAAGTTAATATTGGTAATGAGGACTGTGAAGAGGGTGGATTGGGTGTAAACACACTTTTTAGGTGGTTTGCAAAAGCCAAACCCTTCTCACAGTTGCTTCTAGCCCAATTACCGTCACTCAAACGGATGGGGGAATCAGTGAGAATTGGCCGATTTGATTTTTTTGCTGATTTCCACAAAGAGTAGTCTGACGCTTCACCAGGTGTTAATTTCGCTATGTGCTCTTCTAACTCTTTGTTGTTTTTATTTTTTAAGGCTTGCTTTAACTTTCGAGTGCAGTGCTGTAGCTGTGTTTTCAGATTCGGTGATCTGAATTCTTGCCATTGTCTTCGGAGTCTTCTTTTCTGTCTTACTAGCAATTCAATATCGGCTGGTGTGTATGGGCTATAGTTTGATTGCTCGCATACCTTTGTGCAGGTGGCTGAGCTGAGAGCTAATGAGAGCAGCTGGTTGAATTTTTCGAGTGCTGAGTCTACATCGTGTCCATTTCTTAATACAGTACTCAGAGGAAGATGGGAATTTATATATTTCTTGAATTTTAACCAGTCTATTTTCTTTCTAACGCAATTGCTTTGGGGGCTTGGTGATTTTATAGATATTACCGTGGGTGAGTGGTCAGATGATAGATCATAATTACACTCTGTGGAGATATTTTCCATCTGCAAACCTTTGGCGACTCCAAAGTCTATGAGATCGGGTATTTTCCTCTTGTCCGTCGGCCAATATGTCGGTTGACCATTTGAAATAACATCGTAGCCGTGGTTAGTGATGATTGAACATAGTCTTTTGCCTTTTGGAGTTATTAATCGGAAGCCCCAGTGAGTGTGTTTGGCGTTGAAATCGCCAGCAACCAAGAATTTGCTACCAAGAGTTGAGAAAAATTCTTTATATTGCTGTTCGGTAATACTGTATCTTGGGGGACAGTATATCGCAGATATTACTAGCTTAGAGATGTATTCTTCCAGACATATAGATGTTGCTTGCAAGTAGACGCTACTAAAATCTTCGAGAACATGATGTTTTATTCTGCTTTTTATCAATATGGCAGTTCCTCCGCGTGCCTTACCATGCGGATGATTTGTGGTGTACAGTTTGTAATATGGTATTTGGTAGCAATTTTTGTCAGTGAAATGGGTCTCAGATATCATCATTATGTCGATTTGGCTGGATTCAAGGAATTGAATTAGCTCCAAACGGAATGCCACAACATGTGCAGCTATCCGATCAACCTCGCCACTACTGAACTTAAAACGAACTGAATAATTACTAGTGTTTAACCGACATACGGTTAGTATTCTAGTAGGAATTATTATGGTACATTGCCTGATAAGGAGGCAATCAAGTAGGCTAGGCATCACAGCACTTGATTAGTGCTGGAACTGTGGCGATGAGGAAGAACCGAAGTTCATTACTAACCTTCTGTGTAAATGTCCGGCGCCTGGCTCGCCGCAGAATGACTCATCTGGACGGTCACTTTTTACACAACCTCTCCGAGCTGGTTCACTCTCAGCTGGGTAATATTTTACGCTTTATCCGAGGTTCGGGTTGGTTCTCAATGTAAATGGGCTAGCCCATCTATGGCATCACTTGGCCTAAGTAGCCGCCTCAACCTATCCTAAACTATTTTATTTATTTATTAATATGTATTCTCTTCTCGAAGGAAGGCTCTTTACATTTACCTGCTGGGTGTTTTTTCACAAATACATGCTCATTCATATGTTCGTAGGTATATGTGTGTGTATGAACATATATAAAGCATGCTACATATTAAATTTTAAGCCATTGTTAGCGGACTTATGTTGTTGCATATTATTCTTTATTTTTGCCCTTTTTCATCTTCTTTTTCATTTTTACTATAAATTTTCATATGAGCTTGTTTGTGTGTGCGCATGTGTATGTATGAATTTTTTTCAATTTCTTTTTTCTCCATTTATTTTCAATTTCTTTGCCATATTTCTTGACTTTGTATGCATCAAGTGGAGAAGCATATGCAACATGCTCATATTTCAATGCAAAGCAAAAAAAAAAAAATCTCCAAAACAGAAAAAACGAGAGGTTCATATTCTAGCATGAGTATGTAAAGGAAAAGCCAAAATCATACTGTACACATATGTATATGTATGTATATTTATTTATGCATATACAAACTATATCGTATATCGTATATTATATAATATTGTACAAGAAGCACCTCGTATAATGATAGTGTCTCTGAACCGACAATAGCTGGTATACTCGTTCGTTGAGCAAAAGCATCTGTGTTATGCCACCACAAAGCGTGTTAGTGTATCGCGGGTTGCTCAAGTAAAAGAAGAAGAAGAAGAATAAGAAGAAGAGGAAAAAAAGAACAACGCAAACGCAAATTGTATTACAAACCAACGTAAGATAAAAATTATATGATATATTTACCATACAGCGCGAGCATATATGTAATATCATATATTTCGTTATATACCACCATATATGTATTAGATTTTTGTCTTTGCTGTAAATATACTATATTTCTGTTTTTTTTTTCTTTCTCAAAAATTCATGCAAATTGCATTTCTTTTTCTTTTCATCTTTAGTGCTATAACAAATACACACGGATATAATGCTTGTTTAGATGCTATTGAATTTCCCATATGATTTTAACATATGCCCCACATAGACGGCAATTGAATATAAAAAATATATCGAGGATTTTATATTGAGGAAAAAAAAAGGTTTAATCGAATAAATTTTGTATATAAATTGTTCCATAAAGAAAAAATTTTAAACTACCTCAAACCGATTAAAAAAATTTTTTTTAATTTCCCGACTTTATCGACCTTTCAATTTAGTCAGATTATTCTAATTTAATTTCGATCAATAAAAACGAAATGAGAACGATGAATGAAAATTATTGTCAGAGAGAAACAAAAATTGAAAAGAAAAATAATTTGTAAAATTTTGATTTAGTGGAATCATCTCACTCTCTCTCTCTCTCGGAGGGTTTGTCCAAGACTATTGAAATTCATCATATTTCTATTGTGAATACTTAATATGAATTTTTTAGTATTTTTATTTGAAAATCGACTTGATCGACCTTTCATTTTAGTCAGATTATTCTAATTTAATTTCGATCAATGAAAACGAAATGAGAACGATGAATGAAAATTATTGTCAGAGAGAAACAAAAATTGAAAAGAAAAATATTTTGTAAAATTTTGTAATAGTAAAATCATCTCACTCTCTCTCTCTCTCGGAGGGTTTATCCAAGACTATACCATATAGATAATTTAACCTTTGAAATTTTTCATATTTCTAGTGTGAATACCGAATATGAAAGCTAAATAAGAATATTGAAATTTTTTTAGTATTTTTATTTTAAAATATTGCATTATAAATACACAAAAATCCCAGTGAAAATAAGTTTTGGGATACGCCAGTGCGTTTGTATGACTTATAGCGGGCATATAACCATATGGTTGTATATTTGTACTGCTTATGACTTGACTTCTAAAGAAATTTACAACGATCATAAAATTAATGTATGAACATATGTACTCTTACTCTGGCATACACACACACATACACTTCTTACCACTACCGATACTTCTAACCATAATAGGAGACTAATGTATGTAAGTTTCCCCCAAAAGCAGAGCAAAAGCAGACCTGTTCACATACAGAAGCGTATATTCACACATTCTTAATATTTACCACTTCTTGCCGATTTCACTCTCTCCTTTAATTTCATACATATTTTTTGCTTTGTAGAGTGGCAAAAGACGAAATACAAAAATTTGTTGAAAATGGAAATTTAATTAGAAATTATTATTTAAGTATTATTTTGAAGTAAATTCTGATGCAGATGTAGTTTGTAATTATGCACATATATACATACATATAAAATAGTTTACAATATGCACATGCACATTGATTTTTAATTTATATTCAAACTTTTCAACAACTTTTATAATTTAGTTGATACTCTTTTGATTCTAAAATCTAAATATAGACTTTTTTTTTTCTTTAAAGTTTCATTTTTGAATTTAAATTTACAAGATCCTAAATATATAAAAGGTATAAGGTATAAATTTGCAGTACATAAGAATATTTTTATATTTTTAGCAAAAAGCAAAAAATTTTAAATTTAATTATGAAAAGATTTCATTTTAAATGAAATTTACATAAAATGAATAAAACCAAAATTGAGGTTAAGCACTTACCTCTACCACATTCCTATTCAATTGATGCCATCAGAAAATCAATACACAGTTTAGATTGTGTGAATGTGTTGTATGAATTACATAAGGGACACTTGTAAAAAATAGCTCTGAAATATATAGAAAAAAAAGAAAACATAATCATTATTCAATATATCACGTCATTGAATAATGGAATAATAATAATTAATAGCATATAATTAAAATATTCACATTGATTCATATTGGTCTTGGAACATGGAAGGACATTTTTAATTTTATACAAGTAAAATACATACAATACAATATAATATGTATTATCATTATAATCATGAAGCTTGATAGATGCATATAAATGTGTTAAAATTGTCACAAATCATTCTTATTCTGTTACGACCCCCAATAATATGATCAAATGAGGGCAAATAATGAAAATAAAATAGCATCATATTAAATTTACAAGCCAAGAAATACAAATGAATAATAGAATTTAATGAACAAAAAAATAAATACATAAATGAGTAACGAAGTACTCATCATCATTTCTACTTTAAATACACGGATATGTTTTCTACCGTACTACATTCAAACAACATGCCATACAAGGCAATCTATCCCTTCTATGGCATTTAATATATAAGTTATTTGCTATCAAGCTTCTATCACAATTGTGAAAAGAAAGAAATAATAGAGAAATGGAGCTGAAAATAAAACGTAATTATTGTGCAAAAGCAATTTACGTGCAAACAATGCAACTATAAAATTATCCTTGCCACCATTTACATACACACAGAAATATGAACACACATATGCATACTATATATATGAAATGGAAAAAAATGTTATTGCAAATGGTAGATGAGGAAGAAAAAAAAAAAAAACTATTAAGTAAAGTAAATGAGGAGAAAGGGTATTCGGTGAAGTATTAGCGAATAGGATCAAATGTGTAGGTATAAATACGAGCAAAGAGGGTTCTATTCAATTGAAGTGGAATTGAAACTTAATGCCAAATGCTTGTAGTTGACCAGAATCATAGCAATTTTTATTCTCGCATTTTCTTTTCTTGTTGTTTTTTTTTTCTTTTTTAAGAACTCATTTTAATTCTTTCTTTTTACATATATATTTTCATTGTTTACGCCAATTGGTGCATATGAAAAGAGGCTATAAAGAAAAATAAAAATTATTAAAATTTCTACAAAAAATAGAGTGATATAGAGAGTGAAGTAAATACTTGGAAAGATTAAATAGATGATATATAAAAAGTATGAAGTATGGACTAAAACCAAAAAAAAAAAAAATAATAAACATTTTTTAAACGGTGATGCTCCAATGATACTAATAATTTATAAAAAATATAAAAAAGGTTATAGCTAATGACCAAAGAAATTAGGAAAAAGAAAATAGCACTGCTAAGAATGCAGCATTAAATTGGGCAGTTAGTTCTAAATCTAGATAGTACGTTGGTTGCATTTCGTCAAGCAACAAGAAGGAAAATAAATTGTCAGATGACCCCCAGCAGCCTATCATTAGATTAAAGAAGATATAGTTGTCGATTTCTATATGCAGCAACAATCTATTAGTACAAAATGGATATAAAAACAACTAAAAATCGAAATATATCTCTATAGCAGCCCAAAAAATTGATTTAGAGGGGTCAAATATCAGGCTCACCCTCATTACCTTTACCTTTTCAATATGTTTCAAAAAATAATTACCTCCTATATGCACATCTTAAGGAGGCTGCCATATAAAATAATGAAAATCTAAAAATTACACACAGCCGTCGCCTCTACAGGAATCCAACCTAAAGTCAAACTCTTTAAATTTTCCTCCAAAACATAGGTTTTCTTATTAATACAGTCAACCAGCTTAGAGTTAACCATCCTAGACTGAGAGCGCTCCCCGATTCACTGCCCTTTGATAGCCTTTGCCTGTCTACAAGTGGATAAGTTCTCCCATCTCGTGAGATGGAGTTTCTTTATCCACTCTTCGACCTTCGACCGTCCCGTTGCTAAGAGCAACTACTGGTCCCGGTCCATAAAATTCAGCTTCAGATCCTTGCCTAGCCAAGGCGTCTGCAGCTTCATTTTGTTCTATACCAATGTGTCCCTTCACCCACATAAGAGTAATCGTATTACTACGAGCACACCCGTTAAGTTTCTGAACACATTCGAACGACAACTTAGAAGATACCTTAGGTTGTTGCAGTCACCTGACCAACGCCTGGTTATCGATTGCTAGCAAGATTTTCTTACTTTGCACCTTTCCATACAGTAGATGGCCTAGCGCATACATTAGACCAAGCATTTCTGCTTGATAGACCGATACGCATCTTCCCAGATTCAGAGTGCATGCCAGTCCGTACTCTTTAGAGAAGATTCCAGCACGCGCCCTGCCATCCATTAATGAACCATCTGTAAAAATACTGATGTCATTTTCCTCACATACATCATGTGTGAGACCGTCCTCAATGAGTGTTCTGTGTGACTTTTCAGTCATCTTCAGCCTATCCATTCCTTCCATTGGCATTTGCGCCTCCTTTACACTGCTATGTAACAGTGACAGGATGCCCCTGTGCCCTATCTCCGTACCGAATCCATACCAATTGTTGGTTGTCTTCAGACGTAATGCTGTTAATGCCGCCGACTTCATAATATGCAAGTCCAACGGCAGCAGCACCAGAAAAACTTACAATGCTTCTACTGGGATCGTCCGGATAGCTCCTATAATCCCAATAGAAGCCATTCTTTGCACCCTATCTAATTTGCTTTTCGCGGTCTTTTGGGTAACCTTAGGCCACCAGACCACAGCAGCATACGCTATTAAGGGCCTTACATCGGTCATATCTTGCATATTTGAGCAGAATTCTCTCCACGTTTTCATTTTACGGTTGCGTAGAGTCTTCTTCAGCTCCCTTTTCTTTGACTTGTAATCGTCCCATGAGTTGGAGTCCCCTATCATGTGACGATTATAAGCCTTCCTTGTCTCTTTTTTCATGGATTCCAGTTCCCCATTCCACCATGGAGTGGGCTCTCCTTGGTCTACTACCATCAGAGGACATGAAGATTCAAATGCTTTCATCATGGCTGAGCTGATAGCCCTCATCTGATACTCAACATCGGCGGTTGTTCTAGGTCTCTTAAACCTCCCTGTCAATAATTCCTCAAGAACTTCGCAGTACCTTGTACAATCCGTTTGTTTCGGTATCCTTACCATTCTACAGTCCTTCGTATGTCTTTTATCTGACGTAACCCCAAACTGAATGGCCCTGTGGTCCGACATGTTTAGTCTATCCACAACCCTCCAATCCAAAATCCTATCCAAAATTTTGTCATTCGTCAGGGTAACATCAATGACCTCGCAACGACATGCGTCGACAAAGGTCGGTTCTGTTCCCCTATTGGCAACTTGTAGACCAAATCTTTCTATAAATTCGAGTATACACTCTCCCCTATAGTTTTCATTGCTGCTGTCCCACACAGAACTGTGCGCATTGGCATCGCAGCCTAAGATCAGACCAACCCCCTTTCCATCACTGAATCTCACTAGAGCTTCCACCTCTCTTGGAGGTGGTCCCTCTGGAGAATTGTATGGAAGGTATGCTGGTGCGATCATAAATGAACCCGCACCGTCACCTATTCTCAGTACTGTGAGATCCGGTGAGCACAAGTTAGACATTAGAATCACACGTATTCCATGTCTAACTAAAATGCATGTCCTCAACTTCCCCTCTGTTTGTGGATAAAACAATGTGATCTTTCGTACAGGCAGGCCTTTGATCCTTCCAAGAAGGATCCAGGGCTCCTGAACCAGTGCAATGTCAAGCTCATCCTCATCGAAGCTCCGAACCATCATTGCTGATTCTGCTTTGCCGTGGTGAATATTGAGTTGATACACATTTAGTGGTTCCTGGCGCGGGCCCACCTCCCACCCTAATGGCTTCTTCCTTGCAGAGTCTGCCACTAGTCCCACGCCAGGAGCCGCGTCGCACCCGTCATACTGCATCTTTCTGGATTTTAACGACTGCCTGGTGAAGACCGCAGTTGAGTCTCCTCCCTGCGATCTTGATGGCCTCCGCGTCCTCCTTGGGACACAGCACGGTGAGTACGACACCTGCCCTTTCTGCCTCGCCAAACTCTTCTGTGCGGATAACACTCCATTTGGAGGTGTCCTTCACACAGACGTTCTGGCGCTGCAACCTTCTGAGGATGATGTCCTTGGCCACAGCATTGCCATGAGCAACAATCACCATCTTCCTTTTTTCCGACAAGGCAATTAGTCTGTCACACTTGAGCTTTGCACCCTCCCACAAGCCGGTTAGGTGCTCCACTGTCCTGCACAGCCATTGCTTAGATTGCTGATTTTTGCACTTTAGTACAAACAATCCGCTCTCTACCCTTGCCCTGCCGACAAATCCAATGTCCGTGACATCGTCTTCAAGGGACTCTATGGCATCCAACAAAGACACCTTGAAGGTACTCAGATGAGTATCCTCCAGGCGCCCCTCTAGTGACAAGTCCATGACTCCCATAACGAGGTCAGCTTCCGCTACTTGAGCGTAAGTTTTCCTCGCCCTGGTGGGCACGCCCTCTGCCTGCTCAGCCCGACGTTCAGGCGCTCTGCCAAGACCGCTCGGCCCAGGTGCCGCATGCGAGGCCTGTGAGTTCGCTGGGTTAACAATCTTACCAGATTGTCCACCCCGCTCATCACTCCCCGATGTCGGATTTTCCTGGTTTAGCAGTTTAGGTCTTTCCAGGGCCGTTCCGTCTGCCACGACAAATGCTGCCACTGATTTTGGTCTGGCTAAAAGCTCGGCTTCTTTAGAAGCCTCATTTTCTGCCACACCCTCCACTACTTTTCCCGCCGTGGCTATCAGCACTACTTCGCATGAGGCAGTGCTGTCCGCCATTGCAGAAATTTCGCCTTGAGTTCCAGACGTGGGAACGAGTGGTACAGCTAACAGCTCAGCCTCTGGTGAAGCCTTATCGTCCGCCGTTCCACTCGTTAACACCTCTGCAATCCCCATATTTTTGGATCGAGATCCGGTTTTTGTGTTATTACAATCAATCTTGTTCCCACGAGTTGCGAAGAAGTAAATGTCCGCCTGCGCAGAGATTCGCAGTACGCAGGTAAGGCTACTTATTACGGAGGGCGCCAGGTATCCGTAAGCTCACGTTAGCGACTGGGCTATTTGAAAAAGGGGCCCCCAGCCAGGCTGATTTTCGGCACGGATCGCATAACACCTTAATCCAGCCCCTTACCTCCGACCATGATAAAAGTACGTTGCCGAATGCTGTACTATTGAAGAGTAACAAACACTCACCAACTTACCCTTATCTTAGCTAGATACCGCCTGACATCGTACAGGCTAAACTGTGGTATCTATTTCCAGTCGACACCCTCGAGGAGGGTTCAGTGGAGGATTTTGTCGACCAGGTTTTCTTTACTTTGATACATATCATTCAAGGAATAAGACACCACCACGATTAGTATTAAAAACAAATGGAAAGGCGCAACGCAGCATAACTCGAACAACTAACTCGTCCAGTTTTGGAAGACCTCATAAAATATAGGTGCCAAGAGACAATGTTCATCATTTGATCAGGCTTAATTAATGTTGATAATAAAAGGGGACGTGTTTTCTTATATTGAATGAACGATACTGGGAACAAGTTTTGAGTAAAACCATGCATTGGTTAGAATTCTTATAATTGTGCCTTAACTATGCCTTCATGCAATATTTCCTAGGTCATATAAAGAATGATCATTCAATCATAAAAGGAAACTAAACTGTAAACTGTCAGGCCAGGTGTCGCACAGTTTTAGATCATGGCCAAGGAAATTAAATTCCAGCAGATAGCAATAGCAGCACAACCTCTTACTAGATTTCAGTGACAGTGATAAATAAAAAAGCCCATTATGATAATTTCCAAAGTGAAAGAAGTCAATGCCAGAACACAGCCATACAACCTTATGCAGAGAAATGGAGAACAACAATTTAGTGATGGCAATTTTTTTTTCCTACACCACATGGAAGAATTTCGCCAATAATTGATTGACAATTGATTGTAAATTATGTGACGCATATCGTTTTTATAATCGGGGAAAACGATAAAAATGTGCAACAATCAAAATATTGAATTGGATCAGGAACAGAGCCTTGAACAACTTCAACATGCGTGAAATAACTTTTGAGTGATATACTCTATCACTCAAAAGTTATTTCACACTGTAAATTGAAAATATTTCAAATCGAACAAGAATGATGCATAGAAATTTTGCTTTAGCCTATAATAGAAGTATGAAGAAGTATAGAAGACAAGTATTTATATAAAAATAACGAGAGAAAAATAAACGGTTTTCCATTAGGGACATAACAATTTTATCTATTAATATTTATTAATTTTTATTAATTATTATTAATATTTATAAATTTATTGTGGATATATTGCAAGCATTACACTTTATGAATGAAATTCAATTTCGGTCATATGACCACCACGAGCCCGTTTACAGCGGTCGATTCTTTGGACCCAATTTTCCACCACTCTAGCACACATTTCGACCGGAACGTTGGCAATTTCGCGTTGGATGTTGTCTTTGAGCTTGTCTAAAGTTGCTGGCTTGTTGGCATAGACCACTGACTTGATAAAGCCCCATAAAAAGAAGTCCAATGGTGTTAGATCGCATGAACGAGGCGGCCATTCGACCGGACCATTTCTCGAGATAACACGTTCGCCGAATTTGCCTTGCAATAAATCGATTGTGACGTGTGCTGTGTGACTAGTGGCACCGTCTTGTTGAAACCACATATCGCTGATGTCAAGTTCATATAATTCTGGCCACAAATAATCTTCCAACATAGCACGATAGCACTCTCCATTGACGGTAACATGACGGTCGTTTTCATCCACGAAAAAATACGACCCAATCACACCTCCGGCATGAAAACCGCACCAAACAGTAACTTTTTGCGGGTGCAACGGTGTCTCAAGAAGCACTTGTGGGTTCGTTGCTGACCAATAATGCATATTTTGCTTATTGACAAAGCCATTGAGCCAGAAATGAGCTTCATCGCTGAAGATGATTTTTCGCTCTTAAAGTTGCGACCACCGACTCAGAATTTCGGTAGTAATTTTTAATAATTTCCAAACGTTGCTGGTTCGTGAACTTTACCACGATGAAAATGTTGACTTTAACTAACGTTTTGACATTGACAGTTGATTAAAAAAGTTTAAGGGTGCGTTCATATAAAGATACGATACTGTTATGTCCCTAATAGAAAACCCTTTATTATTTTTGTAATCTTAAAATTTTGAAGCAGTTAAAACTAGGTTAAATTGCCACAAGGCAAAGAAAAGATGTTTTCAAACAATTCAACAGGAAATCAAAACGAGCAAAAAAAAAAACTCAATATATTTATAAGAATAATAATAATAATTCATTATTAAACTTAAAAAATAAAAATTTAGTAAAGGTAAAGTTATAAAGTTGAGCAAAAACAAAAAAAAAAAAAAAAAAAAAATGTGAGAAATATTCAATGCCCTTAAGTTTACAACTTTTGCAATTTAATAATTTATGTATGTGTGAATCAGCCTGTGTGAGGATACCATGGATCATGCAGCGCAGCATGGTCTGCGGTTAACATTCTTTTGTGCATATACATACATAGAAATATATATGTAGTATATATGAATATATGAGTATACAAATATGAGTATCTGTGTGGCATCATAAGTCATATAAGCTGTCTGCTAGTTATGGTTTTATATACATACATACATAGTACACACATACAATTGAGCGTATGTATGTTTGTGTACATATAATTTTTAACCACGTGCACATACGCATCAGATATTACACATAGAAAATATCACAAATATACATAAATACAGTGCTAAACCCGTCGAGTTGATATTACGAAATATAGTACGCGGAGGAAAAAAAGTTGAGATTTTTCTCGCTTTTGCTATTATTACGCTTTGTGGTTAGATAACACACAGAATACACACGCATACACACACACACACACACACATGTACTTTGCACAGATGTGCATATTTTGAAAACATTGTTGTTTTGCGTAATTTAAAATGCAATGTGAAATATTTTGAGCAACATTTGTTTCGTTGCCACTAGCGATGCTCCCATCGTATAGTGCAGCTCTATACTACAACGGTTGTTCATCACTTGCATTAAAAACTCTATGCGCTGGCGGACACATAAATCATTTTTCATAAAAGAATTACTGTTGCTACTATTTGTGTTGTGTCGCTTCAGTTGTTGTTGTTGTTGCTGATGATGATTGTGGTAAAACAATTTTCTACTAGTCTGTTTCATCCATACCATACTTTCATCATCATGATTGTACATTTGCTTAGTCATACTTCATCACTATGCTGATGATATTTTATGATTTTTCAAGTTGAACTATGTTTGCAATTTTAGTTTCCATTATTATTACCACCATTATGGATTTACAATATTCACACAAATAGTTATATGTTTGCATGTATAAATATTTCGCATTGTACGCTTAGGAATATGATCTATGAGACGCGTATGTTAAAAATTATATCGCAAGGAGTATGACGTAAAAAATGTATAGATATATATGTGTCTGCTAGTACAAGGCAACAAAACTATAGCAACATGAATACAAAACAACTTCTTGTATCTGAAGTCAACAATCGTACGATACACTCTTATCATACGTTGTATTGTACTATACACTAACTATATGAAATGTAGCTAGTTTTTCAACACAATATTTTTCTGATTTTCTGATATATATGCACTATTCCTAGAACAAATACGTGACTTAAAATTATTTACACTTGATGATGATGATGATGGATTCTACGTGCTTACTATTTCATTCTCATATACTTGTACAATTTTATTTGATTTTTATTTCCATATTTATTATGATTTTCTTTGACATCAAATGCATACTTAATAATCTGTTTATATTGTAATCGAAAGGAAGTTCGAAAAATTCAAAATAATTATTCTCAACTTATTATTATTTTACGAATAATAATAATGGGTTTATGTGAAACGAAAAATAAATACAATTGAGTGATTTATATAAATTTAAAAATACCTAAAAACACCACAAAATTCAAAGGTCCTCCAACCTCGTTCAAAAATTGTCAATAATTGTATGAATCTTCAAAAAGTCTTCGAGTCAAATTTGCACAATTTACAATGTTGATAATAGTACAAGTGCAACTGCCCATAAGGAAATTTTATTTTTGGATGAAAGATATATCCAAATGTGTTTTATTTTTTATTTTTTTCACGACTGGATATCTTTTCGGATGAGTGAGATATATTTCTTTTGAAATGTATTGTAGTATCTCAAATAAACTATACAATAAAATTTGTAACGCGTGCCTTTTGTTTCCCAACTGGGGTATTACTCAGTCAGCCAGGGTCAAACAATAGGGCAGCGTAAAAACTCTTGTTGTAGAAGGAGGACCGAATTCCGCACGATTGCCTATTGGCAATCAATTCACCGACACTAGAAGAGTGTTCGGCTCGGTACTAATGGAACTACTACTGTACTCTATTTTCCTTTCTTTCTTTCTATTTTTTACAATTTTACAGAATACAAATTCAATTTCTTACACTATGCCTAAATGGAATACCTAACCCTAACTAACCTTACTTATAAAATGAAAATTTATAGGATTGACAAGTGCCACCTGGTCGCACCTAATGAATCAGTCGTCTGCCAGATCCGCCTCAGCAGAAGTCTCCAAGTGACTGATAGTTGTGTAGGGTAGCCTGATACAGGGGTCTCCTGAATCCAGCACCCTGTCCTCACACCTAGAAGAGGGAGACCTTTATAGCAATATATAGGAACAACCAACGGAGTGGCGGATGGTTGCGCTTGGTATATGCGGTTAGTCAAAATGACCCCGGGCAGAGCTGATGGCTCGCAGGCGACTACTTTAAGCGATCGATCGAGTACAGACAGCCTCGCTTAAAGCAAGAACTACTTATAGCCGTCGAGCGAATTACTGTCAGCGCGACTATAAGAGCACTCGTTCGGATAGCAAGCTATTCGAACTGGCCGATTCCAAAAATTTTAGCAAAATTTCATTTCAACTAGTATGTTGGGTTACGACTTACTCGATCAAGCATTGATTGGTTTTATTACTCTTTTTTTCTCATGCCTTACGTTGGCAAATCATACACCTTTAGTAGATTTCCATATATAAAGCATTTAAGAATTATGTAGCGTAAAATTACTATGATGCTACATTTTACGTTCAGTGAAAATTCATTTGATTGTTTCTTCTTTCTCTGTCGTCATAGTAATTGACTACACGAGTATGTGTATGTGTTTATACATCTACTGATATTACTGTATGACGACAATAAGGAGAAGAAGAAGAATCAAATTAACTTTTCTATGATACACATATTTGCTATGGTTTGTTTACGTTGTAACAGGCTTAGTTTTGACCTGTAACAAATTGTATATATTTCTGGATGGAAGAAATATCATAACATTTTCGAAATAATCTCGATATTTTTTGTTTAAATATTTCCTCAGCGAATAGGAATTATTTTTCGTTTGTAATTAAAAGGATTATCTGAAAATGTGAAAATATGGAGCACAATGAAAAAACGGGTCTCATCCAATAGATGAAATAAACATTTTTATAGGTGATTTTGGCCGCTGAATTTGAATCCGGGTTTGATTTGTCTCGTTCAGGTTTGGTCCCTAACCTGAAAATAATATGAATATTGAGAAATTCATTACTGAACTCCATTCGTTTTTCTTTTCAACATCTGGTTTATCACACTCACGTCCTATCCCTAATATTGGTCGGTCTTTTCCCTCAAAATTGACAGTTTTATAAATTTCACTTCCATCTATCTCAGAGTACCCCTAGCAGCATAACATAGTGGCCGACACCCTTTTAATTTTGAATAATAAACGTTGTTTCTGAACATTCAGTGTGTTCCAGTAGTAGGTGTGTTACATTGTTTCCCATTAAAATCTGCATTATCAACCCTTTCGCGCTATATTTTGTGTCGTTGTCATCGTGACAGTATAAGATTTTAGTTTTGGATCACTACATGAAAGAACAACGCATTGAAATCGTCGAATTTTGGATCTTAAATTCAATATCGATGGTGCAAACGCTACGATCGATTCACCAAAAATGGAGTCGCAATCACCACATTAGTGAAACAACTGTGCGCAACATTGTAAATAAATGTTATCAAACTGGGTCTGTACTTGATGTTCTGAAGCCAACCAGAGTATGGAATGCACGCAGTGCTGAGAATATTGCTGCCATAAGTGATAGTGTCGTCGAATCCCCTGGAATGTTTATTCGTCATCATTCGCAACAATTGGACATTTCTGCGACCTCCGTGCATTGAAATTTGCGCTTGGACTTGAAGTTACACCCATATAAAGTCCAATTGAACACATTCCCTGATTGGGCCCTGCAAACGACTGTTACAGATGGACTGGGGCTCGGAAAATCCCCACGTCATTGTTGATAAGTCAATGCACCCACCGCAAGTCACTGTTTGGTGCAGCTTATGGGTCGGAGATATCATCGGGCTGTATTTTTTCGAAGATAAGGACGGAAACACCGAAAATGTCAATTCTGAGCGATATCACACTGTATTTTGTGCCAGAGGTTGAAGCTTAGGGTCTAGATGATATATAGTTTCAAAAGGACGGCGCTACACCACACACAACTCGCCTCAGTTTGGACTTTTTGCATCGCGGACTCCCGAACCGTGTATTTTCCCAATGCGGTGATGTGAATTGGCCGCCCAGATCATGCGATTTGACGCTGTTAGATTTTTTTCCAGTATTACATCGGTAATTCGGACCATTTCGGAGGTCAGACTGCAAATTTTCATCAAGAATATGGCCAAAAGAGTGAGATACTTCGAAATAGTCGCAATGAACATATCCGTGAAATCTACACATTGTGTAACCTTTCGAACGGAATAAAATATTTGGAAAAATTCCGAACCATTTGCGTTCTATTCAAAATGAAACTCCCACATGTTTTAATGGAACACTCTTTCCTTACGCCTTACCTTCACCCCCTATTGGGGCTACTCTACAAAATGTACATAAAACCACCTGAAAATCAACAAATAACCACATAACTGCCCATGACTCATCCATAGAAAAGATAAATATAAGACCAACCTCCACTAACTTTGGTGCTCTTAACTTTGAATTTTAGAGTGAATCGATTTAAAAGTTTTTTTTTTTTAATTATGCATATTTGTTATTAAAAAATCGGTCACCTCAAATTATCTCGAATTCGTACACATTTCTCTTTAGTATAACTTCAACACATCATTGGGTTATAAAAAAAAAACAAAGAACTTTTTAAAGGCATTCACTTAATTAATATGATAGCTATGCTATTTTTAAATGTCTCAAAAACATGTTAACAATATTCTACAAATGTTGTCATTTTTCATATCTGAAAGTAATTTTCAATATATATTGATGAATATGTCTAGGTATGTAGGTATATGTTATGTACATACATGTATACTATCTACATATACATAACATATTATTATACTCTGACATTTTTCAAACATTTAATAACTTGTGTTCATCGCCTGAGTACATACATACTCATACATACATCATTATCTCCTTAATCTTTGTACATTTGTTTAAATTCTGAAATACGTACATGTATATATACATTGTATCTACATATTTGATATGCGTGAGAACATGTGAATGTTTTGGGTGTTTTGAAGCTTACAAGCAAGCATGCGAGTATCATGTACTATACATAAATATATTGTTGTGCTGCACGAATATATTTGCTGTAATAACTACTGACACTACTGACATATTCGATTGGTACTAGTATTGGGAATAATGTCAACAATCAAATGAATAGCGATATAAACATCAATTAATCAAGTACCAATCAATCAGTGTTTATTAATAAAACGATAGTGTTTGTTATTATTCGATATTCAAGAAGATGACTAAATATTTAGTAATATTCAATATTCAATATTCTATATGATATGTTTATAATTTTCATTATCTTTGTGGATTTTAAATATGCAGTTAATCAGAATACATTTCGTATACTCAAGTACGTATATTCATACTCTTTTGCATACTTATTCGTAATCGAAGTCAACAACATCTTCATTTATTCTATTCAATACGTACAAATAAAGTGAAATAATCTATTAGAAGTCTATCGAACATACGAAAAGGCATCCTCGTGCAGCATAGTTGGTATACATTGTTGGTATACATTTTTATGTATGCATACTCATACAAATATAATGTATTATTTGAAGAAATATATCATACGCACAAAATAACAACAACAAAAATAATAATAATAATAATAATAATACTCACTGATTGACAACACTGACACTGACTGACTGTTAATCATGTCAGAAATGTTATGTAAGCTATGCGCGAAAATATTCTGTTCCACACGCATTGGCATATTCATGGCTGACACTTGCAGGAAACAAACAAACAACACCAACAACAGTAATAATAATAATAATAATAATAATAATAATATGCGAATTGTACGTACTCGTATGTATGAATTTTTTTTTTTTTTTTGTTGCACACAGAAGCACAGCAGCATTTAAGTTAAGCTTCAACATTATTAACGCATATTTGTAAATCTACACATCTGACGATGACAATGGATGAATGTATGATATTATATACTACATATATACTTGAAGTGTTTTCATATATTTTACACGTTGTTATGGCTCCTTGGCGCTGAATTGTGTAACCCTCTATATGCTCTGGCATAACATATAAATCATACGTATCATCATTGTTCTTTCATCAGCTCATCATATTCTGGTATATATGTTCTATGTAGTATGCTTTCTAATATATAGTACATACTTTGGCAAAATAACTACCTATGATTCCACTTTTTATAATGATTTTTTTTAGTTTTGCCTTTATCCAGCGAACTCTATTCTATAATACGGAATATGGAAAGAAGAAAATAATAGTAAGAGTAGATGAAAAATCTCAGCAACATGTTGCTGCACATTTCCGATTTTTATTCTTTTTCACTTCATTGCACAAAAAGATGTGGCAGAATATTTGCTTGGAGAATCTGTCGTGAATGTATGTAACTAGTTACATATATACCAATCAGTCTTAGTCAGTCAGTGAGTCAGTCAGTAATAAGTATTTTTCACCTCCTACCATTCATTTTCTCTTTTTATTGCACTTTGCTATTTTAATATGTATTTTTTATAATATCTTACACAAGAGGCGGATAAAATCCATATCTTTATACCTACAAAAATGTGTAGAAGTGAAAAAAATGAGTGATGGCATAATGCATGCTGGCAAAATACATCGAGAACATATTTGTGGGAAAAAATTTAGCAGTAAAAAAAAGAAAAAAATGCAACGAAATATGAAATCGATGGATAGGAAAGGAAAATAAGTTCGCTACTCTTTATCTCTCTTTTTTTTTCACTCTTTACCCTACTATAATGCTCTACTATTTATTATTACACCTTTATGATGAAATATTAAAACGGAAATAAATGACAGAGCATAGCGCATCCGCTTTGTACATCATTACATACTTTTAAAATGACAAAATTGCTGCAAATTGTATGAGAATGTGAGTGTGATTTTCAGGTGGGGCTGATGGGAGCATCTTATGCCAAATATAAATTACAATTCAAAGAAAAGTTGTTGTTGTTGTGCATTTTTCATTCAGTATGTATGCACGTTTTTGTCATTTTTTGTATTGAAATGCATTGTTCATCCTTAGTCATTATGACATTTATGTTACAAGGATTTAAGAACAACATTTTAAGGATATTCAAAGAATTTTAATAAGTATTCACAAATCATTCACAAATTTAACATTTGAGTAATTTATAGATTCTTATAGAAATATAATTGAAAATATTTTGTTATGTAAATAATTTATGTACAAAATTTATTTCATTTGAAGTCAATTCAATACACTACAAAATACAAATATTCAATATTCAATGTAATAATCTCTAAATTATATATTTGTAATAAATAAGTACATCTTTTGGCATTATATATATATATATATATATATATATATATATATATATATATATATATATATATATATGTATTTAAGTGTTATGTATACATTTAAAATAAAATAAATAAATATTATTCCTTTTGAAATTTTATGTTAAGAGTAGTGTAAAAGTAAGCTCTTATTTATGAGATAAAAGAGATTTTTAATTTAAACGATTTTAAATAAAATGTTATTAAATTTTCAAAGAAAATCATATAAATTACTAAGAAAATACAATTTATGTTGATGTAATTAGATTTTACAATATCCATATATATATATATATTAAACTTATGCATTTATTGAGAAAAAATACAATATCATATCATTGTGACTGTCTACGTAATTTTATTCAATTCAATATATTCAAAAATCTTCAACTTTTATATGAACATTTATATGTAATTTGTATATACTCAAGTGGGCATAGATTAAATTTGTCTATCGTAAACATGTATATCAACATTGAACATTGGCAACATTGTCAATGTTGAGAAGAGCAACTTTAAAGTAAGAACATGTATCATTAAATCCTTTGTAAAAGAGCCTAACTTGTAGTAATCTTCAAAAAAAAAAATTATATTGAAATATTTTAATAAATTTTGAGTTTTTTGTATGCTATTGACTAAAAGAGCAATATACCAAAAAATTTGGAAATATTTAATAACTTTGCAAATACCCAAGATTCGATAGTATACACTGACATATCGACATTTAAACAGATATACTGTTGTGGTAGAAGTTTTCACTGCAGTTTTCATCTGTGAATATAATATTTTCAAAAATATCACATTCATATAAATAATTGTATACCACGGCAACATAACTATGTAGCGAAGGATGATCAGACTAATTTTCTATAATACGCTTTAGTTTGTGCATTTTATGTTTTCTCTCGAAAATTATGAAAATACATATTGAACAACATACTTTAGTATAAAAGATAAGGCGTGGGTTTTTATTCAATTTCACTCATTCACCAACTAAATGCATTCGTTAGTGAAAATAATCTAATGAAATGTTGATAGCAGTTGATTAAAAAGAATATTGCCCTTCAAATATTCTCTCATCCACTGTCGATTGAATCGATAATAGCTTATGTCGGCCAAATAAAAATTAAATAAATATTATACAATCGTTAAAGTTATTGTTGGCCACAAACACAACTCCTCATGCTAGAATATAATTTGTATAGATCTGATAATATCAGACAGTCAAAATCATCGTCATTATCATTGGGTAAAGCATAACTTTCTCTATTTAATATAGTAAAAATACAATACTTTACTGGTCATCTTTTATATATATATATTTTTTTTTTATCTTTTGTTTTGGTTTTATATTGACCCATATGAATTCTAATTTCTTCTCAAAAGATAAACGACATGCAAGAAAACAATATATATGCGTCTATATGAATATGTGTGCGTACGTATGTGGTTAGAAATTTTCCTTTCAGTATATAACGTGGCGTTATCGCATGATTTTACCATTTTCCATTTTTGGGTTTTTTTTTGTTGGTTCATCTCGATTTTCTTTTCTTGTTACTTCTCATTCAGCTTTCATTTTATAATACAGCTGTCGTTTTATATGAATTTATTGCTTTTATACTCTCTTGCATACATAATGATTTTGTGAAAATTTATTTCATTTTCAAGAACTCCAACAAAAACAAAAAAAATAAATAAAAATAAAAAAATAAAAAAAGAAAGACATAAAAAAAAGATTGCGCCTCTTAGTCTACATACTTACATGTACATATGTTTGTATGTAGGTGTATACTATTATGCTTTGCAAAACAAATAAAACATATTTCCCACGCATTTACCCAACTACAATGGCATAATGGAGAAATCCTTAATATAGGTGACTCTGAAAAGACTCCTAATATTCATTCATCTTATGAGAGTGTTTTTTCTTGTTTTGAGAGCCTTTTAAATGGGTTCTTATAAACGACTTAATGAGCCTTTCTTTGTAAAGAAAATAAATAATTTTAATGAAACGTTTTGGAGTCAAAACTAATTCCTCATTTTTTAAAATTTAATAATTAACATTTTTGTAGCTTAATGAATACTGGAGTCCTCATTATATGAAAAATCTTTTAACACTAATATTTAAATACTCTCAGTAGTAGAAACTGTCCTAAGAGAGAATTGAAAACCTTTAGAATAATTTTGAGTATTCTTTTAAAAAAATATTAGAAATATGCACATATTTTAGTTTGCTGGGTTATGTACATACACTCGTATATATACACATTTGCATATGTGGATTCCAGTTTAGTGGTAAGAGCATGTCTAAAAGTGTGTAAAATTTAGGATATTCTATTTGATATATGAAATACATATGTAGACATTTGTATATAAATAAAAATCATCAATTTCAACTCATCAATTTATTTACGATAATAAATAAGTATGATGATATATCTATGGTTGTAAGACATGCTTGGCTGATTAGTGCTGAAATTGCATAGGTAGTGGAAATTTTGTGAGATTTCCTTATGAATTTTTAGATATGTGCATTAAGGTCGATGTGATATATGTAAATAAACAATTGGATATTTTAAAGGTTTTAAGCGATAAATAAATTTTTCTTCTTTTTTCTATCTCTTAAGCAATTATTAGTATATAAATCTGAGGGGTAAATATATTGTAATACATAAACATGAGAAGCGTTATTGATGATCTAATATACCATAAATGGATTAAATTTGGTAAAATATAATTATAATAACAGAAAAGTGCATGGAATATCAGAAGGTCTATTAACTATTTGACGAACACAATGTTGATAGACCATAAAATTGAAGTGCAATGTATTTGCAACATATGTTGAGAAACATATTGTGTTTACAATGGCAAACTGCTGAGTTCGTGAAACATGAAACATGGAATTTATTTTTTCAAAAAATATAAATCTTTTCTGACGTAGTCGCTTTTTGAATTATACGATTTGTTGATTTCCTCAAAGTAGACATCTATTTCAGTGATGACGTCATCGTTAGATTAAAATTCTTTAATTTCGAGTAATTCTTTCATGATTGAAAGGGGATATAGTGGATAGAGCTGAGATTTGTGGCGCTATTTATGCAATTTTTATTCATTTAGGCAGATAACTTCTCAAAGTCTATATGAGACCGGTATTGTGAAGTTTTCAAGGAGATGGATGAAATTTCGAATCTAATCAATACTTTACATCATCGATTTAAAGACTTCGGAAAGCGTTGAATTTAAGGAGGCTACACAAATTTATAGAGTAAATGAATATAAACCATTTTTGATAAAAATTTATTATAGGCATGCCATATTTTTTATTATGAAGCAATGTTTTAATATATTTGATTGATGATATTGGATATATTAATATGCAAATTTTTTCTTATAATCATAAAAATATAAAATCCATTGTATGAATATTAAAAAAAAAAAAAAATTAAAATAATAGAATATTTTTGATAACCAAAAAAATAGCGAAAAATCACTCACACCCATTATTTCTAAAAAAAATCAATATCCGTTTTAATATCTCCGTTGTTATCCTTGCAACAGTACAAAACAAAATACAAAAATATATCGTATTTATATGTATAAATATGTATATCCCTTTTAAAAGTCAATTTCCTCATTTGGAAGTTATGCCTGTGCTGGTTCTTTTCTTCTAATACTTTGATTTAATAGTAGTACAACAACAACAACAACAACAAATAGTATAAACAACAGCGAAATCCCCCAAAATGTAAGTGATGCGTGTATACAAAGTAAGTGAGGATAAGTGGGGATGGTCGATGGAACAAATTTCAAAAGTATTTTAATGCCATTTTGATTTTGTCAATAATCTTATTGCTATTGTTTGTTGGTGTTGTTTCTAACTCAATCACGCAACAGCTAAATGTCAGCACACTGTGTGGTATATCCCCATATTTGTATCCCCCCCCAACTAAATGTGAGCCAGAAAGAGATCGAATGACAGTGAAAAAAAAAAAATTAAATAAAATAATAAAAATAAAAATGTTGCCACTTGTTAGAAAATCCCTGTGATAAACTTAAAGCGCCATTGACTTTTTGGGTTATATTTAACTACATGCATAACATAAGTCTATATTGAGGATGAGTATGTATGTGGGTGTGCTGCTTGTCACTTGTCAAACGGAAATTAAATATTTTACAAATCGCACGCACAACAATACAATCGAAATAATAATGCCAACATTGGAGATTATCATACAAAAAAAAAAAGAAAAAAAAGCAATTTCAATGACAACTGAAGCTGGTCGAAGATATTACAGAAAACAACAACAACAATACAAAAATAAGAATGAGAGAGACATGGTAAAAAATAAGAAGATCAAGTGGAATGAAATATAGGGGGAAAAAACTGCAACAAAATGAATGAATAAAATAAGAAATGAAGAAGATAAATGAGGTGCAAAAAGGATTTAATAGTCAAAAAAAAGTAAAAGAAAACAACATCAATAGCACTGAAAAAGTTTAAATTACAAGCAAGAAAATATCTACAACAATAGCAATAGCAAAAAGATGTCAATTTTTTCTAAACAACATGTTCTATTACAAGTTACGTATACCCCATGGTAATGATCCTAAAAAGAAACAAAAAAAAATATCTACTTTCCAAAACGTTTTGCACATTACACACACAACAGGTGCAAAAAAAAAAAATAGTATTATACAATACAATAGCTATTTATTTATTTATTTTTTTTTTTGTATTTTCCTGTATGTGCTCGTGACAGTGCCTCTTCATCGCTCTATGATCGTGTATACAGGGTGAAAATCGTTGTGACGCAAATTTATTTTAGTTTTAACAAAACAAAGTTTCGCTGGAAATACAATATTATTCATTATAATCGTGGTGCACACACACATATACACATATACACATACACACTGGCTAAAGTTAGCCAGTCGGTACTAATGTATGCGGCACAAATATAGTGGGAAGCCCTACGCCAAAAGACGTATACCAAGATGGCGAAAAAAGTCTACAGGCTGAGCGCTATAAGGGTCATATGCGTCTTCAGAACAGTGTCGCACGAGATTGTAGGTGTCATATCTGTCACTATGCCACCCCATATAATGGCATCGGAGCTGCACAGAGTCTATAGCAGGACCAAGAGTCTGCACAGATATCTAACGGATGCCGAACGAAAAGAGGAGAGGCAGGCGAGCCTGGATGAATGGTAGCAACTTAGGGATGCCGCGAATAAAGGAAGATGGACGCACAGGCTCATCAAGAAAGTCCAAAGCTGGATTGAGAGAAGTCACGGGGAGACTGACTACTACCTAATGCAATTTTTGACCGATCACGGGTGCTACAGGAAGTACTTCCTCAGGTTCGGCCATGCCAATGCCAGAGAATGCTCGTTCTGCGATAGTGTCGGCGAAAACGTGGGGCACATATTTTTCTTCTGCCGGGGATTTGATGCGGAGAGAGCAGCCATCGAGGAAGTCTTTGAAGAGAGGATGACACCCGACAACATCGGTTGGGCCATATGCTACAATTGAGGTTGGTGTGGTCACAGATGAAGCCGCGGTCAGCGGCAGCACTTCAAGAGCTCAGAATGAAGATGGGCCAGCGAAGAACTGCAACTGAAGAAACAGTTAGTACTGTTGAATGTGAATAGCCTTAATGGCTAATCTAGGCCCTGCGATGTAATGATTAACGGCGATCCCGCAGTGTTGATAACTAGCTATAGACATCGGACTTAAGGGTTTAGTACGAAGGCGTACTGTGTCGCGAGTCCAACATGACTGGGCGTTGTCCCGAATGAGGTGTACCTTTAGCGAGCAGTATGAATCGTACATGCCGCCCGAGATGACGGTATTTTGTGAAGATTCCCCCTCCGAATTAAAAAAAAAGACATACACACATACATACATATTTGACATAAACAGATGTGACGAACTTTTGTCAAGCTATTATGTGAATAATGCGCAATTCCGGAGAACATAACATACAATTTTGCTAGTTTTCTTTCAGACCTTCCTTAGAAACTTTATCTTGTCAAATGCATACCGTCGGACGACCTAGCAATTGCTTGATAATCATTTTAATAAAAGCAATTTTGCATATCTCAAAAAAAAAAAAAAGAAATACTGCTGATTTAACTGAACCAGTGACAATCTCAGGATACCTTATATTTAGATCGTCCTGGATTTCTTTGATTCATGTACAAGTCTTTCTGCGTAAATTCAGAGGCTAATGAATGAATAAACTAAAAGCAAAACATGTTTAGAAAATTTACAAAATGCTCTACAAATTAAAAACGACAATTAATTTCAATGCCTTCTGTCACCAGTTCAGTCAACCTGCCCTGTATATGAAGCATAATAAATTCACGTATTGCGACAATGTTGTTCTCAATATAATACACACAAATAAATATATAAATCGTTGGAGAAAATAAAAATCCCAAAATCTATGCTCAATCTGTGTATATAATTCTTGTTGTTGTTGTTGTTTTCCTTATTATTATTACTATTGTTATTGTTTCTATTCTCGCATTTGTCTTTGCCTTCGTTCGTTTTCAATTTCGATTGCTTCGATTGTTTATTACTTAGTTGCTATATATTTACGTGCTGCCGTTGGTGTTGCTATTGTTGTTAGTGTAATATTTGTCATTATATATTACAGCAAGATTTGTTTTCACGTAAAACGACTCACACCCATCTATGTATATGATTGTGTGTGTGTGTAGGTATGCTTGCATATATGCATGCGCATATATGTACGTATGTATATTGTATATGTATGTGTACATACACGTATTTGGCAATTGACTAAATTCACAGTGGCAACAACAACAACAAGAAGAAGAACAGGAGCATTTATGTCGACAATGACGATGAAATCACCAGCAATTTCAACAATTCACGAAGAATTGTACGAAAGCACAAACCAACAAGCCAACCAACGCAGCAACCAGTCACCATCAGTCCTTATGGCGTCACAACGACACAAATGCACACACACACACGCGCGTATTCAGTGAGAACAATTCAGCGTATTTGGCAGCGTTAGAAGCGTATTTGCTGCTGTACGTACTGATAAAAGCATTAAAAGTCAAAACAAATTGATTTTTTTTTGTTTTGCTTTGTTTTGTTTTGTTTTGTTTAGTTTTGTTTTGCTTGCACGCAGGACTTTATTTTTACTCATAGTCATACTGAAGTAGATGGTAAGAGAGTGTTGAAAAAAAAAAAACAAAAACAAAATAACTTTTAAATTGTACTTTTTAAGTTTATATGACAACAATTGTGAAGAAAAGAAGAGCGGCAAACAGGGGATAGAAAAATAAGTAGAAAATATAATATTAAGAAAAGTAAACGAAAGAATTAGAACAAATCGAAAGCGCTGCGAAATGAGAATATTTTCTATGAGAACATTTGTCATACTTTAATATTTCATTTAACAGAAATGCAACGAGAGTGGAAAAATATTATGCATTTGTAATTAAATTGGTGGTATATTAAATTGCATTAGTGTCGTTAAAAAAAAGTAGATTCTCTGATGGAACTCAGAGAGCAACAAAATCGGATAAATCAGAGATATATATATATATATATATATATATATATATATATATATATATATATATATATATATATATATATATATATATATATATATATATATATATATATATATATATATATATATATATATATATATATATATATATATATATATATATATATATATATATATATATATATATATAGTGAAATCGTTTAACTACAGAGAGACGTTGGATTGTATTTCTATGCTCCATAAAGAAGGCAAGGATGAAGACGGAGATCGAGATTACAAAGCAATTACAAAAAGTACCGGGAATCTTATATCAATATACGTTATATACTATATACTAGACATCTGCATGGATATATCCAAAAGTGGCTTCAACACACTCGTTTATTTTGAGTACTGCTTACTTTCTTTACACTCAAAACAGCAATATGGATAAGTAAGAGGTCAGAGAGTTTATTGCACTGGCTGTTCTGTTCAAAAGCAAATGGCTACAAGTTGAGAAGTGGCAACAAATATTGAGTACAATACCATATGATCGAATACCATTGGATCTTAAAATTCAACAGGAGGCAATGAAAGCGATGTGCCGACTATACTCGTATGGTTACTGACACGATAATGGAACTTCGGGTCACAAAGAATTCTTCAGGAGGATATCAGAATATTATCCACTACTCTTGGCTCCTAAATATAATCTTAAGCCCATCGTTTCATTTGGGAGAAAATTTTAAGTTAAATTTCTGACTCGTGAACAATGGAGTGATCCAAAGCTCATTCTACCAAGACTCTGGATCCGGATGGTACTTGGAGGAAAGCGTCAAGTATCATTATGCTATGGGAGAGGTGGGAACTGTTTTTTGGAAAGTAGCAGAATGGATAATTGAGAGGGAACGGAGAGGGAAACAGATAGGTATCTGCAGTGACAGCCAAGCTGCACTAAAGACCCTGTAGAGCTCAGAACTTTCATCGAAAATTGTTCATGAATGTAAGATGAAGATAATTTTGGTTGCAAAATGAAATATCCTTGTACTTATCTCGGTTCCTGAACACAGTGGTGTCCAAGGTAACGAAATAGCCGATAAATTGGACAACTGCGTTTCATGGTATATACCACTGGGGCCAGAACCAGTTATCGGAATCAGTTCTACAGGCATCATGATCTGGATCAACAATTATGTTAGTAACCTACATAATGATCATTGGTACAGCCTTCAAAGCTGTAAAACTGCAAAGTGTTTTGTAACGAATCCGAACAGAAAGCTGTCGAACTTCCTTTTGAAACTTGGAAAGAAAGATGTTCGCTTAATGGTCGAAATCATCACAGGACATAATCAATGGGGCCAACATATGGCTAACATAGGTATTATTGGAGATCCAATATGTACATCTTATTTGGACAAGGAGGACAGCACAGAGCATTTCCATTGTGTTTGCCCTGCCTTCGCTCGAGCAAGTGTACGCATCTTTAAATCTTTCGTTAAAGAATCTGGAAAATTCTCTCGGGAAGATTGAAATCCCCTCCCACCTCATCCACTTTCCCATATCTCTGTTCCCTTCCCTTCCCTTCCTACTATCTTCCATTTTCCTGAGCTTTAAATAGAATGGACTTCTTAGCCTGAGTGTTTAAGTGCGTACCACTCTAATCGGTGCCACTTGGCTCATCCTCACATCCATACATCCATAAGTGTGTGAAATAAGGAATTTTGATATATGAATGTATACTGCAGAGAGATCATCCAAATACTGATATAACCCATTGAACTAATTCTCTTTACACTTTGTATGGTGTACACTGGTGTTTATGGATTGACTAAGTTAAATTCCAAAAATCTTGCAAAAAAATAATTTTTTGAAAACACCAGTCATCCTCTCGAAGAAAGTGTAAATCACTTAAGCTTCAGTGACATTTCTGAGGATAGATATCATCAGAGATTTACAGGGTGAGCATTTATTCTCTTCGATAGAGGACTCGGCTTCTAATTTGTCTATTTATCCCACAGTAGCACTTGTTAGCTACGAGTAGTGTTATTCTCCAGACTAATGTCTCTTTATACTGGTGATGACTCTGATTACAAGGTAAAGGAAAGCCTTTCACTACTTCAAAAGTGTAGCAGAAATATTATACAAAATGATAGCACTCTTTATTTGTCTGTTGCCACCAGGTATTTTATAACCCAAAGAACTATAATCAATTATCACTTTAATTCATAAAGATCCAATAAAGTCATATGTCACAACTTCAACTTGAACATCTCATAATAGTGCCGTCATAATTGTAAGTGATATTGCAATACTTAGTTAGCTGATATTCTTATCTTTCATCTTCTTATTTGGTCATCACAACCGAGTATCGTTTGTGACAGAATCTTAAATTAAAAATGCCAAAAGCAAGTAAAAATATGAAAATGAAAGTTATGAGAAAGAAGTAAATACAAACGCCAATAACACAAAAAAAAACATAGGTTACAAAGTTGTACTGTGTTAAATCCCTTTTGTATAGAAACCAATAACATTTTTTGAAGTATTGCACACATGAGCATTATTTATATATTCTGAAAGTAGGGTCAAAAACTAGGTACCCGTGTGTGATCGTTTTTCTAGAACAATTCGTTTATTATGTTTTTTAGACGCAGATTTATTTTTTCAATTAATATTACTTATACGACTTTTTTTTAATAAAAATTGTGTTGCTTCTGAGTTAAAAATGCCTTCTGAATTCAAATATTTATTAAATTGGTAGTACAACCACTTTCAAATCGCAATATATTTTCAACTCATACTGACTGTAATTAATTACATCTAGTACATTTATTGATTTATTATAATTTTTATCATTTACCATAGTCATTTGTAATAAACTTTCAGGATGTTAGAGACATATTCTCGATATTAATGAGAAAGTTGTTGTGCTCTCAGCACTAAACAAACCGATTTTAAGAATTATAGAACCATATTTCTAACTCTTTGAAAACCAAATATTAGTTTCCCATACTCCAAATATTTAGGGCAAGCAATACATGAACACGGAAGCATCATGTATGCTACTAAGCATTCCACCACTAAACATCTCGTAAATATTTACGATAATTTTTATGATTTTCAAAATTACTTTTTGTTTGCAAAAAAATATGTATAATAATACGTAAATGTCATGTATCTTATACGATGAATATGTAGAGAGACAGATAAATATACCAAATGTACATACTCGTATGTGTTAAACCGTCTATCGATATAGGATAGGTCTCTGTGTACTGATGGCACATTTATGTTCATTCATATGCACCTACCTACATACCAATACATACTCGTATATATGTACTAGCATACTTTTACAGACTTTTTTTTCGCGCCATTTCGAACTATTAAATTCAATGGTCGCATAATTTTGAGAGCATGTTTTTTTTTTCTTTACCATCGGCGAGGCGATGAAAATTTTTTAAATTGTTCAAACGATAAAGGATGGGGCAAAAAAAAAAAATGCACACAAACGAAAGATGTAGCTACACGCCAAGAGGATTGAGTAGAGTAAACATAAAAAGAAGTAAATTCAAAAACGCTAAAAAGTCGTTAAACGACAATGACAACGACGTTATAAAATGAAAACGGATATTGTTATGCTGATTTTGATGGCAATGATGCTTATACTTATGCTTATGTGCCATAGTAATTGGCAGTTTATGCTGAAGGACAATAAAACGTTTGTATCTATATACTCATTGGATGTGGTATATATGGGATGTATATATGTATGTACGATAATAGAAAAATGCATAAAATTGCAAAGACAAACGCATAATAGGATAGTAAATAACTATGGCAGACTATGCTAAGAATATTTATATATACTGATAGTGATACCAAATTTACAAAAAAAATATTTTTAATCCAAATTTAATTTAGTTTGCCACAAAAAAAAAATTATAGCAAAAATCCTCAACAATATCTCTTGAACCTCTTCTAAAATATTGTACCATTGAAAACCGCTCCATAATCACTTAGTTAATATAATGCCTCAAAAAAAAATAATCAAGGTGCCATAGTAAGTATTCTTAATAGCAAGTAATTAATTTTTGTCGCCTTCCCACTGTGCTACACACCACATTGAATACGTAATATATATTTAACCACATTGAATGGATTAAAGGACAACATTTCGGTGGATTATTTAACTGGCCGTCAGTTTAACATTTTCATTCACAGTAAGTCGCTCTCGTATACGAGTACATATGTAATATTAATATTTTATATCCCACCGGCCTGCAATGCACAGATTAAATGCAAGCATAGTTGGATAGAAATATGCAAATACACATTGGGTGTGATGATGTAGATAAAATAATTTCAATTTTAATTAAAATTCGGTTGCCACTCAAAATTAATATGCAGGATTGTTGTAAAAATTGAATTTTACGATCGTAAAAACACCTAAAAGTATGCAATTATATATTATGCTGCATTCATAATATTTATAAATGCTGATTTCAGTAGTTTCAATTTTAAAGTACCTCAAATTATGCTATATAATTTTGATGATTTCATTGTAATTAAGTTTATGAATTTTATTTAAACATAATTTTATTTAAAATATCATTTTAAATCGCATTAATATGATATTGCATGAACTGGTATTTAGTACATCGCCTAAAAGTATGTAATCTTTTGTTTTTATTTCCAAAAAAAAAAAACAAACAAAAAATTGCATTCATAAACTCTGCTAGAATTGAACAATAATTAATATGCAATGTTTTGCATTTGCCATATTGCCCTACGCTACAGGGTGATACAACCGAAAGGTGAAACATTTGTAAATTTATTAATTTTTATTTGCAAAGTTCTTCATTAAATTCCTTTCAAATTTTATTGTGTTTTGTTTCAAATGGGCTTTCAATTTATATTCGAAATGAATAGCAAAACTGTTTGTTAAGTTTATATACGCTTCCTTTAACTTAAAGTACTCAATAAATACCAAAAGCCGAAAACTGAACATAGAAAATTTATCAAATTATCACAAAGAAATGAAATCAATTTCGAATTCGTTAAGAAAGTGAACTACTGAAATTGATAAAAGGTAAAATTTGATTAACGTTGTGTCTAACCTTTTAAAAAATGCGCTTAAATACAATCTACAAATAACCATCATACTTGAGTGAGATGCGTCAGAGCATTCGTAGTTCGCTATCGAAAAAAAATTATCTTCTAAAGTGAATGATTTTCTGAAAATCAACAACTTGATAGATTCATTTGCAATTGAAAAAAACAAAAAAGGAAATTCATAGTTTATTAATACTAGCTGAGCCCTGCTTATGGAAAAGCCAGTACCAACCTGTATGCACGCAATTTATTGTAGCATAATTTTCAGCATAGCAAGAAAATGATTTTAATTGTTGCATAACCAAATGCAACAACTGTAGCATGCATATTTTAAATTCAAAGTAAAAACACGATGGCTACGATGTGAGCAAAGAAAACGAAATTTGAGACACCAATGGGTGGGTTTCTAAAGAAAAATGCATACTATACTATGAAGAAAGAAAAAAAAGAAGAAGAAGAAGAAAACACACAACAACAAAATATATATAAGAATTTTACAAAGCATTTGAATTATATATATTTAATATACAGATGTACATTAAGCCGTACCACCATACAGGCAAATTAAAATAAGTGCGTCGCACACCTTCGAATCCCAAATATTTTTGCATGCTGATTTCGGAAAAAAAATTTTTTTTTTTTTTTTTGTTTGGCCGAACGTAGGTGTCGCCCATTGAAATTTTAAAATCGGTCTATAAATGCATATAAATGAGATCTGATGGGTAAGTACTAGAAGGAGGTACTTGAGGATAATAACCGTTGAAGCAAAAAATTGCGACAAAAATATCGCTATATGAAACTTTAAGATCGGTCTATAAATGCCGAAGTTATGACGAAAAATTTAAAAAGGCGCCCCCTACGTTCGGCAAAAAAATGAAAACATGTTTTTTAAAGAGTTCTACTGGAATAATCAAAATACTTCCTTAGCAAAAGTTTAATAATTTTTTACGTCCTTTAATTTTTTGCCATTAGAGTGGTACATTAGGGCGATAGAAACTGTTGTATGGTGAGTAAATAATACAACGGGACACTTGAGGTTAATGATCTTTGGAGCAGAAATTGGTCTTCTCGAGACAAAAACATCAATATATCATACTATAAGATCCGACTGTAAATGCCGATGATATAACGAAAAATTTAAATGTACGACCCCTACGTTCGGTCAAAAAAAATTTTTTTTTTTCCGAAATCACCTTGCAAAAACACTTCATATTCGATGATGTGCGGCGCACTTTTTAGGTGTTTAAGGAACGGCCTAATGTACATATCGCTTTAGTCGCTCGTTTAGCTGTGCTCTGCCATTGTATGAGCGTAAAGCCAGTAAAGCACAATACAAGTATTAAATACAAGTGTATTTGAAACAGTTAATACAAAACGAAATTAATGAATTTCAAAGTAGACGAACACACAAATAGTTGAGTTTAAATTCTCCTATTGCAACTGCACCTAAAAATATGCAACAAGAAATTGTATTACAAAACGATGGTAAAAATTTAATCAAATAAATAATATGACATTTTTTTAATTTCCTTCTTTATATCATACTATACCATACATATATATTTATATTAAAGTTCGCATTTTGGAAACAAAAAACAAAACTGAAACTTCTGTCTGCCGGTAGATGTTTCCTTTAAATGTTGCTTACATTTAACAGAGAATTTTTGAATCAAATTTATATCAACATGGAATATATAAACTGTCATCTAAAATAAATAAACTTTCTGCACAGACAAACACACACCCAAACACACGCACACACATTCATATCCGGGCATAGGTATGCATCCATATGTGTATGTATATAAATAATATCCATATATCTTTTCGTCATTCTTCCACACCACTCACGTTCAGAAATTGCTATTGTTTGTGAAATCGTGTAAATTTTTGTGTTAACGTTGCTTAGCAAATGGCTCTAGGATATGAACCCTTCGTATGCACAGTGTATAGTATGGTGCTGCCTGTTCTATTTGTACAAATCCTTTATATCTTTCTTTCTCTTTTTAATCAGCTCTATCAGTGCTCTATTTTCATTATTGTTTTGCTGTTTGTTGCCTTGCCCGCAAAACACTTTTCGTGGCCGCTGTCAACATGACATTTTATATATTTAAAATGTTAAAAGCACGAGTTGCTATTGTGTTTTTATACCCTGCATAATGCAATATGCATGGTATATTCATTTCGGTCAGATGTTTGTGTCCACTTGAAGGAATCTCCGGAGATATAGACATGGATATATATTCGTGATCAGCGTCGATTAAATTTTCGATTTAACGATGTCCGTCCGTCCGTCCGTCCGTCCGTCCGTCCGTCCGTCCGTCTGTCTGTCACCTGGCTGGTTCGCACGATAACTTGAGTAAATATTGAGCTATTTCGATGAAATTTGGCATAAGTAATCTATGATCCAAGGGTACGGAGGGGATTGATATTGGGCATGATCGGTCAATAACCACGCCCACACCAAGCATTCAAAGCGACTAACCTCGAAATTTTTAAAATCTTTAACTTGCTATAACTCACATAATATACGACCTGGGACAACAATATTTGGCACATAGACTTATATTATACTACTATATAACCTCGCCAAAAGTGGGTGAGCCACGCCTACTTTCTAGCGTAGCTCTCATACAAAGTGTCTGTACTTATTTTAAATTGAAACAGCTGTAACTTCTACAATCTTCTGTCCAGAATAACCATAATTGACACTGAGATTAACATAGTAGTTGGAAATAATATGGCAGAATTTGGGTCTCCCATACAAAGTTGCGGAAATTAAAAAAAATGTTAACGGTTATAACTTGCAAACTATTCAGCGTAGAATAACGAAATTTAAGGTGTGGATTAGTATTGTACGAGCAACTAGGCTCACAGAAAATGGGCGCACCACGCCCACTGTTTATCGTAGCCCCCATACAAATTTTAAATTGAAACAGCTGTAACTTCGGCAATTTTCTGTCTAGGATAACCATAATTGACACTTAAATTAATATCGTAGTCGGCAAAAATCTGGCAGAAAATCTGTGTGCCACGCCCACTTCTTCATGAGTCTCCCATACAAAGTCAAGGGAATTAAACTAAAACTTTTAAGCTCCATAACTTACAAACCATTTAGCGTAGGACAACGAGATGTAAGGTATGGAATAGTATTGTATGAGCAACTAGACTCACTTGAAATGGGCGCACCACGCCCACTGTTTATTGTAGCCCCCATACAAATTTTAAATTGAAACAGCTGTAACTTCTGCCTAAAATAACCATAATTGACACTTAGATTAATATCGTAGTCGGCAAAAATCTGGCAGAAAATCAGTGTGCCACGCCCACTCCTTCATGAGTCTCCCATACAAAGTCAAGGGAATTAAACTAAAACTTTTAAGCTAAATAACTTACAAACCATTTAGCGTAGGACAACGTGATTTAAGGTATGGATTAGTATTGTATGAGCAACTAGGCTCACAGAAAATGGGCGCACCACGCCCACTGTTTATTGTAGCCCCCATACAAAGTCAAGGGAATTAAACTAAAACTTTTAAGCTCCATAACTTACAAACCATTTAGCGTAGGACAACGAGATTTAAGGTATGGATAAGTATTGTACGAGCAACTAGGCTCATAGGAAATGGGAGCGCCATGCCCACTGTTCATTGCAGCCCCCATGCAAAATGACTGAAATTCTTTTAAATTTAAACAGCTGTAACTTCGGCAATCTCCTGCCTAAAATAACCATAATTGACACTTAGATTAATATCGTAGTCGGAAATAATCTGGCAGAAAATCAGTGTGCCACGCCCACTCCTTCATAGGTCTCCCATACAAAGTCGAGGGAATTAAACTAAAACTTTTAAGCTCCATAACTTACAAACCATTTAGCGTAGGACAACCAAATTTAAGGTGTGGATTGATATTGAAAAATTAATTAGATATACCAGAAAGAGATACGTCACGCCCACTTTTTATATATCTTCCGTATAAAGTGTCGGATTTATCTTAAACATTAAAACACCCATAACTTACTAATTAATACGCCTAGGTCAACTCATTGCAACCTATGTAGTTTAGTATTATAGGCAGAAATTGATCCTCCAAAATTGGTGAGGTACGCCTGCTTTTTAATGTAGGTCCTATACAAAGTAGTGGAAGAAAAGGATGGATATACGAGCAAACTTTATATATATATATCTCTACATATGCAGGGTATAATTTGGTCGGCCCCAGCCGACTGTAAGGAGATTTTTCTTGTTGTTGTTGTTTTTCATGTCCGCGCTATTGCCGTTGACTGACAACATAACTGACATTGCTATATTTCTTCTAGTTTCTACCTTGGCCCGCATCTATACAGCACCACCTTCACATACCTTTACACTCATAGATATTTATTTATTTGTGTTTTATCCTTTGTGTGTGTGTGCGTGTGTGTGTGTGTTGCTCTCTGTTTATTTACTTATTTATTATTGGATATACATAAAATATATACATTTTTTGCTGTTATTTATTTTCATCTTTCTTCATTGTATACCATTATTTTCTATTTTTTTTTTTTTTTGTTTGTTTTTGAATTTATTTTATTTTTATAGCACAATATTTACACAATTACAAACAATAATCATTTTAAGCTACTTTAAATCAGTCAAAGTACACTAACCTAGCAGACGACATTCATGCGCGCACATGCCATAGTTTCATTGTTTGCAAAATAAAAGGGTTTTTTTTCGAAATTATATCTCAATGATTGAGATTATGGCAGCTCGTGGTATATATTTATATTGTATTAAACTGAAAAATTCTTCAGAAATATTCGCACAATAATAAATAATAGTGATACGATGATTTATATTTATTTGTAGAACATTAAGTGGCTGAATAAAAGAGTCAAATAAACATGTTTTCACACTTCTATTGCTGTAACTGATTAGATGAGAATAGTTAATAATACCGGAAATACAATATAAATAGCCAACGCCCATAATGATGATGATGATGATGATGATGATGATAATCCCCATATCCATACCGTAGAATTCACATTGATGACACATGCGAAAATATTGGCAACAATGTCAGCTTTATTTGTCTGGAGGACATTCACTAAGAGTCATTCAATCGTCTTCACAAGAAAAACAAAACAAACAAAAAATACACACAGACACTCACATACACAAAAGTGAAATGAACGTGTACAAAATTACAATCGAGAACAATTACTATGACTTGCTATGTACATACATCACTCACTCAAATTCACATCAGAATTCGAAAGAGAAAAAAATAAACCAAAACAGAGCAAATGATAAAAAAAAACATGTAGATACTCCATCAGCGAAAACAAAAAATATATAATTTTCTGGACTACATAGTATCTCATTGTAAGGCAAACGAACGCATAGTATCTACTACATAGTACGTACGTATACGTTACGTTTTTTTTTTTTTTGAAATTCGATGTTTGTCATTGTCAATGGACCATGAATATTCAAACTTGTATGTATGTATAAAGAAAAGCGAATTGGGTGTTAAGAATTGAGCTTATTGATTGGTTGACTGTTTTTTGTGTTTGGTGTGATGTAACGATGTGCTATGCTGCCACCTTTTCTTTTGCTGCTAGATTGTCAATTGTCGATTTGCTGCAATGGCATGAGATGACGCAAATATTTTATTTTGGAGGACGCAATGACCTGTTAGAATGACTATTACAAAAAAAAACACTAAAAAAAAACTACAATACTACGTGCCATGATATATATAGAAAAAGCTATATGATAAAACAATAACAAAAGTGGTTTAATTTAGTTTCTTTTTTTTTTATTTCTATACAAATTTAACACCCATCAAAAAGATTGCAAAAAGTTGAAATTTGTAATAAAAATTTTGTTTGAATTAATTAAAAAAAAAAAAAATTGAAGCATAGTTTTCGGGGTATACATATATTTATATTTTCTCAATACAGAATATCCGCATAAATAAATTTGAATATTAAGAACATTTTGAAAAGCTTAATATGAACAATACTATAATCTTGATACTCTACGCCATTACAAATGTTTTTCTGTTCGAGGTAGGCATGGCTTTAATCCAATAGCATCTATTTTCAAACATACTAGCACATTGATGAAATTAATCGTATGGACAGAGCAAAGCAATGTCAAGAACATACTTTTGTATGAGATCTAGGCTTGATTTTTGTCCAATTCCATCCATTAATAATTTCAATTTATATGCACAAAGTGTGAAAAGAGCCATGCTGAAGCAGATAGAAGTGATTGTTATTCGATTTAGCCCATTTTCGAATATGTCTATTAGTTAGTAAATAAAATTGTATATGCCGAGTTTTAGCTTGATAATTTCATATTTTATATTTTATATTTTATATGGCCATCCACAATCAGGTCTCTCGGATATGTGTACCAGGGCATGAAGGACACGAAGATATCGAATGGCGGACCTTTATGCCAAAAAAGGGCTGAAGGTCCATTTATAGGTCCTACTCCGTTCTTTGGCTGCAATAAAAACAACATAAAACAGGATACCAAGAAATGGATCCAGCATAACATCAGAGAATATTGGAATTTCTGAGCTTTGACGCCAAAAGAGCAAACACCGTTCTCTCCTTAAACAAAAAGAATCTTAGATTACTCTCAGGAGCACTAATGGGCCACTTCGTATGCAATAAATACTTATACAAAAAATGACAACCCAACACAATTACTTGCAAATGCTGCTGTGATGAGTAAGAGTCCATGGAACACCTAACCATAACCTGTGATGCACTAGACCACAGGAGGCACAAAATCCTAGATTCATACCTACTAGAAGATGAAGACCTTTAGATGCTCCCCCCGAAGGAGCTGGTTCGATTTCTCGATATATTAAATATACTAAATAACTAAGTATAAAGGGATGCACAATAGACCAGGTTGGTCGAAGTGCATAAAGGCCTTAGCCTAACCCGTAATACCATTACCATTACCATATTTTCGTGCGCAAAGTGTAGTGAAATATACATAAGAAAAAACACAATTTTGCATTGGTGTTACATGTAGGCATAGTAGTGATTCCCATAAATTGATAAACTTTCGACGTTTGTAGCAATTTTCAGCTAGACCGCTCTATAATTACGACAATTGTCATCAAAATAGACTAGAAGAAATTGCAAGACAGACAGAAATAGCAAAATCGACTCGGTGCGACACTCTGATCAATAATAAGTATGTGTATATTAGAGCGATTTCGGTACCGATAATCTGCAATTGCAATTGCAATTATTTTCGTGATCCAGTGTAATGTACATATATATCTGCTTTTCTATAACTCTGAGCTCTTCTTATGCATTATAGAAACAGAAGCATAAACTCAATCTACACTTGAGGGTATTCAGGGTATTGAGGGTATAACTCTTATATGCATTTGTAATTTTCTGATATTACACATATGCGTATATTTATTATTATTTTATATGCATTTTCCTAGAAGAAGAATTTTATTAATTGAAATTTAATATAAGCTTTTACAAATTGTATACATTTTTTTTTTGTTTAGCTCTTTCTATACATTTACAAATGGAATTTTAATACATTTCTATGTTTTTGCAGCAACAAATTGTTTGCATATCATTACAGCATACATACACACATACATACACATAAGAAATGCATAAAATATATACGATTTATATGTTAGATGTGCATACATACATATAGTTATTTTATATGAATTGAAAATTTGTAAGGTTCTAACCACCATCATCATCAGCACCACCAGCAACCAGCAATCCTCAAATCCTCAAACTCTAAAAATATATATACAAATTTCAATTTTCAGTTATTTACGAGTATTTGTCGGTTGCATCTCTCTTTCAACATTTATACATCTAATACATATACAGCTTTCTCTATATATTTTTGTTGTTGTATTTTAATTTGTCTTTGCATTTGAAAATAATGCTGAAGTGTTTCTATATGTGTGTATGCATGCATGTGTGTGTGTGTATTGCTGTTGAAAGTAAAACACAAAATATGCAAATTGAAAACTAATCACAACATGACATTCGCAAAAGAATAATAGGTACGATAGCAATACTACCAACTGCTGTTAGTTAGTTGTTGTGTGTATTTGTGTGTGTATGGTGTGTAAATATATTGTTGTTGTTGTACATAATTTATTACACTCGAGTAAGTTGGAAATATTTGAAAGACAAATAAATACATACAAGTCGTACTTCGACTATGTATGTATGAGACTATTTTATAGGTGCTCCTAGTGTATTATGTACAACACGAGTAAATACACTACTCGTCTGTGTGGAATTGTTAGTATACAATAGCTGTACAAATGTAAAATAAACAACAAGTCAGTGAAAAGACACAAACAACCAGCATGCTCAGTAGATTAAGATGGAAGGAAATTCTCAAAATTGTGGAAATTTTTGTGTGTAAAAATAATTGCAAAATTGCAACAATTAATAATGATGATAAGTGTTTGGTTTTTAATTGCAAACATGATTTTGGTGTGACTAAAATTGCAATTTTTTTATTTTTTGCAATTTTAATAAAAATATATTTTCATAATGATATAAGTACTGTTGTCTTGGTTTAAGATTTAATGTCACAGATATATACACACACAGTGCATAATAACAATATACGCACTAATGTAATTACTTGATTATTTCATAATACTACTCTGACATTTTCTATTCATAAATCGTCATCATCTTATACATATACAATATGTTGATATACAAGGTGCGACAACTATGTATTTAGACTCGAACCATATCTCAGCAACCAAGCGCGCCATCTATGTGTAAGCACATGCGTTTTGAAGCTTCAACCTTCCTCTACTAACTGTCAAAATTTCATGGCATTTGGTTGACATTTAATGTTTATTGACATTCATTTTACAAAACACGTCAATTTTTGGCTCGGAATCAGGTCTGTGTGTTGAATCACCCGCCGTATTCACCTGATTTGGCACCGTGCGACTTCTTTTGGTTCTCAAAACTGAAATTGAAGTTGAAAGGATGCGGGCTTCCACGAGGCCACTGAAGGCAATTCCGAAAAATGAGCTGAAACACGCGTTTGAATCACTATTAAATCGATGTAACAAGTGTATTGAATCAGGAGGAGAATATTTCGAATAATTATACCAAAAAATTAGCAGATATTGGTTTTTAATGGTGTTTTCTATAGGCTGTCTTAATACATAATTGTCGCACCTTGTATTCGTATGTAGAAAATTACTTAAAATTTATGCTTTACTTTTGAATTATGTATACCATATTTAGACACTCAGCGCTTATCGTCATCACCGTCAACTACGTTGTCGTAGTTGTCTGCTTCTCTGCATATGATGTCGGTATGACAGCTTGTCACCATACATATAGTATATATACATACATGTGCATATGTGTGCTACTCTAGGATTTATAGTATATCTATATACTTACATACTACATAAATATGTTTTCGTATATAGAGGATATATCGTATGGATAAAATATAACAATGCAGAGAAAATACAGCTACATCTACATTGGAGTAGTAGTTGTACACACACAGAAACATGTATGTACGAGTATATGTAATGTCGATTGAAAGGATTTAAACAAATGATAAGGGTTTTCAGATAAAATTTGTTTATGAAAGAAATGAATAATTTCTCAAGATTACCATAAATTATATTATTCAATTATGAAAATATTTCAATTGACAAATAATAAAATATATACAAGTATATATGGTTGGAAATTTTATAATTAATAATTTAGAAGGACAAATTCTTTGTAGATAAAATTTACATTTATATAATCTACATTTATATAATACAATATAGAATATATATGTATAATACATATTGTAAAAAACAAAAATACATTCTAAAGCTCTGACCTATTAATATTTATATATGTTAGATACTGCCTGTAATTTCATTTATTAAAATTATTCATATATTGTAGATGCATATGTCATATCAAAGCAATGGTCGTGACCAATTGACAATCAAAATTAACTAATAAGTGTTGATATCATATAGTTCTATCCGACATTAATATGCACATCGTGAGCAAAAGAGAAAATTCAGCTAAATAGAATTTACTAGTTCAAAGGAAATGGTACATGACCATTTACCACTATGCTTGCAGCATTATTAACATCGATTTTAACACATACAATTTTGGCCACCGAAAAAGTATGCTTCAAAATTTTCAACATAATCGAACACCCGAACGACTAATTCGATTAAACATAGATCGTGTTGGAACCACGTATACTCTACATCAGTGATCGGCAGCCCACTGAGCTCACTGAGCGCTCTCCGAGTACGAGTAAGACTCACACGTATGTACATGCGAGTGCGTAATAACACAAATCTGCAGAACTACGATTCAGTTACTGTCAGACTATGAAGCATGTATAACTGGCATTCTATATTTTTTGTTGGTTGCTCTCTCTCTCTCTTTCTCTCTCTCTCTCTCTCTCTCTGTCTCTCTATCAACACACACATTTTCACGAAATTAATTTGTTGAATGTGTGAGAATGCCGAGTATAATAATACGCATCCGCAATCCGCATAACGTACTTGTACACTATGCACCAAAGAAGTATTTGCTGCAGTAGAGCAATTGAGATTGTATTGGGTATTGAGATAGATTGTCGATTCGCGATGAGCAATGAATGACCATCATTTGCGCCATACGTTCGATCAATGGGCACAAAATCTACTGGAGGTCAACACCCACCGTTTAAATATAATTTTCTATTCAACGATGTGGTTTATTTTTGGCTCAATGTGTATATCAATAAGCAAAACCGGCGCATTTGGACTGAAGAGAATCCACGAGAGATTCACGAAGCATCGTTATATCTACAAAAATTGATTTTTTTTTATGGGACGTTGAAATCGTTGGTCCTTACTTTTTGAAAAAGGAGAACTGCGAGAATGTCACCATCAATGGCAGGCTCTATAGAACTACGATTGACGATTATGTCGTACCCCAATTGAGTGGAATGTTGACTGAAGATATGTCTTTCCAACAGGACGGTGCCACATATGCCATACAGCGTGTCAAACAACCGAATTATTGAAAAATGGGCCAGTCGATTTGTCACTAAGATAATGTGATTTAACGCCTCTAGATTTGTATTATAAAATTTTTTTATTTTTTTTTATGTCACGTGAAGTAATTAAATTGAATAAGACGCCATGGATGACAACACTGTGCGAACATTTGCCGAGATGAGGCCAGTTTGCTTGAAAAAGTGATTAAAAATTGAACCTGTAGATTACGCCATTTATATGATAGCAGCAGCAACATGTCCGAAATTATATTCAAGCACTAATGGCATAAAATTATCTTTCTAATAAAGTCAATTTTCAGTTAAAAATTATATAATCTCATTATTTTATTTCAATTGAAAGTTCTACATCGCAAAAACACCCTTTATGTATGACACAACGTGAGATTTATCCGACGAAAATGCCGTCCTTTTTGTATCGGTCGACAAATTGTCTCAAAGTCGTGTAAGCTTGTCGTGCAACCTTTGTATCATACCATTTGCCATTTGAATTTTGTCTTAAGTGCTACCACTTTCAAAAAGCCTAAAATTATGCTAAATTTTAAGATTTTATAACAGTTTCTGCAAAGCGTATGCTACTTTCAATGCTAAAAATACTTCTTAAAAGAATTCTGTTGTTATTGTTAAATTTTAATACACTGCTTTTTTATTGTAAAAGAAAAAAAAACATTTTGAATATATTAAAAAAAAAAAATATTTATATAAAAATAATATTAGTAAAAATGAAAATTCTCTTCGAAATACATAATATACTATTCTACTATATATGTACTTCATACTATTGTCATTTTAAAAATTTAATCTAATTTTTATTGTATTCTTCCCATCATAAAGTTGATTTAAAAATAAAAAGTAATTTTATCACAATAGGATGTTGTTTTTTTTTTTGCCTATTGAATGAACCCATGGGATAAATATCTCTTAGCGATGCTGATGATACTGCAATTTATGCCTTCTCTCCTCTTTCTATAAAAGACACATATAAAACAAGCAACAACAAAAACAACAAAATGCTGCAAAAACCAAAGAACAAAGCACTTAACAATATACTGTTGTATCTCGTACATGGTGTAAATCTGTTTACGTTTGACTTTCATACCTGGCAGGCTTTTATTTGGTGCTTTTTACTCTCTCTCTGACTACTATGTAGTACCACTGCTCTACGATACAACAGGCAACGGCCAAGTGCTGCATTAACACAGCTACTGACTATTGCCACTGTCATTGCTGGCATTGTGTATGCTTACGTACTGTTCACTATCATCACAAGGACATCAACGCTCATACAATAGTATAATAATAGTTGTGTTTATATATTTTCTTTTTTTAAATGTTTTTTTCTTACAGGTTTTCTTTGTCCCAATTGCCATACTTATTTTATTATAAAACCACAAGCTTGTTGTTTTCTTAGTTGTTACGAATAAAAGAAGATATTTATAAGAAAGGCAAAAAAATTGTATAAATAAAAAACATCTAAGTTGTAAAAGACATCTTCTAAAGAAGACATGCTAGAAAGGAAAGCAAAACTTTACTTATGCCTTTGTGATGGTATTTTCCATTTAAATGTTTGTTTTTTTTTTCTTAAGAATACCTTTACTTTTATATTTGACTTAAAAAGTAAAGGCGCCACTATCTTCTTTCTTTGTCATAGTTTAAAACGCCTTTCATTCGCATCTTTTATGTATTACTAGATACATTGAATTCCATTCTTTTTATACATTTTCTTTGCTATGGTCATCATCGTTGCATTGCCTTGAAATATTTTTCTGCACTTGCACTTGAGATTTACCAACAAAGCACATATATGCGCCTGTGCATATGCAACGATATAATACTTCTTTTATTGTACTGCTGCTGTGTTTTGTAAACCACTTGCACAAATGCCGCAAAAAGAAAAGCATTTTTTTGTTTGTTTTTGTAATAACTAAATACTAAACTTTCTCAAAGTAATGTCAAGAAGTAACAGACCAAAAGAGAGCTTGCAAGGAAGAGAGCGTGAAGAAGATATTCCAATGCAGAAAAATATCGTTTAACAAAAGTTTATTTGTGATTAAAATTGAAGGACAGAAAAACTGTTCTTTCACGGAATTTTCTTTTGTAATTATAAGATATCTCTATCCTATTCCATTATTACAATCAGTTGCTGCTGCTGCTGCTGCAACTGCAACACCAAAGAATAGAAATTTTAAGATATGAAGCTTGCCTGTAATCATTTTTTACCACAAAGACAATGCGAGAATTTTAATTTTATTCACTTCATTGTCAACATGAATATCACTATTCTATAATATATAAGTGGCAATTGACTTTTATACATAGAGCAGTTTAAAAGTGATAAAAAGGGAAAATAGTTACGTAAAAAATCCATGAACAAACTTCAGCAATGAAAAATAATAAATTCCTTCATTGTAAAAATGTTCACAATTAAAAAAGTTCAGCATTCAAAATGACCAAATCCGGTTACACACAATTTTGTATTCGGTTATTCGATTTCGGTATCTTTGATGTTAATGGAATACCTCTCACAGGTAGGTCTGGATTGTTTGAAGCCGATGATTGACGAGAAGTGGCCAGAATTGGCCGACAGGAACGGTGTAGTGTTTCAACAGGCGGATTTGTCAGAAATTCAGAGAGCTTGATTTTAATGTTTTTATGCATACACCTTGTAATATGAGTACCGCAGTCAGCGATTACATTTTTAGCATTACATTTTAGCAACAGATCATGTCATTGTTGTTCTTGTTACAGACAACGATTTCGAAATCATGAATAGAGATCTATGTCAGTTAATTGAGGCAGCCTCCAAGGGGTGCGTCCGTAGTGCAGAGGGAGCCAAACTGATAGGCCTTCTAGGGCAGGCGAAAAGATGACGGGTGGTGATCTGGAATTGTATCAGCCAGTCGGTGCACGTAGCAGTTCAGATAAACGCTCCACCCAGATCTTAGCTGCGCCAAAGTGGATCGAGCGGATCTAGGCAGCTATTGTTCGTAGTCTGCTATTGGCGAAGGGCGACCCCCCACCACGATGTTATGAGCATGACCCTCGATGGTTGAATTCAATGCATTCAGAACCACCCTATGCATACTAGAGCTCAAATAATCGAACAGGTGACTTATATGCCCATCAAATGAGCATAAGCCTCCACGGATGCTACGCGGGGGAGGGGAAAGCTGCACTAAATGGTTGTTGGGGTGTGATGGAAGGTGGCAGGAAAGAATAAATTGTTGCGAAAGCAGTTCGTTGTGCTCACGCACTTTTAGCATTCGCGTTTCCGGATGTAGGTGATCCTCATGCGCCATCTTATGGCAGCCTGTGATGATGCGCAAAGCAGTATTCTGAAGTATGCAGTATGCAGAAGCCGCCATTGCGTGTCGCTTATGAGTGGCGTTCAAATTGGAGCCACCTACTTGATGATCGAACTGCCGATGGCCTTATAAGTGATGAGAAGCGTCTCCTTGTCTTTCCCCCAGCCAGTGACAGCCAACCAGTTCCTTAAGGATATTATATCTGCTGTGCTGTGCTGAGCAACAGATCATAAAACAAAATGGTTCATATATGATCTAAATTTGACAATCTGATCCATGCTAAATAAATTCTTGAAATAAACCTAAAACGAATTGATTTCTTTTGCCCAAAGCAAAATTACAAACCAATTTATATAATTTTTGGATCATAATTGAGAGTTATATTGAAACAAACACCTAATATAGTAAATATAATAATTTTTGGAGGAATTCGTGTTCCTTCATATTGCCTATGATAAACTGAGCAAATCTCAAGATGTTTACAACGCCAAAATGTTTAATTAACTTTAATATATTGGAAATTTTTTATATGGTAAGTTTAATAATTATCGTTATTATTACCATTATCGCTTCACAAAAGGTTATTGTAGAAATTTCCAATGAAAAGTGATCTAATTGCGGAGCTGATGGTTCCCAAGAGCCCACTATATTGTGTAGAGTGTTCCTATCGGGGATAATTGTGACCACACTCTAGGACTAGATCTTATGGATCTAGTAATATTTTACAGTGGACACCATGAGAAGGCTAACTATCCTGAGGAACACACAAAGAAGGATTGATTAAAGCACATACATTCAAAATATCAAATAAGCAAACCCGAAGGCATGAATCAAAATAAAATATGTCTTTAAATAAATTTTAAATGAATTTAATACACATGAACTTACTTAAAAACCAAGGTAGAGTACTTTAGTGTGTTGACAAGAATTTCTGAAAGTAAAAATCAAAATCAAAAATTAATTTAAATAGTTACTATTTATTCATATTAATGTATTATATATTTTTGAAAAATATTTATATTAAATAAAATATAACCCGAGAATTTTTCTTTGTAAATAAAAAGTTATTTATATTCATACAATTAAATACACAATCAATCAATCAATCAAAAGAGAGCGTGACATTGGAACAAGGACATAATCCTTGTTCATCAAGTGGACCACGCGAAACCAGACCAAGGTCTGTCAGAGGATATGAGCCCTATAGCTGATACCTCTGGGGGCCAACCACAAGTGTTACGGGCACTGCGACCAAACGAGATCTTTTGTACCCAAGCCCGTTTACGACACTAGAATCTCCTTTACTTTTTTAATGAAGGATAGAATTGATCTTGTCGAACTTCTTGATAATTGAAGCTGGTGTTGGCAAACTCAGCTGAAAGTGTTTGAGGCGTAGTCTGGCCAGGGCCGGACATTGGCAAAGTATGTGGATTGATGTTTCATCCTCCTCCAGACAGGGTCTACACTCCGTGTCAGAGGATAATCCCATTTTGTGAAGGTGATATATTAACCAGTTATGCCCTGAGAGATAGCCGGTTATTAGGCATAGGTTTGTTCTACTAAGACTAATTCTGTCAAAAGCTGCATCAAAGCTGATGAGAGCTTTCGCTTGGCGAGGAACCGTCGAATTTGTCCATTGTAGAAGGTATTTGTCATGGTAATGTTTTTCTATCATAGCTTTGGCCGATGCCCAGCTTATACCTCAGAAAGGTTCCCGGCCCGTCAGTGGAGAAGACGATCCAGCTCTCGATAGTTCGTCCGCCACTTCATTGCCCTCAATTCTTTTGTGCCCCGGTACCAAACATAATGTGACCTTGTTTCGCATAGACAGTTTTTGTAGGATATGGAAGCATTTGGTGACTAGTTTTGAGGAGTACTCCCAAGAGCAGAGAGATTTGATGGCAGCTTGGCTGTCTTAGCAAATAAGAATACGCGTTCCTTTGAGCCCTTTGTCATGTATAGAACGTGCACAAAGTTCTATGGCATGTATTTCTGTTTGGAAGACAGTTGGCCACGAGCCCATTGCGACAGATATGCTGGTATTAGGACCGTATATTCCGGCGCCTGTACCTTCATCTGTCTTCGATCCGTCTGTGAACCAAAGGTAATTATGTTTTGAGGGTATTAGGCTGTTATTCGTTTTCTAATCCAGTCTGTCTGGGATGATTGTAAATATACAAATATTTAGATAATATTAGTGGTAATCTCACAAGCAATGGATTAATGCATTTAAAGTGTAGTGAGTATAAAATGCATGGTCATATGTAGTATACATGATTCCTTCATAAAATATTTATAAATGTATTATATGCCGATATGTATGATGGTATGTGTTCTATTAATAATACATAATATTAAATAATTTCCATTCAATTTCTTTACATATTGAAGAATCCAATTCCACTTCAATAAATATCATAATAACAATAAAAGGAAACACATTTACCTACTACATATTGAATTGAACTCCTTTTCACATTTATTATTGCTTTAACACTTTAACAGACAGTGGAAGAACAGAGGAATTGATGTTAGAGTTCTCATTACGTACATATTGATTGTATTGAGATGAAAACATATACGTATAACTTTAGATACTGGATGGAGACGCCCCTTTCAGTGCCGTACTTACCTACTTTGTGCAAGCAGGCGGACAACCACACACTTTAACATTTCCTTCGTTCATCATGAATGTTACACAATCGATTTAGTATTTCGTAGCAGAACAGATATATTCAAATATGGCTTAAATAAAAAATGATTACTTGCCGCACGCAGCCAGCAATTGGCATCCTTTCTTTTTATTGCCTTTTATTTTTATTTTCGATTGTGTTTAATAATGATGGGTGCGTACAAGGATCGAATGTTGGTTCGTTTCCATACATATATGACTATTAATGATGTGTGTGTGTGTGTGTGTGTGTGTGTGGGTAAATTGCTACTTAAAATACATTACATACATATGAATATATTTGCAACAAGAATTTTAATGTGTATGAACGATCATCGTAATGGTTTCAAATGTTCCGCCGGAGGTTCCCATTAAAAAAAAAAAAGTGAAAGGAAAAACAAATGCCTGAGCTATGTTGCATACAAGTACATAAAGGCATTTATATAACATATATCTGTAATATCAATTATGCGATTAAATGTCCTTCAGTTAAATCGTATGTACACTGCCGGTATACCATCGAAATCAATTGGATTTTCATTTTCTGAATTATGTAAAGTATTTCTTTAAATGTCGATTAATTTGAAAATATTCCAATATATTTTCTTCATGGAAAAACTAATCAAAAAATTCCAGCATATAGTGATATGGGTGTGTGTAAATATACACATACATATATTTAGCACTAGCAGCTCAAAATCAGCTTGGCCATGCTTCTCCTTGTGTGCCTGCACCCAGACGACTCTAGACTAGACCATCAATAGTAAACAACTTAAATAGACATTACAGATATTTTCTCAATAGGATATAAAGCTTGAGGATATTTGCCACCTATACAATGATTCCTAATGTCTATTGTACATCTATTTACTCACAAACTCTCACGCACAAGCATAACTCTTTCTCTCAGAGTTGATTGATCCGAGGTGTGATCGAAGAGATTTTATGCTTAAAAGGGTAGCACTGTAATGAAAGTACTGAGCAAGCAATACTCAACATTTGCTCAATATTAATTATGGTTTTTTGAAAGATGAAGATTAGGAAGGACTTCAGCCTGCTGTTCCAGATGTTAGGATGAAGAAATACATCCCTGGTAAACCTTTGAAAATGTTGAATAATTTCATGTATAAAAATAAATAAGCCATCAGCCAAAAGCTTAAGTTAAACATAAATCTGGCGTAATGCATCCGTTTTCTTGAAATCGTAGCATCTGGAAACGAAATGTAGTCCAAGTCAAAATAAAATATCCGACGATTTCAGTGCTATAGGATTTTTGATTTTGGCTCGTAATATATTAAAAAATATAACTTTCTTCTGATTTTTCAATATCTAATCTCATATTTGGGAAATAGTTGAAAATTTCATATTTCTTCCTTCAGAAATTATCTACCCGAAAATGTAATAAAAAGTAGACTGAGGAACCGCTCCGCGACATAGAGAGGGCTTTTTCATAATTTTCGTATTATTTAATATATGTATTATTTAAAATATCACACTATAGAGGGGTCAATTATAAGATCGACCCCTGGATGGAAAAATATGTGACCAACTTCAATTAATTTTTTCATTATAATCATAATAATGGGTGCCGTAGCTCAGTGGTTAGTGTGTTCACCTTCTGATATGTAGGTCGTGGTTCAATACCCGGCCGATGCATAACAAATTTAATATCGAAAAGATTTTTCTTTCGAACGGTACCCACCTGTCGGCAAGCAATTGGCAATTCTTCCGACAGTAACAACTTGCCATGAAAAAACTTCTAAAAAGAACTCTGTGACGAAGCTCAGAAAAAGTGATGTCACAAGTGTTCTGCCGTTCGGAATCGGCTAAAATAAGTAGGTCCATTCTAATACTGTCCAAAATTTAAGACGCTTATTGAAAGCAAAAAAGATGTTGCCTCTTAACGCTTATTTGCTGAACGCTTATTTGCATATCTTCATAAACGGCTGTTCCACATGAATTACGACAATGAAATCTCCCCTTTTCACCCAATCTAAGCCAGAGTTACACAAGGCAGTGTGTTAGGTCCAATTCTTTACCTGATTTTTACTTCTAATTTACCTAAAACTGATGATGTTCTCACTGGAACTTTTGCCGATGACACTGCTGTTATCACGATGTGGAACATCGTGTCCCACAGTAGTATCATTCAAGCTCCAAATCGGTATCGATCGAATTTCTACTTGGTTAAAGAATTGGCGACTGAAAGTTAAACAGACGAAATCAACCCGCATAACATTTACTACGAGGAGAGATATATGTCGCCAAATCAAATTGAAGAATATCTCAGTTCCCCAATCCGAAACTGCTAAGTACTTGGGCATTTACCCCTGGACAGACGACTAACGTGGAGAGCACACATTTTTGCTAAAAGGGAAGTTCTTGGTATACTATTCCACAACATGTATTGGCTGTTGAATCGTTAATCTCACCTTTCCATGGAAAATAAAATCATCCTATATAAAGCAATGCTCAAACCGGTGTGGACTTAGGTGTTCAACTGTGGGGAACAGCATCCAATTCCAACATAGAAATCCTTAGAAAAGATTTCAGTTCAAAACTATGCGACTCCTAGTTAACGCTCCTTGGTACGTAACGAACGACCAAATTCATAGAGGCCTGAAAATCCCCCTAGTGAAGGACGAAATCAAAGAGAAAGCTACAAAATATCGAGAACGACTACAATCGCACCCTAATGAGCTTGCCGCTAATTTGATGATATCATCGCGAATCTTTTCACGGTTGAAAAGGAATACACCGCTACAGCTTGTGTCATAGTTCCCACAATATTAAAATAATTTATTTAAGAAGGATGTTCCACAGGGAACATACCTTCCACATGTTGTTATCTGCCATAATTTCTTTGGTTTAAGTCAAATTTTTGTAATATGTCAATTATTGTATTTGGACAGCATACAAATTTATTAAATATATAAAAAAATAATCATAACAATAATATTTTCCCATTCAAAAAGAATCTTAAAGCATCTCAGAATCGACAAATATCTCTATAGCAGTCCAAGAATCGTTTCTAGCGAAATGAAATGTAACTCAGACACCCATTAGTTTTATTTCCCCAATATTTTTCGGAGTATAATTATCTCCTATATCCATTTCTTAATGGGGTTTCCATAGAAAATTAACGAAAAACACATGAAAATTGACAAATAACCCCATCGTTGCACTGAAATTACCTCTGGAGAAACCAAATCTTTGATTGATCTTAGTAAATTTTCATTTTCTTAGATTGACCTTTTTAGAAAGTTGACAATTAGATAACTAACTCCCAACGATACTACCGAAAATGGCTTGAAATCGATGGGGCACCATAAGAACGAATCGAAAAGAAGAACTTAATACTTTGCGAACTAGAATATTTGTTCAAAGATTTTCTCCAAATATCAAAAACAAAAAATTTAATATGTGTTACGTACATGAAATAGTATGTAGTAGTAGTAGTAAATAGTATTGCTAGTATCAAGTGTATACTTGTATTTAGTCCATATAGGACAAATGGTCTAACTATGGTATACTTTCATTGTACAAACAACAACAATATTTCAATGATGAATGTGATTCTCACTTTTCGACTTGTATGTAGCATAGAAGAATAGATGAAAAAGATGAAGAAGAAGAAGAAGAAGTATATAGAGAAGAATAGCAATAACACACAACGATTTAGCATAAAATTTCCAATTGAATTGTTGCATCATACTCGATGCACTTCTGCTTGCCTAGTAACAACGAGAAAGCTTGCCTGTTAGCCAATTTTTTTTTTTTTGCATGAAACCAGAACAGAACGACTTTGTTTTACAAATATTTTTCAAAGGCGTAGGAGTTTCTTCTCCATATACTATGTACCTACTTATTTTAAGTATAAATGTGTAAGCGAATATATATCGAAGGAGGGAACGAGAGAGAGAGAGGGAGAAGTGTGTGTATCAAATAACTAACGAATCCGACCGTCCAACCGATCGTATATTAAACCAGGTCAGAATGGAAACAATTTTTATTAGAGTAGCAAATTGCTGTCGAACCGAAAAGGCAACAAAAGAAAGTAAAACAGTAAAAACCCACATACACACAAAAATGCATATAAATTTTCTTCTCGACAATTTCTTTTTAGCTATTGCTGCTGTATTGCTTTCTTTTACTTACATATACGAGTATATACCTTTCAGCCTCTTCGTCCTTCTCGAGAGCTTTCATGTTTCTACATGCTACAAATCTTTTGCGATGTATCGGCATCGCGTATTTGTGATTACACTATAGGAGTAGTACTACCATTCGTAAATATATGGCACACTCTGTAAAAGTACTGTTTGCTGCTTTAGGTATGATGTACATACTCGTGTACTCGTAGTATATAGTACATCCCAGTATGTGTGTGTGTGTGTGTGTATGTGTATATTGTATGGCACACATGTGTATTTAAGGATTTTCGCTTGAATTGTAAAAATTTTTATTTGGTATTTAAGCTTGTTCGTTGTAGTACATAGCTGAAAGATTTGTTCTCATCCTGGTTATTAAAGCAAGCAAGCAAGTACGTTAGCATGCAAGGAACTTTTACATATGAATGTATCTACAAGCATATAAGTACAAGAAGTACTACTGTCGTTGCAATCAAATCGATCGAATTTATTCTCGTATTGGTATTATTTTATGGTGGTGGTGGACATTAAGCATAAGCTTTTTAACTTTGTTAAGGATTCAATGAGGGATTTATTTTTCACTACTTTTATTTTTCAACCATAACATAGTATGTGTATGTCTGTGTGTGTGTGTATATTAATAGTTATTGTAACAGTTTCGTGTTAAGTAACGTTATTTTATATTCACATAAATGTTAAAAAAAAAATATTATTGAAATCACACATTCGTATAAGCTGATTGAGATTAACATTTGTATGATTTGGAATATCCATAGAAACTTGATTCATAATTATAATACGAAATTTGTTGTAATCTGTTCAATTTAATCCATTATATGTGGTAATGGTGATAGAGTGCAGTAGTCAATTGGATTTTGCTCTTTTTTTTTGTGCAGTTTTGAATTAAAATATGAACAATTTTATTTTTCCAAATGTGGCACTAACAGTTCTGATGCTCAGAATCCACACGCATTATCCAACATAAATATTTTATTGAATTTATTTTAATAAAAAAATAATAAGTCTATATCCATCGTCTATCAAATTTATATACCATGTGGCATCCATGTCGCATTTATCTTAAATGGTCTTAAATGGTCGAAATCGGATATAAACAACGTCTACCTCTTGTACCTCTTGAGCATGATCTTGATTGTACTTTTGTGCACGAACACATAAGGCTATAGGATTAGAGTATGCGGCCTGTATCGGATGATCACCACGCCTAACTTCAAATAAGAAAAAATAAATATGTGGCGCTTATAGATCCCAAAAGGCTCCTTGGCTGAGCTATTCTTCCAGTAATATTGTGCATGTTAAATTTAGGACAGTATTAGAAAGTACCTAGGCCCCAACTCATATGCTCCGATGACTGTAGGCTCAGTGTTCTCTGTCCCGTACATAAGAAAGGAGACCCCACAATTTGCGTCAACTACCGTGGAATAAGTCTTCTTGGCATCGCATATACGGTTCTATCGAGTGTACTGTGTTTAAGATTGAATCCTACGTTAAACAACCTGATTGGACCTTATCAGTGTGGCTTCAGACCTGATAAATTTAGCATCGAGCAGATTTTCACACTGCGACACACCATCTATTTGTCTTTTGACCGCTTTCGACAGTCTCGTAAGGGATTACATATACACAGTAATGCCTGAGTTCGGTATTCCTGCGAAGCACATTCTTCTTTGCAGACACTGTATAATTCCTGTTGTGCAGTGCAAATTGGAAAAGACTTCTCCCCGCCGTTTAATAACGAACAAGGTTTCAGACAAAGGGATTCATTATTGTGCGATTTCATTAATCTTTTTATGGAGAAAATAATACGAGCTGTTGATCTACGACATAATGGCACTATATTCAACAAAGTGTCATGCTGTTGACATATGTCGCTGATACTGACATTATCGGCATGAACACGCAGGCAGTCAGTGCAGCATTCTCAGAGTTGGAAAGAGAGTCGCGTCGAATGGGTCTTACGGTGAACGAGGGCAAAACGAAGTAGTACTTAGTGTCAACAAACAAAGAGTCCCTGCGTCTTGGACAGCACGTCACTGTTGAAAACTACGCTTTAGAAGTAGTAAGGGACTTTGTCTATCTTGGAACCAGCATTAACACCAGTAATGACATCAGCCTGGAGATGTTGCGAAGGATCACACTTGCTAAATGGTGCTACTTTGGGCTAAGTAAGCAATTGCGAGTAACGAAAACCGCAATCTACAAATCTTTCTTCGTGCCTGTCCTTATATATGCCGCCGAGAATGGACAATATCCACCTCAGATGAGAGAATGCTCGGAGATTTCGAGAGAAAAGTCTTACGCAAGATATTTATGTTCGTGGCATTTCGAATAAGATACAACCATGAGCTGTATGCCGACACCGACATAGTTAAGGGCATTAAAGTTCCTCCCGCAGATGGCTAGGTCATGTAGAGCGAATGGCAAAACAGGCTCCGGCTAAGAAGGTGTTCTATTTGAAACTCGCTGTTGGATGACGCACAATATGCAGACTTAACCACTGGTTGAAAAACCAAGAACTGGAGAACTTGGCAGCGCTTGGAGTTTTTAACTGGCGTCAGCTACCAAATGAAACAGTTGGCTGGCGATACATGCTAGATTCGGTCAAAATCGATTTTCAGTTGTAATGGACTCATAAGAAAGGAGGAAGAAATTAGAAGAGAACTACTTACATTAGCCGGTTCCAAATGGCAGAACCCTTGTGACGTCACTTTTTCTGAGCACTACCACAGAACTCTCTTTAGAAGTTTTTTCACTGTAAATTATTGCTGCCGGGTGGTTACCGATCGTAAGATAGATCTTACAGTTGTGCTTCAACCGGGGATTGAACCTACGATCTATAGATCAGATGGCATTCGTTTTTCAATCAAAAATTTGACAAACTTCCTAATTGCTGCAATAAGACTGTACTATGGTAATAAGAAAAAGCTCATAAGTATACATAGAAATAAATGAATTGGAATGTAACAAGCGAATCCAGTAAGCTTGAGAAATTTGATCCCAACAATAAATTGTTTTATTTTGAGCATAAAGTATATGTAATAAAATATATCTCAAAAGAGAGTGAAAATAAATTTGTTAATAATACCATCGCCTAATTATTAAATACGAGCTGCTTCCTAAGGAAGATTTTAAGGCTAAAGTTGATAAAACTGTCCATAAAGGTTAAAGAAATATTTAGGACGTTAAAAAGAAGAAACCACTTATTTCGTGCTTCCTTCCATCTTGCTGAATGGTGTTCTCTTGAGAAATTTGCACCCAGATTTGTATCTTCTTATTGGTATTTCATAAAAAAATTTAGCATAATTTAACAAGGACAAAATATATTAATAGAAAATGGGTGCTATCAAAACCAAATGTTAGTCCGCTATCAATATCGGTTATCATTGCTAAATGTAGCTAAATCATCATTACTAACCTTTGCCACATTATCGTTATCGGTTGGTATGAACTGTGCTAACTTTAGAGCTAAAAATTAATGAAGGAAGCAGAGAAAATAAAAAACCCAAATAAAAAAAAAAAAAAATATTGCAAACTGTATGTGTAGGGACAATATGTGAAAATAAAAAGCGGATATTTTGTATTCAACCATTAAGATCGCATGAATGAATCAATACAATAGACAACACTATACTCTAGGTACATACTTGTACATACATATGCACATATGTATGTACTTTTATTACAGCAATACAATTGTTCAATAGAGAAAATCACCCACAAAGGAAATATGTTATGTATAGTATTGTTAGTATGAGATACAAATACATATTGAAATTTGAAATTCACACTTTGTGCTACAATAGACAGCAAAAATTCGCCAAATTGAAAAAAAAAAAACAAAAAATTACTATAAACTCTGTTGGTGTGAGATTCAGGGAACTCGTTGAACGTTAACTAAACGAATATGCAAAGATCATTTAACAATGACTGCATCCAACATCAAAAACCAAAAACAAAAAACAATCATGGCAATCCAAAATAATAGTAACAGTTCATTTGATGTTTTTACGTTGCTCGTATTCATGATTCGGTTAGGGTTTTAGAAATATAGAAAATAATAAAAAAGATAAGTACGAAACTCTCTTGTACATCGACATGTGATTGTATTGCTGTTCATATTAGTGCTGAGTGTGAGTGAGCTTCTCGTTCGTTGTGCTATGTTTGTGTGTGTGAGGAGTTTGTTTGGTTTTTCAATTCTTTTTTTCTTCTGTTAATGATACTTTTTAAGTATTTATTTCAAATGTAAATGCTCAATCGATTTCAATTCTATTAGTGTAATAATGCAACTATGGAATACAGAGCACCTTAGTGCTTATATACACACAAATTTTTAGAATTACAAAAAAAAAGTCAATTCAAATTTATAGAAAATTTCTTAATTGCATATTGCAGCATTACAATAGTATGTAGTGATTAAAATCGAAAATAATGTTGCCAAAAGCTGTGTGCATAAACATAAATCAGTGTGTATGAAAGCCAATAATAATAATAGCAGCTGTAACAAAAGCGATAATAAATACAACAAAAGATATTGTACTATTATTAGTTTGTGATGTTGCTAATAATAATAGCAACAAAATACCCATGTAATAGACTATAGAGAGTATTTAGTAAAAATTAACTCACACACACACACACACACAAATACAAGCGACTATTCAATAGTAAAACATTTATGTATAATATTGAATAGCGTTATCATATTTAATCTCAACAATACCAACAAAATTTGATTATAAATTTGTTATGAGATAAAAATTATTTCGGACAAAAGCTAAAAATTAATTTATTTTCACAAAATATCGAATCGAATAGTTGTTTTAAAAAGCAAATCAATTGTTTTATTTATTATTATTTTATTTTATTTTTTTGTTTTTGCACAAATATTTTACATTAAATAATATATTTTATTAACATCCAAATTGAGCTATTTTCAATATTTATTAAATTTAATTTTAATTAACTTTTCAAAAACGTATGCAAGTTTATTTAAATGCTATTATAATCAAATATATGCTATACAAATATTTATTATGTTGAAAATATTATTAATTTAAGTTTATGCTATTTTGCGTTAGGCGCGCTGGATTGATAGAAATTTCAACAATCAGATGAATATTTTATAAATTATTGATTTTAAATATAATATTATATATATTTTAGCAATTGACTACCCTTTGACAACTAAGTCAATTGTAATTTTAATCGAAATGACTATCAAATTAATTAAAATCTGAATAGAACAACTTGACCAAAGTGAGTACTGCATACTAGGCCAGTCTAGTATGTATGCAAAAATTTTTTTATAAATATAAAATGCAGAATTAAAAATATGGTTTCATTGTAACGAAATCACATAAATGCACATAAATTGCAATAAATCTCAATCAAATAGAATATCTGTTTGTCCAGCATACTGACACCGCTCTCTTATTATTAAAATAAGTATATGTAATAATATATTTATTTAAGGTATAATATAAATAATTATACATATATGATTATGGATGTAGAGAAAGTGGAACTCAAACATAAAACCAATGCTATTATTCAACATATGTGTCCATATGTCTCTAGGCAGTATTTTGAATTTTTACCCCAAATCAATAGTTTTTATTTATTTTCCTGTCTTTAGAGCAAATCAAATTGTCAAAAGCGGAAGCAATCATATTCTTTCGTGAATGCAAGCATTCATTGTGGTTTATTCAATTTTACATACACGTCTGTAACGGCATTAGGGGATCTTACAATTCATATACAAAAAAGAACACTTTGTTGTTTTTTACCAGTCAAATACAAATATTCATAATATCCATTAAGATTCTTCACATCCATAAAAAGCCAAATGTTAATTTCAAATATTCATAAATATCCCAACAAAATGAATGCACAATTTTAGACTACAAAAACCTCTAAAAACGGAGGTGTCTATAAGAGAATTAACTTTTTTTTTTAAAAGAAAGCATGAATTTTCAATATGAAATATTTGTAGTCAAAATAGAATATAGAATGGAGGATTTTCAAAATAGCACAAGAATTGCTCAATTGAATAGCTTTCTATTGAATTGTTATATTTTGTTAAAAAGCATAAAATAAATTAAAAAAAAAATATTTTGCGACGAGACACTCTAATTGTATTGTATATAAGTTGAATTTTCTTCAGGATTTCTTCGTGACACACTCAAACAAACATACATACATAGTTTATTGTTAAAAATATTTGTTTGATTGCTTAACGCATGGTTAAGCAGAGTATTCTTCCATTCTCTTTCTCTTCTTCATTACGTATGAGCGATAAAAATACAAGTACGATTTGTTTATACACGATATATGTACCATATACAGTACCTATATAAATATATGTACTTACTTCAGGACATAAGTATTGTACATATTATAGATACGAGTATGTGCCTATGAATAGCAGTGTTACTTTGATTACTCATTCGTTTCATTTGACAAGTGATTGATAACGGTTTCAAGGCATGACAAATTCAATGACATTTGCTATTACAAAAGTGCTAAAGTACACTCATTTAATTTTCGCACTCAATACGAATGTATGAGTTGGGGGGTGAAAATTGACTGCTATGTGCTCAAATGTGTCTCTGGGCCATGATAGCTTTCGTAGTATTTCGCATGATAGTTTTTCTTACTATGACAATTTGTTAGAGAAGATGTTAAATATGTAGATCTGAGGAAGAACATGGTAGATCAGTAATGTCATATGTGTTCCATTCAGATGTGTGGTACTTTGAATTTGAATAAAACGCTAACGGTTCAGAATTTTTCCAAATATTTTATTTCGTTCGAAAGGCCATACAATAGGATTATATGCAGAATATTCTTTCGCGGATATTTTTACCACGACTATTCCGTAAATATCTCACTATTTCGACCATATTCTTGATGACATTTTGCAGTATGACCACCGGAATGGTTCGAATCACCGATTTAATATTGTTTTTCAAGTCTTTAATTGTCTTCGGATCATTCACATAGGCTTTATCCTTCGAGTAACCACACAGAAAAAAGTCTAATAGCATTTCATAAAATTTATACACAATGTTGCCCACAGTTCTTTCACTAATTTGGTGATTGCGATACCATTTTTGGTGAATCGATCGTAGCATTTGCACCATCAACTTGGAATTTAAGATCTAAAATTCGACGATTTCAATGCATTGTTCTTTCATGTAGCCATCCATAACTAAAATCCTATACTGTCACGATGATAATGACATAAAATGTGACGGGAAAGGGTCGATAATTCCGATTTTAATCGATAACAAAGTTCCACACCTACTAATGGAACATGTAGTCACCCAACTCTAAAATTTTATAATATCAGGATTATAATGACAAAAAATATGACGAGAAAGGGTCGATAATTCACATTTTAATCGATAACAACGTACCACACCTACTAATGAAACATGTAGCCATCCATAACTAAAATCGTATAATGTCACGATGATAATGACACAAAATATGATGGGAAACGGTCGATAATTCCGATTTTAATCGATAACAACATACCACACCTACTAATGAAACATGTAGCCATCCATAATTAAAATCGTATAATGTCACGATGATAATGACACAAAATATGATGGGAAACGGTCGATAATTCCGATTTTAATCGATAACAATATACCACACCTACTAATGGAACACACTGTATTTATATAAATTTGGATATTCTATTTGTGAATTCGTTTGTGTTTTTAATCTTCACTCTACTGGCGCTTGCCTGAAAGGCAAACTAATTAAAGTGATCATAAATTAATTCAGCCTTATAAACCACCAAATTCGATATCACATAAGCATATGTATGAAATATTACTTTAACTAAATTGAAAATATTTTTTAATTGAGTGGCTTGAAATTGTAACTCATTCTTCCTTATTAAAGTAAATTCAGGTGCTGTCAACTTTATGATATATAACATACATGCATTCGATATCGTATAGAGGCAAACACCAGTAGTAACCCTTCCGATATGCGAATTTGATGGTGCCTAAGGGAATAACCTAAATTTTCAATAATAATACAATGACAATAACGAAAAAAAAAATGGAAATAATAATCCTTCAAATAATATAAGGTATAGAAGTGAAAGGAAAGCAATATCACAAAGAAAACTCTAATAAAGAAAATTCAAATAAATCCATTAATAATTCATCAAAATATAATATACTTATTGTCCAGTGCCATTCATCATAATATTTGCCAATCAAAAGACAATCTTTATTCCCCTAAGGTCATATACATGCGTATACTATTTTCATGGATAGCCCATCTGGTTGGGGAGTGAAAATGTAGCACAATGTTTCATTGAGTTATTGACCACGGTCCGATATGACCACCACCATCATCGGTAGTATCAACACTAAAAATCGAGCAATCAATTTGTTTAAGTAGTTTTGACACTTGAGTATTTTCAAAAGAATTAATTCACTCGTAGTGGTAAAACCATAATTTCCTTAACAAAATTTGGTTTTCCTTATTTTTATAGGCTCTTTTTTTTTCTTCCTTCTTTCAAAATTGATAAGGGATAGTCATTATTAAGAAAGAAATGCTAAAAGGATGTTACATTTTGTGATAATATTCAATTAACTTGGTCATTTGGTTATGAAAATTTAAAATTTTGCCATAATAAATACAAGAAAATATACTAAACGTGTGAGTATACTACGAAAAGCTCAGACACATATCCACCCCCCTACTAGTTACTACTACAGTCAAAAGGATCATTTCATTTCAAAAGTGTGCTAATAAAATGTATATATACATGTGTATGTTTAAATAGGGGGCATAAGACACAAAAATAACAAAAGATTGAAATTAAGATAAATTGTGTGTGAAGTGTAGAAGAAACTTTGCCAACAAGTAAGTAAGTATGATTTTATATTTAAAGGGATTAGAGATAAAGTAAATATGAAATGTGTACGTATGTATATTGTACAGAGACATAGGTACATATATATTTATACAGGGTACAACAAATAAGATTACAAAAAGTTGGAGAAAATGAAAATCGTTACTTTTCAAAAATTTTCTTTTCTTGTTTCTAAAACCTCAACAATAAATATACATATATATAAATATGTATATAAAAATCCGTAAAGTTTAATACATTAAAAAAGTAATTCATATTAGTGAAGACTGTATACAATTTATATGTAGAATTGAGTCGTATCTTCTAACGCGTGCCCTTTGCTAGGGTATTACTCAGTCAGCCAGGATCAATCAAGAGGCAATCAACTCACCGATACTAGAAAAGTGTTCGGTTCGGTATTGATGGAACTACTACTACTTTGTTTTATTTTTCTTTTTTCAATTTTAAAAAATACAATTTCAATCGCTTACTCTATATCTTAATGGAATACCTAACCTAACTTTACTTATAGCGATTAATAGTTGTGTAAGGTAGCCTGATACACGGGTCTCCTGTATCCAGCACCCTGGCCTCAGGCCAAGAAGAGGGAGACCTTTTATAGGCAGCTACTTTTAGCTACAGAACGAAATAATGCCAGCGCGACAGGCCTATTCAAAAATTCAGCAACATCGTGTCCAACAGTAGGTCGGGTTACGACTTACTCGATCAAGCGCCCATTGGTTTTCATGCCTTCCGTTGGCAAGTCATGCACCTTTAGTACATATCTATTAATAAAGCATCTAGGAATTATGCAACGCTGAATTTTACGTTGAGTGAAAATTCATTTAATTGTTTCTTCTTTCTCTGTCGCCATACCGACTGACTACACGAGTATGTCTATGTGTGTATACACCTAATGATATTATTGTATGATGACAATAAGGGGAAGAAGAAGAATCAAATGAACTTTTCTATTATACACATATTTGGTATCGTTTGTATATTGTTGGTACGTGGAATTTTCAATGATTTATGGATGTTCGTAGGTAGTTATGTAAAAACCTGATTTCACTATTTTCAATTTTTTTCTAATACAATTCAAACACCCTTTAAATTTCAAATTAAATTAACCCACCCTGTGCTCAAGTAAAATATATATGCATTTGAGAAGAAATGCTTACTTATATTCTCAAGAGCCATTGAATAAGAGGAAACATTGGCAAAGTTTAAGTTGAACACATTGAGAATATTTTTAAATGATATTATGACGCATTTATTTCAATATTTTAATTCATTAATTCTTTAAAGAAATGTACTTTTAATTAATTTTTAAATAATAAACTATTTATTTGGACTAAGATAAGAATGACTCAGAAATTCAGTAAATTCAGTATCAAGGAGGGACATTTCTTCGTATTAATATTCATGAAATATTTGAGGAGGATTGGAATTGAAATTGAAAAAAGTATAAAATGGATATTCGGTTGGGTGAAAAAAATCTATTTACACTACAATATTGATAAAAATGTCTATTTAGGTTCTGGGTGTGTCCATTTTTTGGTTTAGGTTTGTGCTTGTGCTTGTTGTTGTTTTACATGAATTCATAAACACACGCTCGTGCAACACATTCGAAAGGCCTGATTTTGACTGAAAATCCATTTATGTCATTGATCGTCATCCATATTCACCTAATCCATCACTATGTGACCATTTTCTCTTCCCAAGCAAAAAATTGGCCATGAAGGGATTATTTTAAAATGATGTTCCCCCAATTAATTCAAGTGGCCATGGCACAGGTGCTAATGAACATTTCTTTCGATGACTATAAACAAAAATAAAAGGAAAAAGATGATTAACCACTCCATATGTGGTATTTAGTTAAATGAAGACTATTTTAAATAAAAGTGAATAATAATAACTAAATTTTATATGACAAGAAAAATCTCATTACTTAAAAGACATGCTTTGTATGTCAAGAAGATGTATATTTTAATACAAAATATTCTGATGAAATAAAAAATGAACATTTTTGATTTTTGACTACTCACAAAATCTCTAACCTCAAAACGAAACATGCTAAAATTATTGACACAAGTTCAAACGATTTGTAAGTGTTCAATACATGATAACCCAAGATTGAATTGCAACTTATCAAACTCAATGGCATTTTATTCAGATTCAGACAAACAATTTATATATAATTTGTATTATATTGTATCTCTTGTGATTTTTTCGTATTAAAACCCAAAACGTATAAACAAATATAAAATGGAATTCCAAGTTGATCGAAAGTAGTATCATATATATGCTACTAACTTTAATAATAATAAAAGTTTTGTTCAAATACAAAAAAAAAAATGAAATCAAATTTATACAAGAAATAAAATCACACACAGAAGCTTACCAGAAGTCAAATGTATAGCACAGCTACTTATGCAGTAGATTGGTACATACCTGAAAAAAAAAAGAAAAAAACCATATATATAAAATGGTTTAATAAAACAATGTAAAGATAAAAGAATTTGCTTAAAGATAGATTCAATGGAAAAGCAATAAAAAAAAAAGAATTCAGATAAATGCAAAAAACAGGGCGAGAAAGAAGGCGGATCAGTGTTGACTAGAAATAAATTTATTCGAGTTACCAACAAGTTGAAATTTTAATATACTTGCAGAGGCTAAGAAAACAAGAACAACAAAAACAAAAACAAAGTTTTACTAGCATTTATACACATTTACGAAAAAATAAAATACAATACAAAATATACATAAAACATAAATCGAAAGAACTGACCACAAAAGAAAATTTTTGTTTTCCTTTTCATTTGTTTTCTCTTCAACAACTGTTTTGTTTTCTTTTCCTCTCACAAATACACACACACTAAACCAAAAAGGTTATTGAAATATGTTTGATTGCTGTTGACAACGACGGAAATAGACATCCGCTGTATACAAACTCCATTCCAATATTCATCTATTCACCCACATACGAATACATATGTGAGTACGCATGAATACACATGGCAGACACATGATAGAAACTGAAAGAGAGAGAGAGAGAGAGAGAGACACACAGAATGAGACAAACAAATGTATATATATACATACTAATGTATGCGTGTATTCACACATAATCACGTACACATGTGGTATCGTGGTGTTGGTAAAATTAACAAAGAGGATATCCCACAACGTCTATATTGTTCTGTTCCTTCGTCGGGCACGCATAATTTGTGTGAAAAAAACTGCATAAAGAATAAAAGTCGAAGAAACCCAACGCCACTATTCACATAGACACACACACACTCGCACACACACATCTGTACATAGACGTATTGTATGTATGATACATATGTATGTCAATATTCACAGAGTGTGTTGGGAAATCATATTTTTAAATAAAACTTTACGCAGAAAAGAAGAAAAAAGGAGAAAGAGGAAAACTGCAAAAATAAAACGGAAAGGATATGTTGAAAAGAGCTGCATATACATATCATAGATATACGTATAACCGCTTACTATCGCATATTCATACTAACAAGTGTGTGTGTGTGTGTGCATGCTGTATATATATATAGTTTATAGTCCGACAGTCGGTTTTTCTGTTAGTTAGTTAGTACGTGCTATTAATGGTGAAGGTGGTGGTGATGATGGTGATGGTAGCAATGTGCCGATGATGGGGCAAGAGTAAATAGTAGTGGTACGATTTAGTCGATTCATCGTAGTAAATTTATTGAAATACTTTGTGACGTGTCGGTTAGTGAGAGCAAGTACCAACAACATATACAAGAATATTTTTCTATATATTCTACTTACGTACATGCTACTAGTTGTACACAATAATAGATGTTATTTAAGCATTTCGTCGTGAATCTAACATATAATAGTAGATAGCGTTAGTATATAAATGTGTGCATAAAAATAGGATTTTATACATACACACACACACACACACACACACACCCACACACACGCATACATAATACATATGAATCCATTTTCATTCTTTACTAATACTGATGCTGATATTGTTATTGCTGCCTGCTGCTTCCTTCCTTTGCTTCATTTAATTTTTGTTTTTGCTTTTTTTTTTTGTGTTTTACATTTTATTTGCGGTGATTTTTGTGGATTTAATAAAGATGAAATAGCATATTTTAGTATTTTCAGCACATACATACACTCACACTAATATACGTATTTCGAAGGCAATATCCCTTACGGGTACGTGATTTCTTTATACACTTAAATTGCTTATAATGGCTAAAACACCATCCTTAAATGTGTCCATGTGTACATGTGTATTGTGATAATACTCATATAATATAATTTCGTAATAGTCATCCCATGCAATAAGATTAAAAATTAATTTTTATTTACTTTAAATTAGTTTCAATGGGATCATCACAAACTCTTTCTGGGGCAATATGAATGTATATTGGGTTAATGCAAAAGTTCATTCCACAATTATTTACAACTAAATATATGTATTTAGTTATGCGGTCATCACAATTGATGTATCGGTTATAGTCGATTGAAGCACATAACTACTTCTCTGGAGACCAAGTGGAAACAACTTCTTCTCTTGAGAAGGTTAGAGTGAATTTATTGACTATTGCTATCATCTCGAACAGCTTATATAGTTCGTGCTTAGATCTCATATGATTCTTGACGCCCACACAAATAGGTAGTCTAAGTAGAGTGGTCCTTGGTAGTCATCAAGAGTAAATGAGACTTTTCAAATGCCCAGCATCTACTAAGAAAAGTTGTCCCTTACTTAATCTAGTGACTGATGTCATTTGTGAGTTTTTTATTTAACATATTGTATGTTTTTCCCCTACCTATCTGACGTTTATATTGGTTGGCTGAGTTTATTGAAAAAATCCGAGAAATTTAATTTCATCTCCATCAGATTTAATTTCAATTGTTTAGAATTTGTTTCTACAAACTTGTTGTGTAAAACAAACCAGCCTCAAACGATAGCATTTGACTTCAGTAATACAAGCCTTAATCCCTTTCTGCTCCATGACGTCACAAGTTTTTTTTTTTTAGTGGTCTAAAATTTGACATTTTTGGTCAAAAGTAGAATCATAGAATTTGAAAAATCATATATAAAATTACATTAGAATTTTCCGAGAAATATTTTCGCAAAACATTTTAACCCTCTAACTATCACCCTTATGGGTCATTTATGGGCCACAAAGTCCCTACTTATGATTGAAAGGAAAATTTTTACATTTTTATATAGCAATCGAAAATCAAAGATCTAACCGAAGCTATTATTGAAAACACATGTGCTACTTACAAACATTACCATCCATTTAGACTTCAATTATATCATATGTATAGAATATGCTGCAACGAAGAAGAAACAAAAGAGCTGATCATACCTCGTTCTGAAAACTTTAAAATTTATTTGATTACAAATATTGGATCAACTACTGAGCTTTGCAATTGAAAGCTACTTTAATATTAGCTTATACAATTTACTGCGAATAGATGTAAATACCTTCATTTTTCCCCTATTTACAAATATACATATATACACTGGTTTATAGATAAAATTGAATAAATCTTGTATGAAAAGAAAACTAATTTTTTGCTAAATGGAGTTTGATTTAAACAGAAACAACAACAGTATAATGAATAAATAAAAATAAATAAATATAAAGAATGCATAAATTGTATGTGTATTTAATATGGCATGCACGTATTTACATGGAAATCTATAGAGTACACTAAATACATTTCCATACATACATACATACATGTATTGTACGAAATGTGTGAATCTCATAATAATTTCATGGCATATTATGACATGTAGGACACAAAAAACAACAACAACCATAACAACAGCAACAGTAACAGCAGCATGTGTATAAAAGCATCACATTTGAAAAGGATATCTTATAATGAACCATACACGCATAGAAGCATTCACGCCACCAAATATACACGCAAAATAAAAATGCGTATATAAAGCACAGACATGAACACACACACACACCCATACCCTGTGAGAGGAAATTATGTTAATTTTTCTTCTGTTAAAACCGTAAAAAGAAAGAAAAAAAAGAAAATATATCCACACAAATAAAGTGAAATGAAATAAGATCCTTTCCCACTTATACACACATACGAAAAGTTGATGAATATAGCATAATATGGTTCGTACGTATGTGATGTACGAGTATGTATGGCTATTGTACGTGTGTGCTGCTGTATATATTGGGCTCAGGGTGCAAATAAATTAAATACAATTACATTAGCATTTATACGCTAAACACACACCCACACACACACACCCACATACACACACACATAGGGTAGAGTAGGTATACATACATATGTATTATAGTGTATAGACAACATCTACAGCAATTTGATTATTTTCTGCCTTCTCGTTTATTTTTATTTTTTTCCTTTGTAGACATTTTCTTGCTGGTAGCGGTGTTGGCAATTTCAGAATTTCATACATGTTGTCTCATATATTTAATTTACAAAAACAACAAATTGTATTAACATATTATTTGATATTTGAAAATCATATGCATGTATACATATGTAAATTTTCATTATAGTCATACTGTGTGTACCAATGTTTTTGTGTTGAAAATCACGTAATACCTCAAAGGATAAACAAAAACACAAAGATGTATATGCGACCGCTCTCATATGGAAGGATTTTCGTCATCGCCATATTAACAACACCACATCATTGTCACCATAAATGACACCAGCTAAAACAACAACACGCATCCAATACAGTTTGGGGTATACATTTCAAAGAACGACGTTTTTGACCGTCACGCTGTTGCTTCATTCCCTCCCCTGCTAATTAAATGTATATTTCACGCAATAAGACCTTCATTCCGAGTTGCCTCTATCATTTAACACACACACACACACATACACACATATACATACCCTCTCTCTCTCTTTCTCCTCTCTCTATTTATCTCCCTCTAACCTAACCTATATCAAATTACGTTGACACATCCTGATCTGATTATACACAGTATTGTGTGACAGTACGCCTACAACTATGTTATACTATGGTATAGTAGTAGTAGTAGCATATGTTATTATGTGATATAGTTGATGGTCGTTGGTGGTCATGTGGAAATATCATCAACACATTTGCATGTTTAGATATTTTAATATATTTTGCGTCATATACACGCAAGCAGATAGGTACCCATGAAAATCTGTTTACTATTACTACTGCGTGTATTTATATAATATGTATATAAACATATTTTTGTTAACGTAGAGATAACCTACACTTTATTTACCATCAAAATAATAGTCAGTTAAAGCTTTAAGATGTTAAAATATTAATATTAATTACAATTTATGCCAGCAACATTCTTTTGTATACGAGTAAACATCTTAACAACATATGTTTACAATACGAATGTTGCTATAAAGGAATGTTGCAGTACATGAAATTCATAATTGAATTTACAATTAATCGGTCTAGTTAGTATAATCGGCTTTGTATGGACAGTTTTTTTTCAAGTTTTTCAATGACGCGCCATTCGCTAGTCGTATGTATGTAAATTCCAAACATAAAAATAATGTTAATAAAATATGTTGTATAAGGACAAGTGTTACTGTCTAACCAAAATCTGACCCTTTATTCGAAAAATTTCCTTTTCTAATATCTAACTATAGTTTTTTAGTATTTATCGGTATACATTAAGCAATTAAATATTTTTTTTATGTCCAATTAGCGCATTGGTTGCACTGTCATTTGTGGTCTTACACAGGATGCACATCAAATTGTACACAATTGTATTATTGTAGCTCTAAGAAATATAATAACCTATATTTTGTATAAAATGGAGGATTTGTTCCTTTTCCTAGTGCTTTGTTGATTGAAGTCCTTATTAAAACTAAAATTGAATATATTCAATGAGAATGCATGTACCAATTAGATGACTACATACTTTATTTAACAAAAAAAGCAGTCTTGTTGTTCTTATTGTATCTCAAAAACTTTGCATCTCATTTTACTCATATTCTATGTTCATTGTATAAATCTGAAAAAATTCCTGTAATCATTTACATCGACTGTGTTTTTTCTATTGGCAGGGCATTGGTTTTTTTTTTCACAAATTTTGTCACATGAATCTTTCACAAAAACAATCTGTTACTATGTATTACAAAAAATAATTGGAATTGTTTCTAATCATAATCTTTATCACCACACGTAATTACAATTTTTTTTATTTTTGTTGTTTTATCATCCATAATGGTTTCTTTTTATTGAATTGTGTAAAATGTGTTACATACGCTAACAAGCATATTCACAAGAGAGAAAAAAAAAAACAAACTGAAAAGGAAACTTCTCATTTGGATTTAGTTTTTGCTTTGAGTCAACCAGCCAGTCAACTTCATTAAAACTTCGCACCGCAATTTCTTTTATCTTACCATCAGCTACTATTACTGCTGCTACTCTTGCTACATTATTGCTGATTTTGCAAACTGCATCACATACGCACATATAGTACGACTATATATACATATATTCAATTCAATTCGACTAAATCAATTAATTTTTATTACACATACATATGCACCACATATACATTCTATTCTAAGTATATGACTATGCCCGCAAAAAGTTTAATTGAAATTTTCATACATGAATGCCTCGTGAATTCTTATGTTTTCTACACTAATCTATTATATCTTTATTGTATGTGTGTGTAGATATATATATAGTTTGAAATTTTAGGCTAACTTTACTTCTTGTAGGTAGATAGGTAGGTAGGTAGACTTGCAGTAGATGAAACTTTTTCTTAGTTCATTTGGTTGGTGCTGATAATAACTTATATATTGTTACAATTGCTCGTTTGCCTTTGTTGTGGTTCATAATTGTGTAATAATAATAATCGTAATAATAATAATAATTATTATTATTATTATCATTATTGAAAATATCAGAATTGTGGTCGATTTGTATCAATAATGATGATGATGATGATGATGATGATGATAATGATAATCATGGTGATAAAAACCATTACAAATTATAGTATAATTGAAATTGTAATTTTTGCACAAAACAGCTGCCTTTGTCATTGTTTGAATCGATATATCAAAACTTTGTTCAAGCATACACTTTGTGAGATGTTAGATTGTGATAAAATAGTTTGTAATATATGTATGTTACATATTCACATACATATGTTATGTGTTTGGAGAATAATAATCGAAGCGATTAATTTAATTATCAGCTTAATTTCTTAAAGTAGATATCTGAGAGATATATATTTTTAAATTCTATTTCCATTGAGGCAAGATGAAATTTAAATTATTGGAATTTGTAAGGGAGAGTGAGACGAGTTAGACATTTATGGATAACTTCTGAAAGGATTAATATAGAAAATCAAACTTTTAGTAGCGAATGTTTATCTTTCCATGTTGCTTTTATATAAAAAAAACTTATTGAATTCAGTTGTGCTGACCACAACGATCGTGTATGGACCACATCGATTCACTACGGATAATTGTGGAACAATCCATCGAATTGAGTTTGCCCCTCTTCCTGTTGTTCGTCGATTTTGAGCGCGCGTTTGACACAATTGACAGACGTGCAATCTGGAGTAGCCTGCGTAGTAATAGTGGCCCAGAGAAAATTACTAGCTTAATACGCGCCTTGTCTGATGGTGCTGAGTGTACTGAGTGTCCGCTTTAACGGCAAGGAAAGTGGAAAATTTTCCATCTCGAAAGAAGTACGTCAAGGATGCGTCCTCTCACTGCTGTTCTTGTGTTGGATGGCGTCCCTAAAACGAACGAATGAGGAAGCAAAAGGTGGCCTGCAATGGCGCTTAGACCAGAAACTTAGCGATCTAGACTACGTTGATGACATATACTTCATGACGCATACTTTGGAAGGTGCAAAGTCAAAGCTGTTAAAACTCATGAAATACGCAAAAGAAGTTAGCCTTAAAATTAATTACACGAAAACCAAATTACTGCGCCTTCAGATTGCTACTCTATCCACTCTAACTGTAGAGCTCAATGGCGAAACTGTCACCATCCAGGACGTGGACGAATTTTGCTATCTTGGTAGTCAATTTACGAAAAATGGAGGCGCCACGTCGAATGTAGCCGCACAACCTTCCATAAATTAGATAAAGTACAGCGCTTGCGGTTCTTGTCTCTGAAGTCTAAATTACACATCTTTAACACCAGCGTGAAGCCGGTATTACTATACGGCTCTGAAACTTGGATGGTCACTGAACGAATTTGCGGGTATCTACAGACATTTATAAATAAGTGCCTCAGAATCTTTTCCAGAGTTTTCTGGCTTTGCACCATCACAAATGCAGAGTTGTTGCAACTTACCAACAGCGTCGCAGTAAACACAGAAATCAAAAGGCGCAAATGTACCTGGATTGGTCACACTCTGCGTTGAGAGGATCACAACATAGCGAAAATATCGTTTCAATGGAATCCTCAAGGCAGCCGACAACCTGGCAGCCCACGCCAAAATATGGTTAAGGACAATCCAAACGGAGACCCGCTCTAGAGGCGCTTGGCATGAAATCAGGTATATGGCCCGGGACAGTTATCGAGGGAGAGCCTTCGTTTTTGCCCTATGTTGTAATTGGGAGCGATATTTTGGACGTGACTCTGTTTTCATTTGTAAAACATTTAAAATATGTATTGTATGTGATTTTTGTGTCAAGAAATGTCAAATGTGAAATGTCAAGAAAATAAAAAAAAAAAATTTTTTTACTACAACTACGAGCCAATTATTTTACTTTTGTTGAAATTAATTATTTCAAATATATTTCTTCGTACCTTTTTTTTTTGTTTTTCTAATAATATATATTTCTCCAAAAATCCAATTCGATTAAAAAATATGGATTTTTAAAAATTTTGTTATTATTTAAAATAATTAATGGAAAAAATCATTCAAAATTTAGAAATAAATTATAAAAGAAAAAACCATTTTTTCCATCAAATCGTGATAACAAAGCTTTCATTTTTATAAAAAATGAAAAAATATTCCAAAATTTTACATTTAATTTTCATAGTACTTTCGCTTCACTGCCATTCACTAACATATGTTAGTTTTGATTTTAATTAAAAGTCAAAAGATAATAGAGCAATATTAAAAAAAAAAACAATTGATAAAAATACCATACTCCTATATATGCATATGAATACCATTACATAAACCAATACATACACAAATTTAACTATTGGCAATAAAATGCTGAAATTGATCAACACCAACAATGGCAACCCATTAACTTAGAAGCACTCACTCACAATATGCATTTACATACATATGTACATTTGTTTGCACCTTTAGTTGATGTGCATGTAACAGTGTTTCTGAATTAATGGATCGCAGTTGAATTTATAAAAAAAAGTCAAAACTATCAGAAATGTTCTAATTGAACATAGACGCTCAGAGTTGATTTGATTTTTATTTTATAAATTTCAAATTTCAAATAAAGCAAATTCTGATGAATAAATTGATTAAATATATGAAAAATAGTAAAATAATTATATTGCAACATTTTTCTTTTGACGTTTCTTCTTAATTATGACATTTTTGACGTTTCAGTAAATAGATATCCATAAATGACATCCCTGGAAATACAGTGGAAAAAATGCAAACATTTGGCAGCACCAAGTTTAGCGAATATGCTGAGATTTTTAGCGTCTATAGTTATTGACTCGCTACAATTAGCAGTTTTATTGTTGTTTTGCACAAATATTTTTACTTGTTGATACTAGCTGAGTACGAGTGGTTGGTGGGTTAAGCCCCCGGAGGCAAAAAAATAAAATGTCTTCTACAAAAAAATTTTTTAATGTCATAATGTTGCTTGTGCTAACCATATTATAGGTGAAGTAGGAATGCAGTGAAGAAACTCAAGTAATAAGACGTAAAGTTCCTCAAAGAAAAAGGAAAGTTCCAAAAAACGTTCCTAAATATGCAATGCAATTTATATGCATTGCACAAATTTCAGAAACACTATTCAATTGAAGCAAATCAATAATGCAGAAAGCATCGCACCCTCATTTGCTCATTCACCAAAATACAATTGTCATTGGAGCATACTTTTTCGCACTCAATTTTTATATATCTGTGGTATTTACGATTGTTTTTCATTGTATTTCATATATATCTCTCGCTTTCTCTCCCACTCTTTATTTCACTGTATAGTTATTGTTACTTTATTTTGTTTTATTTTTTATTTTTTATTTTGTTACTATGTTATTTCGTTGTTTGCGGTATTTTAGTTGTTGCAAATGTTCAACAATTTTTTATTTTTTTTTTTGTGCAGCAAGTACTCAACTTTGTTCACTAAAGCCATCATTCTTTCCATTTACAATAACATGTTGTAAGTACTTACTATACGTACTATTTTGATTGAATTTGATGCAAATACAAAATGTAAATGCCAATTGTATGAATTGCAATAGTGTTTGATCGAATAAAATAAAATATATAGATGAAACATTAAACGAAAAAAATATATTCAAATAGATTTGAGCAAAAAACTGGTAATAAATAAATTGACTAAATAGCATTTGATTGCATTTTCATGTTGTTGATATATGTATTTGAATTTTTTTTTTTTTTTTTGCCTGCATACAATTCAATTACAATTGTAATCTCAATGCAGGCATAAATGGGTGGGACAACAGTTAATGAAGGGAATTAATGTGTGGCACATTTTAGAAGGGACCTCTAACAAGTGTTAGTACGATTTTGGAATGACAATGAATGTAGCATGAATGAAAACGAATAAATATATATCTACGATTACATAAACAATTAAATATTGCATTAATTAAAAGCTCATAAAAAAATACATACAAGTATCTCCATCAAATGGGACAAATAATAATATTGAATAGACAGATCAATTAAGATGCAATAATATTCTGTGTAAATTTTATCAAATACATGAATTCCTACAATAGAATTAGTTTTTATTTGATTGTTGCTATGGGGATATTCCTACAACCTAGTTACTCGTTGTGCCAGCTGGAGGTTGGGATGCATTTTCGAAATTTATCAACCGGAGAGAGTAGGGCCAGTTTATTCAGTTGATGGTGAGCCTTAGATTATGCTGATATTTGTCAACTAAATTGATATACAAGTTCCTAAAATATATGATCGTGAAATTTGATATTAAATTCTATTAAATATCAATTTTAATCAATTTTTTTTTATTGAGCCTTGTGCTACACATATATCACTCTAATCATATTGTTGACTTACTAAACAATTTCTTTTATTTATTTTTCGATACAAATTAATAAAAAAAAAATAAAAAGAAACCAAAAGAAAATCCAAAGTTTAAAACTTTTTTTTTCCCCTAATTTCTACATACGATTAAGAACATCTACTTCTTCAATTTTATATAGTATATTACGTATGTTGGTGTGTGTGTTTGTGCGCGCACTTGTTGAAAAAAACTTTTTTTTTCATCCTTCATATTCCTGCTTGTTTATTCACTGGTTTTGTTTTCGTTCAGATTTCTGGTTAAACATTATTGTTGATCTTATTGATGTTGACACTGCTGACAATGATTGGTCAGGTCAACTTAAAAAATAAAAAAATTGCATTAAAAAAAGTTTTGCAAAACAAAAACAATAAAGAAATAAAAAACTTGCAAAAAAAAAAATTATAACTGACATTGTGTGACAATATCGTTTAATTGCATGTTTCAAAGCCAATGAGGAATTATTTGTCGGAAAATGGCATATGAGCTTTTGAGAGAATTAAAACCAAAATTGAGACAACTAATCACAAGTATATAATTGTGATGAAAATTGTTCAAAATCTTCGAATGTAATTACGGGTTGGTCTGCTCAAGCCAAGACTTAAAGGGATGCTTGGTCTCCGGTCCTCGAAATGGATGGGATGAGAATGCTGAACTGAAGTTAGGAGACTTCTCAAAACATACTCCTTCAATCAGATACTTATATTGCCCAAGATATTACTTAAATAATATACAGCACAAGAAGAAATATTGACTCGGCTTAGAATAATGCAAACACTAAATAGTTCCTACGTAAATGTTCAATCCTCGTAAGGACAGAAGTGATCCTTGATGAACTAAGATTATCCAGGAAAATTGAGGATCAGAAGAAATGAATTCAATTCACTTATAAAACATATATTGAACTGCATCTATAGAAATTCATTTTAGGTTAGGTTAGGTTAGGTTAGGTTAGTGTGGCCGCCCTCTCCAATAGAGAGAGCTTAGGAGATTGTTAATCACAACCTGTGATATTTCTGATAGGTCATTCATTTGATAATGGCCAAGAAATTGTTTTTGCATCCTGCACAAAGCAGGACAGGTGCATAGCAGATGTGAGACGCTCTCAAGCTCCTCTTCATCTCTGCAGCTTCTGCAAAAGTCGTATGAGAGATGGCCTAGACCCAATTTTGCAGCGTGTGAACTAATGAGGCAGTGACCAGTGACCACTCCCACATAGGTCGAAATGTCTAGTCTATTTGGGTCAGTAAGTTTACGTGTGCGTTTCCTACTGATTTAAGGCCACAATTTCAGCAATTTCGCCGTCCTACAGATGGGTGTGTCCGTCCATCTTTTTTGAAGGGCGTTGAGGGTTATTACGTCCAATTTATGCTTAAATGTGGTAATCGGAATCTCTAAATCTGTGTTAGCTTCAGTAAAGGCCTCCTTTGTGCCCTTCCTTGCTAGTTCATCGGCTTTGCAGTTACCTCGTTTACCACTGTGCCCAGGCACCCAGCACAGAAGAATGTTATGCTGCTCTGCAATCACATCGAGAGATCTGCAGCAGTCAAGAATGGTCTTAGATTTAACGAGAATGGAGTTCAGGGTTTTGATAGCAGCTTGGCTGTCACACAAGATACAAATGTCTCTGCGAGAGACAGTGTTCTGCTTGACCCAAATGAGTGCAGTATTAATAGCTTTTACTTCTGCCTGAAACACAATACATTTGTCAGGCAGGAGGAATGAGATATTAAGGTTGAGATCCCCTGAGTATACACCCCCTCCCACCCTTCCATACAGTTTTGAACCGTCTGTAAAGATGAGAGTAGGGAGTGGCGGAGGTCCTCTTGTTTCCCAGGCGTACCTGTCGGAGAAAGAAATTTGGAATTTCCAGAGATGTTTCTATATTGTACTGACCCAGAATACTTGCATGTCCAAAGGGCTTTGGTGCCCAGAGGTACAAGCCTTTGAGTCATACTGCCGAGTTTGCCGCCATCTGTTTCCCGAATAAATCGAGTGGCGTGCAATAGAGAAGCTAACGTTGGTGTTGTTCTAAGTGCTACCGTGATTAGTAAACTTGCCGCTCTTTGTATTCTTTCCAAAGGTTTGATATGGGAGGATTTAGCGAGTGCAGTCCACCAAGCTAGGATCCCATATATTTTTTTATGAATTTATTTTATGAATGATTACAATTTTTTAAGTTTCAATGATACCTTTTCAACTCTTAAATTTTATATGAAAGACCAAAAACTCAATAGAACCAATATAGTAAGGAAATAGGTGATTTTCTCCGAAATATTGCTCATATAACCAAAATAACTGTGTACTACATTGATTACATGTATATGAACATTTTCAAAGTTATTGTTATTTTTCTCACTCCTTATGCATGGCAATGGTTCATCAACAATTATAGTTGCTAATTGCAGAAAAACAACACAAAACAATGTTTCCTGATGGACTTGGAGTGTCAAAACAGAAAACCAAGAGAACAATCAACGAAATCAAGCATAAATTATTGTCATGTAACATCAAAATTGAACTGACCATCATCCACTCCTTTATTCGCATTCATCATCATCATCATCATCATTGCCACATCGTCGCCAACATTATCGTCAATGTCAACAGCAAACTGAATAACTAATTATTGTTATTTTCACCAACTCAACAACAATATATAAACTTAATATTTTTTGTAATTAAAAAATTTTTTTCTTTCATTCTTGTAGTTGCTACATACAAGTAAACTCAAAGGCAAGTAACTTCCCTTTAATACGTCAACTGCAATTTTGTTGTTGATTGCCATTTATTTAAAATAAATATGAATATAAAAATGAAACAACAGACTCTTGCAAATTTTTTTTCATTATAATATTTTCATTCTTTATGGTAAGTACTCTTACAATTTTATACTTGTGAATTCATAATATTGTTACAAAATCATATGTGTTCGACATTTAATAACCGCATTTGAGTGTTACACTCACCTCGCCTGATTTTCATTTATAATTGGATTTTAATAGTTGTTCAACATTTTACTGACTCATGATTCCTGCAAACCTTTTTACAAAAGGGCATGATAAGGTAACGTCAATGCTATGAAATGTTTTGCTCACGAACTTTTATAATAGAGTCGCTCATTTTTAATTTATTTTTATATGGAAATAAAATGGAATTAATGAAGCTACATATCGATCCACTGTGTTTCTTAGATCAATGACCCATCTCGTTGCTGTTGCTTATGGTATAAAGAATTATGCCATCACCACCAACGAAACAGATATACTCAAAAGCCCTAAATTTGAGCTTTAGAATCAATAATGATAATGAGCATTAGAGTGGTGGTCACAAAAGAGACAGAGACAGAGACAGTGTTGAATTAATACAGCACTTGTTCCGGCTGTTATTGTTATTATTACGATATACATGAGTGCCTCAGATGCTAACTCAATACATATTGGGAGTATATGAACATATTATGGTACTAAAAATAATGACAGTGACACAATGACAGTGACAGCAATAATTGAATCATTTTTGCAAAAAGTTTACTACTATTTCTTGCATCTATCAATAGATTGGCAAAACGTTGCTATCAGTATCAGTAATACGTAAAGAATATCATCAGAAATTTTTGTTCAGCGAAAAAGAGAATTGTAATATTTGAATTGAAGAAATTCTAAAGCATTTTAAAAGACTCTGTTATACTTTTGAAAATGCAATATTTTCAATAACATGTCAGCCAAATAGTTATCAAGATCATGCGATTTAACACATCAGAGTATTAAATAAGCTAAAAATGTATTGTATGTAAAAAGTAGCCATGTTGAATCTCACACATACAGGGTTAAGCGATTGAAGTGTTACCAACTTCACACAGGTATATCTGTCAAAATGATATTGCCAACTACAATGGAAAATAATACAAAGAAGTTATGCATATTTATGAATTTTTGTGAACTTTTAAATTCACTTTTTTCAATTTTATGTATGATAACTTATATTCTATTCCCCACTTCTGGGAGAGTTGACCAAATGCATTTGTTTGTATTTTTATGACCATAATACCAAATAAATTGAATCTTACAATTGTTTATTATTCGGTTAATTATTGATTCGATTCATATTAAAGATAAATTCGTTTGTTTTTGCTTGTTATTTCGTACATTTTGTATGGGGCCCCCCATTTAAACGATGGAAATAGGGAGTTAGAACCTTTAGCAGAAATGTCGAAGAGTAAATATGAATGGCGATGAGTGATATATTTGATCCCTACAGGGTTCACACCCAAAGAGCGATGTGAGCCAGTTGTATAAGAATAACAATTTTGTTGGGGGAACTCTCGTAAATGATGAAGATATGGGAAAACATGTGTCGATCAGACATTGAGCAAAAGCAATTAATGCGAGTCAGCCTTTGGTTCCACCTTTCTATTCGAGATATTTGCCATTTTTCAAATGTTTTTACTTTCATTTTGTATTGGAGTTCGTATAGGGTGTAGAGATGCGAGATACAGGGGCGGTCCCAAAACTACCCGGCCTGACATATAGATGGCGGTAGTAGTTTGAAAAAAATAACTTTGGTAAAAAGTTTTTTTTTTTTTTTTTTTTTTTTTTTTACAAGTTTTTTTATTGAATCTTTCTAAAATTACTTAGAAACTAACAATATGTAATCAAATCTTACAAACTAAATAAAATTATGTGATATTCCCAACGTTCCATCACAATTTGTTGACTCACGAGGTATAGCAATTTCACAGCATATTCAGTGTGTCTTTTCTTTTTAATCGACGATGCCCCGTGCTCAGCAACAATTGCCTAGCAAGGGGATTCGGATGACTGTGTAATTTTTGAATGTAGCTTCTGCAAGACATTGCAACTTCCTCAGAAATTGTGGGTACATTTAAATCTCGATGGATGTTAACGTTCCTCATATACCAAGGCGCGTTTACAATAATTCGCAGACACTTGGATTGTATTCGCTGCAATTTTTCGATATTTGAGGGAGATGCGGTGCCCCAAAACTGAATACCATAAGTCCAGATTGGCTTCAGGATTGCTTTATATAATAGCACTTTGTATTCGAGATTCAACTTTGATTTTTTGTGTAACAGCCACCATAACTGATTAATTTTAAGCTTGATCTGAGTTTTCTTTGCCTCTATGTGATTTTTCCATGTCAGCCTTCTGTCAAGGTGAATACCCAAGTACTTTGTTGAGGAACATTGTGGAACTGATTGGCCATTAATTTTAAGTGGGGGACATGTATCTGGCCTTAGCGTGAAGGTTACATGTACGCTCTTTGATTCATTGACTTTTATACGCCATTTTGCTAGCCAGATTTCGAGAGAATCGATATGAGTCTGCAGGAGTTTACTACATTCTACTCTGGGGAGTCTGCTCCTTCGTGTACGACCCTCAAATAATGGGTGGCAGAGTTTGAACGAGGTCGTACGAGCTGCCAAGATGAACACCTTAGTGGTCGACCAATACGGTTAAGAAAATCCACAAAATGGTAGTCGATGATCGCCGGCTGAATGTGCGTGAGCTAGGTGAAATTAAAAACAGTGCTATACATCGTATATTGACCGAAAATTTGGAAATGAAAACGTTGTGTGCAAGATGGGTGCCGTGTTAGCTCACAATAGAACAAAAACAACGTCGTGAAGATGTTTCTATAGAGTTCTTGGCGATGTTTCGCTGAAATAAAGCCGAGTTTTTGCGTCGATTCGTAACCATGGATGAGACATGGGTCCATCATTTCACACCTGTGACAAAGGAGCAATCAAAACAGTGATCTAAAAGGGGAGAATCCTGTCCAAAGAAGGCCAAGATATTTCCATCTGCAGGCAAGGTTATGGCGTCTGTTTTTTGGGATGCACGTGGGGTAATTTTGATTGATTGTCTTCAAAAAGGAAAAACAATCAACAGCTGATGCAGTATGATGCTAATTTGTTGCAGCGTTTAAGTGATGAAATTAAAGAAAAAAGGAAGCATTTGGCGAAAAAGAAAGTGTTTTTTCACCAAGATAATGCACCAGTTCACGCACCCGCTATTGCGATGGCCAAAATCAATGAGTTAAAGCTCGAATTGCTTCAACACTCACCTTATTCGCCAGTTTTAGCTCCTTCGGATTATTTTCTATTTCCAAATTTGAAAAAAAAAATGGCTTGATGGTAGAATATTTGCAAAAATGAAGAGGTGGAGTCTTCGGTAGATGGCTATTTTAATGAGCTAGACAGTTCATACTATAAACAGGGTATCGAAGCTATAGAATATCGCTGGGAAAAGTGTATTGAGCTAAAAGTAGATTATGTCGAGAAATAAAGAAAATTGTTCCAAAAATTTGTTGTGTTTTCTTTGTTAGATTGGGTAGTTTTGGGAACGCTTCGTATGTTCAGCGTAAATGTGGTAGTAAAACATGAATGAGAGTAGGTGACATACTTTACTCAGATGTTGGTAGGGTTGGTCATGCATCTTTGACTACTCTTGAAATGACTGCAGCACAACTCTGGGATTATTTACCGAATTTCCTTCAATTTTTGAAACACTAAACTCCAGTTGGCACCATTTTTACCACTAACATATCCTAATATTTTTTTTAAACCAATCAAATACATGTTTTCGTCAAATCTCTCCAACGTACCCTACTTGCAGAAGTAGAAGCTAATCACAATGAACTAAATATGCCATATTCATTGGAAAAAAAGGAGTTTAGAGAATTTAGATAGCTTACATTCTATAAAATAAAATTGGCAATTAACACTTTTTATCCAATGCAAGTTAACTGCATACTGAGCCGCCACAGTAGTCATGTTTTTATATCGGCTAATCCACAATAGACACAGCAATCTCGATAGAGGCATAAGCTCTCTGGTTTCCATATGCTATGATCTAACAGATATGTCGTTATTATACTTATTGGCTATTCTTTTAACAGTAAAAATATAGCTTGAACATACTACTATGCACAAAATATTTGTTCACCTTGCTCATATTGACCGTTCTGACTTCAAAAAGCATTTACCTTATTTTTCCTCAATCTCACTACAATTCTCCATCGTTTTTATTCTACTACTTTTATTACTGAATGTATTTTGCTTTTTCCTCATTTCATGTACATTTAGACTTCCTCAATAAACCAACCAACATCGTTTTGTTGAAGGCACCACACAAACCAAACAACCAGCTAACCAACCTACCAACAAACCAAACCAACCAGCCAAATCATCACAACACGCGCAAATGGTGAAAGTAAAACAGCTTTTGTTTGTATGATTTTTTTTTTTTTCTTTACACCAAGATGCATTTACTTGGTTACTTGTTATTGTTGTATTGTCTATTTGTGTTATTTACAATGCTTATGTAATCGTCTTACCATTAGCAGTTACCCCATTACACACACACACAGAAACACACACATATACACATATCAACTCAAATGCCATAAATAAGGCCAAGTTAGTAATGCCTATATGCGTGTTGTGTGTTGTGTGTTTGTGGCAAGTGGTTACTTTGCTATTTATTGCTCACTTAGCATTTGCTCGCTTGTTGCAATTGAACAATTTGAACAACAATGCATTTTTAAATGCAACACATACATATTTATAGCATATGCATTGTTTTTATTGTCACTGATGGTGTTGTACATGTTACACAATTGTGGCAACGAAGTATTATGGTGCGCATGCACATACTCGTATCCATCGTATGTACATAAAATGTAAAATGTAAACAATCAATTAAATAGTTGACATTAATTTGTGTGGATTTTCAAGTATTTAAATCGGCATTTATGCATATTGCTATGATAAATTAAAAAAAATATATATATATGACCTTGATCATCTCCTACTTATCGAGCTGATATAATTGCAAAGCGTTTTCATATTTTTCAATAATAACAACGCGTATAAAATATCAATTCTAAAATAGAAATTATTTAGAAACATTTGCATTTGTATGTATATTTGCTATAGTAGTTTGGCAAGTCTATCGTAGCCTACCTATATACATCATTCAATGTGAGGTTGTTTACGTAGGTACCGCACATACATATACAAATTAAGCCCCCGAAAAGCTTTTCAATCCCCACATCATATCCTCTGCCATCTGCCATTCATTTCAACAAAACGCTTCTTTAACAAATTTCTTCCTGTTCTCCTGTTAAGCAGCAGCTCAACTCAACATAAACTTCTTTTTTATTTGATTTATATGCTTATGCCTATGGCTGGCTCTTGGCCGCTCTACTGTGGTCTACTTTGTATTTCTGTATGCCAAAATTTATTAGCAAATAACAAAGAAAACTGAAAAATCTGTCAGAATAAAAGATAGAAGAGTGGGGGGTGGGAAATGAGTGTAGCCGGCCGTTTTTTTGTTTTCTTTTCAACATTATTTTTAGATTGAGAATTATGTATATACAACGTTTGCTATGGTATTCGACTAGTCCAAAATAGATGTAGGTTCCCTCACAGTCTTATGCATGTATAGTATATTATGAAGTAGCTTCCGTCTGTCAGCTTGAAAATAATGCGTATTTTATTTACTTATTTGCGTAGGAGAGCCGTCTTCTTTTGTTATTTATATTTTCATATTTTAAATTAAGATATAGGTACTTATGTGTATACGTAGGTAGAGTCACTTGAGATATTAATCCTTACCTAAAATAGTATAATATTTATAGGAAATGCAGTAAAAATGAAAAGAACAAAAGAAAAGGAAATACAACATTAAATGGAATGAGTGAATTGAGCGCATAAATTTGATCTCATAGATACATATGCTGTTTTATCATCATTATGTGTATACACATTTATTTATTGCTATTTTTTCGACGATTATTTAGAGAAAAAAATATACTAATATACTTAATGCAAATGTTTGAAACTTCTTTACGACACGGGTACAATGATATCATCAAGTGGAAAGCAACACCAGGCTCTTGCTTGTTGCACATCAATATGTTGTTCGATTATCCCATATTCTCATCACGGATTGCGGTATTTTTTTGGTAAAAGGAAAAGATATCATTTGAAATCTTGAAATATTAGCTAATTTCAATGCAAAAAGATACCATCGATTATGTTGACTATAAAATTTATGGTCAATTTTCTAAAGTCTATTATTTTTGGAATTAACAAAATCGTATCCGTTTGATAAAATGCCAAAATTTTCGAACTAATAAATACGTATTAGTTCAATGTAAAAATACATGAAATGTTTTGATTAATTTTGGACTTTCTTCATCAATGTCAAAATCACAATGATTGCATGTGAAGAAACTTGCGTGTATCACTCTTTTGCAGGAATTGCATTCAACTTGAATTGATGTTGTTTAATTATGCAAAACAAGCATTTAACATTAAACTAATGGCAACATTTGATAACAAAAATGTTAAATGTTTGATTTGCTAACTATTTCATAACCGGTCGCAACAACTCTCACATAACTAAAAATGGCATCACTTTGTGCGAGAGATACGATATAAATTTTGTTTTTTTTTTCCCAAAACCACCCAGTAGAAAATAGAAGAAGTCAAAAGCGATTACAGAACCCCCATTATTTTTGGAATCCAGAAGCCCTTAACATCTGGATTCTATCTGTAATTCTTTTTTATATGAAACGGGCTACATTTGAATGTATTCCATAGAATTCCATAGAACAGCTTTCAGAAGGAAGCTTTTTTCAAGCACTCCAGTAATGCCAACATTTTTTCATTCAATGCAATATATGATTTCGATATACGAATTACAACATATGCCTAAAACCAAAAAAAAAATACTCTCGTTTCCTTCATGGATTCGAACTTGGGTTCCCCAGCATCGCAAAGCTAGCACTTTACCGTTACACCACATATCATACTACAATAATCGTGACTAAAAATGATTTTCTCTCAAATATTGTTAAATATATATAAATAAAAAAGATACCCCCGACTGGATTTGAATTCACGATCTGCCGATCCCAAAGCCAACGGTTGCACCATCGCTCTAACAATTAATTAACTCAACTACTATCTAGATGTATACTAAAATCAAATCAATTGATAATTATGAGTGTTTACATTTGTGTAGCTCATTTCAGTTAATTTTGCTAAAACATTCCCTTCTCGCTTCTCGAGAAGGTCTTTTGGAAGCAGTATGCATACAGCGATACTGAGATGTGAATTTTACTTGCTTCAAAGCTGTTCTATAGCTGTCTTATATTGGCAAGGTATTGAGAAATTTTTTGCTGTGCAAAAATGCCTCACAACATATTTACTTGACTGCTGCACGAGTATGCCTTTTTGGCACTTCTTCGAATATTCTCTGTAAGTCGATTACGAATAAGTACGATCAGAAGATAAATGCTAGCGTACTTGAAGGATCTAAGCCAACTAAAGCATCAAAATACAAATATTTGTGTTTGAACATAAGAATCTTTTCACAATTAACTTTTGGAATTTGAACTACCGGTTATTTTGATTTCGAGATATAATAACATTCATTACGGAAAAAAATTTAGTTTTGTATTTGACATTTACGAAATGGGACGTTTTAGGCTTGAAGAATCTTGGAAAATATTTAAAACTTACTTCTTAAATAGTGAGTTTTCTACTGTCTCCAAACTGTAAGAAATTCACGAAAAAATAAATTTGGGAAAAAAAGTGCCTTCACTGATGAATTTTCGGATGAATTTATAAAGCGAGTTTGTGTAATTGGGTCGTTAGTGGATAAAAGAACAAGTTCACGTCAACTCCCAATGCGCTCAGCCGAATACATTGGTGCTGTTGATCAGAGTATGCGTGTACATCCATCAACATCAACGTGTCATCGTTCTCAAGAACTAACCATTTCTCGCATTTTTCTGAGGAGAATTTTGCATAAAGACCTCGGTATGAAAGCTTACAAAGTATAATTAGTCCTCATGACTATCCGATGCGTTTATGGTTCGTCCAATTTGCCTATGATCGTTTGGCCGAAGATGAGCATTTTTACCGAAAAAACCATGTCTTCCGATGAAGTTCATTTCCACCTTGGAGGTCATGTCAATAAGCAAAATTATCACATTTTGGGGATCACAGAATATACCCGTGATTGTTGAGGAGGCAATGCAATGCGAAATGCTTATATCAATTGGCCCCCGCGCAGCTTGCGATTTAACTCCATAGCATTATTTTTTGTGATAACAGTTATGCTAACCATCTGGAACTGATAGAGAACTTGAAACACAAAATCGAAGTTGCCATTCATGAGATCGAAGCCCAAATAATCGAAAATATATTTAGAATTGGGATTGATCATATGGGGTACCGTAAAGTTAGCCGTGGCAGTCATAGTAATAAAAAATACGATTTTGTTATTACCACATAAAATATAAATCGAGCAGTGCTTGATTCGTACGTCTGAATTTATGGTATCGTCATAACTTTGTTCATTATGCTGCTGATATTCTTCGAATAACAATAGCAATCGAAAACACGTATGTTAGACTGTATTAAGTACAAATATATATTACATACAACTCATTAGGTATGCGGTATATGAGGTAATTTTAAACTTTCAATTCAATTAGTTCATCTCTTCATATAATTTGTTTGCAACCATAATACTACATTGATGTTATAATAAATAATATAAAACAACAATAGAAACAAAAATGACAAAATATATACGATATTTTACACAATGCCAAATAAAAAGTGCAAAATTAATGCAACGAACAAAACAACAGCAAAAAAAAAAAAAAAAAGAAAACAATAAAAAATTAAATTCGAAAGAAAGGCGAAATGAAACCCCAAATGAAAGAGAAAGGCTACGACAATAATAAATGAGCACACCAAAAAGCAATAGCAGCAACAGCAGCAACATTATGATTTGCATAAAATTTGAATTAATTTCGAAAAGTACTTTTTTTTTTCTTTCTTTTTTTTTTTGTACTCTTTATTTCATTTTATTATTGTGTTGATTCTTGTTGTTGTTGTTGTTGCTGCTGTTATCACATTTTTATTTGTCTGTGGCGCCATTAGCTATTACAAATTACAATACAAAAACACTAAAATAACGGTAACAACCGCTGTGAAACCTCCTTACATACACACATACACACCACCAAATAAACAATATTATCATTGTCAGCAATATAACGTACTTTTATGTATGTACAGTACAATATGTGTGGTAATACTTAGTACCAGCAACAATAGCATTAATGTGTAATATGAGCCAGCTATCAATGTATTATTAATTAATAACAACAACAACAACAACAACAACAACAACAGCAGCAATAAAAACAATTGTAATGAATATCAATAACAATGGCAATAAGTATGTATAACAAAAGCAACAACAACAACAATCATAATAAATACATATTTATAGGCGAGTGTCTGTCTGTCTGTCTGCTATATGATGGCAGACATCAAGAGTCAATTAATTCAAAATGTGTGACTACTAAAAGTGTTTTACATTTTTTTTTTTATTGATTCATAATCATATCATCAATGTGTATGTAATGTAGAAATTATACTCATGCATAAATATGCATATTTATGTAAAATTGCAAACAAATATATTTAAAAATATAAAATTTCACTTTCTGCGGAAATATCGTACAAACAAGTAGTAGCACACACACAAAAAAAAAAGAAACCAAAGAAAATTAATACTGGGTGTTCAAATGGGGTATCGATACGATCTTTTTTAATTTTTCACAAAAAAAAACTCTGTTAAATGATGTTACATGAAATTAGTCGTTCGGAATTGACATCGACATCTGAGCTGAGAACAAATTTTTGATTAATTTGCCGAAAATTATTACAATTAATTTAAAATATAACTGATAACCACTGTTCCATGGCACAATGAAGCGAACATTTGAAAATTACCATCCTTATTATATATTTTTTTTCTTTTTATATGGCACTTATAGACCCCGAAGGTCGATTGGGTCTAGTTTCTTTTCCAGTACTATTTATTGTACGTGCTAAATTTAAGCCAATGTTAAAAGGCACCTACTTATATTAGCCGATTTCAAACGGCAGAACTTTTTTGACGTCACTATTTCTAAGCGAAAGAAACATTTTTTTTAATAATAACGTTGCGCTTCAGCCGCGGATTGTATACACGGAAAAGGGGCCTACTTACATTACCGGTTTTGATCGGCAGAACTATTGAAGAACGCTGTGCTTCAGCCGCAGATTGAATACAAGGAAACAGGGACCTACTTATATTAGCCGGTCCTGAAAGGCAGAACTATTGTGACGTCACATTTTCTGAACGAAAGAAACATTTTTCAATATCAACGGTGTGCTTCAGCTGGGGATTGAACCCACTACCTACAGGTGAGAAGGTCAAAGCACTAACTACTAACTTCTTCATTTAGATCCCAAAAATATCGACTTAATTATATATTTAGGATAAATTGAAATACCCTGTAAAAATATATATATATGCATATTCAAAGCTAAAATATACAACATATTTTACCAATTGATTGATAATATAGTATGAGTAGCTAATAGCACCAGCTGTAGCTGCACTTAAAACAATAACGTAAGCAAATATAACAACAACAACAACACTTTTTAAAGTCAATGTCAAAGAAAGACACAAAAAGACAAAGGTGAGCAAAGAAAGATACGATAACAGCAAATAAAGCTGTTGCTATTGTTTTTGTTTCACTTGAGGTCTAATGTCAAGTTAACTTGTGTGTGTGTATATATGTGTATGTGTGTGTTTCTGTGGCTGTATGTGGTGATGAAGCTCAAGTAAGTTGTTAATAACGTACGACATGACATCATCACTAGCGTGAAAAGCAACAATAATACACAATACAAGACAACAAGCAAGAGCTTAACGAGTCGTAGCAATTGCTAAAATAATCAAGAAACAAAACAAAACCAAAAAACCACCTATTGACATCTTCATTTATTTGGCTTTGAACTTAACATTGTGGTTGCCGGTGCCATATTGCTGTGGTTGTTGTTATTTTTGTGACTGTTATTTGCTGTGTAAGCAAATGCAAACAACATCTAGAAAAACCAATGACAGACAACTGCAACTGAAAAAAGTAAATAAAACAGAGTTGTTATCACAAATATTTATAGTATGTAGATAGATGGTATGGCTGGCTATCAGTTGTTGGCGGTTAAGTTTAGTTTTGAAGTAAATGTACAACAACAACAACAACAACAACAACAACAACAACAACAACAACAAACATAACAACTTTTAACTTCCTGCTTGTAAGAGTACAAAACAAAAAGAAGAAAATGCTACTGAAAAAGTAGCAAGTAGGAATCCAAGTACAAACTTGATATTTTTCCGTTTACTTGGGTTTTCTTCTGTATTTACTTGTTTTTTTTTTGTTTTTTTTTTTTGTGCCCATTTACTTGCTGCAGCAGCAGCTGCTGTTACTACACTGCTCTTCACTATTATGCTTCGTTTATTTTTGCCTAACTGAGAAAAAAAAAATTTGTTTCAACTTCTCACATTGAAGGTGTTCCATCACTGAATGTTCATTTTGTATGCTTTTCTTAATTTACACGGAAATGATTTCAAAGTCAAAAAAAAAAAAAAAAAGTCAAATCAGTTGGTTGAGTTGAGCTACTTTTCCAACATTTGTACACCTGAAAATTTCAAGTTTACCACAACTTGATGAACAAAATACACAACTAACTAACATTTAACAGCATTTTCTGGTTTTCATTTTGTGTGTGCGTGTGTGGGTGTGTGTGTGTGTGTGTTATTACAAAAATTAATACACGAATTCAAATTAAATTTAAGGATATTTTGCTCTTTCATTTGAGAAACCACAAGTTTACAATAAAATTCAAAAATATAAAATTTTCATTAATAAAATTGTCATATGGGAGTAGTAATGTGTGGAGATTTCTTCGACTAAATCGTATTTGAAGAACTTAAAAATTAAAATCGAGATCCAGACGTTCAATATGTGCAGTCTGAGATGTATATTTCATTACTGAATCATGGGTTTATAAATATCGCACGCAATTTTCCTATAATAAAATCATCATTAGTCGTTAAATGATTTCACAAAATTGTAGGTAAATTATCAACACAGTTTAATTCATTATACTGTAACTTTTTGTATATTTTTCCCTCAAAACGTCCATATCAAATTTATTTTTCATAAATAATCGTACGCTTTAATTAGGCTAAATTAACTTTTGGTCAAAATTTTTGTAGAAACAATTTGAATGAAGTCCTCACACAAACACTGCAAACTGAGTGCCACTTTGACTACCACCTCATGCCAAAATTAACTAAAAATGATAACTGTCTCCTGTTCATGCAGCATTTTAACTACAATAATATATTGCAATTATATGGGTTCATTAACTTTTCAAAAGTCAACAAACTTACCTTCAACTATCAACACTTAACTAAAAAAAATATATTCGAAAAATTCAAGACCTTCATAAAAAGATGAAAAACTAGGTAGGTATACAATGTATACAAATTGTTTTTCATACTAATTAAATTATAAATATATGTATAATAGATACTGCAAATTATTCAAATTACTTCACGCTATTATTGAAAATACCAAGAATATGTAGACGAATGCATGGAAAAGAGACGTGATAGAAAAACGTGCTAAATCCATTTTTTTTGCTATTAGGTTTTTTACTATTTTTATATTCGTCAGAATGAAATTTAATTAAATAAGCTCTAGAAATCGAAAATAAAATTTCTATTTATAATAAAATTGTGTATAAAATCACTACTACGCCTTCAAGTTAAACAACCCCATATACATTATTTTCGCATCAACATAACCTCAAAAATATGTATAAAATATAAGAAATATGTGAATATTAAAAGAAAAATAAAATATACAAAAAGTTATAAAGAAAAAATATATTATTCTTCTAGAACATGGTTGGCAACACTGGAAAAAATTATTTTTATTTCCCCTAATGACATCAAAACGTAATTTAAAAAATAATCTAAGCAAAAATAATAGTTATTTGTTAAACAAAATTTTCAATTTGCATAAAATTTTGTGAAATAGACTTAGCACATTTTGTTAAGTCACTCCTCTCTTCGTATATCATAAAAAAAAGGTTATTGAACGCCATTGGCATTCTAAAGATCACAACGCACACAACAACAAAACAGATGTTTTGACAGCATAAATGAAAACAATAAAACATCAACAATCACAAAAAAGATTGAAGAAAATGCAAAAGAATACGCAAAAGTTCAATTCATCAAATCAATGAAATACGCTTAATTGACAACTGTCAGAGTGTTCATGAAATATGAATGTATTATCATATGTGGAAAAAAAAAGTTGTTGTTGTTGTTGTCAATTTTTATTATTTTTATGTCATATTTAATTGTTTTATTGTCGCCAAGTCTGGTTGCTTTTTTTTTGTTTTTTTTTTTTTGCTTTATAATTTGAACTTGAAATTGTGAGCATTAAAAAACAATGAACATGAGTTGAACATTAATACAAAAAAAAAAAAAATTGAAAATAAATACTAAACACTAAAAATTGTCAAAAGTCAAGTTCAAATAACAAATATCATTAGTAAATCATCTACATATCGTATATGCTCTGAGGAATATGAATGAATACGAGGTACTAATGCGAATAGTACCTACTTACCTCTTAAATATGTTTATTTTTTCAATTTTCCTGCACACTATATATGTTTGTTATTTTAATTTTATACACAAAATACATATTTGTTCAACTGTTGAACATCATCGAATGAATAGACACAAAACGTAACATAACTTCAACAAGTGTTAATTATTAGTTTGTAGATATTTCTCTATTTTCTGTTGAGTTCAGCAAATTATTGTTAAATAATCATTTGAAGTAACTAATTATATATGATATAACGAAGCAAATATTTAGGAAAAAAATATAAAATATTATGAAACATTTGCAAATACTTCCAATATGCAAGGTTAAGCACGTTTTTGGGGCTATTTGGAAAGTACGTGGAATAGCATCTTAATGAGAGTGTTTTACATTGACCAATATGAACTTAGATTAATATAATTTACAATGTGTTACAATATATAATATTTATATATAATACACATAATATGATTTTAATAAATCCATTCATTCGAAAGTACTAAAAAAAAATTAATAAATGTTTGTCTGGCAAATTTTATTGTGTTTGAATTCTTATCAAATATGCATAAAATTTAATTCAGAAATAGATGTACATACATTTAACTTTCAATCAGATTAAATACAACATAAAGTTGATCACACTTTGTATGTACATGAGCAAATATATAGTACACATTTCATGTCTTTGAATAAATTGCATTCTTTGAAATAGTAGTGGCATTCATGAAATGAAATAAATCGACGCACAGTGTAAACGTATATTTGATTTTCAAATGATTCTCTTTACTCTCAAAACATGTACAATATATGCCAAGCATAACTAAATAGAATGAGAATGAGTGAGTGTAAATTATTAGGCAAATAGTGTACAATACAAGAAGTATTCCATACATTTGGTTTTTCTCTTCAAATAAACGAATATTCGAGAGTACTATGAGAGTTTGAGAGTACTACGAGTATGGTGTACATTATAATTGTTGTTGTTTCTTTTCATAACAGACACTGATGATTTGTATTACTGCGTCTTGCCGCATTATGTTTTCTTATCTACTGCATTTTTTGCTGTAAATGTATTGTAATGTAGCATAGAAAAGCAAAACGAATATTGAAAGTACTCTCAAATGCTTTATGTCCATTTGCAAATGTTGAGATTCTACTCATTCTAAATATGAAAAGGAAACATGCACTCCATTCCATTCTATTTGTATTTGCTTAGAGAGAATGAATGAGAGATTCTATTCGAATATCAATAGAGTGTTTTGAAGATGCAAACGAATACATTTTTACAGCACTCTATTATAAATGAATTATAGCTAAAATAGGAGGAAGATCCGGCTATACACACGCCTGCTCCCATATAAAAAAGGAGTGTTGATGACGCTGTTCCTTCAAATTAAATCAAATCGAATAAGGTGGGGTATCAATATCCATTAATTTGGGCACACTAATTTCAAAAACGCTAAATATTTTTCGATAGCTATCGAATTTGGAAACTGAAAGCGCAAAAAAAGGGTCTAAATTAACTAAAATGGGAGTCAAGTTGACCTATTTTGCGAAGTATCTTTCTAGTGTCCACAATTTATACATCTTGGAAGCCATTATATAGGCAACAGACAAGCAAATTACTGACAGAGTCAAGTAAGTACATCAAACCTGCTATAAAGTTGAATATAAGTGAACATTTAATGCCAAATATGTATGCATATCATATTAATTACAAATGTTTGGGCAATAAACCAAAAAAAAAAAAAAAAAAAAATATCCAAATTACTAAATAATACAAAACTTATAACTTAAACTATAAAAACTATAGTTTTATATTGCAAAAACTAAATCATATATGCATATAACTTTTATACAATCTAGATATGTAATACATATATGACGCTATCAATTTACATTTAACCAATGTTCTTTTGCCATTATTTCGCAAAAGGCAATCATCGTCAGTTAGGGTTAAAGCAGCTGTACGCAAATAAATTGTATTCAAGTAGTTTAACTTTGGCAAATTAAAGTTTATTGCTTCCTACGTCAAATAACCCTCAAAACATTTTATATCCTGTCTTAAACGAAACAACTACACACACACACACACACATACAGTGCTATACGTTTTCCCCTTGCCATCAGTGTTAAGTGCTAGGAAGAAACCTTTCAACTGTTTACCAGAAATGGGTGTAAGTAAATGGTGAGATGGTAAGATGGTGGCTGCTAAACTAAATAAACATTAAGTTTATTTTGCTATCATCTTGAAAATAAACAACAACAACAACTACTACTACTACATGCTGTTAGGAGTATCACTGCTACTACTACACACTACTTCTTAATACTTACTTACTATGAGTACAGCAAACTTGCTGCTACCATCTCTTTCTTTCTAGTATTTCGAATATTTTCAAAACTAAATGAAACTAAATATTGTAATATGGCCAGCTAACCCGTTTTGCTATTAAAGTTTTCAAGGAACTTTAGTAAGATATTCATTCAACGGGTTGAATGTTCGGCCAGAAAAACCAACAAAAAATCAATGAAAACAGAAGAGATAGCACTCTACATAGGTGTATGTATACATATGTATACATGAAAAGGGATAATAAAGCAAATAAAGGATAATATTGTACAGAAAACAGAAAATATCAACTAAATACATACCGACAATTACATGAACAACAAAATAGTATTAAAAACAAAAACAAAAAACGCAATAGAAAAGTGTTGAAACCATTTAGGGCAGTTATTATTAGAAGCAGCTCTCACATCCAAACCGTTCCTTTTTCAGAATTTATGCCATACTTTGTTTAGATAGTAAGGCAGATTAAGAAAGTCAAAACAAAATAATAAGCAAGTTGATAAATTAAAGTGGTAAACGCAAGTTATTTGACAACCAAATATGATGTAGTTAAGGTAAGAAAATAAAACCAGAAAATACACGAAAAAGTAATGTGATTGTGTAAATAAAATACATAATATTATGCAGTGAGTGCAAGGCGAAAAGTTTCCAGCTGTTAACTCATTAAAGTAAAGAAGCGTCCAGTGTCAAAATTGCAACAATATCAAGCTATGACGTAAGTCGTAGACATACGTATTGGATTTCTTCTTTGATGTAGTTGTATGCATATGAGAAGTATAGTTTGTGCACAATTTGAGCACTTTCTATCCAGTGAGTCTATTTTATTCACACTAACTTGCTCAAAATCATAAAATCATGATATTACATGGTATGTTCCAATAGTAGGTGTAGTATTTTACTATCGTTTTTCGCCATATTTTATGTCATTGTAATCGCGATAGTATAGGATTTCAATTATGGATCGCTACATGAAAGAAATTCTTTATGTTTGAATGTTTTAAAAGCCTTATAGTACTTGTTCCTTTTAAAAGAAGACATTCCTATAAAAACTAGCTGATCAATTATAGTGATTTATAATTCTAAACCACAACTATTCAGTGAAAAAAGAACAAGAATTACAAAAAAATTAAAAATCAACATGGCATAAAATACATAAAGTGAATATTATTACAATTTACATGTGCATACGATATTTAAAAGATATAAAACACATCAACAATGTTATATGTATACATGTATACATGATATGTTGAGTATGCATGTATATATACCAGTACCAGTACCATACATATGTGTATACATGTATATAGATAAATAAATTGTGTATACCACAAAGTTTTAAACCGCTAATACAGTATAAAACTTTACAGCTGCAACTTTTATTCATAAAATTACAAAACAGCCATTATACTATGTAATTAATTTGTATGTACTACTATATTTTATAGCCGCATCATTTATGCATTTTATCATATTTTTTTTCGATTTAACTCACTTACGTACTTATAATATTAAAATTCCTACAAATTTACTTTTTTTTGCAATGAAATTTAATAAACTTTTATAAATTTCATTAGTATGATTATTATTTGTTACTTTTGTATCGTTTTTTTTTAACCCACCTGTATATTGTATAAGTATTTTATATGAAATAAAGTTGATGTTGTAGTCTAATCATAAATAGTAATATATAGTAGTAGTAGTAGTAGTATGACAAATTATGCAGCATTTGATAGAAAATATAGTGTTAAGTCCTAGCTTATTGTAATATCATTTTCACAATCGTTGAATTTCCTTTCTTTTTATTTTATTTATCTTTTTTTTTATTTTTTATTTCAATGATCCGACAAAGAATTTATCATTCTTTATTGAAGAATGATTGTCAGAAATGGCCAGTGATAAACATGATATAACTTTTGGCGTACAACAACAACGATAAATAAGATTATAGAGCATCAAACATGTTGCAACAAGCCACTAATGGTCCACGGAATATGTTTATATGAATAACAATTTTAAATTTAAACAAAATATCAAGAATTTTAGATAAATTAAATAACTACAAAATATCAAATAACTACATAATTCAGCAGGTAATGCTAAACTGCTAAAATGTGTTTTCAATTTTCGCCGTGGAATGTCTGAACTACATATGTGGCGGCTGGGGTAGGACTTGCCATTTCAGCGTACCTAAGTATGTTTCAAAGACTTTAGCAACATGTTGATAAGTATAGTCATGTTGCTAAATTACCTTGTCGTCTCTTTCGAGGTATTGTGGCCATTTTTTGTTCAATGCTTTACTCAAACGCATGTGAAAAATCGACAATCAATAACTCTCGCTTCCAATTCGTATGGGACACAATTTTTTTCCTTTTTAATCATTCGCATAGCTGCGAAACTCTTGGAAATGCTTGATTTGTTAACTTTCTTAAGCATTTGACATGCATCTTTGTTCAATAAAGAAGCCAATTCTTCATCGTCAAACCTTTTTGTTGAGCCCGAACGTTCTTAGTCTTCAATGTCAAAATTACCACTTTTAAAATGACGAAATTAGTACTCATACATTTCGATCGTAATTCAATGTTCCTTGTAAGTCTCACAACGATGACTATTAGAGGCATTCTTCTTTGAATTAAACATGAAAAGCAAAACTTCCTGCAAATGTTTTTTTTTTTTGGCTCAGAGTTCGACATCTTTGAAGCTCAATAAAAATTAGTTGTTTATACTTTTACGAAATGATAGCAAATGTACAAGTTACGCTATCTAACAAAAATTCCTCGTGTTCAAATATATGTCTGCCTCACGCTTAGTTTATGGGTATTGTAGCAACATCAATAATCGCATCGTAGTTATATTGTATGCGAGGTGCGTTAAATAAATTAATATCCCTTGCAACCATAATCAATCAATATCATTTTCCGGAGTCCGAAGACCATTAAAATTAAGGTGGTTTTAACTCCGCAGCTTTATGTCGGAGCAACTATATACATTTAGTTGACGCAGCTTGCCAATTTTTTGCGATATTACTACACACTACAATAATCGTCTACCGATCAAATATTGCTATTCTAGATTGAAGATTAAACGAGTTGTTTTAATATAATTTTTTAATTTAAATTAAATTAAACATTTTTGGAAATTCCGAAATTAGTTTCTTTGATTTTTCTATGTAAGCGAATATTTTCAAATTGACTGTTTAAGCGAAGGCAATCAAGAATATATATATAATATTCTCTATCTGCAGATCTTCCTTCAATTCGTTACCAACATCTGACCGAAAATGAATGTACCCTTGCACTTGGGTGGAGGCCATAAAAAATATAGCAAAATATATTTAAACAAGTGAAATTTTTAAAAACATTCAAGCTCTTTGATCAAAATATTAATTAAAGCTGAAAAAGCTATTAAAAGCTGAAAAAATAAACCCACACACACATATATATATATCCTCAGCCGCTTGCAATGATTTATCAAAGTCAATGAAACCAACTAACATGCTTCTAAGACTAGATAACGTTTGTACGCAACATATAAGCCACATACGAAAGTTGCGAAAAAGTCGAGAAAATCCTTGTACAAGTTTACTATTAAAGTTTCTTATTTGGTTAAATGACTAACTGCATTCATGCTTGTGTATGAATATGTAGACTTGTATGCATAAACGAGTAGATACATGTATCGCATAGTGTGTATGGGCTTCGATGTAGAGAAACATTTTGCAACATGTTTTAAATTATAGGGTACATTGTATCATATTTACTATTATTTTTACCGACATTTTACATGCACAAAATGTATAATTATCAGATGTAAAAATGCCTGAATTATTGCACTCATCTCCTTTAATATTTCCACAATTCATATAAAGCCCTTCAGCAATATAATTATGTGATTTGGCTTGCATCATATGATTTCATGACATGTTGTCATCATTAATGAGAAGACAAACCTGTCATATATGCATAATATTGGTATTATAAATTAATTATAAACGTATGGTGCCTGATATATGATCCAGATATTTAAATTACTTAATCTCATATATTTCTGACGCAACAAGCAACAAGCTCATATAGATAAGTAATATTTGCCCATTAAGGAACTCACCTATAAAGAGACAAATATAAAAATTAATTTATTATTAATTCAAATATATAAATGTATAAATATATAATTTAAATTCACAAAATGTTTGTATATTTGAAATTAAAGCATACACATCGCACGCAGTGTTTAATAAATATACAGACATACACACATTTTCCTCAATTTGCATAGTACACTCAAATGGGCACATACACACTATACATTGTACCGCCTTATAAATTTATTTATACTCTTGAATGAAAAATAAAACGGAGAATTGCCACTAAGAGAATTCCTAGCACTCTACATACATACAAACATGCATACGTATGTAAATTCATATTCATAATAGTAGCACAGTAGCACCACCATCAGAACCACAATCACCAGCAACAACAACAACAACAACAACAGAAACAACAAAATTATGCATTTCATTATAAATATGATTACAAATACTGAGCAGCGTTGTATATGAATACTTGCTATTTGCAACATTGTGGTGGAAGCTGCAACAATCAGAAAACATCAGCAACAACAACAACAATAGCAATAATAAATTTTGTTTATGAACTTTTCGCTGCACGATGCAAGCATATTAACACAAACAGCAACAAGGAAGAATAGTTGAAGCAAAGAAAGAAAAACTGCCGCTCTCAATTTTGGTACTATAACACGGAAGACGCTGTCGTGGTAGAACTATGTTATGTTGCACCAGCAACATCATTAACTTGGGTGGAATACACAAGGTATAAGTAGGAAAGATGATGGAGGAAATATATAAGAAAGAAGATAGCATAGCAGCATGCAATTTTACATTTTCAAGAAGAAGATTAGAATCAGATATCCTGCCGTACTATATAGTATTTCACATGCGACCGCGCAGGAAGAAACATAGATTTTATAATTGTAGATTTTTTCTGCCAAAGTGATCCAATGCCAAGCTTCTGGCAATGAGGTCATAGTGGAAAGGGGTGACTGGCGTATACAGGTTCCTCAAGCTCATATTAATCGAAAGTATTTTTATGTACTTTGTCTTTTTCCCATCTTTAAGAGAGCGCATGCATTTTTTCCCAACAGAAATGCTCATCAAAAACGTATCGCCCCAATTTTTCGACTGAAGTGAAGCGTATTCTGGACAAATTTTCCAAATACATTTTAAATAGTTGCGCAACATGTTGCCGAACATTGTGATGATGCAAAATCAATAACTCGTGTTTTGTAGCCCATTCCGATCATTTTTGGTTCAATTCTCGTTTCAATTGGATGTGTTGTTGTCAGTAGCACTTCCCATTTATGGTTTCAACTGGGATTTAGCAGTTACTGATACATCATAGCCTTCTGATCTTACTAAATATACAGCATCACCTTTGAATTATGGATATTTGGCTTTGTAGTTGACTTGGCTGGTTGGTCTGATCTCACATATGACTTTTTGCACATAGGCTTATCGTATCGTAATTTATTTTTTATAGCCTTTAATGATACTATGCAAAAAATGACTTCTCTTTGTACCGCTAAAGCAGCATTTCAGACATACAAAATCGCCTTTCGATGTTTCTTGGTTTCAGTTCATATGACGCCCAATTTCCCATTTTCTTGATTACACCCATGTTCTTTAGACGCAATGAAATGCCTTGTTGAAATTCAGCAAGCTCCTTGTGAGTTTAACACGGATCTTCCCGAATCCAATAAAGTCTACAATTCAGCGTCTACAAACATTGGTGGGCTTGCCTCAAGCTCTTTATCAAATCATCACTGAACTGTCTAAATCAAAATGCACAAGTTGAAATTGACGAAGCATATTCTCCAGAAGCCTCACACAGCGTGCGATGACTTTGCACTGCACTTTTCTTCAGATGAAATAAAAAAAAGCAAAGCTTTGGGCGAATGGGGTTTTGTAGGCATCAAAGTTGACATAGTTGGAGTTAAAAACTAATATTTTGTTTACATTTTGAAACAACGGCATATACTGATTTCAATATTCTAATGTATGGTGCTTCAACATGAACATAGTTGCCACATTATCTAATTCTACTAACGATCTCCGTTGAAAATCATTTAAAATATACTTGCACATGCTAGAATATATTTTTATTTTCGCCTTTAATAAAAATATTCTAGATTTACAAGCAAATATTTCATTTACAATATAAACATGAGGACAAACTACTACAAATTCCAAAGAGCATCAAAATCATACATTACTTCCAGATTGTGAATTTAATACTCATGCACTAACACTTCCTGACTGCTTCAACATCGAAATACAATGTATTTCTAGTTCATTGGAATACATAGTTTATAATTATTAATGATAAAGATGATAATGATCATGATCATAATGATGAAAATGATGATAATGATACAGCTCATACTAAATAATGTATAATTTATGAGCTCTAAAGAAACCACATATGACTACTGAATGAATCCACAGTATGTACAATGGTGTACGCATAATATTCTATATATACGAGTAGAAAATGTAGCGTATTTAATAAGTATGCCGCCTATATGATTTGCATGCATTTCTGCAATGAGATTTATTTACGTAAATGTAAATGATTGTAATTTAATGTTTCTGTATACCAATGCAACATAAGTAGGAGTTATTACACTGATTTATGTACTTTCAATGTTTGCGATTTATGCATGTCGTCGCCATTATTAATAGCCCTTTATGGATGGTGAGCATTACTCAAATGTATATATGCCCTCATATGTAAATATATGGAGGAATATGAATTCGTAAATCAAGCCATTAGTAGGCTAAAACTACGTACATCATTCATATAATTTTTGAAGCTAGCTTACGATCTCCTAATTATTTAGCATAATGTTATTTCCCCATAATTAAGGCTTGAAGAAAATGTTATTAAAACATATTAAGTATAATAATTTCAATAGCACAATATTTACTTAAAATATGTGAATCTATCATGAGCAAACTTTTTCTCTTGCCAACATATCAAATTCTATAGCTAAAATGGCAAAATATCCACAAGCAAATAATTAACAATAGATCTGATTATATTTTATTAACAGTGCTATAGAATTTCAATGAGAATTATAAAGAACTAATCCATATGCTTTTGATAAAGAATTCACTCACTACCGATTTCAAAGAAAACCATTTTTTTTTATGTTTAATATAATTTCTTGCAAGTCATTCCCCCCCACACACAATTATTTCTAATTAACAATCATCATACGCATCGTTGCACCAACATTCTTCTTCTTCTTCTATTGAGGGTAATTTGTTTGATTTTGAATATAGATGTACAGTTATTCTGCTTATGGTAGCGAAATAAAAAAACAGAAAATAGAATTCATTAACAAATTAAAAGCAACACACCAGCAGTACATTGGCTTGTATGCATATTGTAGTATATAATCCACAATTTAAACTCAATTAGAGCACATTTCATTAAATTTGTGCTTTCTTTCCAAATCAAAAGAATGTGAAAAAAGAAAATTAAGAAAATTTCACCAAATATTTTGTAGCAAAAATAAAAAGAAAAATAAAAAAAAAATTTTTTTACAAAAAGGAAACCAACAAAACTCAATTGAATGAAATTAAATTAAAAAGCTTCATACACACACACACACACACACACACGCCCACATCTATAAAAATGAAAATAAAAAAAAAACAAAACCAACCACAAAGATGAAAAGACACACTCTCACATACATCCAAAACAAATTCATTTCATTTGCTGTTCAAAATAATCAAAATGTATTTCAAATACATACATAGCTACTTACCTTAAGAGAAATGTGTGAATGAATGATAGATACATTTGCAAAGAAGAGAGACATATATGCATGGTCTTTAATTTGTATTCATTCATATGAATGTGCTTTTGTTAACACACACTCTACAACAACAACAACAACAAGAGCCTAACTTTAAGCCACATTATGTCGAGTTTTCTGAACTTATTCTAATGATGGACTCTCTTCTTTTATATCTCGACTTGTTTCTTTGGATATTATCACTGGTTTTATTTATAATAAAACCAAAAACAAAAAAAATATTCCAATTTAATTTCTATATTTGGAAATTTGTGTGCTTGGTGTATTGGGTGTTTGGTAGTAGTAGATGCGTAGTTATATGCAATATATGTGTTTTCGAAAATTTTTATTAAACAACTCACACCTAATGCATATATATATATACATATGCTGTATATCGTATATACATGTGTATAAACAAGTGTATATCCAAAATTGTAGTATATCCGTTCGCTCTGTCGTATACGTAATATGTATTTTGTACTTCAACACTCATTGCATAAATTTTATTTCTTTTAACAAATTGTTTTGCTACTATATCTTCTCATCTTGGCATTTCTTTAAATTGCAAAGGCAATACATTTTGTTTTTTTTTTTTCAAGTAAGAGATTTATATGAACATAGGGTGATTTAGAAGTCTGAATGAATTATTTTATTCTATACACTTTTCCATTAAATATTTCTAAATTGTAGAAAACAACAAAGTTTTTCTCTGGCAATATAAAATAGATGTATGTAAGCTAATTTACCCTGAACACATTAAGGCAGATATTATCTTGAACCTCAGCAGAAAAGACATCAAGCTGCACACTGTACTATTAATAAGCCATTGAAACATCATTGAAAATGGGTGTGGTAAACAACGATCTCTGTTGACTATGTCTTGAAGAGCAGCAAACAGCAGAACACGTTCTCTACAATTGCCTAGCTGTGGCTAGATGCAGACTAAACTACCTAGGCAACGGATTCATAGTTCTCAGGGAAAATCTAGTTAAAATCAATCCCACAGCAGTGACAAGATTTATAAATAGTCTTGATGTCTGCTAGTTAGAGAATAAGGCTGCACAAAAGATCTTCAGATCGCAGTGCTTCATAGCCATAATAATAATAATAATAATAATAATAATAATAATAATAATAATAATAATAATAATAATAATAATAATATAAGCTAAAACTGCAATAGTAGCACGTTTTTTAACGTTTTTAAATTGATATTACTTTGAAATTTATGCGTAGATTTTTAGCTTTAAACCCCAAATGTAGAACACATTTTTTTGAATAAAGCAAAATCATAAGAAAAAATGTCAAAACGGTAAAATTAATAAATTTATCTTAACCCTCCTAGAATGAATGTATGTAACTGAGAAAATAGCTATCCTATTAATATTGAAATTATTAAATAATGCCGAAAAAAAAAGGTTGCCAATTTTGTCGATATATCGTTTTTCCCTTGATCTGGGACAATGTTAGGTTTTCATCAACTCCGTAAATTTCGTCCAAAAAGCCACGCCGCCATGATCCAATAGAACATCCTCTGCGGCGATGTCTTTGAAGGTTCCAATTCAACGCCATTCTTTTTATTTCGTTCGCTGGTTGACGAATGGTGTGTCCAATCCACATACATTTACATCCCTGTATTTCAATAGAAATGGGTTTTGTGTCGTCTTCTTGCGTGGAGTTGTTCATTCGAGATTGCTCTGAAACATCTATTAACAAATGAATGCAAGCTTTGTGAGGCCTTCTGAGGTAGATGCTGATGCAAGCTAAGCTTCGCAGCCGTAGAGAAGTACTGATTTTCATATGTTAATCAAACCAGGCGACCTCTAAAATTCTATAATAGTTATAAACGAAAATTGTGTGGCTCATAGATTTTTAAAGATGTCAACTTTTAATTTCAAACTGCTCTCCTAGGTTAGGTTAGGTTATGTAGCTGCCCTCTCTCTGAGGAGACACACTTCGGCCAGAAAAGCCCATTGTGATACCACCGAGTTTCTTTTCCAATACTGTTGTCCGTCTTAAATTTGGACAGAAATAGAAGGGTCCTACTTATATTCGCTGGCTCCAAACGGCAGGAACCTTGTGACATCCCTTTAACTTAGTTTTGTCACAGAGCTCTTTTAAGAAGGATTTTTGGCAAATTGTTACATTCGGTAAAATTGCCAATTCTGGTGGGTACCGTTCAAAAGAAAAATCTTTTCGTTAATACATTTTGTTATGCTTTAGTCGGGGATTGAAGCCACGACCCAACTGCTCTCCTAACATTTACAAAAATTTAAAATTCAAATTGATTGATTTTCGAGATGATGTCGAGATATATTGAATTGTTGATTCAACTTTTATTGCAAATTTCGATATTCTTAGAATATTTTCTGTTTTGTTTTTTGGTTTTTTTATTTTTTTACTTAAGATTGTCATGTATTCAAATCTTCGTCGTACAATGTTATTATCACTATTACGATTATTATTATTTCAAAGCAGCATCCGTTTTTATATATTTTTTTCAAAAATTAAATATGCTAAAACAGTGCGTAAATGTAATAATTCCCTAAAATTTTGAATCACATTGATCATATTTCTTTAATTCTACCATGCATATAATCGAATTACTCCATATGCCATATGTCAATTGCTAGTCTACATCATATTTATATGTATACAATCATACATATTTGTACAAAAAATATATTTGAGATTTTATATTTCTATTGTATACATTCATAAAATATATATACAGAGAACACAGACATAAATTGTACTACAAACCATATTTAGTAGGCACTCAAATAGCTCGCTCAAATACAATTAATGTCAAGTCACACATCAGCAAAATGTTGACATATTAGATGGCAGCTAGCAGGCAGGCTTGCTTCAAAGACAACAAGTGATTTAATTAAGGATTATAAAATAAATAAAATATGTATGCACATACATACATAAAACGTATATGTATAGGTTTGAATTCATTTATTTAACACAATCAATACAATATAAATTAGTAGATACTTTCATTTGAAAGAGACAACAGACAGACAGACAGACAGAGAGACAGCTGCATAAATATGTTTGCAGCATGTTGATGAAAAGATATTGGTAAGGCAAAATGACGACGACAACAACAAACAACAAAATTACTGTTATGTCAATGAATTTTAATGAATAGCAAATATTCCTTTAAGGCTCATAATACAATATGTAAATACACACATACTCATATGACATAGTATGTTAGTATTCATGTTAGAAGCGCATTAAATTAAAGAATTCTTAACGTTTAAGAGAACCTTTATTAAATACGCAAATATGAAAGAATACAAATCACCAATTGAAAATTAAATAAAATTACAAATAGTGGACAATTTAAAACTTGTTTTATTACTTTTGAATAATTTTAAAAAAATTTTTGTAATTCCAACTTATTCTATTAACTAATGATGCTTGAATAATTTAAAAATTCATACAACTCAAAAAAAAAAAATTATCTAAAAAGGTGCAAATAAATACATAAAAGCAGCAACAACATTTAATATCATTATCAAATAAGGTAACATTCAAAAACGTTATAATAATTCACTCAAAAAAATTAAATTCCAACAAATTTGGAAGCTGTCCAAGAAAATAACTAGCCAAATAGAAAAACACTTTTCAAGCAAAAGAAAACTTTTCATAGAAAAAAACACCAAAAAAAAAAAACAACTTAAACGTTTACATTTACATTATACTTAAGTAAATAGCAACAAAATATATATAAAATTCAGCAGAAAAGAAAAAATCAACAATTTTAGCATTGGGTCGAAGATAAGTACCTGTTGTCGTCGTCAAGCGTTTAGTAAACATAAAACTAACCTGACCAACCACTTGGTAATACGAAATGATGAATTAATTCATCAACACCATCTCGAAAGCACACACACTATACATATCACTCATCATCATCATATCCACCTAACAGATTCTCTACCAGATGTATTGTAGCTAGGAAAGTAGCCATGAAATCCCAGCAGATAGCGGTAGCTAACTTGGTCTTAGTCACAAAAAGTATAGTAAGAAACACAGTTAAGCGAACAGAACAACTCAAAAACAACTTATAACAAGTTTATCATCAACTTTATTTCCCAAAAAATGTTGTTGCCTGTTGTGAAAAAAAAAAAACTTTTCTTTGTCATATTTGTTATGGAGACAGCCGAAAGCACTATTTGCTTCAACTCAAACAATTTTGCTACGTCATTTTTTCAACTTTTTTTTTATTTTCTTTCTCTCTCTTTATTTTAATGTTCTTGTTATTTTCTCATTTTTCTGAATTTTTTTTTTATTTTGTTTTTGGCAGTGAAGTAAAATTTATGACCTTGGCTATAGCTGGGTTCGAGAGAAATACATGCAAAACAACAATACACTCACGCACAACCACGCCTACACACAGCCATACCCATAGCTATTCAAACACAAACAAATTATTGTTGTTGTTAATGTTGATTGACGCTTGAAGGACAACAGTCTAAGCATATACATACCTAAGCATATATATACTCAGTACATATATATATGTACATATGTATATTGAAAAGCCGTATAAAATAATAATACTGATGATGATGATGATGATGATGATGATGATGGTAATGGTAGTGTTGATGGGTTTGTAATTGTTTGGTTTGTTTAGTTCGCTTAGTTTGTTTATGTTTGTACTACTTACTATCCATTCAGTCGTTCCATATACTGTCCACAACAACAGCATCATATTCATCACCACCACCATCACCATCACCATCATCATGGTCGTCATTGACATTCTAAATAGGCACCTGGGGAATTTAACTATACTTGGATATAAACTGTATTCATAGTGTAAATGTAAATGTTTGATAGTGATGGTTATAATTAAAGTAAACATACAAGATAGCATATATTTGTTATTGGTTATGGTTGAAATCATTTAAGTTTGTATTTACATACACAACAATGACTTTTATGTAAGGTAAACTATTTTGAAAATCGTGGCATCGCAATTAAAGTAATTTTAGCTGGGTGTGATTTAGAAAAAAAGTCGATGAAAAATGCTGTTGGAGATCTGGCATACTTTTTAACTTTCTTGGGGCAGTGCTGGGTATTAATTTTATAATATTTTTTTTTTTAATTTAGCAATAAAATGCATTCAGACCAAATCAAACCAATCCAAAATTCATTTACTTACTTACTTATGTGGCCATAATAACCGAATATCGATTTAGGCTGAATATAACATGCTTTCCCAGCCATCTCTGTTCTTCGCTAGCTGGTGCCAGTTAGAAATTTCAAGCGCCGTCAGGTTCTCCAGTAATTGGTCTATCCACCGGAGGTTAGGTCTTCCTCTTTTGCGTCGTCTTCCAGCGAGTTCCGAATATAACACCTTCTTAGCTGGAGCGTGTTCTTCCATTTGCTCGACATTACCTAGCCAGCGCAGCGAATATCGGCAATATCGGCATATAGCTCGTACAGCTCATGATTGTACCTTATTCGGTACTCGCCACCAACATAAATAGGTCCAAAGATCTTGCGTAGGACTTTCCGAGGTGGAAATTGTCCAGGCTTCAGCGCCATATGTAAGGACAGGCATGATGAGAGACTTGGAGAGTGTAGTTTTCGTTCTTCGAGAGAGGGCTCGACTTCTCAATTGCTTACTCAGCCCAAAGTAACACCTGTTAGCAAGAGTTATCCTACGCATGATCTCCAAGCTGACGTCATTACTGCTGTTAATGCTGGTTCCAAGATAGACAAAGTCCCTTACTACTTCAAAAGCGTAGTTGTCAACAGTGACGTGCTGTCCAAGACGCCGGGACTCTTTGTTTGTTGACACTAGATACTTCGTCTTGCCCTCGTTCACCGTGAGACCCATCCGACGCGACTCTCTTTCCAACTCTGAGAATGCTGCACTGACTGCTCGCGTGTTCATGCCGATTATGTCAATATCGTCGGTTGACGAAGAAGATAGTGCCATTATGTCGTAGATCAGCAGCTCGTATTATTTTCTCCATAATAAGATTGAAGAAGTCGCACGATAACGAATCACCTTGTCTGAAACCCCTTTCGGTATTAAACGGTGCGGAGAGGTTCTTCCCAATTTTCACTGCACAACGGGAGTTATGCAGTGTCATTCTGCAAAGTCGAATGAGCTTTGCAGGAATAACGAGCTCAGACATTGTTGTGCAGAGGTAAGCCCTTACCGGACTGTCGAAAGCGGCTTTATAATCGATGAATAGGTGATGTGTGTCGATCTATTTTTCTTAGATCTTTTCCAGGATATGGCGTAGTGTGAAAATTTGATCGATAGTGGATTTATTCGGTCTGAAGCCACACTGATAAAGTCCAATCAGGTTGTTGAGCATGGGCTTCAATCTTTCACAAAGTACGCTCGATAAAACCTTGTATGCGATGCTTAGGAGACTTATTCCACGGTAGTTGGCGCAAATTGTGGGGTATCCTTTTTTATGTACGGGACAGAGAACACTGAGCCTCCAATGCTTTTATCCGACCATATTCTGATTATGAGCTGGTACATGCAGGCGAGCAGCTCATCACCTCCGGTCTTAAACAACTCGACAGGCAGCCCATCAGCACCTGTAGCTTTGTTGTTCTTTAGCCTTAAAATGGCCGTTTCAATCTCGTCATAGTCGGGTGGTAAAACATCAACACCATCATCTGTAATTGGAGTTATCGGGCAATCTACTGGCGTATTCGTAGCATCGCCATTCAGTAAAGTGGAAGAGTGCTCTCTCCATAGGCTCAGTACACTCTGGACATCTGTGACCAGATTCCCATTTCCGTCACGACAACAAGAGGCTCCGGGATTTAAACCGCCACTCAGACGGTTGATCTTTTCGTATATTTCAACTCTTGGACAAGACAAATTCTTTGCACTAGAAATTTAAGAAAAAGTATCAGTTAAATTGGAATGTTCGCTTTATGATATTCGTGCACCAGCATGCTTTGTACGTAGCTTCGGTCTAAGTAAACATTTTCTTTTGTTTTATTAATATCATAGTATAGTCCCTACCTGAACTCTTTAATTGGCTTTTAATCACACATATGAATCAGAAATAAATTTAAATTGTTTCGATTTGAAATATTTCCTGCCTCAGAATATAACTATATGACATTCTGATATATGAGCAATGTATTCATAAATTTCATTCTTACATCAGAAGAGACACGTACACGTAAGCAAACATATATTCAAATTTGGCACATGCTTGAGATTATTACTGATGAGAATGGTTATGTTGTTGTTGTTGTAACATCACGTACAAATTATTGGCCATAAATGATTACTGATAAATTGATGAACATATGAATGTTTCTCCATCGCTCTCTCTCTCTCCCTCTCTGCTTACTGTAAGTGTAAGTGTACTTGTTTATTTCAACATAGAAATTACTATATTGACATCTGCATAAACTTATGTAAATTTATGTGAAAGGATTAATTTCAAGCTTGTGTTTTTTTTTCTATTTTTGTATTAGATAATAATATACTGACATGAAAATGATGATATCTACTTAATTAAATTGTTATGTTGCGTTGTTATTAAGGCTGTAATAGCTTTAGTATAAGTGTCGTTGTTGTTGATTTTAATAATATAATTATTACTAATATAATAATCATAATTTATATACAACTTGATATTTAGTTATTGCTTTGATTGAATAGAATTCAATTACACTACTTGTATACCAATTGAAAATTGAACATATATGAGCGCACTTACACATAAAGAGTTACTACTGAGGCAGATGCTCTCTAAAATTATTACCATGCATGCAAATGTATGTATCATACATAAGTCAACACTTAATTAAATTAATATCACAAGCTTATTCATATTTTAGTTGGAGCAATGGTAAGACTATGGTGCCATCAATTAACTGACTTGACTGTTTGTTGCCATTCCTTCATACCATTGAGATGGAGTTGCCTTCGTTATGGCTTCTAAAGGTATACTATTCTAATTGTATTAGATATTATACATAAAGATATGTACAATAATGATTTTATACTCTCACGTGTAACTGTATGTACGTACAAGTCTGAGGAACTATCAAACTAGCAAAATGTAATATTCTAATTATTCTAATTATATTAATTCGTTCAATGAATGTTAGTTGTGGTAGTTTAGTTGTGCTCTACAATGTTAGGCTCAAGTATGTATTACTTTTTGCCATCTTTTGTGTTTGATAAGTGAATTATTTTCTAACTACTATATGAGTGTAATCATATCATATTATATTAATCATTAGTTAAACGAAGCCACTTGATATTTATGGAATACGTATATATAATAAATTTACCAAATCATCCAGAGATCTTTAATTCATACTAACTAAATCACTTTGAATTGTTACATTAAGATAGCAAATATATTTGGAAATTATAACCATAACATTTTTAACATTTTTTTTCTTAAATTATAAACATCGTAATTATTTTTCTCTATTTTATATATGGGATTCATGTCCTTTTTGTACGAGATGGCATTATGAGGTAAGAAATTCAGATATTTTTGAGGAAATAATTTCAGTAATTCAATAATTAAAATTTTTAATAGAAGTGATCGGCGTAAAACAAGTTAAAATATCTTAATCTGACCCTTGAAGACAACTAATCGGCAGTGTTCAAGTGAATATCATGTCCTCGAATAATTAGGGTTACCGAGGTATTAAATAGACACGAAATGAATTATGAGCATGTAAAATATCGACAGTCAGGCTGCTATCAGGGCACTGAACTCTCTAACCAGGTGAAATCAAAACTGGTGTCTTAACAAATAAATAATGAATAAAATTGGTGAAAAGAATCAATTATGGATCCTTTGGGTTCCAAGACATATTGGACACATTGGGTTCCAAGTAGGAACAGAACCCTTCTGTAGTCTAGGCAAAGGAGCTTTATCCATGCTGAGTAAAAGAAGTGAAAAATCAGAAAGACAATCATACTGGGAAAACCTACCAGGGTTGTCCAAATCGAAGACACTTTTAGGGACCTAGAACCTAAAACAACTTGAGGAATGTATCAGTTTAAATAAGAATAATATAAGTATCATCAAGGGATTATTGACAGGACACTGCAGGCTGAATTATCACCTAACGAAACTGGGAATCTTCTCGAATGAAACCTGCCGACATTGCAACGGGGTGTGCATGAGTGTCAAAAAGAAAGAAAAACTTCGGGGAATTTATAATACTGGAAAATCTGCTGAAGTCCATAATAGCCCTGACAGATGGCAGGGTTAATCCGGATTAACGATTTAATTCGAATTAACTCGGAAATTAACTGCAGCTAATCCGCATTAACTCTATGAGTTAAATCTCAAAATAAAAGAGGATTAGGGCAATTTGCGATGGCAACACTGCTGAAAATTTTCTCGTGTGAATTTTTCTTTATCCAACTTACAAAACAATAGGGGTGTTCGCTTATAAAAAACTTTCAACAATTGTTAACAGTTTGCGACATGAAAAGCGTTGGCGAACAAATAAATCCAGCTGTCAATTACGACTTGTGAATGTCAATTTACAAGTTTCTGATAGTTTTCAGTTCACGTACTTCTTGTAGATTTTCTCATATCGAGAGTGACAGATGACAGAAATTGATAGTGATAGTAATGTTAATGAAGACATAATAACACAGCAATCAGTTGTTTAGTTAATCAGCAATACTACCGTCTGTCAGGTTAATATTTTAATCCGATTAAGTGCGCCGGTAATCCGGATTAACGCTGTCGTCTGTCTAGGCTATTAGGTGAGGATCTATACTAAACTTCCTTATGGATGCTGGACTAAAAGGTATACTCTAGTCCATGATGGGGTACACAATAGACCTAGGGTCGCTGTGCAATACAACCCTCTAATAATAATAATAATAATAATAATATGTATTTATTTTCAAAATAAAAAAACCTAAATACATATGATGGTGAATAAAATATTATTCGATGAAAGAATCGTAATTGAAGATGATGCCTTCGATGGGATGGAAAAGAAATTTAATCTATAAGAAGATGTGTCTTAGGGAATTAGCAGAAATATCGTGTTTAAGGTGACATTTCATTAGGATAATTCTAGATTATACAACCATGGACTATTTTTTATTCACCCCCATAATCTGTCCATCTTAAGCTCTCTGCTCTGGACGATTCGACTTGACTTGAATAGAACATGCTATAGATATTTATGAAATATAATAGTGTATTTGTTTAACAATATTTTTATAATTTTCTCTTCAAGTCGAACGACCATACAAATGATCAAGATTAGATAAGAAAGAATTACTTAAGCACAACGTACTGGATGTGATCGCAATATGACATTTATTTGTAGTTTTCTGCATTGATATAAACACTACACACATACACATATATTAAGCTTTTTTAATGTATATCTTGTTCTCTCTCTCTCCCCCTCTCTTTCGCTTTCTTTGTTTTTATAAATTTTTTTTTTTTGCAATATACTGCTAGTAAGCCCTGCTTCTCAATGCCATTGTTCTTAATGTGGATTCTGCTGCAGGGATTTTTACGAGCAAATGTAAATTATACATACATACATACATACATACATACATATGCGAGTGTACATAAGCGCGAAATTGTTTTGCAGCAATAACAAACAGCAGGAGCATATCAAATGTGCTTTTAGCGTAAAAATTGCTTGTTTATTTACCTGTTACGATTGTGTGCGCTTATGCATAGCTGTATGTATGTATGTATGTGTATGACTACTATGGTACTAAATTTTATTTTGCAATTTACAATTTGTTCATTTTATACATGATGCTGAAATTGGCAAAACAACCGTATTTTTCAAGGTTCTTAAAGGGTCTTAAAACATGTCAAACCTATGAATGTGTTAACCAAATCAAAAATTATAATAACATGTGTATGTGTGAGTGTGTGTGTGTATGTTTATATGTTTCTTCTATTTATGTGGCATGGTATATACAAATGTATACTAATGAAAAGGTAGTAGCAAAAGGCATCATCTACTTCTGTATGGGCCCCATACGACGTATATTGTGTGAGCGTATTTACGTTAAAGGAAAACACAAGTATCTACATAAAGTTTAAAACGCCCCAAAAAAAAGAGAAATACAGAAAATAAGCAAAATAGTAAAGGCGAAAGTCATTACCTAATATATATGATTTGAAAATAAATTGTGCGCAAGGTGTTTATTTCCTAAGTTTAAGAAGAAGAGGATGAAATTCAAGGCGAAGCATTTAATGTGTAAATACGTGTTATTTTGTGTGAAATTTCTTTTGTAGCATTAGAATATGTGAAAATTGTTATTTAATGTGCAATAATATCGTATTTATATCTTGATACATATGTGGCTGTAAATATTTTGTACTCACCCGGATAGGTATGTTTTATTTATTATGTTTATATTCGAATTTTTCAAATTACTTTCAACAAAAATGTTCAATCTCTATCTTCCAATACATAGAAATTTTATTTGTCACAACTGGTGTGTGTACTTTTTATCATTTGTACTATGAGAAGATCCTGAACGCACCCAGCTACAGGAAATATCGCCTAATAATACGATCATGTAAATACTCAAACTAAGCCTTTATAAATTCTAGCTTATGTATATTTTTGTTCTTTTAGAGACTAATTCAAAATCGGTTCTCATCATTTGCTAACCTTCATAGTGCCAGAACTTGCCCGTAATTTGGCCACATCCGATATAACGCGGGCGGTCCCAGAACTATCTTACCTGACATATAGATAGCGGCAGTAGTTTGAAAAAAAAAATACTTTGGTGAAAAGTGGCAACCTTATAAAACATAGGTTTTAAATATCAAGGCGCCACGTTGTTTAGTATTTTGCTTTTGGAGCCATCGAAAGGTCGTTAACCTCAGTGAATTTGTAAACATGGAAAAAATTGGTCACCGTTATGTAATTAAATACTTTCATTTGAAAGGTCTCAGTCCTCTCTCTGGAGAGTCTGCTCCCTCGTTTACGACCATAAAATATTGGGTGGCAGAGTTTAAATGAGGTCGTACAAACTGCCAAGACGAACACGGTAGTGGTCAACCAATTAAGGTGACCACGCCAGAAATGGTTAAGAAAATCCATAAAATGGTATTGGATGATCGCCGACTGAAGGTGCGTGAGCTAGGTGAAATTACAGGCATTTCAAAAAGTGCTATACATCGTATACTGACCGAAAATTTGTAGATAAAAACGCTGTGTGCAAGATGGGTGCCGCGTTTGCTCACAATAGAACAAAAACAACGTCGTGAAGATGTTTCTATAGAGTGTTTGGCGATGTTTCACAGTAATAAAGCCGAATTTTTGCATCGATTCGTAACCATGGATGAGACATGGATCCACCACTTCACACGTGAGACAAAGCAGCAGTCAAAACAGTGGACAGAAAGGGGAGAATCGTATCCAAAGAAGGCGAAGGCAGTTCCATCTGTAGGCAAAGTTATGGCGCCTGTTTTTGGGATGATGAACTTAAAGAAAAAAGGCCGCATTTGGCCTTTTCAAGACAATGTACCAGTTCTAACATCCGCTATTGCGATGGTCATAATCAAAGAGTTAACGCTCGAATGGCTTCAGCATGCACCTTGTTCGCCAGATTTAGCTCCTTCGGATTATTTCCTATTTCCAAATTTGAAAAAATGGCTTGGTGGTAAAAGATTTGCAAACAATGAAGAGATGGAGTCTGCGGTAGATGGTTCATCCTATAAACATGGTATCGAAGCTATAGAATATCGCTGGGAAAAATGTATAGAGCTAAAAGGAGACTATGTTTAGGAATAAAGAAAAAATTTCCCAAATTTGTTGTGCTTTCTTTGTTAGGTCGGGTAGTTCTGGGACCGCCCTCGTATATACAAGGATATGTTTTTATATATTGTATTTCTCTCAAAGAATGAATTCTTACACTGCACTGCACAAACAAGCACTACTCAATTTTTCACTCAAATATTAGTACACATTTTGTACTACAAAATAAAGAAAAAAAAAATTGTTTTTCTCCATATTTTAAACATATGAATTTCACGTATATAATCCAGGCAATTCCCATAATTTAAATATACGTACATTTTCAACAACATTTTTTTTTTTTACATTTTCAACAAATTGAATTAAAATAGTTATAATAATTTTTTTTCTCACACATTCATTCTCACCTTTCGCTAATACATGAATAAAAATGTTATAAATCCCATTTGTACATATTATAAATTTATTATCGTTATTCGATATACTTGTATTTCACACTATCTACTAAATGGACACAAAGTACATACATGTACATGTACACTATTTTAGTACGTATGCAAATATATTTGATGTATTGGAAATTCAATTAAAAAAATTCAAAATGTTTACTCTATATAGATGGATATATTGCATTTGTCATACACACACACACACGCAAATGCACAACCACGCAGCAAATTGTATTAAATAAAATTTTTTTAGCTTTTGTTTTTTGTTGTTTTTTTCGAATGAATTTTACCCAAATTGCCTTCTTTTTGACTAGCAGCCAATCAGCCAAACACAGCCATTGACCATTGACCAATTTCAGTTAAACAACCAACATACATATTTTACTTATGCCATTGTTGTTGTAGTTCTTTCTTGTTTTAAATGCAACTGATATAATACACACACACACACACACACAGTCACACACTTGAAGCCTATGCAGCACAATGCAGCAGAAAATTTATATTCGCCTACCGCCAGCACCATAGTCAAACATGAGCACTTGCACTTTATCAATTTCGTTTTTAATCAAATTAATTGCGATGAAATTGAATGTATGCGGATTTTTAAATTAAAAGATGGCCATACCAGGCGTGATGAATCAATTGAACGAAGAATGGAACATTGTATTGTACACTAGTATATTTGTATAAATATATGTGTGCGTGTGTGGGAAAAATGAGAGAAAATAATAGTTTACATATGTGTGTATGTGTGTGTGTGTGTCTTTTTATGGAATGGAGATAATATATTTCTTTTTATATACATCTTTTTGCTTTTGTTCCACTTGTCATTGTTTGTTGTTCAAGCTGCTGGTGTTTTTGTGACATGGTAAATATCGTACAACAGAATGCATACCTACAAGAACAGATTTTTTTTTTTTTCTATAAGGTAAATTATATTGCAAATACGTTGTTGGCATATCAGCTACGAGTATTTCGTTGATTGTTTTCTTGATATACAAAGATATTTTGCTTTGAAGTTATTTCGCTCGTTCTCAAACCTTGTCATGGAGCACTTACAGAAGTTTACTCATGTCATATTTTTATTGTCAGAGGAATTGCCAATTGGCAAAAGTATAATCAATTTTTATTTTTTTTTTTTTGAAAAATGCTGTTGAATTGCTTAATTCAAGTTTTGAAGCCAAACAAAACACTAACCGCTGTGATGGTCGTCTTCAAATATAGTGTAATTTTTGGCAGCCAAAAAAGGGAAGGAAAAGGGAAATGAACAACAAAAGCTTTTGACTTCACAAAAAAATACTGTTAAGTGAAATATCGAATCAGGTATAAAGGAATTGGGGTTGAAATCGATTCAGTCCGATATTGCATGTGTTTGTAGAAGAATGTAGAAGGAAATTATACTAGCATCAATATATGGAAATCAAAAAACAAAAAAAAAATTATTCCATCTTTACATACATTTACAATTATAATATTCCTTATATATCACAATCAACATCGAGTCTCAGCATGTAACAGATCAAAACTAAGCCTGTTACAACCTTTTACATACCCACCTACGAACACTCCATAAATCATTAAAATATTCAACGTACCAACAATAAGCAAACCATAGCAAATATGTGTATCATAGAAAAGTTCATTTGATGCTTCTTCTTCTTCTTCTCCTTATTGTCATCATACAGTAATATCAGTAGATGTATAAACACATACACATACTCGTTTAGTCAATTACTATGACGACAGAGAAAGAAGAAACAATCAAATGAATTTTCACTGAACGCATAATAGGAATTTTAAGCTACATAATTCTTAAATGCTTTATATATGGAGGTGTATTAAAGGTGTATGATTTGCTGGCATAAGGCATGAGAAAAAATGTACTAAAACCAATCAATGCTTGATCGAGTAAGTCGTAATCCAACATACTAATTGAAACGATCTTGCTAAATTTTTTGGAATCGGCCAGTTCGAATAGCTTGCTATCCGAACGAGTGCTCTTATAGTCGGGTGGGCATTTAATCGCTAGACGACTATAAGTAGTTCTTGCCTTACGCGAGGCTGTCTGTTTTCAATCACTTGCTTATAGTAGCTGCCAGCGAGCCATCAGCTCTCCCCGGGGTCATTTTGATCAACCACATATACCAGGAACAACTATCAGCCATCCCGTTGGTTGTTCCTATATATTGCTATAAAGGTCTCCCTCTTCTAGATGTGAGGCCAGGGTGCTGGATTCAGGATACCCCTGTATCAGGCTACCCTACACAACTATCAATCGCTTGGAGACTTCTCCTTAGGCGAATTTGCCAAACGACTGATTCATTGGGTGCGACCAGGTGGCACTGGTCAATCCTATAAATTCTCATTTTATAAGTAAGGTTAGTTAGAGTTAGATATTCCATTTAGGCATAGAATAAGGAATTGAATTTGTTTTCTGTAAAATTGTAAAAAGAAAGAAATAAAGAAAAATAAAACAAAGTAGTAGCAGTTCCATCAGAACCGAGTCGAACACTTTTCTAATGTCGGTGAATTGATTGCCAATAGGCTATTGTGCGGAATTCGGTAGTCTTCCTACAACAAGAGTTTTTACGCTGCCCTTTTGTTTGACCCTGGCTGACTGAGTAATACCTCAGCTGGAAATAAAAGGCACGCGTTACAATTGCAGGTGTTAGTAGAAGGAACATGCTGAAATTATACTAGCATCAATATATGGAAATCGAAATACAAAAAATCTCCTTACAGTCGGCTGGGGCCGACCAAACTATACCCTGCATATGTAGATTTATATATAAAAAGTTTACTCGAATATCCAACTTTTCTTTTATTTCCACTTTTCGAGAAACAATTTTTGCATATACTACTAATTTACACCCGAAATATGGTTGACTTTGACGAAGTAAAAGGATTTTAAGATAATTCCGAGACTTAGTATGGGAGCTATATAAAAAGTGGGCGTGGCTTACCACTTTCTAGTAAATCCAATTAATTTTTCAATGTCAATCCACACCTTAAATTTGGTGTCCTAAGTTGAATAGTTTCTAAGTTATGGTGGTTAACATTTTTGTTTAATTTCCTCAACTTTGTATGGGAGCCCCAATAAGAAGTGGGCGTGGCACGCTGATTTTTCGCCAGATTATTTCCGACTACGATATTAATTTAAGTGTCAATTATGGTTATTCTAAACAGAAGATTGCCGAAGTTACAGCTGTTTCAATTTAAAATTTGTATGGGGGCTACGATAAACACTGGGCGTGGTGCGCCCATTTTCTGTGAGCCTAGTTGCTCGTACAATACTAATCCACACCTTAAATCTCGTTATTCTACGCTGAAGAGTTTGCAAGTTATAACCGGTAACATTTTTTTTAATTTCCGCAACTTTGTATGGGAGACCCAAAAAGGAGTGGGCGTGGCACATTGATTTTCTGCCGTATTATTTCGGACTACCGTGTTAATCTAAGTGTCAATTATGGTTATTCTGGACAGAAGATTGTAGAAGTTACAGCTGTTTCAATTTAAAAGAAGTACAGACACTTTGTATGGGAGCTACGCTAGAAAGTAGGCATGGCTCATCCACTTTTGGTGAGGTTATATAGTAGTATAATATAACTCTATGTGCCAAATATTGTTGTCCCAAGTGGTATATTATGTGAGTTATAGCAAGTTAAAGATTTTGAAAATTTCGAGGTTAGTCGCTTTGAATGCTTGGTGTGGGCGTGGTTATTGACCGATCATGCCCAATATCAATCCCCTCTGTACCATTGGATCATAGATTACTTATGCCAAATTTCATCGAAATAGCTCAATATTTACTCAAGTTATCGTGCGAACCAGCCAGGTGACAGACAGACGGACGGACGGACGGACGGACATCGTTAAATCGAAAATTTAATCGACGCTGATCACGAATATATATCCATGTCTATATCTCCGGAGATTCTTTCAAGTGGACACAAACATCTGACCGAAATGAATATACCATGCATATTGCATTATGCAGGGTATAAAAATATATGTCCATATCAGCTGATACAATAATGATATTCCTTATATAAATGATCATAAAATATATTATACGAATAATGTAATTTCCGCATGATAACTTTAACAACACACTTTTATATTGAAATTACGTCTATTTTCTATTATATTTGTGGACAGATGAACATTATATATTTATAAAATTTTAGTCTATTTTAAAAACACATCTTCAACAACATATTTTTGAATGAGAGCCCAGACATGGTTTTCAACCGATTTCGGCCATTCACGAAGTTATACATTCGTTGGTGTAAATAACAGACAGGCAGAGAGACACACACACATGGTTAAATCGACTCAGATCGTGATTCTGATCAATAGCATATTGATAAGATCTGTAACCTCACCTTATGGGTGGTACAAACAGAAGCACGAATTCAAGACGAGTGCAGTTTTGATTAATGATATCATTGTCCTTTCTTCTTTTGAAAACAAGGTGGTTAATAATGTGCCTTTAGAGATTATATTACAAAAGCGTGATCATTTCATTCATAATTTAAAGAGCCAGCAGGTTGGAGCCATAGTGGGTTTAAACTTTAGTTTAAACGGCCAAATTGATGGGAGAGACTTAGCTTAATTGCTCTTGCTCTATATACATTCGCTCATCATACCCATGATGAAGTACACAATAGACCTAGGGACGCAGTTCAATACAATCCTATAATAATAATAATAATAATAGAGAGTAGAGTTTAAACTCTGATTCGAAAATTTGATGTGTGTTTAAAATAAATTTAAATCACAAATTCTTCGAAATTGGGCCTAAATTCAACAAGCCTAAGATTAGTCATATTGGAGATGTGCTATGATGTCTTATTGGACTACATTGTGGATGAAAGGACCGTTGTTACTCTGAAACTGGGCTGCAGATTATATTTTTAGACCTATTTCCAATGTATAATATTTCCAAGCTATAAATCCCATTTTAATGAAAATAATCGGAATGGGAATTCATCTCGATAGTACAAACAAGACTTTTAAAATCTGCAGTAAACTGGTAATTTTTTTTTTTTTTTTTTTTGCAATTTTAAAATAAACCGGTTGTTGGACAACTCTTCTTCTTTGACGAACAATATTTTACTCTCGTAGCTCTTTCGCTTCGTACATGTACTATATGTTTCACAGCGAAAAACAATTACAGATAATCAGGAACAACAACAACAACAACAACAACAACAACAACAACAACAACAACAACACCAACAACTCCAACAAGAACAATTACAATTGAAATAAATTGCATGCACAAATTGTTCTCACAGCTGCACATAAGTAGGAAGTGCATATGTACTTGTATGTTATGCACCTGTACATAAAAGAACGAATACTGATGACACATTTGCCTTATGGCAACAGTATGAATGTTGTCAGTAATTATTTACAACGACGACTACAACAACTATAACAAAAACAAAATGAACGACAGTACAATAATTAAGGGAATAGTGAAAGAATGAGTTTTTAAGAGGTCACATTAAGGTGGATACATTGTATGTATTATAATATAATATCAGACACACGCTGCAGTCATCTACTACCTACAAATTACATTTTAACAGAAATTCTACAGACACTCATACATACACGATTACACATATGTGATTTTAAGTATTTTATCACGACAGTGAGCCATGTGCGATGGCATGACATTGTATTGTATTGATGATAAAAGTAACAGCATAACAAACATATGACAGTTGGGTAGTAGATGTTATTTAAGGTTAATCGGATGGGGGGCAGGTATGTACAATACATATATAAATTATATGCATATAAGTAAATACGTGACATATGTACATATATGTTGAAAAATTATGAATACAAAAAATATGACAAAATTCTTTTGCATATACATATACTTACATATGTAAAGATATATTACATACATTTATGTACATAACTACATGAGGGTTGTTGGCATCCTCATTGCTATGGCGATGTTTGTATGCACGAATTTTTTTTTTTTTTTTTTGCATACCGCCAAGTGTCAATATGTGTTGTTGTGTGTTGCATTTTTTTTTTTTTTTGTGAATATTTAACCTGGCACAACTTTTATTTGCATATATGAATTTATCAATCAACCATGATCACGTAATGTCAAACAGCACAAAAATATGCTTCATTTAATAGTTAAATATTCATACAAGCATTATAAATATTTACGTATGCAGACACCACACATACACACACGACAACACACACTCACACGCTGCTAAAAAGATTTATATTTATATTAATTATGATTTCAATACATTTAATTGCTCAGGGTGGTCATTTTATAAATTATATTTTATTAAAATTATTACTGCAAGCATTTTTAATTTATGTATACATGCTAATGGCGGGGCAACAGTGAACGATTGGAGATATTTTCTTTCAGTGTAATTAAAGAATTATTTTTTATTAAATTTATTACCGCATACATTTTTAATTTATATGTACGCAGTAGATATATAGGCTAATGATGGCAATAGTGGTACGTTGGCAACAGTGATTCGACGGACATATTTTCTTCTATTGAATTGCCTATATTTTTTTGTTATATTTTTCGAAAGATCGTAAGCAATCAATAAAATCTGATATTTAAAAATGAAATAATATAGTATCTTTTTCAAAATTTATGTTCTTTCAAAAGATGTTTTTATTATTATTATGAAATATGCAAAATATTTTTATTTACATAATTTTTTCGGCTACAGTGGTCCTAATACAATTTTTCATTAAATTATCAGAATAAACTGCCATATATTTTATTCTGAAGGAGCTCAGCACTTCATTATTATGGTCCAGGATTTCGATCTTCAATTTACTAACTCATAGAGAGCTGAAAAAAAATACCTTAGACATTCATACTTGAACAACATGCCTGTTTTTAGGCAATCCAAAGGAATCAAAGCAGATCAAAGACATATAATAATCATAATTTAAGATTGCTTAGAGACTTTTTGTGAAGTGATCACACCCTTGGATGCCCCCTCTACAGAGATGTCTCATTTAATTGAAAACGACGAAACGTACTAGCTTATTACACTATGAAACAATTTTAAAGTCATTGTCTGGAGGCAAAATGATTCCAACTCAGGACGAAAGGCCTAGACCCATGCAGTAAAACTTCTAAAACCTTACTCATTCTCTGGTTAAATTTTTTTCCTATTGCCATATTAAATTTGCAATTTTTTGACTGACTGCTTTTAGGATAAATGAGAAAAAAGGGTTAAAATTCATATTAGAGCGAAATAAATAGTTTGAACATGTTAAGTAAAATTTCATGAGGAATAACTTTGTAGAACATTTTAACCCATTAGTTCTCTCACGAAAGGGTCTTTTTGACCCCTTTTTTGGAAAATCTGAATAAAATAGCATTCTGAAGGTCGCCAGAGGGTTAAAATGTTCTAGAGAATTATTTGCGGGAAAATTTCATTATGGGTATTCACAGACAAAATCTGTATAAAAGAAACGTAAAAGCCCACAGAAAATAAAAAAGAAATGTGTCCCCTTAAAATATGCAACTTTTTTATGTATTCTCTTAAAATTTGTTATTTCATGAGGAATAATTTTGTAGAACATTTTAACCAATTAACTTAACTCTTTCACGAAAGGGTCATTTTGACCACCACAAATCATTATCAGGATCTGAGGCCCATATGATGTCCACTACCGGCGATTATTGATGGACTCTCATACACACACAGTATTTTAGCTATAATATTTTCTTGTAAATAAAAATTCCTATTTTAATTAAGAACATCACCAAACCGCGAAGAGGGAATTCATTGGAAATTTGTGTCAATTGCAATATTTAATTATATTAAATGTGTAATTAAAGCTGCAATTTATTTACTGAAAAGAACTAAATGAAAGGGAAAACAATTTTCAATCATTTTCAATCCTTCAGGCATATAATATTGTTGATTTTTTTTTTTGGAATTATGCTTATAATTCTATAATTAAATATAAATTTTTAATTAAAATTGAGCTATCATCAATGAGCTTAAGGAAAATTTTTGAAATAATATTCCATTGAATTTACAAGTATATGAAATCAAAATTAATTAACAAAATGATCAACACATTAATCCGAGAGGATAATTATTTTTTGCTCTGGGCACCCACAATAACACCGCCACTGTTACTATGCCATCATTTTATATTTCTTCCCTACACAATATTCTACGAATTGGATTACATGTAATTTTTCGTTGTATTTTGAGACTACAAAATTAAACACATAATTCATGTAGTTCAATACAGGCTTACCAATGACTGAACTGTACAGTGCAGTCGTCGTCGTCGTCGTCGTCGTTGTCGTTTTATTGATGAACAAATATCATGTTGACATTTAATGTATGTGTGTTCATGACATTCAGTATTACACTATGAATGATAGTAGGTACGTACCATAAAAAACACGTACAATGAAAATAAATAAATAAAATAAATAAATAAATGATGAGAAAAATGGCGTAAAAAGACACAACAATTCAATGAAGAATGAATTGCCTTTGCATTCTCACCAAATACAAATAGCTATATATATGTATTCGCATACGTACTTGTATAACTGTTATGGCTATTTCATTTCATTTCATTTCATTTCATTTTTTTTTTTCATATTACCTTTTTATGTTTCTATATGTTGTTTCTCATTCTCTTATATGCCATTTGATTTATAGTGTCATATTGTATCATGTTACAATGTGTCCATGTACTATCATACACAGACATGGGAATGTATACATAAATATATACACATACATACCAATACCATTAACTACATACATGCCAATACATATCGATTATATTTACCCAACCGTTTGTACAATGTATGATGATGTGATGTGTATGTGATGCAATGTGACACAATGTAATCGTGTGTGTGGTATAAATGATGACATTGTGTCATATGAATGTAACGTTAGTGTGGTTCAGAGAAAATGTTTTTGCTATATAATTGTCCTTCTATGTGATTGCTTAATAGTCAGGAGGCTATATAATATGTTGATACGATTTAATTTCAATGAATAAATATTAAGTGGTTAAAATGGTTGTATCCCTCAAGTAAGGACATGATCATTTAATTGCGTTTTGAAAATGATTATTGCAAAAACAGAGTAAAATATATGTATACTTTTAGATTATTTTATATATTTCATAGGTACAAAAACTACTTCAAACCATTCTCGTTTAATTTATACACTAGTGTGTGTGTGTGTGTGTGTGAAACAATAAATAAAAACATATTGTGGTATCTTCAGTCCTACTTCAATAGATATTGATTTCATCGATTAAAGTTTCTATATTTAATTAAGCAAAAGGTATCAGCAAAAGGTGTAAGCCTGAAAAATCGGCTAGGTAGTTATTCCTTGTCTATGAAATGCATGATATTCTATTGTGATCGTTCAGGTTTAGATTATATGACTCTTAAAACACATTTCCTTCTGAAAAGAGCGATAATCGACAATCATAGATTAAAGTTTGTATATTTAATTAAGCAAAAGGTATAAGCAAAAGGTACAAGCAAAAGGTATAAACAAAAGGTATAAGCCTCAAGAATGGGAATGGTAGTTATTCCTTCTTTATGAAATGCATGATATTCTATTGTGATCGTTCAGGTTTAGATTATATGAAAATTAAAACACATACGCCTTCTGAAAAGAGGGATAATCGACAATACCGCGTTATTAGTAGTATCGCAATCTTTCAATCCATAGATTTTGCAATGACCTAACTATCAGGGACTATAAAAATATCCTTCTAAAAAACATAGAATATATTAGTAAAAGAATACAAAGCGCACTAAATATTTAATTTTTCGAATATAAACTTTTTACATATTTTTTTCAGTTTTTAGAGCATTTTTTTCGAATAAGATTACCAAATATATTAAGCATTTGTATATACATATATTTGAAATAAATATATGCTGCATTAAATATCACAATTTATAACCTTCCTGCATGATCATTCCAATTATTTTGGGTACATATAATAATCTTTTAAGCTTTTTGCAGCAAAACATCAAAAGGTATTAAATTTTCTGACTGAGAGTATACAACATATGGAATATGTGAAGATTTATGTACGCACATCAGTATTGTTGGCATTATTATAATCCTTATACTCATAGTATACTGATATGATTATGATATAATCAACCAAATAACCAGCAAGCACAACAAATAACCTACTAACCAACGAGGCGAGCAACCAACCAATCAACCAACCAACCCAGCAACCAACCCAGTAACTAACCAGGATGCAGTCGAGAATAAGCGTTAACAAACTAATCACATTAGTTAATGTTAATCAACCTGCTCTATCATAGGTTGATATTGTTGTTATGATGCCGTTTATATTGAGGCTGGTATATCGCTGCTGATATTGCACATGTCGTATACGTAATATAGACTTGTGTCATTGTCGTTGCTACTCTTATATTGTGTTTGTTGCTACTATAATACACCATATGCTGTATGAAATTATATTAACCCACACTTACACATTTACACTCATTTCTCACTTATACATCCTAAACTCGTACATACTTGCATAGATGTGTGTGTGTGTGTGGACATGTTTATTGCACGTGAGCATAATATATGGTCGGCGGCACAATCTTTATATTCGCTTATAATTCCACTAATAACAGACATCAGCATTGTTGTAAATTTATTGTTGTCTGCATCGTCATTATAATCCAACCAAAAAGCGTTGCAGTAAAACCTTAGCTCTACTTAATGTAATGCAATTTGTACGAATAAGTGAATGAGGTGAGGGGTGCCTGTGTGTAGGTGCACATGTATGTGCGTATGTGCGCAAGTATAATGCATAACCTTGCTATTGTTGTTATTGTAAATACAAGTTAATTATATTTTAGCGTTGTATGTATTTTCTCCCATCACGTGTTTATGCACTCTCACTGATTAGTTAGAAATTATGTTGATGCCATTGCTGAGTGGCGTAAGCATTTTATCATTGTTGGTTTTTTGTGGTTTTTGTTTTCACAAAGCAATTGTAGTTGCTTAAGCTAATACCAATGCACAGATGAAATGCACATATAAACGCATATAAACATGAATATAGATATTTAAATATATATATACACACATTGCCCTCTTTATTGCTTTAGTACTTTGTCTCTCATATGCTAAAAGGTAAAAGGTAATATATGTAATCCAAAGATTTACACAATTCACATTTCAAAGCAGCATGCATTTGATAGCGTTCACTTTATTTTTTTTCCATTTGTTTTGTTTACAAAATTCTCTAAATTGCATTTGCTTTGAACGAATTTCGAATAGATGCATCTACAGCAGAGGCAAAACGCATACACCACACCACACAAGTATCTGCATGGAAGGCAAAAATTCATTAAAATAATTTTAATTAATCTACACAAATGTACCAACGCGCACTGTTCCGATTTTAAATGGTTAAAGAGAATCAAGAATTTGCTTTAAAGATCAGTATATCTCAAGCTTTTTGTGCGAGGGTGGTCCCAGAATTACCCGACCTGACATATAGATGGCGGCAGTAGTTTGAAAAAAATTACTTTGGTGCAAAGTGGCAACCTTATAAAACAAATATTTTAAGTTTCAAGGTGCCATGTTGTTTAGTATTTTTTTTTTTTTTTGGTCACCGTTATGCAATTAAATATTTTCATTTGAATCCTGAGACCTCTCAGTCCAATGAATACTAAAGCCGAACTAGATTCTACTCTGGGGGAGTCTGCTCCTTCGTTTATGATCATAAATTATTGAGTGGGAGAGTTTAAACGAGGTCATAAGAACTAACGAACGAACGAACGAACGGTCAACCAATTGAGGTGACCACGCCAGAAACGGTTAAGAAAATCCACAAAATGGTATCGGATGCTCGCCGGATGAAGGTGCCCGAGCTAGGTGAAATTACGGGCATTTCAAAAAGTGCTATACATCGTATATTGACCGCAAATTTGGAGATGAAAGAGCTGTGTGCAAGATGGGTGTCCCAAAAACAATGTCGTGAAGATGTTTCTATAGAGTGTTTGGTGATGTTTCACAGTAATAAAGCCGAGTTTTTGCGTCGATTCGTAACCACGGATGAGACATGGGTCCACTACTTCTCACACGTGAGACAAAGGAGCAGTCAAAACAGTGGACTGAAAGGGGAGAATCGTATTCAAAGCAGGCGAAGACAGTTCCATCTTCAGGCAAGGTTATGACGTCTGTTTTTTGGGATGCACGTGGGATAATTTTTTATTGATTATCTTCAAAAAGGAAAAACAATCAACGCCGAGTATTATGGCAATTTGTTACAGCTCTTAAGTGATGAAATTAAAAAAAAACGGCCGCATTTGGCGAAAAACAAAGTGTTGTTTCATCAAGGCAATGCATCAGTTCACACATCCGCTAATTCGATGGCCAAAATGAATGAGTTAAAGCTCTAATTACTTCAGTACGCACCTAATTTGCCAGATTTAGCTTCTTCGGATTATCTTCTATTACGAAATTTGAAAAAATGGCTTGGCGATAGAAGATTTGCAAGCAATGAAGAGGTGAAGTTTGCGATAGATGGCTATTTTAATGAGCTAGATAGTTCATACTATAAACAGGGTATCGAAGCAATAGAATATTGCTGGGAAAAGTCTATAGAACTTAAAGGAGATTATGTTGAGGAATAAAGAACAATTTTTCCAAATTTGTTGTGTTGTTTTTTGTTGGGTCGGGTAGTTTTGGGGCCGCACTCATATATCAGAGCAATAGCAATCGACAGTTTAAGAGACACTGGCACAAACAAACTTTATAGGTACATATGTAGTTATATAATCTCATTCTTATTGTGCTACCTGTTAAAACTGGTTAACTATGTACATATCTATGTGCATAAGTACTCGTACACAGTAGATTGATTATTTAGTTGGTGGGCTGTTTGGTAACTTGGTTGTTTGGTTGATTGCTCTTGGCTCGTTGGTTTATCTTGACCCAGTTCGGTTGATTTGTTTATTAGTGATGCGGGTGAATTAGCTTTAAAATATATATATATACTCGTACTGTTGTTATAGATGAACGTACTAACAGAGTATAATCAAAGAATATTGTATATCTAACTACATAAGTATATACTCGTATTTAGAATATGCAAGTAAGAGTGTATTTGTTTGTTTATTTTCACATCAATGCTACTACATACAATATTTGCTTAGTATAAAATGCATGTATGTAAGTAATGGATTCCCTTTCATTTTCTATTTGCTCTTTAGAGTTCTTTTTTACGACTATGAAGCAATAGAGATTTTAATTATTTTTGCAAATACACATTGCCGGTGACTACACTTCATGGTAATGATTATGATGATGATGATGATGACTCAATTTAAATAAGGCTTATGTCAAGTTTATATAATATGGCAAATACTAATACATGGCAAGGTGATTAAATAATCTAATCAAATGCAATTTTATATTACACATAAAATGGTAACCATAAACAAAAAAATGCATAGCCAATTAAATGAAGCTTTATAAATTATGTGTACGAGTACGATATGTTTTTGTTGATTGAGTTATGGTGTGACTCTTTTATAAATATAAATACGTATGTGTGTGTGTATATGATTTATTGATGGCATTACTTGCATAAGTGACTATTAATTAAAATTTAATTGAAATTTACAAGTTTATTTAAAACCATATGAATTGAGGATTAAGTATATAACATACAATTAACACATATGTACAAATGTCACTACAAATTTGTACGTTTTTATTAATAACTCAAAATATTTTTGAGTTAATGAGACTATTCTCTGAGCTAAATGCACCATATAACATTACTATTCCACAAAATAATGATTATTTTCATAATGAGTACATTCCATATAATATATGGAAAGTTTTTTTGAAGTTTCAATTTAAAGAAAGTAATTCAAAATCTGACAATTCAAATTCATTGTGAATAGAATTTTATTAAATAAATACTTCGGTACTTCGGCTTATCTTATTGATCGTAAAATTTAGCATTTTTTAAATCCATAACAGTTTCAGTTCAATCTAAATCATATCCTCATAAACCGAATAGCATTTTGAACAGAAATAATGAGACCTTAATTCTTTGTGGCAAAGTTTAAAAGATCCCAAGTATGTTACAGTAGACAATAGACAGTTAAAACAATTTGGTCACAAAGTACATTGAAATGAAATTGATTCAAATTACGATTGGTTGATAACGTTGCGTAGCGATAAGTTAAATGGACTCCTCAACAACTTCAGAGCCATTTGATGTGAAGTAAAAAGGTTTAAATTATTCTTGGTCAAGTTGAAAAGTTCTGAAAAACATACTTATGCTGGAGATACGCTTGTCGAGCTTCAATCGTATTGCTTTATATGTTCGTTTGCAAATATAGTCGAGAGAATACTTTTATAAAGGGTTATCCATATTGTCTTTCCGAAAGTAAATGTAAAAAAAAACACACTTTTGTTTCACTGCCCCAAATTCAACAATTCTGCTTATAAACATACCCACTGAGTCATTTTTCACCTCATCGCTGAAGAAAATTCAATGCGAAATATAATTACTGCAGAATCACTATTTTTGTAGCAAGTTCTCACAATTTTAATACGTTGAGCGATTATTAAACGATTCATATTGTAAGATGGCAAACCTTAAACTAAACATATAATGCCTCGTATGACAGTTCTATTTGACAGATGTCACAGAAACAGTGCTGCCAAATCCGAACCACGAAATGAATAACCCATTATGAGAGGTGAGCTTAATTTTGTATTTAAAATTGATTTATTATTTTCTATATTTAGCCTATTTTTGACATTTTCTATTCATTAGCAATCATATAGGCCATGAGATTGACATTGTCTTGAAGCAGTGACAAAAGATGGTAATACAGGTACTGCATATAAATTGTTTGTTAAACGATCAATATTGTAAGATGGCAGGGCATAAACTAAACATATGATGCCTCGTATGACAGTTCTATTTGACAGATGTCACAGAAACAGTGCTGCCAAATCCGGACCACTAAATGGATAACCCATTATGAGAGATGAGCGTAGTTTTGCATTCTTAACTTATTTCTTATTTTATATTTTTAGCTAATTTTTGACATTTTCCATTCATTAGCAATCGTACAGAGCTGCTGCTTGAGATTGACATAGCATTGAAGCAGTTAAAAAATATGGTAATACAGGTACTGCATATAAATTGTATAAATCTGAATGAAATTTAGTATTTTAAAGTTGAGTGACAACTTCAAATTGCATTTTATAAAAATATCTTCTATCGCTTGAAAATGGCAAGGATATATTATATATTGTACCATTTGTAAAGAGTGCAGTTGAAACTGTCTAATCGTTTGATGGGAAAAGTTTATAACGATAATGCTCCATCGAATTCAACATGTAAGTATTGATTCCGATGATTTAAATTTTGTGATTTCCATTTAACAGAGAAAGAACGTTCGAAACATCCGAAAAAGTTTGAAGCAACTTTCATTTGCAAGAAGAACTAAAATAACTCAAATTTCTATTATTAATCGCTTATATTCAATGGGCTTGAGAAGGAAATTCGGTTCCACATAAATTGATAAAATAATACCAACAATATCACAAATTCACTTTTGAAATGCTGCTTGAAAGATAAAAATTAAATGATATTTTTTAGGGAATTTACTACATGAATTTCTAAAAAATATATTTTAAATAAAACATGCTTTAAAACTAAGTTCTTTGAGTTCAGATTATCCTAAAGGATAACTACCATAAGCATGGATGATTAGCTGAAAAAAATGCATAAATGGTATCTTTAAGTCTCAGATATAAATATTATTGAAAGCTTATGATTTATGCTGACGATTAAGGTATTTAATAATACCTATACTATTCCTCCTAAAATCACGCAATAACTTTTTAGGGATCTGGTATAAAAAATATGAATTTAAGTATATTTTAATATTGTATTACTGATGAATGATTTTTTTTTTGGTTCTCAGGTTCTCAGGTACTCAAAAAAAAAAAAAAAAAAATATGCAAAATATTAGTTATTTGAATAAAAGTTGTACAATATATTATACAAAACCGAAAATTGCAAAAAAATATTTAAAATCTACATAAATTAAATTGTAAAAAAAATATGTAGAATTTTAACAATAAACGTAATAAGCTAATACTTAGTGTATTCGCTTAAAATAGAATAGTTGCTAAGTGATTAAAAATGTTTAAGGAAATAGCTTCATTGGATTATTTAAAGAATACCAATAATGTATTTATCCAAACCGAACGTAGTTACAACCAACCGTTCACGAAACGAAACCAAAATAGTGCAAATAACGAAAGAGAACATATTTAATGATTTCCTATCTTTGGGAACTACATACAATTCGTAGTTATTGTAATCTATGTAAAAAACTATATAGGTATAAATTAAAATATACTACTATGGTACATTATAGTGATTCACTTCTGGTTCAAAACTTAATTTCAACAAACTTTTGTTAATTTTTTTGCTATTTTGAGAAAATTGTTTACAAAACTTTTAATACTTTGTTCACAGAACTTACCCCATGTTTAAAATGTTAATACGATATTTATTGAGTTATTCACATTCAAATAAAAATAGATCCAAGGTTTCTTTGCATATGCTGGAATCCTTAGATGTATGTACATACCTGAAAGAGGAGAATAATTTTAAATTAGTTTCTTGTCGAATGAAATTAAGAACAAATAAGTAAATCGATTTTATTATATAGAATATATCTATGCATGTTTGAGAAAGGAAAACTACTAAATTAAATACGATATACTATATTCCCCAGTAGGTAAATTAATTTTTCCAAAAAGCCAATATAATGAATAAATAAAAAACACCTTTCTAATCCCAACGATGTACTCAATGTAGCCAAAAAAAGAGCAAATCCAATGATATCACGCAACAAGGTATTTAATAGAAAGTGGCGATAAAACTTTATTTACACAATTAAGTAGGTGGCGTTAAGGTACGAAAGCACATTGAGTATTTATTTGAGAATATTTAAGAAATAACAAATACGATTATGCAAACCAATAAAATTCAAGTTATTTGGTTAACCACAATAGCGATTAAATGAACACATTGTTGATGGGTGGGTGGCTGTTGCTGGTGTTGCTAAAGGAACGAAACGGTAACGTGAGTAGTACATGTTAATGAAACATGTGAGTAGTCATTTATTAGCGTTAAAACAGACCAACCCACCAATGGTGATATACATGGTGTGAGCATACACTAAGGTATGTACATGCTGATATATGTGTATGTACTCCTATGTATACATAGCGGTGTTTGTTCACGTACATGCATAGTTACAAAGCAAATGCAAGTGAACCAACACAAATAAACGTAACAGAAATTTAATGGAGCATATAATAAATAATTATACTTACTTACCTACTACTACGAGTCGGTATACAACGGAAACGGAAGGGGAAACGGTAACGGAAAGGGAAACGATGAGATGTGTAATCAAGGCAATATACAAATGCATATACTCATGTATATACATAACTATGTGCATATATGTACATATATGTATATGTATATAATTAAATCCATAAGTATGATGAGTGAAAAGAAGGACATCGATAGAAGCAATATTTAAGTATCAGTCGCTGTGTGTGTGTATGTGTGTCACAATATATTGGAATATTAATTATGATATTTTATGATATGAGCACGAGTGCAATGCGGGAATAATTGTTGGGCCGAAATATACAGTATAAAAAATAGAGCGGTCCATAAAACGTGTAGCAAAACAGGGATATATGATCAATTTTAAGCATCAATCATCAACAAATCACTCCTAGCAATAAAAATGAAAGGTGATGTGCCTGAAAACGTATTGAAAGGTCTAATAGAAGTCTGTGAACGAAAAAAAAATATTTCCGAAGAATATTAACCGATCTAACGTACACACACACACACACACACACACAAATTTGTATATTTATATTACTGCAAACATACAATTACTATATGATGGTTACACTGAAAATCTGAACTGCACCGTCTGAACACTTATTATCGGCTTTGTTGAATAAAAATATCACAAAATTAATTACAAATGACATAAATACATATATGCCTGTGGTTGGCTGTTTTATGTACGATATATACACTCATACATGTATATATTTATTTTATATGAAAGCATGTTGCATAAATGAACTCCATTTAAGGTCAGTCAGTCAACCAGTCAAGTTATCAGTAGGCAACCAAAAGACCACACATTAAATGTCAGCGCACATTTATACAATACATTATATATTCATATAAAATTTATGAATATTAAGTGTACGTATGCACTTTTAAATTCAACCAAAAAAAAAAAAAAAAAAACACACACACAAGGATATAGCTATTTAACGACAACAGCACATATTAATCCTCATACAAATGCATAAGAGCAACGAATATGGTAAAGTTGGCAACAGTAAAATCAGAGTGTGAACTGTCAACAGCGCAAAAATGTTGCAAGAGATAAAATTCAACAGACTAACATATGAATATGAAAGAGAGAAAGAGAGAGAGAGAGAGCGACATGAAAAGATCCAAAACAAAAGAAACAGTCATACTAATAATAAATGGGCAAATTTTAATGAGAATATATGAGTATATTTATTTTGAATATTAAGAAAATTTCCTATACTTATCTTTCTCTATTTTTTGTTGCTGTTAAATATTTTACTCACATTTATTGATACACATTTTTGACATTTTGAGATTTATTATTTTATTTACGACTATTTTATTTTATTTGTTTTATTTTTTATGAACCTCTCATGCTGTCAACATTTATTTAATAAATTTATGATTATTATTTTCATGCTAATAAACGTTTGCATAACATAAACATAGACCTTAGGGGTTAAGGTAGTGGAGGGAAATATCGTCCAGCCTTACATTCAAAACTTACGAATATTAAATTTAATTCTAAAATGTTGAAGTGGAAGAAAAGCATTTATATTAATATAAATCACATGTTCTTATATGTTATATTAAAAACAAAATATATATTGAAGTTATATTGTCCTTTCAAAAAAAACAAAAATTATGCGAAAAGTCATTTGCATCCAAAGCATCCACACGAAAAATTATTTTAAAATTCTATTAAGGAGTGCGTCGAATAAAATTGTCGGATACATTTCATCCCATACTGTGCTATTGAAATATTCAAAATCAAAAATTTTTATCTTATTAGCTCTGATTTAAATGTCAGAAAATATTATGTGTCAGTTATGGACAGTAAAAATCTTTTTAACGCAAATATGGCAAACGAAGTGGAAGTGCGAGAAAATATTATTAAAATATTTCAAAAGCGACCTCACTGGTCATTTCAAAAAATTGCCAAAGAGGTAGGGGCTAACCCTAAAACCATTTCTCGCGTTATGAGACGCTTTAAGGAAGAACCGCGTATTGATCGGAAGAAAGGCTCTGGTAAAAAGAAGGGGCCACATGACCGTGAAAAGGCGAAGAACGTTGTGACAATTTTGAAGAGAAATCCAAATATTTCAGGAAGGAAATTGGCGGTGAAGGCTGATTGCTCAGAATCTTTTGTGCGCAGGACTAAGAAGCTGGGCTGAATACATACAAAGTGCAAAAAGTTCCGGACAGAAACGCCGTCAGGAATGAAACCGCAAAACAACGAGTTAAAATGCTGAACCAAAATTTCGTCAAGAAATTTGAATGCTGCATAATGGACGACGAGACTTATGTTTTAGCGAACTTTTCCCAGCTACGTGGCCAGGAAATTTATACGGCCGATTCTCGAGGAAATGTTACCGAAAAATTCAAAGCCAAACAAATTACAAAATTCCCAAAGAAATTCCTTTTTTGGCAGGTAATTTGCAGTTGCGGCAAAAGGAGCAGCACATTCGTGACATCGGGTACAATAAACAGCGAAAAATATGTGAACGAATGCTTGCAAAAAAGATTGCTTCTATTTTTACGCCAACATGAAGTATCCACGTTTTTTTGGCCTGACCTCGCTTCATGTCACTACAGTAAAACGGCCTTAGAGTGGTTCCAAAAGAAATAGGTGTTTTGGCGCCTAGAGAAGCCAATCCACCAAACCGTGCAGAACTAAGGCGGATTGAGAGATACTGGGCTTTAGTAAAAAGAGAGATGAAGGCAACAAAAAAAGTGGCCAAAGACCTTCAAGACTTCAGAAGAAAGTGGTCTGTAGCAGCTGTGAGGGTGTCGGACACTACCATAAAAACATTAATGGAAGTGATTCCTGGAAAAATAAGACTTTTTATAAAAAAAATTTTTTTTTTTTTTTAAATCTAATAATAATTTTCAAAATAAAATACTTTATTTTATAGAAATCGGACTACTGGTTCAAAAGATTTTATCATTTTTGTACCGCACAATTTTATTCGACGCATTTCTTATGTCACACACTTGCCATTTACGGCCAGAAAATGCTTACAGGTTGACAGCGAGTACCACCTACGAGTGTCAAAGTAGGAATTTTGGGTATTAAAATCGTAATTGAAGAATTTCCCAATTGATCTGTTGACAATTAGGTTGTCAAAGTATGAACTTTGGGTATCAAAATCATAATTGAAGAATTTCCTATTGATCTGTTGACAATTAGGTTGACAGCGATTACCACCTACAAGTGTCAAAGTATGAACTTTGGGCATCAAAGTCGTAATTGAAGAATTTCCAAATGATCTGTTGACAATTAGCTGTTTGTCTTCAAACCTATTTCAATTTTGAACTGAAATTCATTTAAAAAATATTATAAAATACTATTAATTCACTATAAAATTTTCTTTAATATAAAAACATAAAAAAATCTATTAAATTTCAATCAAAATTTATTTCATAACATTTTCAATATAATCAACAAACCAACTTAAATTTTAAGCAATTCAAATAGTTAAATGCCACAAAATCGAAAATGATAAATTTTGAAAAATCAAATTAAACTCCTTTGACACATTTAAAGTATCTATATACTTTACTTCCTAAATCCCAGATACACTCTTACATGCAATAAAATCCTACAACTACAAAGTACCAACTTACTAATATATATACATGCATAGCTATTTGTTGCATATTCTATTACATAAATTATTTTAATGCAAATGCTGATGTATATATATCTGCATACTAGAATCTATCGCCCAAAAAAAGACACTTTGTAAGTGGGAGTGAAAAATAAAATACAGACTTAAATGTGATTATTTCGAACACAAAATCGATAACATTATATATTTTAGTAAAATACTCAGCCCGATCTTCCCGTTCTCTGCCAATAAAGAAGACAGACACAGACAACAGCAACGATAAAATGTCAAAGCTTTACAAAAATATGGTAAAAGAATACGTACATATGGGAATATAAAAACAACTAAATACAAGAAAGACTAGCACCCTCAGAATATTGTATCATACAATGTAACGTATAAATCTACATATTATAAAAGTATAAAAAAAAAAGAAAGGAAATAAAAGTAAAAGTAAAAATAATCCGTTAACATATGAGTATATACTCATCTTATATACATTCACACAGACACACACGCACACACATATACGAATGTAAGCAAATTTCTCATTTATACAATACTTGGTACCTATGAATATGTTAAAAGATACGGTGAAAGCAACAATAGCAACAACATCATCATCAACCACATGCTCAACATGTCGTTGAACAAGACCTGTACGTTCACACATACTGGTATGTGCAAGTATGTGTACATATATTACATTTGTATGTATGTATGTAGATTTTCGTACATTCAGAATACTATATCCTCCATTTGTCGAGTTCAATGGAATAAAGTACGACATGAATTTTTTTTTTTTTTTTTTTTTGAAAGCAACATTATAAAATGCAAGAGAAGCTTAAGAGAACAGTGAAGTAAATAAGTAGATCAGAGATAGACAGGATACTTGTTCAAGTGTTTTTAATGTATAGAAAAATGGAATCGAATCCAGTTGATTGATTTAAGTCATCATATTGATATAATGTATTTCACATGCTACGTGCCATGAAACGAACCAAAAACGAATCAAAAGTGATTGGGCTTACGACTGGTCCCCAGAATAGTTAATTTGTAGAAATGAGTGGGCACTTAATCCATTTCAGTTTTATTTAGAACGTACGAATCAACTCAAATTGATTCTACTTTTCATATTCTATGATCATAAACTATTACTTCCTCTGATCACTTTTTTAAAATTTAATTTTCAAAGTAAAAATTAAACATAAGAGCTTATTTTAGCCGATTCCGAACGGCAGAACCATTGTGACGTGAATATTTTAATTTATATCTAATTTATTCATATTCATGTCTGAGAAAACTTAAAAATATTCTTTTAAAATTAAATGAATGAAAATTTGAAAATACACAAATGTATGCTTTATGTTCTTTCAAGTGTTCATATATAAGTGAGTTGCAAATAAGAAAAAAATTACCATTTCTGAACAAATTGAATATAAAAATATTGTTCATAATTGAGTATTTATGAGAATTCCTTTTATGCACAAATGAACAAATGAATATATTGCAATGTGAAGAATATGATGGACATACAGATGAATATGATATTTAAAATAAAGACAAATTTAAATTGAAATCTAAAGATCAAGATTAAGGACGAAAAAGAAAACACAGCAAAGCACTTCCCAGCAAAAATTAAATTTTTATAAAATTCGTTTCCATCGCTTGCAGTAGCCACTATTGGAGAAGTACTCGTAAATAATAAAAATTTTCCTCAAACAAATATTTAGCGTATTTTCAACCATTTACGGAGACTCTCCTATAAAATAGAAATGTTTATAATAGAGTCTCAGTCAAGCATTTCAAGCTTGCCGTGAGAGTGATGAAATATATGATCAGCCTCCATTAATTTATCATAATATTTTCTGCAAACATGCTTATCCCCTGTCGCAATCTCTGTGAAAGCTTCTATACAAAATGGACTTAAAAACACGCAAAAATCAACAAACACACCCATGCCTGTTCCGAAATATTTTTTGTGTGCATGACATGGACTTCAAACGACATAACTTTTCTTATTAACCACTCAAAACCACTCAAACAAAAAAAAAAAACTACGAAAAAAATATGTGCCACTTATAGGCCCCGAAGGTCCCTTTGGCTTAGCTTCTCTTTCAGTGCGGTTGTCCGAGGTATATTTTGAACAGCATTAAAAGGGAACTACTTACTATATTAGTCGGTTCCGAACAGCAGAACACTTGTGACATCACTTTTTCGGAACTTTGTCACAGAGCTTTTTTAGAAGCTCTTTAAAAGCTTTTAATACTTTTTCAATCACACTTACTGTTATCTCCGCCGCATTAGGGTTCTGTGACATAAAATGATCGCAAAAACATATGAAAATCAACAAATAACCACAAGAATGGCCTCAAAAAAAATCAAACGTAATGCCAATGGTCATTTTTCGACATATGTACTTTCTGAACATGCTTAAATCCTATGGTTATCTATGATTACCATCTCATCGAGGTGTTACTTTATATCTGTTCCATACATTTGGCGGACATAAATTGTTCAAAAAAAATTATTTAATTTATTTTGTTCCATTAAACAATTATTATTTAAATGTTTTTTTATGAAAATATTACTTCTGAACGATTCGTATACGAGGCTGGTCCCAGAACTACTCGACCTGACATATAGATGAAGGCAGTAGTTTGAAAAAAATTACTTTGGTGAAAAGTGGCAATTTTATTAAGTATCAAAGCGGCACGTTGTTTAGTATTTTTTTGGAGCCATCGAAAGTTGACGACCTTAGTCAATTTGTAAACATGAACCAAATTGGTCACCGTTATGTAATTCAATACTTTCATTGGAAAGGTCTCAGTCCAACGAATATTAAGGCCAAACTAGGTTCTACTCTGGGAGAGTCTGCTTCTTCGTTTACGACCATAAAATATTGGATGGCAGAGTTTAAACGAGGTCATACGAGCTGCCAAGACGAACACCATATTAGTCGACCAATTGAGGTGGCCACGACAGAAACGGTTAAGAAAATCCACAAAATGGTATTGGATGATCGCCGCTTGATGATCGCTTGATGAAATTGCAGGCATTTCAAAAAGTGCTATATATCGTATATTGACCGAAAATTTGGAGATACAAAAGCTGTGTGCAAGATGGGTGCCGCGTTTGCTCACAATAGAACAAAAACACCCGTCCACACATCCGCTATTGCGATGGCCAAAATTAATGAGTTAAGGCTCGAATTGCTTAAGCACGCACCTTATTATTATTTTCTATTTGCAAATTTGAAAAAATGTCTTGGTGGTAGAAGATTTGCAAACAATGAAGAAGTAGAGTCTGCGGTAGATGGCTATTTTAATGAGCTAGACAGTTCATGCTATAAACAGGGTATCGAAGCTATCGAATATCGCTGGGAAAAGTGTATAGAGCTAAAAGGAGAAATAAAGAAAAATTTACCCAAATTTGTTGTGTTTTCTTTGTTAGATCGGGTAGTTCTGGGATCGAACTCGTATGATAGGATGCTCATTTATGAAAGTACCATTTTTCAACGATTCGCTCAATTTGTGAAATATTATGATCCCATACGATCATATTTGAACAATCAAAAATTTTGTTTTCTCTTTTATTTTGTGAACAATAACAAAAATTGTTCAACTTTTTAGTCTACTCGCAAATAAAAATTTGAAAACTAAAAGTTTTTGAGCACACATATATATATATGAAAATGTTCGAACTCGCACCCGGTATTTACAGCGGCTCACTTATAGTACATACCTTTCTAGAATTCGTACAAATTCAAGTAAACACTGTATGGGAGTATTAAATCATAAAGGCCTTTCTTTGTTACTAACTTCTGCAGAGAAAATGTTCAATTTATAGACTCACTACCAATTACTTAGGTTCCACGCTTAAACTTCGACTCGATCAAATATAATTTCTATAGTATTTTTGCTTTACTTTGAAGATACTTTGTGATAAAGAACAGAAGGATAAAATGTGATTCACATAGTGATTCTAACTAAAATAATATATAATTTTTCATAACTGGCTAGCCTCCTTATAGCTACAATATTAAAAACGGAATCATAAATTACTCTCCATTCTTTGTATGGAGAATATAATTATTTATTTAATAAATCCAATAATTAACTATCATTGGAAAAACCAATAAACTAATTTTAGAATTTTATTCAAGCCAATTATGATTAGAAATCATAGCAATTATCGTATCAAATACCAAATGCAATAATTCCTGCTAATTATACATAGATGTCTGATTAGTTTTTATATTGCATATTCTTCCATCAGCATATGCATTTGCATCAACAGCATCATAAGTACAAAACACTGCAATGCAACACTAGCAACAACAATAACAACACTAGCAGACACTATTTTTAACAAGAATGGTATACCATCCATAATACTTATATGGCCATGAACGATATAAGGGGCGTATATATTTGCATACAAAATTTGATTATCATCTCCGTTACTTTTTCTCTCATTTCATCGTTCCGTGACTGTGCAACAATAAGAATAAAAAATAAAAAAATTGTTCTCATCATTCTTATTGTTGCCATTACATTGATAGCGATTTATTAGCAACCGATGCTACATGATGATGATGTAATCAGTTCTAACACGTAGCTTCTGTTTTAACTAACAGGTTCGCGAGTAGTTCGTGTTGGTGTTTTATTACTATTACTTTCATTTACTATTTATGCCACATAACTGATCCACTTAATCAAAGACGTGAGACGTTATTCACACAATCTAGTTCACATAGAATATATGCACAACCTAAGTGTAAATATTTGGATCAGTAGAAAAGATACATTCTTTGCAAGTAAATCGTCAGTTGATCTACTCAGAATCATTTCTATTTTCATGACTTATATCGGTGAATCACTCTATGCGAAAACAAACTGCTCACATTCTCGCTTTCATTAACGACCTATACATAGAAATTTGCACATAAACCATTTAAGAATTATAGTATACACCCATTTGAGGACAATATGTGATTGGTGTCGACTACTACACAGCGCATCTCTTGCTCCTGCGTTTTTTATAATATCGGGTGTAGTAAAAAGAAAATTATTATTAATAAAATTATTTTTCCAATAGATGGCTTTAGTAATCTGTATCTCGCGTTGTATAAGTCTAATCGCGTTACGCTAGAAGGCATTAGAACCATAAGATTTCATGCTAAATAAACTTTTCAGGCAGTTTGAAGGAAACAATCGCCCAGAAGCGGCCAGCTTTGGCCAATAGGAGAGGAATTGTGTAACATCAGGACAACGCCAGGCAACATACATCGATAGTGACTCGCCAGAAGATCCGGGAGCTTGGTTGAGAGGTTCTTATACATCCACCTTATAGTCCGGACCTGGCGCCAAGTGATTACTACCTATTCCTGTCTATGGCGAATGATTTTGCTGGTGAAAAATTCCCCTCAAGAGAAGCTTGTGAAAATCGACTGTCCTAGTTTTTTGCCACTGGGATTTATTGAGAGTGGCATTATGAAATTACCTTCAAAATGGCAACAAGTTATCGAACAAAACGGTGCATATTTGACTTAAATCGGATTATTCTAACTGTGCTAAATAAAAGCTTCAATTTAATGCAAAAATGATGGATTTCTTTTTACTAGACCTTATAGTTCAATATATTGCTGACGAACGAATGTGAATGTGACAACAGCATTGAATTCATTGTAACGACTATGATTAAAAATGATTAACGGGGGGGAAAAAAGTAAAAGCTACAGGATATACACAGTACACAAATAGACGAATGCAATACGATTAAGTTTCATAAAAATAGATTTCTGTTCTGTTGCATCAACTCCTTTGTTCATCTTCATTATTTTTCAATCACATAAAATTATTATGAAATAAAAGAGCAATATGATAAGAAATAAAAAGCGAAACAGATAAAGACTAATACTCTTACAATAGAATAAATAAGTAAACGACATAATATTCGATTGAATACAAAACGAATAAATAAATGTGCAACAGACGCACAGAACAACAACAACAACAACAACGAATGTTGAAATTGGAATTTACTATGGATTATTATTGCAATAAAATTTATTATTATTTTTTTTAATTTTATTTTTGTTTTTGTACAATATATGCATCGTACTATGACTGTCTGTGTGAGTGGTAAGTGTACTCATATACAAATATGCGCGATAATATTGGATTTGTTCGCGGATTCGCATGCTCAAGTTAAAGCAAACAATATGTGTATGTATGAAAGACAAACGAAATAAAAAAATACTTGATGCCATAACAACAAAAAATTGCAACAATAATGATAGTATTATTTTGCAACTACTACTACTGAGTTTGGCGCTGATTCTGTTGCATCTCATTATAGTCGTCGCAGCAACAGCAGTACAGCATAGTAGTCATTGCAGTTATGCAATTGTTGTTATTTTTTTGTATGCTGCAGAGTCAGCCTCCCTCGCTCTGCCTGCCCCTTGACTGGATAATAAGTAAGTGTAGTGATAAATATAAACAGCAATAGCAGCAACAGCAACATCAGCAAAAGGATGTGCTAAAGCGATTTACAAGTAAGTACTCTATAGCAACAACGCTCGTACAGTTGATAGTAGCTGAGTTTGTAACTGCTGACTGAATGACTAGTTGACTGGTTGACTGGTTGACTGGCTGACTATGGTACACTACACTTCACATACAACTCTATCACGATGCATTTAGGTCAATGAGTGAGTGTAAGTGCATTATGTTCAATGGGATAAAATGTAGATTTGTTGTTGTTGCTGTTTTTTTTTTTTGCGTTATATGCGGCAGTGCGTAAGTATGCAGAATTCATACACGTATGCTGTGTTGTTGTACGTTAAGCTGTATGAGCATGTATTTATATGTTTACATACGTTGTCGCTAGCATTTTTATATAATTTTTTTTTTTTTTGTATCTTTTAAGAGAAGTGGATGCTCCTTTTTATTTTTATTTTTTTTTTTACATGCATTATTGTTAAAAATACTAAAAAAAAAATAGTGCTTAGTATGTAAATTCCATTCACAGTAGTGCAAATTTAATTCAAAAGAAAATGTTGTAGACAATTTTATTTCACCCTATTTGTTGCATTTCATTTCAGGACAAATCTACTACAAAACTTGATTGTTAACACAACAATACCAGAAGCAATATTACAAACATGTTCGCTACAATTCTGACCTTAAACCTTAAAGTGATAGCACAACTTTAATATAAATTTAATATATTTTGTATCTACCATAGAAAACCGCTTGGTAAAGATGTCTAAGTAGGGTTTATATGTAGTATTTGCAATTTATTTTATTTCATTTCATATTTTATGACACTAAACAGCAGCCACACTTAGTAGCAATTGCAGTATATTGCTGTCATATTTATTCACTTGCATTTCTCCTTTTTCGTCGCTTATACTTGTACCATATATACTATGCCAGCTATACAATTTTATTACATTATTACGTGAGTACTTAAAATAAAATTGCATTAAAGAGTAGCAAGAAAAAATAAAAAAAAACAAATAAAAATAAAAAATAATAAAATAAATAACACCGACGTTTCAGGTGCAATTGTTTTATTATTTATTTATTATTATTGTTGGTGGTGTCCCTAAATGTAATAATATCTACAAAAAAAGTAAAGCTTCCCGGAAAATTATACTTGAAAGAAAAATAAATAAAATAAAATCGTTTTTTTTTTGTCATAGAATTATAATAATGAGGTTATACATATACATAAAATAGCGAGAGTAATTTGCTAATTTTGAAAAAAAAAATATAAAAAATACTACTAAAAAAATAGGGTGAAGCTACTTAGGCCAAAATGGGCCCATTGTAAGTGCCTATCTCACATTTATTTTGTGCTAATCATAGCAGTGAATTTGTTCAAATTATTGTGCAACAGTCCAGCGATCTCATTAACCAATGTACGATCATACCAATATCATCTCCATACATGATATATTCGTATGAGAACCACGCAACGAAACCAATTTTTGAAAACAATCATTGAACTCCAGAAAGTTCACCATTTTCCCCGAACATAAAATTGCCAAATATTCAGATTGAAAACTCGATGAAAAAATATAATGAATAAATTTGCTTCTAAAAAAAAATTTCATATAATTATTAGAATTATGAGCAAACATTGACTTGTTTCAATTAAATAAGTATTTTGCCTATAATTATAAAAAAAAAATATTAAATACTACATTATCTGGTAAAACTTAATTATGGAAAGAGTGAAATAAAAAACCATAACTATAATTATAAGCATAAAAAATGTGTAATAAAAAATATATATATACATATATAAGTAAATATAAATGTTCACATCATGTCATCATCTTTATATATGTACTATACAAGCCATCATGCAACTGAGAAACTCATTTACATATCTATATGCACTGACACTTTTTTTTTTGTTATCCTTAAACATTTATAGTCGTTGTGTTACTATTACTACTCACCTACACACACACACACACACTTTCATATCTATTTATCTACATCTACATACACACATACATTCACAGAAATGTATATCGCTGATGATGACACATGCAAATTTTATGCGATGCGTTAATGTCAAAAACACATCACATCATCAGCATACAATGTGAAAAGCGTAGCCATCAACAGCCGCAACGTCAACAACAGCAAAAGCACGTGCATCAACATCACTGGTGTGGGGGGAGAAAACTGGTATGACAAGAAAAACAAGAAGCAATTTTTTTTTTTTTTTTTTGCGCTGGTTTTTGTTTTGTATCACCTTTTGCTGTGTAAACAGTGTGAAAGGGCACACTGTGCACACGCACACCAACACCTCGATGCATATGGATGTACGTACATCTGTATGTAGACTCTCAGACAGTCATGCTTATGATGATAGATACTGTCGCTGACATGGAAATGAAAGGGAAAAATATGGAGCGCAAAAAAGCAAAGAATCAGAAACGCGTCCGTATCAGTAGCGACAACAACAAAAGCAGAATGAATAGAGCAATGCGTCGAGTTAAATATCATTCTGGCATCACTCTTAAACATATGCTGACATGGTTGCATGGACCTACAAACAGATGCTAGAATATATATATATATATATATATATATATATATATATATATATATATATATATATATATATATATATATATATATATACATATATATATATACATATATATATATATACATATATACATATATATATATATATATATATATATATATATATATATATATACATATATATATATATATATATACATATATATATATATATATATATATATATATACATATATATATATATATATATATGTGTATATATATGTGTGTATATGTATATATATATATATATATATATATATATAAATATAGCAATAAATAAATATATGCAGTTGCTGCAGCTAATGCTGTTGCTGATGCTATTATATGGTTGCGTGCTTATTTCAATGTTGTTGACTTCTTCACAAAAGACAAAAGATAGCGAGCGTTGATTTTTGTTTTAATTCTGGCATTTTCTAATAGCAGCGAATAATAAAAGCAATGAAAACTGGAGAGATTTTTTAATGGAATTTTTGTTATACAATTTGATTTCATCTGAAAAAATTATTTTATTGTATCGGGTGTTTTTTGAAGAGTTTGAGAACTTTGAACTAAAATAAAAGAAATAAATTTTATTAAAGTGGTTTTTTTAAAATTTTTTTTTTCGTTAAATAGTTTAATGCAATTTATTTTTAAAAATGATATTTCCATGATATTTTCATATTTCCACCACGGTTATGAGTTACATGCTCCATTCGATCAGTTCAATTTTTTACCAATTTTTTCCAATGAATCTTGCTGAATTTGATCAATGGTGGATGGAATATTGGTTTTCAACGCTTCAAAAGTTGTTTTTAGGTCGATAGAAATCAATAACTTAACATAGCACCATAAAAAGTGGTCAAGAGACATTAAATCGCACGAATTAGGAGACCAATTACCGCCAGATCAAGACCGCCTTTGGAAAGAAAATTGTTGCCAAATTGATTTTGCAATTACTCGATTGTTGTACGCGCTGTATGACAAATAGTCCCATCTTGTTGAAAGCAAATGTCGTCTCATTTCAAAAGAAATAAGGACCTATGATGTCGCTAACGTGTAAACCACACCAAACACTCAATTTTAATGGATATATAATGGTAATTCAATGACAGCTTGAGGATTATCTTCGCTCCATGTATGGCAATTTTCTTTATTAATGTAACCGTTCAACCAAAAATGTGCTTCATCACTAAAAACTATAAAATGGACGAATTACTATATGAACTTCGCGAACAGAATTATCGAAAGATCTTATGCAGCAAAAAAAAAAAACACCCGTTACATGGTTAGAATCAAATAAGGTTCACATAGCATGTATAATTCATCAACAATAGTTTTTGCCACGTGGCGAGTATGATTTTGCTGGTCTTTTGTATTGGCTTTATGATGCCACCTGAGGACCATTTTCAGTATATTCGCTCCTTAATTCACTTGGTATGATTAAGTCATAACAGATGCTGACCTAAATAATTTGCAACACTTCAATATCATATTAAAGTTCATAAAAGTGGTTATTTTCATAAATTCTTCATACATCGAAAACAGTTATACGAATCTAGAATAAGACCTTTTCTAACATTTATATGCCTGATATATCTAAGGACACCGTTATGTTACGGTTACTACTAAATGAGTCTTTCATGGCATTAAATCAAGTGTTATAAGTATTTTGGTTGGTTTTTCGATTTATTGAAAGATACATGAACTATTAGCTCTAGTACATATGGCAAAACCATCTTCAATGCCACACAAAATACGTTTGTTTTCAACAGCCAGCAGCATTAAAAATAGTCTACATATGGAGCATTGGACAAATGAAAGACTTACAAATTATTCGGCGCAAGCAGCATTTGAGCAAAAATTTGACGCAACATGGGAACAGTTTTTCAAAAACAAGAAGGAATATTTCGAAAAAAAAGCAAATATTTAGTTGATAATTTTTATAACACTTTTTCTTACTTCTAACTTATATTGCTGTCTACAATGTGACCAATTCTCCGAAGCAGAACCATCCTAGGAGCTTTTTAAGTTAAAAATCAAAATTTTTCATATTCTCAATTGTTCTACATTTACTCACACTCACGGTTAACATTTATGAACTGTTATTTTCACTTTTAAAAATAGCTACAATTCTTTTTTTTTTTTTAACTTGCTGTTTAACAAATTTTTTTTATAAAGGCAATGAACGAATTGTATAAATTGAGAAACTTTAATTTACACTGTTTAAATACTTTATGCTCATATAAAATCCATAGGTACATTTTTATATAAAAAAATATAAAATATTTGCAACATTTGTTTATCTTTAAAATCATATCCTTGTGTTTCCACCACCCCCAACACACACCACACATTACCACACTCATTTATATGACAGTACTCATTCTTTTTGATGTTATAAAATATTTTTTGATGGTTGAAATATGTAAAGAATGTGTCGCGTAGCAGGATATTATTTTTGTTTTTTTTGTAAAAAGCACATGCATGAAAAATCTCGTCAAAATTGTACTAATAGTACGGCAGATTTTATAGAAAACGAAATCACAGGATTTTTTTTTTTTAACTTAGAGTTGCTTTTATCGAGCTGTAGAATAAACCGAAAGCTTTCAGTCATTAGTATCAAGACGAAAACATCAAGTCGGGATAATATCCAAGGCCATTGTATGAAAGGTAAGCAGTATAAGTACTACTGACTGTGACATGTCATGACGTCATATAAACATTGTTCAAGGGCATATTTTTCTGTGGCAAAAATTTGCTAATTTTTTCTAATTTTAATCTACCATCTAAATCATTCTTATTATTTATTTTATAATGATATCTTTAAAAGGGAAAATTTACCAAATTTTTCATACACGCTATTCGCCAGTAAAAAAAAAAACAAAAAAAGAAAAACTGTGACATTCGTGCATTGCCTCTATCAGGTATTATGGTATATATAATACATACATGTTCAATATACATGTAATATGTAGACATTTTGGTGCCACCACCTATCCCACCATCTATTCCACCAAGCAAGCAAGCTTATAAGCTATCCGTGCAAAAAAAAAAGTCAGATAAAATGAAAACAACAAAAAACAAAATACAAAAACAAAAAGCTCATCATAATTTGCTTAATCGTTGCTGTTGGATATGAAAAAGTGATTTTGTACGACATGTTTATATAAAAACCAAAAATAAAAAAAAAAATATAAAAAAACAAAATGTATAAAAACAACAAGAACATTACAAGTTGCCATATTTATGTGCATATATGTATATATGAGGCTGCCTGCATTGAAAATGTAAATATTAAAGCAAGATGACTACGTGTGCTGCTATATTAGCACTTCTCCAGCACACACACACACACCCACATTCATCTGTATTTGTAAGTACACTAGGATGAGTCAATTTTTTTTTTACCCACATAGGAAAATAAGAATCTATAGGTGACTCTTAGAAATAAAATTAATGAAATGTTGGAAAAACTAATGGCATCTTGTTAGCGTCTGTGCTTTATACTCTAATTTTTTGGATTAATAATTAGACCCGCCTTAATGCTCATATATGTATATATATACATACGCACTGGGAATACTTCTCAGTCATTTGGATTTATGCTTGAATAGTCTCCAATGTATATATATATATATATTCCCCTATAGATATCGTTCTCTCTTTTATCTCTCTCTCATCAGAGGTTACTACTGCTACTACGTACATACTAACACCCTTTAATCCACATACTCATCTATTTTGCTACTGTAAAGCGAATAGACAAAATGGAGCCAACGAAAAAAAAAACAAAACAATATGCGTATTAAACAAATTAGCATGCGTGCAAGAGTATATATTGTGCATGTATGTGTTTAGGTATGTATTGTATCATACATATATAGTATATATAAATATGCATGTGTTGTAACATTATTACCGAGGACATGTTTATGAATATAAATTTTAAAGCCTCTATGCTCTACCCGCATATGTCGGTGGGGGTTACATATAATGAGCGGTATGTTCGCATATTTGTTTTGGTAATAATGGTAATTTATTTTGCAGACTTGCATACATATTGAGGTGTATCTGATTGTGGGAAAATATAGACAATATTTAATTATCAATTCATATGTAAATCTCTATTGATAAGAATATACATTTCGTTTGAATTGTAATGAAGTAATGAATTGTAATGTAGTAGCTATTTATAATTAATTTATAGATTTTTTTTTTTTAATTAAGAAAATTAAGGTAGTATTTGTTCGTTTAAATTTTCATCCAGAGGTCTTTACAATTTACAAAATATCACAACCGAAATAAATTTGAATTTTGCCTGTCATCTAAAATAATAAATAGAGAAGCATACTTAAAGGCATGAATTAAAGATAAGCACAAATGAGAATTTCATAAAGCTTCTGCAAACCTTCACCTATTCTTTAAATATTTTGTAAACAAAAAATATGTACATTGGCGTAACCAAATGAATATTTTATTTGTGTTCCTATAAACGATGGAATATCAAAGTGACGAAGAAATTTTAGATCCACTTTCCGTGCTGTCTACATAAGTTTATAAATACCTTAAAATAAACCACCTTCAATACAATTGAATGACGATATGAAAACTAAAACATTCTTACATTCACTTCATTTTTCGAAATTACGAAATTTTAGCAATTATATAAGTCTATCTCTGTATGATATTGACATGTTCACCATTGCCTTATTAAATCGTAAATTTACTTAATAATGATATTCAAATAATTTATTCATTTAGAAAATAATACGAATATAATATATTATACTAAGAGTATAAGTATGAATTCAGAATGTTGAGTTCATTTCAATGAAAAAAAAAAAAATAAAATTTTCTACTTCATTGCTTTCTGCTTTCTATGTGCATATGTATACTTGTACATGACATGAAATTTGTGGATACCTACATAATTCGAAATGAAATAATTTGTAATACAAAAATTTCCAAATTTCCAAATTTGCCAGAATTCAAAAGAACAAAGAAATTATATTATTATTAATATCATACAATAGCAAAAAAAAAAAAAAAATAAAAGAAGAATGTATAATTGAAAATTGATTAAATCTCTTGTAAAAAAAAAATCCAATTTGATTTAGTAAATTCTTATGCAAATAGCAGAATACAAAAAATATAAACCCTTGAAATTTTTTTTTTTTTTTGCAACACCACAAAAGACAGCCAAAATGCCTTTTTCTTTAACATTTAATTGAATTGGTGATATCGAAGATGGTACCCCCTAACTTAAATTTTTTTTTTTTGTATACAATACAGGTAAAGCGCTTCAAAATTTTTGTCCTGGAAGTGTCCTTGGTCTGGCGATCTAACCTAATTGACATTTTTGTGGCTTTGACTGTATACTGCATATAATCTTCATACTCGTGCTATATTCTGACTAAAACGAGAGTGCAAGTATTACACAATCTTTATAGTAATGATCTTGTTTTGGTTTTGTTTTGCTCAGAAGAGCAAAAAAATATATTAATAATAAAATATTATAAACTTTTCGATCATTACTTGTAAATATGACGTCATAAATTTGTCTCATTAAATGTTTAGACACACACACGCACACATAAATGGTTAATATCATTAATATTAGTTGCCCAAATGATGAATCTACGTTTCACCGAACTTCTAAACAATTTTGCAAAAAGAGCATAACTCAAAATTAAACATTTTTAAAAGACAATAAACAATATTTTGCTATGAAAGCACATTTCTATTACCTCATAAATGGATTGACCCAATAATCATGCACAATCGAAGCTTCGAATTTTTGAATTTTTTATCTTGAAAGTGTCCTTGACCTAATTCACATATTTGAAGCTTTGGTTGATTTTTTTTGAAAATGCATTCAAAAGACTAAAAAAGTCATCACCAAAAAATATATTTATATTAAAATATGATAAACTTATTGATCATTTCTTGTAAATATGACGTCATAAATTTGACTCATTAAATGTTTAGACATACACGCACACGTAAATGGTTAATATTATTAATATTAGTGGCCAAAATGAGGAATCTACGTTTCACCAAATTTCTAAACAATTTTACAAAAAAGCCATAACTCAAAACATTTTTAAGTGACAATAAACAATATTTTGCTATGAAAGCACATATCCATTATCTCGTAAATGGATTGATCCAATAATCATCATGAATATATAATATACAAATTCTTTTCTGCTAAAGAACCATATTAAATAATTTTTTAAAATTTCTATATTATTGAAACGGATCACTACCTTGTTGCAGCTAAGGTGCGCACACGCTTATGTGTCGCAAATAACAAGAGAAGTCCCACACAGAGAAAGCTCGACGTCAGTAAGCTGCAATCACCAGAGACAGCAGATGCATTTTCCACTCGACTATCGGATCTGCTTATGCAGAACACTCCCCCACTTGATGATACATGCGCACGGTGGACACATATATCCCACTCCATGACTACTGCTGCCGAGGAGGTAATCGGTTACTACCGGCCTCTGAGGAATGAGTGGTATGATCAGGAGTGTCGCGACGCTACCGCAGAGAAAGACGCCGCCTACAGAAAAACCCTGCGTGCAGGCGTAACGCGAGCTGTTAAGGAGCGGTATAGAGAGAAAAGGAGTGCAGAGAGACGTCTTTTCAGGCGCAAGAAGAGGGAGTTGGAAAGACGCGAGTGTGAGGAGATAGAGATGTGTACCGACAAGAATGAGACTCGAAAATTCTTCGAAAAGATCAAGCGCCTGAGTGGAGGGTTAAATCCCGGAGCCACTTCTTGTCGTGATGGAAATGGGAATCTGGTTACGGATGTCCAGAGTGTACTGAGCCTATGGAGGGAACACTTCTCCACGTTACTGAATGGTGATGCTACGAACAATTCCGCCAGTGGAGGAGAATGCCCGATAACCCCAATTACAGATGATGGTGTTGATGTTCCACCACCCGACTATGACGAGGTTGAAACGGCCATTTTAAGGCTGAAGAACAACAAAGCTGCAGGTGCTGATGGCCTGCCTGCCGAGTTGTTTAAGACCGGAGGCGATGAGCTGCTCACCCGCATGCACCAGCTCATAAGCAGAATATGGTCGGATGAAAGCATGCCTGATGATTGGAGGCTCAGTGTTCTCTGTCCTGTGCATAAAAAAGGAGACCCCACAATTTGCGCCAACTACCGTGGAATAAGTCTCCTGAGCATCGCGTACAAGGTTCTATCGAGCGTAATCTGTGAAAGATTGAAGCCTATGCTCAGCAACCTGATTGGACCTTATCAGTGTGGCTTCAGACCTGGTAAATCCACCATCGACCAGATTTTCACACTGCGCCAAATCCTGGAGAAGACCCAAGAAAAACAGATCGACACACACCACCTATTTGTTGATTATAAAGCCGCTTTCGACAGTCCGGTAAGGGATTACCTCTACGCAACAATGTCTGAGTTCGGTATTCCTGCAAAGCCCATTCGACTTTGTAGAATGACACTGCATAACTCCCGTTGTGCAGTGAAAATTGGGAAGGACCTCTCCGCACCGTTTAATACCGAACGGGGTTTCAGACAAGGTGATTCGTTATCGTGCGACTTCTTCAATCTTATTATGGAGAAAATAATACGAGCTGCTGATCTACGACATAATGGCACTATCTTCAACAAAAGTGTCATGCTGTTAGCGTATGCCGACGATATTGACATAATCGGCATGAACACGCGAGCAGTCAGTGCAGCATTCTCAGAGTTGGAAAGAGAGTCGCGTCGGATGGGTCTCACGGTGAACGAGGGCAAGACGAAGTATCTAGTGTCAACAAACAAAGAGTCCCGGCGTCTTGGACAGCACGTCACTGTTGACAACTACGCTTTTGAAGTAGTAAGGGACTTTGTCTATCTTGGAACCAGCATTAACAGCAGTAATGACGTCAGCTTGGAGATCATGCGTAGGATAACTCTTGCTAACAGGTGTTACTTTGGGCTGAGTAAGCAATTGAGAAGTCGAGCCCTCTCTCGAAGAACGAAAACTACACTCTACAAGTCTCTCATCATGCCTGTCCTAACATATGGCGCTGAAGCCTGGACAATTTCCACCTCGGATGAGCGAATACTTGGAGTTTTCGAGAGAAAAGTCCTACGCAAGATCTTTGGACCTATTTGCGTTGGTGGCGAGTACCGAATAAGGTACAACCATGAGCTGTACGAGCTGTATGCCGATATTGACATAGTAAAGCGCATCAAAATCCAGCGGCTGCGCTGGCTAGGTCATGTCGAGCGAATGGAAGAACACGCTCCAGCTAAGAAGGTGTTATATTCGGAACCCGCTGGAGGACGACGCAAAAGAGGAAGACCAAACCTCCGGTGGAAAGACCAAGTACTGGAGAACCTGACGGCGCTTGGAATTTCTAACTGGCGCCAGCTAGCGAAGAACAGAGATGGCTGGCGAAGCATGTTATTTTCGGCCTAAATCGATATTCGGTTGTTATGGCCACATAAGTAAGTAAGTAATATTATTGAAATTATATATATATAATATATTAGAGGATTTGACATGTATCAAAAATAAGGAAAGCAACATTTGTGTCGTCACCTACAAAATTAATAATTCTGAGTTGTGACCCTTTCGTGGTTAGTATTCAATGTGGGAAGTGAGTGTATGTAGATTCTAAAATAAACACTTGAAACCCACATTTTATATCTATGGATTTTTCAGGTTTCTATGTTTTTTTTTCTTATTTTTTATTTTTTACTTTGTTTCAATATAAAAAAAGTGAAAAAAGGATATACCCCATATGCCGTCTTTTATGAGTTTTTATTATGAAGGCTAAGAAAAGTTGATGATCAAAATGAAAAAAAAAAAACAAAAACGATTAGAAAAAAGAAGGAAAAGAATACCTAAAACAAAAATGAGCGAAATCAAAAAAAAAAAAAAGAAAAGAACATCGACGGTGTAAAGAAAAATACTACTAAGATTTTAAAGGGCAAATATTTACGGTAACTGGCCTGTTACTCTGTTTGACTTGTGGATTTGTGGCCACACACACACACCCCAAAATCAAGCCTGGATAACACAGTTTTTTTGAAGTGGACCAAATACAATATTAAAAATAAAAACGTTTGTTGTTCTTCTATTCGATGTTATGTATGTTTTGCTTGGCATTTTTTAAAGCAACCAAATTGCACATAATTCTCTTGATTTTTATTCTTGCGTTATATTTAGCTTTCTTTTTATATTACTGCGATTGCTGTTCTCGTTGTTGTTGCTATTATTTTTGGGTTATATTCTTCTGAACGTTGAGCATCTTATGGCTTACTTATGCTTTTCTTTATGCTTTTCTTTCGACTTTCGCTTGTTTTTCTTTTCATGGCTAAAGCTCATTCACTTTCGACCGAATTGCTAATGGTTCAAAGGACTAAAATGAAATTAATGCTGCTGGCTTATTGAGAATTTTGTTGATATGTACGCATATATGTATGTATGTATGCGTGCATTAAGTAAATATTGGTGAAATATTGTTGTTGTTGCTATTTTTTATAAAGGGATTTCATGTCTTTATATATTTTTTTTTTTGTACTCTTAAATAGAATTATGACTTTCGGTAAGTGTGTTCGTATTTTTGGCAAGGCTTTCAGTTAAATATCATTTATATACGTAATATGTACTTATATTTGTACTTATTATAGAAAATAAAAAAAATTCAAAGAAAACAGCATTAAAGAGAAATATAATAAGTGTTCAAATGTAAGGAACATTTACTGTGAATAAGTGAATGCAAAAAAACAAAAAAACAAAAAAAATTGGGCAAGTAAATGCACACAAATGCTTTTATGTTTTAAGTGGAATTTTAAATAATTCACATTTTACATTTTACAGGGTGAGAATCATAATATAATGAAATGAAATATGTTGATGTTATGATATGATGATGATGATGGTATGATGTTGGTGGTTCAATACACCAGCCTTACTCTCTGAATTAATAATCCACTGCATTTAAGTTGGACAAATAATGTATTATTTCTTAAACTATAATGATTACAGAATTGTTAATCGATTTCTTTATTCTCTATTCAATATTACTCATATCTACATTACATTATGCGATTATGTCGCCCTGTATAGGTACGTTTAACCTCGGCCACGACTCTCGCACAATAAACGTTCGTCTATTTCAATGAAATTTATTACTTTTAAAGAACAAATAATAAAAAAAGAAGCGACGAAAGAAAAATATAAACATAATATAAACACATAATTAAGTTCTAAATCATGTATAAGTGGACCTACGGCTTATTTAAAAAAGTAACTAGACTAAAATATATGCGTTCGTGAAGTTTAAATGTTTAAATTAGTGAAAAATTAGTTCCCATCCTTTCTAAGGACATAATTAAATATTTATGTTAAAATTTCATTATGAATTCAGAGCATTTTCCTAATTCTTTCAGCACTCAAAGCGTTTAAATATTTTCGTTATTAATTCATTTTGCCGGTGCAGCTTCATTGAGTTTGCATTTGATGACATCCAGAATAATCTACAAATGATTCTAAGACATTTGCTTGCAATTTTGCTATCCCACTAGCCACATACAAATAGAATTGGCCCTATATCGACATTCGTGCTATGAAACTGGATATACAATAACTGTAGAGAAAAGAATGAAATCGTAATCATCACATTTCCACAATTTCTGGGTTGTCTGATTGATCCAGTTCCACTGTCAGATATGCCTCTCTAAATACAATTTTTTTAACGTATAAGCGTTGGAAAGAACTATATGAGTGATATCACAAATATCCTTCTTTGGTCCAAGTAATCTCTACCATTGAGGCCAACCTAAATACTCTCAATCTTAACTATGAGTATTGATAAATAACATCACAAATAGTCATTAATTTGCTCATTTCCATCCAGAACATTAATTGATGACTTACTCATGTATCTACTCGTATCATTATTTACATTGAAACTATGCATACACAAAGTATTTATCATATACCATTGTGTACCAGCGTTTCCCCTAAAGCAGATAATTTAATTTAACATTTGATTAAACACAACAAGCAAAGTCAAGTTAATAATCATCGTTGCTTTTCACAACTCCTTTGTCTAACCCTTAATTACCACACGCATGTAGTATACATACTTTCCATACATACAAAATATTTATATTGGTATGGGGTACTTTATATATAACATATTCGTTATTATCGCTGTATGTGATTCGTATATGTACGTTTCATTGTCATATGCTGTGACATTGTTCACAATGTGCTTTATTATGATGATGATGATTATTACCATAGTCAACCATCATTTGCCATTATCATTTCAAACACAATCAACGGCGTATACGGCAATCATCAATATTCTGATATATGTATGAGAGTGTATCTCCCATTACAGGCATTGTGTTTTCTTACAAATAGTATATTATTCTAATACACATACATACATGTGCTCATAAATGTAGAGTGTCTTCATTAAAATGCCGCTGGACTTTATTGTTATACTGAGACAATCTTAAAGTATTCAAGCATATAGATTGATTGCGGCTGTAACATTGCAACTACACTAGATAACAAGATTAATCGCAATACTGTGACGACGACAATTGATGCAGTCACTTCAATCTCTATTTCGACATGCAACAAAATAATATGTAAGCAGTTGGAAATCCTGAAAAAATTACATTTAATGGAAAATACTTTTTTTTTTATTTTTAGAAAATCTATTTTAATGTAACTTTAATTTTCTCATTACTGCTTTCAATTCGATTCAGGCTCAGGCAACATCACAACTTTTGTTGCAGACACAAAATCTTTTGTAATGTTGCTGATGCAATGAATCTGTTTAAAACAAAATGCATATATTGCAAATAAATGCATACAAGTATGAATGTTTATAAACAGATGTATGTATATATACAAATGCCCATATGAAGCAACAAATGTTGTTTGGCAGTAATTTTGTAATTGCATTGACTTCTATGCTTGTCATGAACGATGATGAAATGAAAACATAAAAAATAAAAATAAATAAATATGTTGTTTGGCCGACAGGTGGGCACCACTCGAAAGGAAAATCTTTTCGGATATTCAAGTTGTGCTTCAGAATGCCAACAACGCATTAACCCCTAAGCTACCGCAACCCACTCAGGAGCAGTTTGATTAAATTCTGGTGTTTTTACATAAAAATAGATCTAAACAAAAAAATGTGAAATTGAGAAACCGCAGAAGATGAAAGTCTTGCATTATATATTTCAAAAGGAATTTCAGTGAAATAATTTACACGAAAAAAATGATGAAGCCAAACGCAAAATGACTTCAAACATGGTTATACAGCAGTGTTATGCCCGATTATGTAGATCACAAAATATTGTTATAATCAAATATTGCGATTACTGACCAGCAACATTTTTAAGATTTTTTTGAAGTGTAGCACAACATCTGTTTTCCGTTTTAAAAGGAATCAACACTATTGGAATCTCTCTTACATACTATTTGACTCATTTAGTTCTGGCGAAATATAGCGAAGATTATTTTCCAGATTTGATATGAGTATTTAATTACCTGAGAATATTTTAAAATACACAATCCAAATGTTGCAATAATTATAAATAGAATAAATTGTTTTTTTTTTCGAAAAAAAAAATATCACCGTAATTCTAACCTGATATTCAGAAGTCCAAAACACTGAATATTGTGTTAAAATGCTCGAAATACAAATGCCCTCACGAAATCTTATTTTTCTCTAATACCATATCGGATTGATTTCATTAATTGAACAATTAAGTGTCAACCGTTGCAGAAATTATTTAGAAAGTTTACGATATGAATAAATTAATATATACGTCAACATTGAATACAATACAATGAAAACCACGAAAATGATAACAATATTTACTTGTGACATTCTCTCACGATCATATTCTATTTGTTTTCTTTGCGATTTTCTTTCACTCTCGGTAATTAAAATATATTCAATTTGTTTGGTGTTGATAAGGGTTGATGATAACAATCAACAACATTAGTTACATCAGCAAACTCAATTAATTAGCTTCAAAATATGTATATACGAGTAATACGTGTGTATCGAATGATGTCAACATTAATGATAGCGGTTATAGCGATATCGCGATAGCAACGGTTGCGGTTGGTTAGCAATAAAGTTGTGAATACTCTTGCATGATACTCGTGATATTATTATTGATAATGCAATATATGATGAATATATTTCAATGATGACGCAAACAATATAGCTTGAATTAGAGTGTTGGTAAAAATATTATATTTGTGATGGTAGTTTGGGTTAGGTAAGGTTAGTATGGGTACACTTTTTATTGACGGGTCACATGTAGTTCAGACCGAAACCCATTCTGGTACTTTCTTCATCTATAGTACTCATCGAACCAATTTGAGGTTTTGATGAAACTCACAAGGGTACCGATGTCAGTGTTTGATAGCGGACTAGGTCATCTGAATGATAACGACCCAGTAATTTTTGCAAAGGGCAGGCAAGGTGAACAGCACACACAACATGGTTTCGGATTCTTCCTTGTCTCTGTAGCCTCTGCCGAGTAATGTGCGAGATGGCTTAAATTTAATCTCTGTTCCCAAGGCTTTAATATCAACTTGGCTGTTACTCAAGATACAAATGTGTCACTGAGAGATACCGCTCTGCTTGAGTTCAGTGTGAATAGCTTTCAAATTAATAGCTCGACTTTATATGCCAGTCAAGTACAGTTCCGATGCTAAATTGACTGAAAATACTTGCGAGCTCAAAGGATTTTGGCACTCATTGGTGTAAACCCCAAAGCCATAATGCATAATCGAACGCCATTTGCTTCCTAGAGTAAGGCAATTGGGGTGAGTTGTAAAAGTACGTGGGCGTTGCTAAATAGGGACTTTCGTTTTTTCGGAACTGATGAGAGTTTTAAGCACCAAAACCACTCTCAGACCCTCAAAATATGACCCCTAATAGAATGTGTTTTTGTTTTTGTGCGTTTTGCATTCAAACGTCTTCCCTTTGACCAAGACCAAGAATAAGACAAGCATAAGCAATCACTCTTTTGGCGTTTTCTTTCTATATCTCGTACTAGTTGATTCATTATGGACTGTCTCTTCTTATACGCCTTGTGGTTATTGACCCACATAGCTCGGCTCTCTTCGATTCATCTACTAAGTGCTGCACTCACTTCACTACGTAAAAGTACATCTGTAATTGCACTAGGATGAACAATGTCGAAGGCTCTCTCAATATGCGTGAAAGTTTAATATTCGCTCACTACGAAGGGACTTTCAACAGTTCAACAGATTTCGCCTTTGTATACGCGTGCTGAGAAAGTGACAGCGTACCATGGCTTATGGTAAGTTAAAAGTGTACGTCGACTAGTCTAGTCTAGTAGCTTTGAGTAAAAACAACGATAAACTAATGGTTCTAAAATACTTTGACTATGGAACTTTTACTAGTCCTCATTATGAAAACAACTCTGAATGCTCTCCGACACTAAGAAATGTCTCCAGGCTGATGCAGACCATACAGAGCCATTTCAGCCATATGAGAAACCTCTTTACTATTTCATTTAGTTGTGTTGAAATTAGCTTGTCAGATCCAGATGATTTGTAGGGCTTGAACGTATTTCTCACCCAACGAGAATGTGATAATTAATTAGAATATTGTAAATCGTATATACCAGTAAAATAAAGCATATCAATTTTTAAGCTTCTTTAAAGGATTTACTATAATCGTATTATTTGCTTATTTTCGTAATCCATTTGAAATCAAGAAAATACTTGACAACATCATACTACCTTCGTTATACGTCTATGGTTATCAGCACACCAACGTATAATAGTATGGTAGCCTCTCATGAAATATCCTTCTTTACATAATGTGTTCATAAGAAAAAGAAAGAAGAAAAAAAAAGAATAATGAAAAATTACTTCATCTACTATACATCTTTTTCTTCATCTTCTTTTATCACCATTCATTGGCATTCTCATTTACCATCAAACAAACATGTATGTACAATATATATATGTAAATCGTCTTGTGTCCTTCTAGTCCGAGTTTATGTTCTAGTTCGCTGATGTTGTTCTCATTCATTGCTATGCGTAACCGATGCCAGGAGCAATTTATCGCTAGCTTGCCACTTACATGTTCCCCACCACTAACGTTGTTCATTTCTCGTCCTCTGTCTCTCTCTCTCTCTTTATCTCTCTCATGCCATTCACTCACTATTCATCACTACACGAGTATACTGATGTTTTTCAATTTAATAAACTCGTACGCACGTTTATGTATACGCGAGAACATCAAGTATGTATGTATGTATGTATGTATTGGTGTGTATGGAAGCAAGCTATCTTAAGCTAAGCTAAGCCCAAGCAATAGCCAACAGCAAAAAACAAACCAAATAATAATAGCAGTAGGTACAACAAAAACGAATCAACCAACCGAAGCGTATAACTTTATTAACTTCTTGATGTCATCCGTACGACGCGACCGTTCGTTCAGACAATCCTCCGTCCGTCCGTCACACACTTTATCCAAGGTTGATGTTTGATACTAGTAGGAAATTTCTATTCGTACGCACCAATTTTTGTTCATATCACATAATTATGTTGCAGTCTACCAAACTGCTTTGTCCTACAAATTACCAATATCTCACAGCAAGCCATATTGGACAGATGCAAAGCCCTTTAATAGACCGAGTTGAGCTCGTCTGTAAAATGAATTTATTAAAACCACCAGTAACCACAGCAACAAATCTAAATTAGTAGCAATACAACAAAAAAATAAAAAAATAAAAAACAAAATATGTACTACGAGAAGCCTGCTGCTACTCATTGGCACTCTGACTCTGACTCGTTGCTCTACATATAGTGTAAAAGAAAATTCAAATGCCGCACATAATTAGATTGTGTGAAATTTCGTAAACTCATTTACAGCTTCAACACCATCGTTTCTACAACAAAAAATATATATATTTTATATATTACAGAAAGACTACTTAAATTGTTGAGATTTTCTATTTCCATATTTATTATCAATAGAGCCCTTCTACGCCTTCTACGAAAGTGCTGCAACACAATGTGGATGAGATATGGAATCGGAGCATAAAATATTCTTAATTATTTTATTGACATTATTGCGATTGCTGGCAGCCAACTAGTTATTTGTCTTATCATATTCATACTTGTAATATTTTCACCATACCGAATGGCTTCTTAGTGTATCAGGTCGGAATTTACTATCACCTTTTAGTTTTACTACAATATCTCATCATAATCACAGGCATAATCATAATCGTCATCGTCGTTGTTCATGCTTTACTGCTGTGTGTAATATTAATAATGTCTAATAAATACTTACATATGTACTGTAGTACTTGCGTATATAAATTATAGGTAGAACCATTGAATCATGCCTTTTCCAATTATGATCATTTTAATTGGTTTGATAGGATACTCGTATGCGATGCTTTCAATTTACAAATTAATTTCACTTCTGAACATAACTATGCAAATTATTATGATATCGTACAAAACAGAATATCCTTCATCCAACGGTAAGAAAATTCACCCGCATCAGTATTCATACGAGTACCAAGTACGAGTATATCTAATATTAATTATGCTAATGTATGTGTGAATGGATCCATAAATGATTAGCATATTTCAAGATGTTCTACTAAATATACAAATATGTATGTTAATAAATATGTATAAGTGTATACAGTTACATGCTCTATTCATGTCAAATGTAATATTCCAATTGTGTTTGATGAAATTCTATACGAGCGGCAAAAAGGTAAAATTGATTAAGTCGGTTAAAGTAATTGAAATGAAGGTTTCGGAATAATTTGAAAAATTAGTTAGATACTATGAAAAACAGGCTATATACAATAGTTCTATTTCTTTTAACAGAATATTTTATTTCCCTAAAACGTTTAAATTCTTTTTTTTTTTTTGTAAAAATTCTAATCATTTTGTCATAATTCATAATGGTAGTATTATTACAATTATTTCTCAATTCGACAAATGCAATTATTCTCTTTTGCCACATATGTATATGAAGTATTTAAATGATTTGTAAACAAGCACTTAACAAATTCGTAATCATTACAATTAATGTTTTTTTAGTAATTGAAACCATTTGTGGTGGATTGTATAAATTCAATTCGATAAAATTTTATATAAATATTAGGTACAATTAGTTCTTCTTCATTACTTTAATATGAAGAAAATTGCTGCTGGAAGTTTACGGTGAACATGCTCTAGCTGAGCGAAAGTGCCAAATGTGGTTTGCACGATTTAAAAGTGGTAATTTTGGTTTGGAAGACGACGAACGTCCTGGGCAGCCAAAAAAAAAGTGAAGATGAAGAACTGGAAGCATTACTCGATGAAGAAGAGCTTGCAGAATCTTTGGAAGTTACTTAAGCAGCCATTTCAAAACGTCTAAAAGCAGCCGGATACATTCAAAAGCAAGGGAATTGGGTGCCACATGAACTGAAGCCGAGAGACGTTGAAAGACGAATTTGCATATCCGAAATGCTGTTGGAACGCCACAAAAAGAAGTCATTTTTGCATCAGATTGTTACTGATGATGAAAAATGGATCCATTATGACAACTCCAAGTGCAAAAAAATCATATGTGAAACCCGGCCAACCAGCCAAATCAACGGCAAAGCCGAATATCCATGACGCGAAGGTAATGCTCTGCATTTGGTGGGATCACAAGGGTGTGCTGTATTTTGAGCTGCTAAAATCGGGTAAAACCATCAATGGAGAATGCTACCGAACACAATTAATCCATTTGAAGAGAGCAATAGCCAAAAAACGCCCGGAATATGCGACCAGACATGAGTTCATAATTTTCCATCATGACTAAGCTCGGCCACATGTTGCAACACTGGTCAAAAACTATTTGGAAAACAGCAGCTTTTCATTATCGAAAATTTATATATTTTATTTGCTCGGGAAAGAAATTCATAAATTTTTTCAATATTTTATTCAAATAATTTTATGATGATTAAACAAAATTCAGATTAATCGTATAATTGAAAATGTTTGTTACTTGATGAAACATCATTTAAATTAACCGAATAATAGATTAATCAGTCTTTTATGTAATCGGATTATTCGATTAAAGGATTCTTAGGGATTTGTAATTAAAATTGAATTTCTCTGTGTAGAGAATTGTTTTGAAATTTTAATAAAGCAGCTTGAGTAATAATTATGACAATGCTTAGGTGAAATGTCTAAGTTTTCGCTTGGACTAAAAATTATTATTTTTTACCCACTCAAAATTTAGAGGAAGCTTCATATAAAATGTGCAAATTAAATATTTAAAGGATACATGTATAAATAAATAATGATTGGATTAATAATTTAATTAAATTTTAATCGTATGTCAACATTATCATCACCATCTGTATTGTCACATATTGTGAATGATGATAACAAACATCCGTTTATAATTATTTGCATTTGTTATTGTTTAAAATAATGACAATAATAATGACACATACACACACATGTGAAATTCACACCCGCAATTCATTGAATCGTTGTGTCATTGGGTTAGTAAGTTAATATGAATGTACTAATGTTTATATAATGATGTTATCTTTTATCGTTTTAATTATCTTTAGAGCAGAGACGAGACATAAAAAAAAAACCAATAATATTATTTATTTGTTATTGCAATTGTACACACTACTACACATTACAAGTACATGTACAAGTACATACAATATGTTACTATCTTTGTGATAACATTGATGCAAAATGCGATTTTCGCATTTTGTATTTTTTTTTTTTACATTCTCCATCTTTGAAAACAACTGTGTTTTTGTCATTGTCTGATTGTACTTGTTTTAAAAGGTTTTTTTAACATGTTTATACAATTATCGCAGTTGTTTTAAATAATAATAATAATGATAATCATTATTGGTATTGTTGCTTTGGAGCAATTGTTGTTCATGTTATTTCATGTTCATGTACACACACACACGCAACCAACAACCAAGGTTATATATGATATATATATGTAAGTGCTACATGTAGTATTGTTATTATACACACATACACACACACGCATGTGTATGCACTTTGCTTTTTTTTACTTTTATTATCATGTTGACCTTGTTTGGTGTTGAGTTTTTGTGAACAACAAAAAAAAAAATCAAATCAAATCAAATATATATTTTAGTACAAAATGGTTTGTACATAAGTTGTTAGGTTAGTTTTAAATTGAACACTGAAACTGATTAATTTTTATTAAAATTGCAGCATCGAAATTTGTATCAACATGATATCCATTGAAAATGGGTTTCATAGTAAAACCAGTTATGCACAAATTATACAATTTCGATTACGATAAATATTAACCACCACTCTAACTATATAACTACTATTCTAATAGTAGGTACAACATAATTGATGTGTTTTTGTTTTTCTCTAACTTTTTTATTCATTTGATTCGAATCTCTTTTATTGTAGAATTGAATGATAAATTGACTCTTTAAACAAAAGTTCATTAATTTGTATTTTTAATTTTTTTTCGTCATCTACTACTAGTATGCGTTTATAGAAAAGGTATAAAAAAAAACAAAATTCGTATAATATTTTGCATAGCAATACGATGTATTGTCATTATACTTAAGAGCCAAACACAGTTAAAATCTCATTTTGCTGCACCTAAAAAATTCTACACAAAACGTATTAATTATAAATTTTATCTCGCAGTGGTATGACTTTAAATTATGATTATTTATTGAGTACTCTGCCAACAAGAACTGAAAATGCTAATCTTAATTTTAAATTTAATTCTATATAAGTAAGGGGATTTTTTATATTTTCAAAATTAAATAAATTTCCGAAATTGTTGTATATATTTATTAATGCTTTCTGTGAAATATAAGAGCATTCAAAGATATTATTTTCAAAATAATTGAAGAAATCGAGCGTAAACAAGAAATGCAGGGTGATTTTTGAGAGTCTTCGGATTTGATTTAAAAAAAAAACACAAAATTTAGAGAAATGTATGAAACCGTTATTTCAGTCGATAGAACAATCTATATAATTCAATGTTTAAAGATGATTTAATATAAATGTTGACCGTGGCTACGCCTCAAATCGTTCATACGCTGGATCCAATTTTGGCATACTTTCTCCAACATATCGAGGCCAGTATCTCACGAATAAATTCTTCAATATTGACTCCGGTGAGTCAGCCATTGCGGGCTTGTCGCTATAAACATGAGCCTTAACATCGCCCCTCAACAAATAGTCTATATGCGTTAAATCGCACGATCTAAGCGACCAATTGACCGGCCCCAAACGTGAAATAAACTGTTCACCGGACTCGCTTCTCAATTGGGCCATTGTTTCGCGTGCTGTGTAGCATGTGGCATCGTCTTGTTAAAACCACATGTCAGCCAAGTCCAATTCTTCGATTTTGGGCAAAAAAAAAATTTGAGATCATCGCATGGTAGCGCTCGCTATTCAAAGTAACGTTCCTGCTTTCGTCATCTTTGAAAAAGTACAGTCCAATGATGCCACCAGCCCATAGTCCATTCCAAATAGTTCATTTTTGGAATGCATTTTTTTTGGCCACTGGCTACTGTTCACACCAAATACAGCAATTTTTATTGTTCACATATCCATTCAACCAGAAGTGAGCTTCGTCGCTGAACACAATTTTCCGATAAAAGCAGTGGATCTTCATCCAACTTTGCCAGCACCCATTCACCAAAAGTTAGCCATTGTGGTAGGTCGTGGTAGGCTTCAATTCTTGCACCAGCTGTATTTTAAAAAGCTTTACATTCAAATTGACATAATCGGCATGAACACGCGAGCAGTCAGTGCAGCATTCTCAGAGTTGGAAAGAGAGTCGCGTCGAATGGGTCTTACTGTGAACGAGGGCAAGACAAAGTGTCTCGTGTCAACAAACAAAGAGTCCCGGCGTCTTGGACAGCACGTCACTGTTGACAGCTACGCTTTTGAAGTAGTAAGGGACTTTGTCTATCTTGGAACCAGCATTATCAGCGGTAATGACGTCAGCTTGGAGATCATGCGTAGGATAACTCTTGCTAACAGGTGTTACTTTGGGCTGAGTAAGCAATTGAGAAGTCGAGCCCTCTCTCGAAGAACGAAAACTACACTCTACAAGTCTCTCATAATGCCTGTCCTAACATATGGCGCTGAAGCCTGGACAATTTCCACCTCGGATAAACGAATGTTTGGAGTTTTCGAGAGAAAAGTCCTACGCTGGATCTTTGGACCTATTTGCGTTGGTGGCGAGTACCGAATAAGGTACAACCATGAGCTGTACGAGCTGTGTGCCGACATTGACATAGTAAAGCGCATCAAAATCCAGCGGCTGCGCTGGCTAGGTCATGACGAGCGAATGGAAGAACACGCTCCAGCTAAGAAGGTGTTATATTCGGAGCCCGCTGGAGGACGACGCAGAAGAGGAAGACCTAACCTCCGGTGGAAAGACCAAATACTGGAGAACCTGACGGCGCTTGGAATTGGCTGGCGAAGCATGTTATTTTCGGCCTAAATCGATATTCGGTTGTTATGGTCACATAAGTAAGTAAGTAAGTAAGTTACATTCAAATCATTTCGCAAAATTTTGCACGTAGTGGAGTAACAGAGGCCCAATTGCTTCGAACGGCACCGAATCGATAATTCACGGTCATCAATAACACCGGCAGATACAGCAGCGATATTTTCCTCTGTCTGCACTCTACGTATGCGTGTTGATGTTTCACTGTCCAATAATGTAAATTTAGTGCGAAATTTAGTTAAAAGATTTCGAATAGCTGCATCAGAAGGTCGGCCAAACTGAGCATGAATTTTGATAATAAAATTCAATAATCTGCAAGCGTTGTACGTGTGTAAATCGATTCATGGTCAAATTATGGACCAAATTGGACATGTTTGACAGTAAAACAGCTGAGCTGCCAAAAACAGTGTTGCCAAAAAGAAAGTTGCTAAAAAAACACCCTGTATGTATAGTTAGAATGTCTAAAATGATATTCGCTTTATTTAGAATTCTATCAGCTTTTGAAATTACTAACTGCTAAATTATGTAAAACGTGATGATGATGAGTCATTTTGATTTGCATGCACTTTGTTGTCGTATTTTGGAAAGAACGCACATTAAATGTAGGCTAATCAATATGATTCACTTTATGGATTTTTGTTATTATTATTATTGAAATTTGATCATAACTGCATTTAAATTTGATCGTAACTGTCCTAGCTACCAGTTTCTTCAAAACTGACGGACGCATCTAAAAACATCAGTTTGAGATCTAGCTCAAGTTCAATGTTATTATTTTGTTGTTTAATAATAATTACTATATTAGATGCATGTGCCTACATAGTCAAAAACTAATATACAATATATCATAACTCCAAAGCTGACTACACAGCTTATACATCCACTTCTTTTGTCCTTTGTTCGTGAGTGCGTGTTAGATGTCACATTATTACCATAAATTGCTTTTTAATTATTTAAATTTAAGTATATGCAAATATTTGTTTTTCACAAGCTTTTTTTTTTTCGTTGGAAATTTCCTTTTTTCTATTTTTGTATTTTTAGCCATTATAATTTGTGTATGCATACATAGGTATGATGAACAGTTCATTCAAGATAAAGTAGAAATTATTATGACAATTTAATTGCAAATTCGTGGTAAGCAGGAAAAATGAAAAATGACAAAAAATATGAAAAACAACATAAAAGGTTTACACATTCGCGTGTTTGCTTGTTGTTGGTATTTTTGTTAAGCTTCTTTTTTTGCCAATGCCAAGTCGAATAATTAATGAAGTAATTGGGATGGAAATAAGCTAGGGGGGTGGGAGGTAACAAGTTATATGTATTACTACAGATGTATGCTTAACACAGCGTTAAAATACTGCTTTTCTTTTTAATCAGCTTAAAAAATGATAAATTTTAATTTTTGTTGGAAATTTCCTCTGCGTATTTTTTTAATCTTTATTTATTAATATTTCTTTGTAATACATTTAATACGGTTAATGCAATTAAACAAGCATTACTGTAGGCGGTAAGCTTATAAATATCAAATTACATGCCTTTACCTTTATGAAATGTAATCATTTTGGATCAGCAAAGAGCAAATTATTATACATTTACAAGGGTCGTTCAATAAGTACTTGTGCTACAAATGAAAAATTGTGATTTTTAGATAAATTTTGTATTTATTTTTCAACGTGATCTTCTTTTAAAGCGATAGACATTTTCCAACCCTTCTGAAAATTACGTTGTATTAACCTTTGGTTGTAATAACTCTTTGGGTAAATAAGGGATGTCCCCAAGGCGGCGTGTTATCTCCTTTGCTCTGGTGTATGGTTATTGATCCTCTGATGTGGCCTGTCTCGTTACAGGCCCTTTCCTTATGAATGTCTGTACGAAGGTGCAGAGAACTCTGAATATGATTGACACCTGGTACAGCGCAAATGGGCTATCAGCTAATCCCGCTATGATTGGTTTGGTCCTCTTTACCAGAAGGAGAAAGACTGATGGACTCATTCTCCCTGCTCTCAAGGGAGTTTCTATTCAACTATCCAAAGAGGTTAAGTAACTGGGAGTTATTCTGCATAGCAAACTTCTCTGCAAGTCACACGTTCAGCAGAAAACATCTAAGGTATTGTCTACCTTTTGGCAATGCAAAGGTGTTTTTCAAAAGGTCCTATGGATCTACACTGCTATAATATGACCAATCATCTCTTATGCATCGGTAGCCTGGATGAGTTGACTATGCTTTGTGGAAATAAAGAGAACCCTACTACATCTGGCCCCGCACTTGATGCTTTGATGAATCTTCCCCCACTTGATGTTTTCATCCGAGGAGAGGCCACGAAGGCCATCTGTAGGTTGATTCACAATGGACACCGGTATGGCCTTATTCCGGGTCTGGATAGCAGTGCCACAGGCGTAAACTTTTTAGCTCTGTCTATGCCCTGGGACTCCAGACCATCTGAGATCGCACTAGAAAAGCGGTATAAAGTAGATCTACCTGCAGCTAGCTTCTGGTCAGACCCTGAGGCTGAGCCCGGTAGACTTTGTTTCCGCATTTTCGCTGATGGATCCAGGACTGAAGAAGGTTCTGGTTCTGGAGTCTTCGTGGAAATTGACGGAACTCAACTATTTTTTGCCCCTGGTAGATATGCATCTGTCTATATCGTGCACAAGAGACTGAAAGGCAAGTCCTTGGACAACGCTATCACCACTTACAAGATAGTGGAATTCTACAAATCAAGGCTAAATTATGTCGGAAGACATAATAGTTTATCGCTGATGTGGGTAACTGGCCACGTGGGAATCGTAGGCAATGAGACCTCTGATGTATTAGCAAAAGAAGGTTCTGTGGCTGATCTAATCGACCCTGAGCCTGCTTTGCCACTACCCGCTGGAGCGATCAAGGCCAAGAGGTCAATACCTGGGCTAATCTAGTCTAGAAGTTGACTTGGCAGGCCGAGAGAGGCTGCAAATGGACGAAATCGATGTTACCTAACATATCGGGTAAATGGTCGCATTTTATCCTATCTCTAGGTAGAGGTGATTGCAGAATGCTAGCCAGATTGGCAATAATCCACTTTCTATGGGCAAAACACACGAAAAAGGTAGGACTAGGAGACAGTGCACTTTGTCCAGCCTGTGAAGAAGAATATGAGAATGCGGATCACTTTTTATGTTTCTGCCCTGCTTTCGCTCGAATCAGGTTTGAGGTCTTTGGCACTCACGTGCTGAGAGCCAAAACTCTTGGCACCGCAGAATTTCACCACTCCGATTTCTGCGGAGAACGGGTAGATTTAAAACACAATAAAATGGAACTTCGATAAAATAAATAAATAAATAAATACTCCAGGCATTATAAAAATATAAAGAATGCATACAAAACTAACAAAATTGCGAAACTTTTCAAAACGCCTCAATGCATTTTCTACCTATCAATACCTTTTAACTTTTCTGACGTTTTTCGAATAATTTACTTTCGTTTATTACTTTTTTCTACAATATGTAGCAATATTGAAGTGCATATGTATAGCATTTGGAGTAATTGGTTTGAAATGATCAAGTATGGAGTACATTCAACATGTTGTAACATACAGACATCCGCATGAAACCAATATAAATAATTGCAGCGAAAAGAATTTGATTGCATTTGTGAATTGTGAGAAATACGATTAAAACGATGCGAAAAGAATTCAGCGTAATTTGCCTGAATCCGTCAGGCAATACGTTAAGGAATTTTGCTGACAGCCGTCATCAGCAAATTAACATACTGTTTTAATCAATAACGAATTTCGTATATAATTGAATAATTGCAATTTTATATTAATTTTATTGACCTATCGAACGAATCAAGCAAACGACTGACTGAATGGTATTATATACTTTGAAAAATTTCATATGTTTACTCTATGGCCTGCAGCCAGGGATGTTACTCGTGGCAAAAGCAATTTATTATATTAAATGTAACTGTAATAATAATAATAATTATAAGTAAGCCATAATCATATAAATATGTGCAATTTTATGTGTATTGCATGATTATTGAACTTACGTCAAAGTAATACAGAAATTTGTATTTCATGGAAAATTACATACTTCAGATGGTAGCAGATGGAAGTACAAACCTGTAAATGAAAAGAGAAATAATATTAAATAAATGAAATATTGTTAAAATACAATTTCATGATGAATTATATATACATCGAAATTATTATGAATGTCAATGTGCCATTGAACTTAGACTTTTGAACTCGTTCTCTAACGAGTTTATAGTTTCTTTCAATAGCAGAAACCAATTACTAGGATTGTTAAAAAAAAAATCGGTTATAATAATTTTTGTTTTGAAAGTTTTCAGTGCTTTTGAAATGCCGCCATCGCAACAAATCAATATTAAAAGCAAGTACCACAAAAGTTATTCCAATTTATATTTGTTGTTATTATGTTTTTGGTCAACAATAAGGATAACTAAATTATATTTGTTATTTTTTTTACAGAGAAAAAAAAAATGTATATAGTTAAATATGTAGAAAATATGTGAAATTGTTTCATGGAAAAGTTTGCAGTTAAAACTTTACATTTCATTGAAGTCAAATGGCTTCAACTGTTGAAAATTTTTAAAATAATCACTATAAGTTATTCAAAATAAATAGTTGAATCCATTTCTGAAAAAAATGAAATAGAAAAATTAATTTGTCTTTATTTCCAATAATTCTCTTTAGAAAAAAAAAGCAATAAACGTACCTATCTTCATTATTTCTATCAGGACAGTCCATAAGTTCGTGCCTTTTTCTGAGGTGGTTTTAAAATAAATAAAATATAAGTTTTCAGTAGTTATTAATCAATAATATATTTTCCTGTATTATTTACAATATATTCCCAACGTTTAGGCAAATTTTTAATTCCTTGCTCAACAAATTGTTTATCCTTGGAGCCAAAATACGAGTCGATATCCCTTTTTATAGCTTCTTTTGAGGTGTAGTTCTTATTACTTAAATGTGACTGAAGTCCACACAAAAGGTAATAATAGCAAGGTGCAATATCCGAAGGGTATGGTGGATGCGGCATTAGCTCCCATCCGAGCTCGTTCAGTTTGCCTAAGGTCTGTCTTGCGGTATGCAGTCTTGCGTTGTCCTGGTGAAACAAAACTTTGCGTCTATTGACTAAAGACGGACGATTTTTTTCAAGTGCTTCATTCAGTTTATATAGTTGATGGTAATAATAATCAGCTGTGATCGTCTGGTTTGGTTTCAGCAGATCAAAATAAATTATACTGGCCATTACCCACCAAGAGGAGGCTATCTCTGGGGGTTGGTTCTGATGATTCATCTTAATCTAACCACTGGCATTTGCGAGCAAGATTATTGTAAAGGACCCATTTTTCGTCGCTAGTAAGAATACGGTTCAAAAAACTCTCATTTTCAAGTCTCTGCAGTAGCTGAGAACACACATTCACTCTCTGTTAAAGGTTTGCGAGGGAAAGTTTTTTGGAGAACCCATTTTCCCAGCTTTGGAACCTTGCCCAATTGAACCAGGTGCCTGTAAACTGTTCCATGTGATGAATTTAACCTTCCAGCCATCATAGCGACTGTCGAACTTGGCTCAGCTTCCACGAGTTCCAGCAAGGTGTCGGAGTTAAACACCTCAGGACGACCGAGGAGTGTGGGGCATCCTCAACGTCACAATCAACACTTCGGAATTTGGAAAACCACTTTTTCGCAGTCCTTACATGGGTATTCTCCCCTGAGTTGTGTTTATTTCTGCAGCAGCAGTTGTTGCATTTATTCCACTTTTATAAAAAAATACAAAATATGCCTCTTATACTAGTTGGAAGATTCCATTTTATTTTCCGAGATTATCAAAAAAAAAATAATAATAATAGTAATAAAAATAGTTACTTTATCTCCCACGAATCATTTTGTGTACGCAATAAGCGCCTACTATGAAACTATTGAAAAAATAACGCACGAATTTATGGACTGACCTGATATTTTTTTATTTAAAATTTATTATTAAATTTATTATTTATTTACTCGCATCTGCCAAGGTATTCCACAAAGATAACTATTGTGAGCTATGATTAGTTGCAATTAAATTTAAACAAAATTGCAATTTTACCCTCAATATATTCTATGCTAACATACATATCTCTTTATTGTTTTATTAATTGTTCAAGGAAACCATTTTTTATAAATATTTTTTTTTTTTGTTTCCGCCATAGCTTGTTCATTTCAATCAATGAGATAATAATGAGAAAAAAAAATCAACAGTGCAATAAATTACAATATTTTTTCAGAATAATATTGAATTTATTCCAATGTTCGTATGAGTTGAAAGGTCACCCCTGAAGTTTATTATTATCGTTGTGGGGATGTTGCACCGCGACCTATAAGATCTATTGTGCCCCCTTTGCAGAGCTAGAGTGTGTCTCTCAGCCCAGTTCCCTCGATGAATTTTAGTATTGGTCCCAATTCACCCCTGAAGTTACACACAGTTAAAATCAAACATCACTACTCAAATTGTATTTACCATTCTATTCCTTTAATTTTTTTTTGTTTGTTTTTTTTTTGACTATTTGTCTTGTTATTTTCATTATTTTATATTTTACCATTTATTTCACTCTTCACTTGATCTCATCACTGTCTCATCCCTTCAACCATGTATTATCATTATTATCATTAATGTTATATTAACGTTTATTCTACTCTATAAATTTATTTAATTCTCTTATTTATTATTTCATTCGTTGACTAGCAATTTTTGTCACTCCTCCCATTACAGTCATCTAAGGATACTTTCAAAATAGATAATATATATATTTAGTCCACTTTGTAAATTTAAGAATTATTCCATACAAAGCTAATTGAGAATTATAAGTCAATGGATAAGCTAGGATATTAATTACGATTACATAAAATGCTTACTCACAATTTAACGCATTAAATTATAATTAGCATTAGATAAGTTGCGCAATAATTTAGCATACATATACATATACATTAAGGTACACAGTAGAGCGCGAGTGAAAGACGAATACGATAAGCAATGAAAATTACAAATAAGAAACTTACAGAATACATATTCTGTGAGTAGTTCAAAAACAAAAACAACAAATATCAATCGCTGCTAATTGTGCATATAACAAAAGTAATGAGGGATATTAATAAATTGAATGAATTGAATATTTTCAACAGAATATTTGTAATGATATTAATTCAATACGTTCATAACGCCTCCCGTCTGTCACAATTATATATAAATAATTTATCCTTTTTACATAAATGTCAATCTATATCTGTAGGGCGAAATTATACAATCGATAAATTCATATGACATGACCACAAAGCTCATATATTTATAAGTTTATGCTAATAAAGTAGATATAACATAACATACATATGTAGGCAATATGACAATAGCCACTATAAATACGACATAAAATTTGCAAAAAAAAAAAAAACAAAAACCATAAACAAAAACACCAAAGCATTGTATAAATTAATTTGTGAATTTATACACATAAACCGCATACATGCTCGCAATGTACCATATTGGTTAACATAATTGCAAAATGGGTAATGCGTTAATACACCCACACACACACAGCCACACGAGAAGAGTATTTATTAAAATCAATAGACACATAAAATTGAGTATATACATGGAAGAGTGCAATAATAATAAAAATAACTATATAGGCAATATATTCACATACATACGCTATATATATTAATAAATACATAATTATACTCACCAAAATACCGGAAAAACACAAGCGTGAACAAGTTTAATTAATCATTGGCAAATTAATAGGCTTAATAAAATATTACGAATACACATACACATTATATACTGTATTGATAAGAAGAAGAAGAGTGAGAGAGAGAGAAAGAAAAAGGATTTCAACTTGTGTATTTGGGTTTAGACGGTTCAAAAGTGATGATTTTGATAAAAGCGATGAAAAGCGTGAGGAAAGGCCTACAACGTTTGAAGACCTTAAATTGGAGGATTTATTGGACGACGTCCCATGTCAAACTCAAAAAGAGTTTGCTAAGTCTTTGGAAGTAACTCAACAAGCCTAAATTTCATTGTATCTAAAGAACATGTGTATGATCCAGGAAATCAAAAATGGGGTTCCATATGAAGTCAAATCAAGAAACATCGAAAGGCGATTTTGCATGTCTGAAATGCTGCTTCAACGATACAAATGGAAGTCTTTTTTTGCATCGCAACGCTATTGGCGACGAAAAATGGATTTATTACATTTTTATGAATTTTATTTAAGCCCAAAAAGTCGTATGTATTAAGAACATATTGTCGTAGCTAAGTGATTAGGCCGTTGGCATTCTCATCTGTAAGTTGTGAGTTTAATCCACGACTAAAGCAACACTTTAATATCGACAAGATCTTTCTTTCGAACGATACTCGCAATATGGAAACTATATAAATATATAAAATATGGGAAAAAAAAAATATTTCGATATTATTGCAAACACTTGTGGAATAATGTCGAAATCGCAATTAATTTAATCCATTTCATTTCGGCATGAAAATAAACAAATTTTGCAATAATCTCGAAAATCGAAATGCATGCATTCGATATTATTTTAATTTTTTTTTTTTTTTTTGCAATAATGACAAATTATTTTCGATATAACTACAGAAATGTTTGAACATCAAAGAATTTTGCAATAATCTCGAAAATCGAAATACATGCATTCGTTATTATTTTAATTTTTTTGTTTGTTTATGCAATAATGTCGACAAATTATTTTCGATATAACTACAGAAACATTACTCATTAATTTATTTCACCCAAAATTCATTGAAATTGTTCACGCCCTTTAAATATTAACTATTCTTTTTGCAGGCTTTTCAGCAACCAACAATACACAGCACAGTAGTAGCAACATCAGCAGCAGCAATAAAAATTTATAATAAATGTAATTAAAAATGCTTTTGATGTGTATATGTGTGTGTTTTTCCAATACTTTTTATTTTTACTATCTACTTTAAACAAAAAAAAAAAATAAATATAATAAAATAAAATAATAAAATTTCATTATTAAATGTTTTAAGCTGGCAAACAATGTAAACGGATGTAATTTAAAAGCAACAACCAAGAAAAAAAAAACAGAAATTATATAGACACACCCTATAAATACGGTTGTACTTATTGAATGGCTACATGCTGGTGTTGTTGTTGTTGTTGTTACAGTTATATTCGCAAAAATTAAATCGTATAGTCGTAATTATATTAAATATTATTATGTATTGGCTTGTAATAGCATAATGTTAACACAAATAATTCAATTTAATTCGCTCTAATACAATATTACATGAATTGACTAGTATTCACGTACAGATTCAAATATATGCTTACGTTTGATGCACCACTATGAAAATGATAATGTGGTAAACATGTTGCAAATATAAATTACATAATTTTACATGATTTTTGCAATTATATAGTACTTACTGTACTTGAAACACATTTGTAATGAAACACTTTATTGAAACAAAAGAGCACTTGTAATCAAATTTCATACACACACACACACGCACACAGTTAAATGATCCTCATTTAAATTAAATCACATTGATGTTGATTCGTAATCTTTAAAAACATGCTCAATATTTCAATGACATTTATATGCAACTCTATTATTTCAGAAGACTTCAAGTTTAAGTTTATCTACAAAAATAATAATTAGTTAATGTTAAGTTGTAGTATGAAAAAATTGCATTAATTCAAAGGTCATATACCTCTCTACATACAATATTTACTCTTACACAAACAAAATGCCAAAGCACTGCAATCGATTGACCAACTAACTGAAATGGGGAAAAAGCGAACAATCGATACGTTACTGTTTGCTCGTTATCACAAAAGTAATTTCTGTTGAATATTCATAAACTTAATTAATCCCCATTGTATTGTGTATAGGTCAAAAGGATCCCAGAGGCAAAAGAAGCAAAAAAATAAAAAATTATTTGCATTTACATATTCATACCGTTGTTGTTGTTGTTCGATTGTATATATTGTGATATTGTTGGAAATTGTTCTCTATTAGAGCACGCTGAATCTATGTACTATAGATTGCGTATGATGTGCAAGTATTATAATGGAAATGAATGGTCTAACAAGTTGCAAAATAGTGTGATCCCTCTCAAAGGAATTGAATTTGAAATCATCTACGTATTATATATGCACTCAAAATATTACTTGCTAATTAGAGCATTTACTGTGCAGTGTTTGTAATATTCAAATATTTAATGGGAAGGTGGTTGTTTGGTTTATGTTTCAATACACAGACTATCAATAATTTTAAAATAACAAATTTTTTAATTTAATTTATGTTTGTATATTAAATACAAAAAAAAAATTTATTTAAACAGCAAAAGTTCATAAAAATGTTTTTGTCCTTTTTTTTGTGTGTGTTTATTTGTTTTTTTTTTGTAAATTATACAACAAACGACAAGCAGTCTCATAGTAGTAGAAATTGTACATATACATACATACATGTTGACCTAAATAAAATAAATGTTCATTTTCATTATTATTATTACCATTTCATATTGTTGTTGTTGTTGTTGTCATTTTTAATTTATATTTATATATATATATGTAGGTACATACTTCTTCTCTCTCTTTTTCATTTATTTACATTTTTTTTTGTCTTTGTATAATCATTTCATTGCATTTAATTTAGTTTTTCAACTTGAATCAATTTGTGAAAATGTTAAGTGAAAAAGTTTCACATTTCACAATGTGAAAATGTACTTGCGCATATTTTGGAATTTTTAGTTTGGTGTTGGTTGTTGTTACAATTATACATAGTAAGTAGTTTTGGCAGTAGGGCTTATGTATATAACATAAGTAGATATAGCGGTAAAGTGGAAATAAACAATTATTTATAGCAAATTATTGCAAATCAAGTTGAAATAGTGGACAAAAGAGAGGAGGGAGAATATAATTTGCATAGAAACTGGGGTCAAAATACAAGAAATTAAAGAAATTTACAGTTTCAAATATCAACGTGTTTTGTGAAGAGCGGACAAAACCAAATCAATTCAATTTAAAATGAATAGTGTTGAACTTGAGTGGATTGGATATTTGGATTGTCCTTGGATTTTTTGGAAAAGTCATCTTGAGGCAAAAGCTTCAAGTTAAAGACCATCGGAAAGATCATAAATTGGCGCTCTAGAACATGTGAAAAGCTTATATTCAAAGACAATTAATTCATGCTTCGTCATTTACACTGTGATCTCTGTCAAACATTACGATTAAACCAATTGGTTGAGTGTTGACTTGTGTTTGAAAGTGTAAGTTTTTACTAGAGAGTCAGAAAAACTGGTAGATTTTTATTTAAATTGTGTCATGATGACAGTGTGATTGATTGCTGTGGAACTTTTGACGTTAAGCTCTGCATGAAAAATATGCAACCTTGCAGAGTGGCTCATATATGTCATATGCTGCTTGAGCCTATAATGGCCGCCACATTTTGCACTTTGATCCATCTGTGGATCAGTGTTGGAGACCGTTTCATAGGTTTGATGGTGCTGCTTCACATTCTAATCTATGTGGAATGACGACCGAGCACATCCATGAGATTTCGTGGGTGGATTTTTAAAGGTAAACATTCCTTATGCTTATTCTACTTCTTTTTGTATTGGAAAATTACTTTCGAGATTGCCATTTTTAAAATTATATGGCTTTAACAGCCTCACTTTGTATCGGAATTTAGAAGAGCTTCATATTTATCATGGCATATATTCACAAAGTAGGGGTTGTTCTCGTTGTATTAGTAATAAATGGGCAGCCAAGCTTTTGTAATTTTTTTTTGTTTATATTGAACTGTTTTATGCAATGTTTTGGTATACCCGATGCATGTTGCATAGACGATAAGACGACGTATTATTCTGGAGTTCACTTTGTCGGCCATTGGGATTTTGTTATCTTTTTAGTTTCTATATGGGAATATCCTCAGATGTCTTGCTTTGTTAATGTAGAGAGGGAGCATCTTTAATAAATGTCACCTACCAAAAGAGGCTATAGCAGTTTTTGTAGGATTTATTCTCAGAACCTCTGCAAAACACCAATTCCATGTTATATTAAGGCGATTTTGCACTTAGTCTCTTGTGTGATATTATCTTGAGGGCATAATTTTATTGGTTTTATTGTATAATGTTGCATTGTTTTAGCATTGAGTTGTTTCAACCTATGTTGATATTTAATAGGTCTTTGACCATTAATTTGATACTCCATAATAGATATTATACAATATTCTGTATTAATATATTAAGATTAAGAGGTTATTCTACTACTACCATAAATGTGGTGCTCATAGCACAATTGTGCACAAGTTTCATTGAACTTATTCTGTAATATTCTTAAAAGGAAAAATTTCAAATTTAACTACAGGGAGATTTTTTGAGCATCTTTCTTTTTGGCAGCACTGTTTTCGGCAGCTCAGCTGTTTTCGTGTAACATGTTGCTGTCAAACTTGTTCAGTTTGGTCTATAATTTAACCATGAATCGACTTGCCAATGAACAACGCTTGCAGATTATTGAATTTTATTATCAAAATTCATGCTCGGTTCATTCATTCATTCATTTTATGATCAGTTTGGACGACCTTTTGAGGCGGGTATTCGGAATCTTGTGACTAAATTTCGCATCGAATTTACATTATTGGACATTAAACCACCAACACGCATACGTAGAGTGCGGACAGAGGAAAATATCGCAGCTGTATCCGCCTGTGTTGCTGATGACCGTGAATTATCGAGAATTATATTCGTGAGATACCGGCCGAGTAGGAGAGAGTATGCCAAAATTGGGCCCAACGTATGAACCATTTGAGGCGCAGTCGCGGTCGACATTTACATGAAAAACTATTGAATCACATTAAATTATATAGATCGTTCTATCGACTAAAATAATGTTTTTTTTTAATCAAATTCAAAGGCTCTTCAAAAATCACCCTGTATAAAGAATACATATAATTGCATATTTTTGTATGTTTATCATATAAAAAAAAAATTGAAAAAACACACAGAAATATGTTTTGAGCGACAGAAGTGTATTGTGATGAAAAAAAGAAGAATAAAAACGAATGCAAATGGTCTTAATGAAATGATCGCAAGCTTATCAGCAAGTATAATTCTATCAGTACATATATATAAGTATATACCTACACTTAAACATATCGTATGTATGTAGGGGTACTCATCTTTTATATAAATGGTGATACTGTGATGTATGAATATTTTTGATTGGGGTGACAGGTGTCATCAGTGTTTTTGACACCAAATGAATAATGGCTTCCAAGAAAAATGAGACAACACAAATGAAACAACAATTTACAAGTTATTAAGAAAGATATGAGTAAAATCAACAAAGAACCAACAACAACAAAAAACCCAATATTCTCTAAATGATTTATTTTGTTGTCCCATAATCACACACACACACAGATACACAAAGAATACATACACGTGGGACAAAATTTAATAATACGTATGTATATTACATACATTTGTACTTACTAATACAAAAAACAAGTGTAGGGAGAGGTATATATATATAGTATAAGTTAGTTAGTTTGCCACATTGCCAATATGTAGGTAAATAATGGGGATGTTTGGCAATGAAATTGTATTTGTGCTACTGTTGCAATTGTAATTTCTTATGAAATTAGCCAAGTTACAATATTATTGATGTTATAAAAGTTGTTTTTTTTCTTTTCTTTCTGTTTCTTTTCCTTTTGTTTTCAAACTTCTTATATTTAGTTGCTACATTCTTTATTTCGTTCGTAATGCTTATTATTCGTGCCAGTGTGATTGTTTTTCATACTCCAACTATTATTGTTATACTGCAGCAAAATAAGTTTCTGTTTTTAATTAAGAAGATTTGCTACATACTTTTCTTTCGCCAAAAGACGAAGGAACTGTTTCCAAGACGATCATGAAAATATCACATCGCTACTAATGATGATGACGACGACGATAATGATAATGACGACGATAATGATGATGATGATGACGACGATATAGCACAGCATGAAAAACGTTTAAGCGGTGCAACAGTAAACACAAGTTTACACAAAATTAAAAAAATAAATTAGTAAACAAAAACAAAGCGCAAACAATAAAAAGAACTCAAGAATAAAACAATTTGTAGATATTGTAGAAAAGAAATTGAAAAGAAGAAGAAGAAAAAGACATTGTGATGATGAAAAATTTCCTTAAAACTGTTGCAATGCAAGACCAAAATAAGAAGCAAAATGAGCAAACAACAACAAAAAAAGAAGAGCAAAACCATGTAAAGCTGAGGAAAAAAATGAAAAAATAATCAACACAGAAAAAAATTAGAAAAACCGGAGAAAGAAAAATGAAGCAATGTGCCAATGAATGTATACGCATAGTAGAGTAGCATCTCTTCATTAGCTAATGCAGAGTTGACATTAAGCACAACATCGAGAAGAGTACTAGTAGTTGTGCTAAGTAGTAGTAGTAGTAGTAGTAGTAGTAGTAGTAGTAGTAGTAGTAGTAGTAGTAGTAGTAGTAGTAGTAGTAGTAGTAGTAGTAGTAGTAGTAGTAGTAGTAGTAGTAGTAGTAGTAGTAGTAGTAGTAGTAGTAGTAGTAGTAGTAGTAGTAGTAGTAGTAGTAGTAGTAGTAGTAGTAGTAGTAGTAGTAGTAGTAGTAGTAGTAGTAGTAGTAGTAGTAGTAGTAGTAGTAGTAGTAGTAGTAGTGGCAACTAACATAAACTCAACAACGAAAAAAACAAAAAAAAAAAACTTCTGTGTTTGTATAAAAATTAGAACCTCTGTAAAAATAAACAAATTGCGTTGTTCACTGCAATTATTATTGTTGGTTTTGTTCCCATTTGTTTAATTTATCTTCAACTTAAAAAACGTGCTTTTACAAAATATATACTCATATAAATACATTCATTTACATTTATCTATAAACATCCAGACAAGCGGATGAATGTACCAACAGACAGATTGACAGATGAATAAATAATTAAATAGAGATAAGTATGCATGGAATCGGCATATAGTATAAGCATGTAATTAGTCGGATGTATATTTAATATACTATTCAGAGAAGTTCACAGTAAAATTGTTTAGGGCTTATTATCACAATAATTTCAATTTTGTACTTATTCACAATTATGAAGAAATTTAATACATTAGACAAAACTACAAAGGTCCCATATTATACAAGCAATGAGAACAAGTCCATTATTAGTACTTTGATCACTTAATTTGAAATCATTGCATACAGCAATTAAGGGCGACTCAACAAAAAATTGTTTTAAACATCGACAAGCTCAACAAATTCAAGGAAGGAGCTCATAGAGGGCATATGAAAATGCTACAATGGTTCGTATCAGATATAGCCCATTGTAGTGATTAAATTGGCCAGACCCTGAGCTTGCAAAAATTTCAATATCGTGCACAAACTAAGAAACATGTATGTACCTGGCTGGCTAAACGAAGATGCCTTAGTGTGGCTCACAGATAATATCAGGTCAGTCCATAAGTTCGTGCCTTTTTCTTAGGTGGTTTTAAAATAAATAAAATATAAGTTTTAAGTAGTTATTAATCAATAATATATTTTCCTGTATTATTTACAATATATTCCCAACGTTTAGGCAAATTTTTAATTCCCTGCTCAACAAATTGTTTATCCTTGGAGCCAAAATACGAGTCGATATCCTTTTTTATAGCTTCTTTTGAGGTGTAGTTCTTATTACTTAAATGTGACTGAAGTCCACACAAAAGGTAATAATAGCAAGGTGCAATATCCGAAGGGTATGGTGGATGCGGCATTAGCTCCCATCCGAGCTCGTTCAGCTTGCCTAAGGTCTGTTTTGTGGTATGCAGTCTTGCGTTGTCGTGGTGAAACAAAACTTTGCGTCTATTAACTAAAGACGGACGATTTTTTTCAAGTACTTCATTCAGTTTGAATAGTTGATGGCAATAAGCCAGACCAGACGATCAGCTGTGATCGTCTGGTTTGGTTCCACTAGATCAAAATAAATGATACCGGCGATATCCCACCAACAAGAGGCCATCTTTGAGGGTTGGTTCTGATGTTTCATTTTTATCTAACCACTGGCGTTTGCAAACAGGATTATTGTAAAGGACTCAATTTTCGTCCCCAGTAACAATACGGTTCATAAAAACTCTCATTTTCAAGCTGAGAACACACATTCACTCTCTGCTGAAGGTTTGCGATGAAAAGTGTAAGCGGAACCCATTTTCTCAGCTATGGAACCTTGCTCAATTGAACCAGGTGCCTGTAAACTGATCCATGTAATGAATTTAACTTTCCAGCCATCAAATGGACATTCAAACTTGGCTCAGCTTCCACGAGTTCCAGCAAGGTGTCGGAGATAAAGACCTCAGGACGACCAGAGCGTGGGGCATCCTCAACGTCACAATCACCACTTCGGAATTTCGAAAACCACTTTTGCGGAGTCCTTACACTCACGGTATTCTCCCCATGAGCTGCGTGTATTTCTGCAACAGCAGTTGTTGAATTTTTTCCACTTTTATAAAAATATACAAAATAAGAGGCATATTTTTGATTACTCGTTCGAAGATTTCATTATATTTTTTAACAACTCGATCCGCGATTAAAATCACTTGTTGAATGCACCATACATCAGAGAAAATAAAAATAGTTCCATTATAGCCCTCTGTGAAGCTATTGAAAAAATAACGCATGAACTTATGGACTAACCTGTTACAAAAATGTTAGAACTCGTAGGGGCAAAAATAATAAGACCAAATTCCCAGAGCAAAAAAAAGGAGGAGGAGACCTGGTAAATATGCATTCTAAAAAAAAAATAAATATGTGGCACTTAAAGCCCCGAAGAGCTCATTGGCCGAGCTTCTCTTCTATTACTATTGTGCGTATTAGAAGGGACCTACTTATTTTAGCCGGTTCCGAAGGGCAGAACCCTTGTGACATCATTTTTTTCACAGAGTTCTTTTAGAAGCTTTTTCATGGCAAGTTGTTACTAACGGAAGAATTGCCAATTGCTTGCCGACAGGTGGGTACCGTTCGAAAGAAAAATCTTTTCGATATCAAATTTGTTATGCATTCATATGCTGTGAATATTTTGAAATCCGACCAACTGATTGAGTTCTTGATGATTTTTCAGTATTATACTCGGCAATTTAAAAACGATCTCCTATAAAATGCATTCGCTTTGGACCACAGATATATTATGGATAAACTGAAACATTGATTTTCAATAAAGAAAATATGAAAAATATAATCGGGAAATATGTTTTTCGATTGAACAAAAATATAAAAATCCAACAATTTTTTTCTTTGATCGAACAAATTTAAATTACTACATTATTATCTATTAAATTGAAATTTTTTGATATTGTTCATAATGATTATGGTGCCTCCTTTAAAGGCATAAACATTTCATGTACACGTTATCAATAAATGTTTCATACAAATTGGACAATTCAACTCTTTAAGCATACTTCATTCACACTTTAGCAACAATATTTATAAACATACAGACAATATAGGTACTGCAGTTAGCACTCAGTTATTGCTTTAAATTGGGTACGGCAAATACTATGTCATTACTTAGGTAGCATGGATATCAAAGGATATACATACATATACATATGCATATAAACATATATATGTATATATATACATATAACAATGTGTTAAGTATTGAAACATTGTTTTGGACAGTTTTTACGGGGTTCTTCTTTATTCTTTTTAGCTTTCGATTGCATGCATTTTGAATTACTTTGCAAAATATATAAAAGTATAGAGTGCATAGCAAAACCCCAAAAAAAAAAAAAATTAAAAAAATAAAAGGAAAGAATATAAAAGATAAAAAGTAATCGTTACAGTGCTCACAAAACAGCTGATGCTTTTACAATGTACCAATATATAAAGATGGGTTCGGAGAGAAGAAACGTAGCAAAAACGTTCATTCACATGAAAAGTGTTTTTCGCCTACTTTCACTAGAAATTTTATAGCTTTTTAGAGTGAATAGAGAGCTATGCAATAAGTAAAGGATTATGGCTTTCTTAATATTTCCATATGCAGGTACATACATTTATTCAACATGAATGGGTGATGATGTTGATGGTGGTTTGAATGAAATTTTATTCCATCCTTTTTTTTGTTTTTATATTTTCATTTTAGCATTTACGTTTTATTTTCTATTTTTTTGTAATTGTTGCATTTTTTGTTTTTTTTTTTCACTTCAATAAAAAACAGAAACCGCGCCAGCAAAGTATTTTATGACTAAAATATATTTTCATGGTGTATTACTAAAGGTTCAAACGTTAGGGAGTATAGAGAGTGAGGAAGGGAGAGGGAGTATGTATATAAATATTGTATTCACCTTTCTAACCTTTAAATTTTTAATATAAACGAATATGAGTAATAATGTGCTTGAATATCCACAATATAGTTCAATTTGTTATATAACTAGAAATCCATGAAATATTGTGAATACATTGTAGACATTTTTGCATTAACAAAGAAATGTATTCCAATACTAAATAATCCATGTGCAAAAATTTTGAAATTTATTAACGCAATATTTTACTGAAACTTAGAAAATCGAATTAAAAAATGTTTTATTCAAATATTTCTGTCATTTCATTCTCATTGCTTTGAGAATATCATAGCATTGACTTTGTATGAGAATTTAATAAAATATTATATCAAATTGGGGGCGTGGTGTACTAAAATTATTCCTTCAAGTGTTCTAGAATATATTAATAATTTGAAGATAAACATTTTTAAATACATGATGACAGTTCTCTTTGGCAACATACAAAATGTTGCTGTTGGATCTATGTATATAAGCTCGATAACCAATTGCAGACGATTTAAAATAGTATGCTGTATAGCATTTACTTTATATGCGAATTTAATAAAATATTATATCAAATTGGGGGCGTGTTGCACTAAAATTATTCCTTCAAGTGTTCTAGAATATATTAATAATTGGAAGATAAACCTTTTAAAATACACGATGACAGCTCTCTTTGGCAACATACAAAATGTTGCTGTTGAATCTATGTATATAAACTCGATGCGGTATAAAACGAGAACAAATTGTACGAACTAAATAATATTGTATTGAATTAAATTTGTATTATTTATTGATTATTTCATAACTTACTCATTGTAAAGAAAACAAAAAAAAAAACAAACAGATTATCATTACACGATAAAAGAGCAACAATCATCTTTTTGAGGACACACGTTCTCCATATGTACATACATATAAATGTATAATATTTTAAATATATATTATACTAACTGCCAATTATTATAATGATAATACATAATAATAAGAATAAGAAAAAAGAAAAAACGTAAAGAGAAATATCATACAAACAGATACGCCTATATAAAATATTTTATTTATTATTATTTTTTAACAAGAAAAATAAGTTATTTCCTCATCTTCTTCAGCGCACACACACACACGCACACACACTAGCACTGTAGTCATGTAACCATACAATATTTCAACGTTATTATCGTTATCATCATCATTATTATTATTAACAACAGCAGCATCACATGACAATATAGACTGTAGTTTCCCCCTATCCACCACCCATCAACATATTTGAATGTATTTGAGTAGATATTTGATATTGTAAATGAATATTGCAAAATATGTGTACTCGCATGCTTATACATAGTGGTATACTTATTTTTTATTTTATTTTCTTTTGTTAGTAACAGCAACAGCAGCAGCAGCAGCAACATGGCAACCGCTGTTTTTAACAATATCAACAATAATAATAATAATAACAACAACAATAAAGTACTCATGTTTCATTTTTTTTCTGTGCTCTCTTAATGTAAAGGTATTCAAGGTGAATATTGCGCAACAATGAAAAGTGGCAAAAACATGCAACATGTGTAGGTACATACAAATAAAAGAATTCAAACAAAAAGACGGCAGGCAAGCAGCAAATCAACAAGACAGCAGGCAGTAAACTCGTACTATTGATGAAATCTTATATCAATTTTAAAATTTTCTTCTTGTTATGATTATTTTTTTTTTATTGCTTTTATTGTTATGATATTGATTTGCAAATACAAGTATTATGTGTGATAATATTATTTATAAATCAAAATGTAATTTGCTTAGCACTTCAAGTATACATATTTGTCTATGTATAATATATATAATAATATATATAAACAACTTTTTTTTTATGTGAGTATTTTATTGTATTTATTTAAAGAAATAAAATTCGTAGAAAGAAAATTCAATAAAAAAAGTATATAATATTTTATGTGAAAAGTTTGATTCGATATTTGCAAGTATGTATTGTATGTGTGTTATTTTATGTGAAATATCAAGATTATTTTTTCTTTTTTTTTTCTTTCACTCCAACAAGTGTTTATAAGTAAAAGTAAAATGAATGCATACGAGTAATTGTATATTAGAAGAGTACACGTGTACCCACATAGATGTTATAATTTTAGAAAATAATCTATAATAATCTATCAAAAGTTCAAATATAGTTCAAATAAATTAAGAATAAATATATGATATTTGATAATGATGTTTTACATATACCTACACATACGGAATTAACTGTTTGTGTGCATTAGACACTCCCAGCAGAAATTGAATTCATAAAAAGATTAATCTTAAAGCACTCCAATGAAAGTAATGGATTGTTTGGGACTACACCAAAATTTATACATTTTATACTGCTTTTTAACATTGCATGTCCTATGAAGGATAGTAATCGTTTTGATAGACTCATTATTCAAATACTTTATGAGATAAAAACTATATTATAAAAACAAAAATAAAACAATGTCATTATAAAAAAAAAATTGAAGCAGATCCAATCAAATTTGTATGGATTTGTATCAAATTAATTGATTCGATCAACTTTTCTGGAACTAATTTTGACCGTACAGGCAGGTGTAGGTATTTATTCTTGTAACCATATCAACTAGAGCTACGTTATGTCTCTAAAAGCATGTCTAATTTAATTATTAATAATTAATAATTAATTTATGGCATGCTTTTTTCGATAATTATATCGTAATTGCATCTAATTACCATAAAAGTTTGATGATTGATGACATTTTCATCAAGAAATACTAATTACAATGTGATACAACAACAATGTGATACAAAAAAAAAAAGTTTAGTAAATATATGATTGCAATATCATATTCAACTTTATGTTTTTGAGAAATGACCTAATGTACTCTTATACTATATATATAGAATAATATAAATATTAGACTCTCTGAGTGCCGTCATTATTCCATATTCCGTATTATTTATACAATAAAAATTTCATTAACTTACTAATGACAGTCAGAGAAAAGGGCATGTTGCCATCTCATGCTTTATGTGGCCAGATATGCAAGTATGTAGGTTCTTGAATCATATTTTTGATACAAATTTCTTCAAATGATTTGTCATCCTCAGCAATAACTTGGATTAGTATAGGTACCCAATTGTTCAGTGTTAAAATTTACTGAAAACCAAATTTAAAATTACCCAAAACATTGGAAAATATGTTCGCAATTTAGAAACGAACTTTATCTCGACTAAATATTTCAAGCATTAATTTAATATAGAATTTAAATGAAACTCATATAATGCATATGAAATTATATACATACCTAAACCTATTTCGACTTAAAAAAAAAAATCCTACTAAGTAATAAGACAATAAGTCAAAAAGAGTAAAAAAGATATATTGCTGGCATGAAAAAAGAAGTAGGGAAATTGTAATGTACATAGACAATAATAAATTGTGTATTTATGCAAATTAATAGGTACTTTTTTGTATTAAAGTCTTCTTGAAATGCAATTAATCAAAATTACACCCAGCAGATCCACAATAATAATACGTAATATACATAAAACGTAATATCGCAATTGGGAGACAAGTTGATGACGATGATCATTTCTATTGAAATTAAATGCGTTTTATTGATGAAAAGTATTTGCGTATTGAAATTGTGCTTACGACTACGTGATTACAAGTCATTTTTATATTATATTAATTGAAATTAAATGTTTTCAATTAAATTGCAACGTAATCGATGTCATCGATGATGCACTATGTCATACTATATCATAGCTTAAGCCACTCATTTACCAGCTCTATCAACATTATCTATCAACAAATTCACCAGTTGGGAGAGAATTAGTAACAAGGGAATAAAGTACAGACTTCTACAAAGTTTTGCAACATGACTTGGATCGATTGGTCCTCTATGCATGGAGCGCTAAGTTCGAATTTGTTATGGGGACAATCTTAAAGAGTTTTCTAAATATAATAATGAAAGTTTTGATGATTAGGGTCAGCCCCGGTGTGTATATCTCTTCCAATATTCAAAGTGAAAGCGGAAGATTCCAATTATTTATGTTTAGAATTGTTTTAAATTGATACATTTTAATATCAGTATGAAATATGCGAAAAAAACTCAACTCTAATTTATATAAATGTCTTTAATTAATTCATTATTTAATTAAATTCAATCATTTTGAAGCTAAATTTCTCTGAAGCTCTCTTCACATATTTAGATTTGGTTATGATCAAATATTATATACATGCACTCAACTCATTCTGGTCCTAAATATCATTTCTTCCTCGTTGAACAACTATTGTTAAATTCTCATAAATAATTCAATGCTTATCGCAAAAGGGTTAAAGAAAAACCATATCATATCAAGAAACCTTCATTATTACAATGAATATGTTGCTGTATACATTTATGTATATACACATGTATATAAATATATGTGCTCATATGATACAAAGCATGTATCTATTTCAATTTTTCATCATTTTTCTACTTGAATAAATTTATTTAAATTACAATCCAAAGAAAAAAAAAGAGAAAGTAAAAGAAAAACAAAAAAAAAAACAATTTTTCAACTACTAAAAAAATTACGAAAATCATTCCGGTAAAAAATGAAGAAAAATCAACTAATGACTTATAACCCTTAGTAATATATCTTTGTAAACTCGGTACAGCAAACATATATGTACATATATATCGCATATACTCGTACCGCCCATTACACCAAACTTATATACACGCACACACAGCCACACACACACACATGTATACGTAGTTATAATTTGTCACTCTTTATCACAAATAGCAACGGAAAGTGCAAAACATCGAAATGTTGCGAGAGAGAGAGAGTGAGGAACAACGTACGATACATACATGTATAAATGTATAGAAGAAGTTGTGGAGTAAGTATACACTCACACACTCAAATATTATATACAAATTTTTTGTTGCTTTATTTCGCCCTTTTTTTTTTTTATTTTGTAAAGAATTTTCTTGATTTTTCTTCTCATTTGAAATATAATGAAGCTGAAAATTTTTCAACGAGGCGGCAAATGTGCTGATAAGCCATGCAACATAGATGTACAATAAAACCACATTCCAAAAATAAAAACATGAGCATACAAGTACATATACAATATATTATACCACATAACAATATGTGTACATATACAAATGAGTTTTCTTTTTATTCTTTTTCTTGTTGTTTTTTTTTTATTTTTTTTTTATATTTTTATTTTGTCCTTATAGAAAAGGATACGCTTGAATAAAACTTTTTCTTATTCATTCATTCGTTCATTACATTTTCCAAAAGGCAAACGGGTGGGTGAACTTGTATTACAACTTACAAATTTACATATGTACATATGTACTAGTGCATCTGTATGAGTTGGTGGTGTGCACGTGGAAAATATATTGAGTTTTGTTGTGATACTTTGGTGATTTTCCAACACATATAGGACATAAATGGGGGATACGTACCTGAAAAGAAAAGAAAATTATAAATTTTTATTAATGTTAATGATAGCAAAAGTTAAATTGTTAAATATATATTTTGTATTTATCTGTACGACAGAAATGTGCACAAATAAATTATGGAAAATACCACAGCAACAACTTTAATATATTTCGAAGAGAACAAGAAATGTATATATGTACATGTATCAGAACATTTAGATCAAATTTAATCCGCCAACATTGCATATATACATTATATGTAAGCACCCAAAAGAATACAAACGATACATGAGTGTAATTAAAGACGAAACAAATGGCTTTTTCGTTTCATTTAAGTTCACAATGTTTTTCAAGTATTTCGAAAATTATTGATATATTTAAAAATGTTTAGCTCAAGAAGAAAAGAATTTGATGCGAAAGAGTTACTGAACAAAACTCAGAAAAATATGTGCTGCCTTTTAAATGGGATTAATAAAAATACTCAACCCCTTTTCCTGTAGTCATAAAAACACACTAGCAAATTGGTAGAAAGTGTTGCTGGTCTCAGATACATTCATATTCAATTCTTTTAATAACCATCACTGGTAGATTTGATCATTTTATTCAGCTCATCTATACTTGGATTATGTAAAATCAAAACTACCAATGATATATCCGTAAAGTGACGAGAAAGATAGATTAGATTGATTGCAAAAAAAAAAAAAAGAAACAGTAATAAACAAACGAAATGTTACGGTATGCTGATTTTTTAGTTTATAGGTGAAAGGCGTTTCATACTTTTTACTTAACAATTTCTTCTTTTTTTTTTTGCACACTTTCATTGTATCATGTCTCAATTTAATTGTAATGAATACACTTGTATGCACATTGTTAATATATACATACATACATTCATACATACATATATGTATGATTTCCGCATTTTATAGTGAGTCCAACAATTTAACATAACTTTCACAAAAAAATGCAATATTTAAAACAGTTTCAATTTGACGAACATATTCGGAATTTTTGAAAGTCAAAACACTACACTGATGTTACACAATAAAAATGATATACATAAATTGAATTTTTCAGAAATTTTCATATGAGATAATATAATGAGAATAGAGCAAAATCTATTAAAATTGAAAAGTGATTCTAAAGGATTAATTTAATTTTAAGATTTATTTGCATTCAAATGGACATTAAACTTTTTATGAGCTCCGAAAGTTTACAGCCTAACCTATGAAAACATTCAGTATCCATCATTGTCCCACCCAAAGTCTAAACCAAAGTGACATACAATGAAGAGCGACACCAAGAAACTGAAGTCAGCAGAGACAGCACTTAGTTTAGGTGCTCGACTCTCACATTTGGTTAGCAGCAATATTTCTGAAATTAAAGTTACTCACAATACGCACAGAATCTTCGAATAATTCTGAATTGTATTTACCTAAAGTAAATGTTGAACCTCAAATACAATTTTTATTTTTATTTTTTATAAAAAATTTTTATTTTCTTGTAGGGCGAAGGAGGAGAGGAGGGATGTTCCGGAAAACGTACTGAAATTCCTGGAGAGCAAAATTATTGGAAGAGCTAATGGAATCATACTCACTGACTCATAATAGCGCTGGTAATCAGATTTTTCTTTTATTTGAATTTTTAGGTGAACGCATTTTCCAAACAATTTTATAAACAAATATTATAGTTTTATCATAGTATGTGGTAATTTTATGAAAGAATTGACTTGGATATATTCTGCAATGAAAAAATTTAGAAACAATTTTTTCTTGCAATGTATTGAAAAAATTTGATTTCCTTTATGGAGCTTAGAGAAATTATTTGTGGGTATAATATTGATCCGACCTAATGTATATACGCACAGGGGACACACATGTTCCTGTCAATTTGATTGGTGACTCGTTCACAGTATACCTATGTTCTCAAGACTAGTGCCATGCCATGTCGTTAAGCAGTACTTTCCAGTTTTTTATGATGATTGGGGGGGGGGGGGGGCTCCTACGTACTTACTTATGTGGCCATTACAACAGAAAATCGATCGAATCTAGCACGTTTCCCCAGCCTGCTCTTTCCTTCGTTAGCTGGCGCCAGTTAGAAATTCCAAGCGCTGACAAGTTCTCCAGTACTTGATCTTTCCATCGGAAGTTAGGTCTTCCTTTACTGCGTGATCCTTCGTAATATCTCTAGGCTGACGTCATTACTTGTGTTAATACTGGTTCCAAGATTCTTCAAAAGTGTAGTTATCAACAGTTCACCGTGAGTCGCATTCGACGTGACTCTCTTCACAACAGGAGTTACACAGTGTCATTCTGCAAAGCCGAATGAGCTTCGCAGGAATACCGAATTCTGCAGCGCCTGCTGCTTTGTTGTTTTTCAGCCAAGGCCAATGGCTTCTCTGACCTCATCATGGTCGGGTGGTGGAACATCTATACCATCATTCGTGATTGTGGAGTTCGGGAGATCTCCCTCACTGGCGGGATTGTTCTAGGCGTCGCCATTCAATAACGTGGAGAAGTACTTTCCTCCATAACATCAGTACACTCTGGACATCTGTATCCAGATTCCCATTCTTGTCACGACAAGAAGAGGCTCTGGAGTTTAAACTGTCACTCAGGCGACTGATCTCCTCAGAGAAGTTTCGTGTTTCATTCCTGTCACTACACATCTCGATCTCCTTACCTAGCTCCTACTTAATTATAATATTCTAATAAAACTGTCTGTATTCGGAGAATGTTGAACTATTTGTTTCCAAGATTTCTCTAAGAAATGACATTATATTAGTACAATCCAAAAAGGATCTCAGAGAGCTTCTCTTATAATCTGCTTGAAGATATTAAATTTGTACAGAACTAAAAATAATGTCAACCAATAGAATCACAGGGGTCTGTCAGAAGTCTTTTCAGTGTTGAATTTTTCACTCTAATAAGCAAGCGTTATATAAATTTAACACAATTTAAACAAATATTGCTCTCCATCAGTGATTTATAAGCACATCTATTGTATTTGCTTCATCTACATAAATTAAAATGAATACATATAGAGCATCATTTTATTCATTTGGATTTTGCTTTACTTTCATTTTACATACAGAATTCTAATTATTCCTTGGGTGATGATAAATAAAATAAAGTTAATAACTAAATGCTTTCTATGCAAAGCATATGCACAGTTATTAACATAATTACCGCACACACACACATACATATGTATACAAACATTGAAACACAATACATTTCTCGCTTTATCTGTCTCTCTATCTCTATACGAACAAATATATTTCTGTTTATTTGCTGGTTTATTTCGCTTGTGTCTTTAATAAAATTGCACAAAGAATTAAATTGTGTATGTATGTAGTGTATGTATGTATATGAAATTCATAGAAATATGGCACACATATCCTTGCCATAATAGTACAATACACTTGCATACATATACTTGCAGGAATGCTAGCTGTATCCTGTAAAATGTATTTACATGTAGCTACTAACACAGTGAAACTGGTTTTGCAGTTTCCTGACATTTATGAAAACATTTGTACAGCAACAATGTTCATTGGATGCAAGCCATACACGATCTGTATCTAATATGGCTAGTGTTGGTGTTGTATTGCATACTCATACGATCTGCATGGCATTATATTGCCTTTTTATCAGTACATATTGTACATTTGTACATTTGTATGTACATTATAATGTGCTAACACATGTATGTCTTTCTATTGTTTTCTTCGTAAAATTGGCTGCTTGCATAATGCGACAGCAACCTTTGTTGCATTGTGTACAATAAATATATGGGAGAAAAAAAAGCAGCTGTAAAAATAAAACAAATAAAGAGTAAAGTAAGCAAAAAAAAATTATGTCATCAAGAAAATCATCATCTCCAGCATCTCCAATGTTTCCAACAGCAACATTTGTCTTCGTTGCTTGCCTTTTGCATATGTACATAGATACATTAGCTTTATCACTTTTGCCACCTAGCTCAGCAATGTATAATCACACCACACTATCCAGCCACATTCATTTACCGTCCATATTTACACATGTACTTATTTGTATTTTTTTATTTTTCTTTTCATTGTTGATGTGAGAAAAACTAGTTTAATATTCTCGACTCAGTATGCGCTTATATTGCCATATGTAGGTGTATATATGCGCTCATTATTATTGTCTAGTGCCTTATTATGATTGTATCCTGTTGTCTTTCACTCTTCTTGTCTTTTGCAACACATAACATAGCATTGTTTACAATACATTTTCATTTCTAATGTATCCCTTCATCATCATTTTTTAATAACAAAATTTCACTACATCCTCATTTACATCCTTCGCCATTACACGTATCGCTCAGTGTGTCACCTGTTATCCTTCTGATGTTCTATTGTATGTCTTTTGTTATTCACATTCACATGTGTGTGTGTGTGTGTGTGTGTGTGTGTGTGTGTTTTGCTCCCGCTCTCTTTTTGTTTTGTTTTTTGTTCTAATCTCCTTCTAGAACTACAATGCTTGCACCTCATTCAACTTACTTCCTTTACTGCATCCATACAATTACTAGCAACAAAAGAGTGATGAGTTGCGATGGTGTGCTGATTCGTTGCTGTGCGTTGTACTCATATTTACAATTGTATTGTTACATTTATGCAAACAATGTTCACATTGTGTTCTTTAGCATATCAATGAATGTATATATGCATATACATATGTGTACCTACTTGTGTAGCAACATTCATATATACATGTGTTCCCTATTTTCATTCCTCATTGCGTGTGTGTGTGTGTGTGTGTGTGTGTGCGTATGCATGTATTGTATTCTATACATATTGCTCTTTTTTGTTTATTTCTTCCTTGTGTTCTTCTATAAAGTTGCTATTACTTTACTTGTTTTTTTTTTTTTTTGTTAGCAACATTTGCTAATCAACACCATTCATAATGTTTCTACTATTGTATGGGGAAGAAATATAAATATGGAATGGGTGGTGGTGGTGGTGAGCTGATGTTGCCGACTACAGGGTACTGACGTCGTTCGTATTTCGTATCCGCCAATTGTTTCCGCCATATTTCCTCCGGTTGTATAGTTCGTTGCCATTAGGGAAATTTTTAACGGTCACTGTCCTACATTTACTCGCTTTTTTTTTTGTTTGTTTACAAATTTTTTGTAAACATTTGTAAGATACTTATACAATATATTTTGTATTTAATGTATAACTTATACTTATATCGTTGTTCTTTGGTACGCATAAACAAGTAACTTTGTACTTGTTTTACTTTTTGTATTGTTTTCAGCATGTGTACACATGTAACGAACTCACATGTAAGAACATTCAGATGAAAAGAATTATACTTTTCAAATTAAACTTCTAAAAAGAATCAAACTAATACAAAATACCAAAAAGCATATAAAGAATATATTATTCGTACATTTAAAGAGAAAAAGAGAATGTCAAATTTTCGAGATATATTTGGATGTTCAAAAGGGCCATCGAAAATCTGCTAAACAAAAAATTATAAAAATAGAAATTGATGTTTTCTTCATTCAGAGCTCATTTTTTTTTTTTACAAACAAATCTAGGCATTGATAAAAAAAATCTATAGAGAAATACACAAGTTATGAGCAATTTTGAGAAAGTACTGAAATTTGTATTTTTCTGCAGTTTTGACCAAGTCGAAATATGGCACAAATTGTGTAGCTATATCAAGTATAAAATTGCACACGGCTATTAGATTTTTCTATGTGAGTTTTGTAAAAATATATGAGTTACAAATGATATATGTGTGGGGTTGTGATTAATGAAAGCACATCGAAGTTAAAGAGAAGTGGAAGAAAAAATCGGTAAATATACTCTTAAGTTCCTAAAAAATAACCCTAAAAAGATAAAATGTGTGACCGACCCCTACAAATTGTTTATGGTCAACATTTTTTCGATACATTCTTAACGCTTACATCCATCCGTAAGAGGGGCCCCCATATAAAATAATTTTTTCATAATGCTCTTAGGGACGTAAAATATATTATCCGACTTCCATTAATTTTTGCTTGCTAACATCTCTCCTGAACATTATTATTAGAGGGTTGTATTGCACTGCTACCCTAGATCTATTGTGCATCCCATCTTGGACTAGAGTACTTCTCTAAGTCCAACATCCATAAGGAAGTTTAGTATAGATACTACCGTAATGGACTTCAGCATATTTTCTAGTATTATAAGTTTTTCATTCTTATGTGCATAAGTGCTAGGCACGTTCTCAACACATGTTTTGCAGTTTCATTCTCCGCCCTGCAATGGCTGCAGGTTTCATCCGAGAAGATTCCCAGTTTCGTTAGGTGATAATTCAGCCTGCAAAGTCCTGTCAATAATCCCGTGATGATTTCTATATTATTCTGATTTAAATTGATACATTTCTCGAATCGTTTTAGGTAATAGGTCTCTAAAAGTGTCTTGGATTGGGACAACCCTGGTAGGTTTTTCCAGTATCATTGTCTCTGCTGAACATACTTATCATAATACTTATATAATCACTGCTTAGTGGGGGAGCTTCTCTAGAAAAATAATCGAAAAGCATCTGTAAGTCGACAAATCAATCACCATGGCTCGCAGCAATTTCTTATTAATGGACGAAATGTAGAATCGACTCCAATTATTTTTTTTGCCACAACGTTTTCCGTACCATCAATACTTTTTAACGACGCCTATACGACCTATAAAATAGAGGATTTCATAAAATTTGCTCAGACAAGTTCCAAGGATATAGTAAATATGCTCATGAAAAGTGTCAGCGATATGTTTGATGCCTTCATGGCGACCGTGGGGTTAGAAAATTTTATGAAACCATTTATTTTGTAGAGCCGGCTTCCTAAAGGGTGGAGATAGAGTGCCTGTGTCTTTCGAAAATGTGTTGAATAGAAGAAGTTATCCTTAGCAACATTCTGACAATAAATTCGATTATCCAATATTATCATTATGTACTTCAAATTGATCTTTTACGATCATTAGAACCCACAGCTGTCTGTAATTTCTTAAAATATGAGTGCGAAAAATGAATATAACTTAAAATTAAATTTTAAAGCAGATAACTATTGAAGTTGTCATTTTCACTTTAATAAATTTTCTTTTTTAAATATAAATGTCACAGATATATACTCACATGGATTGTATATATGCATTAATACAATCAGTATTATTGTCGATGCGACTATCTACAAGCCCATAAATAACAAAAGCGAAAAGGAAACAAAAAAAAAAAAGAAAAAAAAAACAAGAAATATGTATACATATTGTATTTCGATGAATGTAACTCTTATGTAACCCAAAGATAATGTCAGACAACACCAACCTAGCTCATTTGTAAAACTCGTACTTGATGTATACAATACAAAAACAACATACAATATACATATATTCAACAATCAACATGTACCAACATTCATTCACCAACCAAATGCACTTGAGCTTTAAATTTTAAATAAAATGTCCAGTGTTAGCAGCAATCCTTCTTTTAACATCTACACGTTCTGTTTCGTTCACTCCTTGTCTCACTCTCTATCTGTTTCTTTCTTGCTCTGCTGAGATTTAGATGTGTCCATATAAAATAGCCCAAGGATGACAACAATCATACAATTGCTTGTATACATAGTAGATAAGATATGTTGTAGGTAGTAACAATACGAGGCAACATAAGTAAGATGATATCCTTGAGGCATAGAAATGTCAAATCAGTTTTTTATCGAAACTTGTGATACATCCACTTCAATAGCAATACTTGTAACAACAAACGCTATTGAAAAGCTGTCATTTAAAATAACACTTCAAGTGAAAATGTTGTGGAAATATGTATATATACCGTATGTACAATACTTAACTGTAAGGATTACAATTGTTCACATATACACATACAACAAATTTTCTTCGCATAGCCATATAATGCAAGATGATCGATATTTGAAATGAAATATGCCGTATTTAAATTGCGTATTGCATGTAGGTAGGTACACTTGAAAATGTCAATCGTGTTTTTGCTTGTAATTGTAAAACAATATAATTAATTAAACTTGTATCCTTTTTCTTATGCTTCACTTTCAATTATTTCAAGTGGAATAAATATATTTATATGATTTTTCATTTTGTTGTTGTTTTTGTTGTTTCAGTTTCCTTTTTCTGTTTCGAATTTCATTAATTAAATTCACTTGGAATATTCACATACATATTTTCTGTAACACCTGTCACAAACATACAACAACAACAACACCAGTAGCATTTTTAACCACAACAACAACGAATTTCTCCCCTTATAACAAGTAAGTTAACAAACGAGTGGGTAGGTACGATATACTAATAAAATGCAAACAGCAATTTGAATCATTTGCATTTGACATTAATCTGAAAATAATTGAGGCAATAATATGTAATTCAAAATATTATAGCAAATTAAATTTTTTAAATACCGAAAAAAAAATCGATGAGATTACAAATTTTTTACGTAATTTTGATTAGCAGAGCAAACATATGACTCAAATATCCTCCGCAACGTGGCGAAATTTTAATATGACCTTCATGACCTTCATATGACCTTTTAAACAATAGCTGACATTAATTTTCCTTACCTTTTCATTTAAGGAAATTTAAAAAAAATTGTATTTTTCTTAAACTACGAAAAAGCAGTCATGTTAAATTTTTTTTTTAACATTTTTATTCAATTAATTTATATTTATTTCATTAATTTTTTTCTTTTCAATTTTTAAAATGAATTTCTTTTACATTTTAATAAATTTAAAAAATAGTTTATATAATAAAAAAGTTTAAAATCAACATCAATCTTTCAAAATAATGTAATATTTGAATACCTGAAATATAATTATTCACAAAAACCAGTTTTTTCTTTTCAATTTACAACATCAAATTCTTTTACATTTTAATAAATTTAAAAAATAGGTTTATATAAGAAAAAAAAAGTTGAAAATCAAAATCAATCTTTCAAAATATTATAAGATTTGAATACTTGAAATATTATTATTTACAAAAACTAGTTTTGGAAGGACGCAAATATATTACTCCAATTGCCCCAAGCATATAATATGAAGCTAAAATTGCAAATGGCTTTATCCATGGGAGAAAATGAGTTAAGGCATGAAGGTTAAAATCAAAAATCAGAATAATTTCAATCTCAATAATATTGCGAAAATATCAATTTATTAGTTCCATGGACGAAGATAGCGGATGCCAGACTAATAGTGCCATATATTAGCAATAGGTGTATATGACTTACGACATAATCATATCCAAAAGGCATAATAAATAACATATTTCTGAAATTATGCGACAATTGCATAATTTTGCTTATTCGCATATTTTATGCAAATATCACATATTACCACATACAAGTGATATAAATCGCACCTGGTAACATAATAATCATCTATAATGATGAAAAATGAATCAAATCTAATATGTATTGTATGTAATATGAAAATTATATCACATAGGTAATATAGGTAAATCCATAAATTCTGGCAATTTGATCAAATTAATAAAAAAATAATTAATCACATTACATAAATTATCCAAAAACATATAAAAATACGAGTACATGAACTATTTAACATCTCATTATTGTTATTATAACAATAATAAAAATAATAAAAATAATAAAAATAATAATAAAAATAAAAATTATACAATAATATTATTAATGCAATCATATTTTTAGTGATATATATTATATATAAATATCCTTGGTCTACTGGCGCATGAATTGCATCGCAGCATTGCAGCAAAATGTAGCTTGAAAAGCGCACATGTTGTCAATGAAATCAACACACACACACACACACTGAAAGCTTGCGAATTGACACATATCTACATATGTATGTATGTGTGCGATGAATATTAAATAAATATTTGCATTTATTATTTATGCCAAAATGAAAGAAAAAACAATATATGCAAATATATATACAATGCAGTATGGAGGTAAATACGAGCATTGAAAAAATAATGCAAACATTAAATTGCACGTAGAAAAAAAAATGACAAACTTTGAGAAAAAAATTTTTTTTTTTTTATTTTAACGATGACTGATACTTAATACTTTCACTATTATTTTAACACTCAATAAAGAACAAAATATTGTATGTACGTGTACAATACGTAAAATATTTTAATTCCATTTGTGAAAATGTCAAAATTAATCATTTCAATAAAAATTTGTAAATATCTCTTCAAATAATAATCATTTTAGCATAATGACCATCAATAATTTTATTAACATAAAAATACAAACACTAACCAGCTTCGCTAACAGTGCTTCATGTACGTCACTATATTAAATCGCATCTTTATGCATTAACATTTGACATCCGCATAATAACAACCATATTATGATCATCATAATCATAATTATAGTGATATTCAAGAATATAATCGAATATAAAATAAAGCATCAAAATCAAAATCGACTTGACCTATTTCCCCTATTTCAAGCATCTACCCATAATGCATATATCAGTTAAATGCCATCAAACTATTTCCTTAACGTCAATAGCACTCATGATGGACCAGTAATAGCAAATAAAATAACAAAATTTGATGTACGATACATACGTATATAATTTATGATCATTATAGTATATAGTTACTCTTGTGTATTATTTACTTTTAGAAGAAGAGCAAGAAGTTCGTCACACAACTCGAATTTAATAAGTAAATGCCAACAAGGTGCGGTAGTCGTTATATGGTGGTTAATCAAAAGAATTAATTAATTATCGCAAACACAATAAATCATTTCCATTTCAATTCAAATTGCAAATGATTATTATTCATGTGATTCAATTTGAAGAGAGGTTATTGTTTGGAGCGCAATAAGCAACATGAGTTCAACATTTATTTATTTACAATTTAAATTTAGTTTAAGTTTGAATTGGATTGAATTGGAACAAAGCAATTCGAAATAAAAACTACCCGAGGTATCATAGTACGTTAAAAAATTTAATATATATAAGTTTATTTTAGTATCGAAAATAAAGGTGACATGGTGAAAATGAAAGTTCAATAAAATAGCTAATAATAAACTCTTTATTACTAGTAGGAATATAATTTTTATATTTAACATTTCGGACTACCGGCTCAAATATGATAAAATTAAATTCTCTCACCAGTCCAATAGTCATTTTATGATGTAAGAAGGTATTGCTGCGTTTACAGAAACTATTAAAACGAGGAAATGACCAGAAGCGCCCTCATTTGGGCGCTCATCCTTCCAACACAAATTTCAATACGGCACACCGTGACTACCATTTATCTAGAAAGGAAGCAATATCTTCCTTCGAAAATTGACTTCTACGAAGACAAAATTATGTTGCTTTAGTCCTGGTACATTATATTTTCATGGGCAAAGCTAGAAGCATGCATTAAGAAGAAAATTCTCTTACATCAGAAGTAGGCGTAACTCTGAGCCGATTCCCCACAGTCACCGCAATGTAATCATGTATAATATTGGGTGTGTGAATTAGTAACCGACCTTTTTCAGTTCTCAAAAATTATTTATTTTTAAGAATTCTGTAAAAAAAACATGTAATTCAATGTATTGTCCATCCAAAACTTTGACATTTCACCATTTTTCTGGCAATTTATGTATACCATCCCCAAAGAACTTCGCCGGCTTGGTGGCTAAAAATGAATCGAGACAATTTTTGATTCCGGTGACTGAAGTGAAGCGTATTCCATTAAAGGCGTTTTGCATGGACCGAAACAAGTGGAAATTTTAACGCGCCAGATCTGGGCTATAAGGCGGGTGGGGTAAAACTTCTCATCCGCTATTAGCATGATAGTTTTTCACCGGTATAGCAATGTGTGACCGTGCATTGTCATCGTGAAAAATTACCGACTCGTGTCTGTTAACATATTCCGGTCGTTTCTTGATCATTGCTCTCCTCAACCGCATCAATTGTTGTCGATAGAGCTCTTCCGTAATGTTTCGATCAGGTCATGGTCAAGTAATGTCTCTAAATCTCTAAATCGTCTTCAAACTTTTTCGGCTGTAAAGAGCGATCTTTGTCTTTGATATCAAAATCACCGCACACCGTGAAGCGCACAAACCACTCCTTACACTGTGTTTTGGATAGAGAATTGTCGCCATGTAATTCTACAAGCAAACGATGTACATACGGTTAGGTTAGGTTAGGTTATGTGGCTGCTCTCTCTCTCTCTCTGCGAGGACACACTTAGGCCAGAAAGACCCATTGTGATATCACCGAGCTTCTCTTCCAATACTGTTGTGCCGTTTAAATTTGGGCAGCATTAGAAGGGACCTACTTATATTAGCCGATTCCCTTGTGACATCACTTTAACTTAGTTTTGTGACAGAGCTCTTTTGAGAAACATTTTTGGAAAATTGTTACTGCCGGTACGGAAACATACTTTTGCATTAGAGGTAAGCATAGTTTTCATTCAATTCTATACATTCTTAAATTTATCTATTTAGTAGTTAATATTATAAACATTCTCAGAATTAGAAAAACAGTTGCGTCGAATGGGTCTTACGGTGAACTAGGGCAAAATGAAGTAGCTAGCGTCAACAAACAAAAAGTCCCGGCGTCTTAGACTGCACACCATTTTTGGAAAATATGCTTTTGAAGTAGTGAATGACTCTTTCTATCTCGGAACTAGCAATTACACACGTAATGACGTCAGCCTTGAGATATTCTGAAGGGTCACTCTTGCTAACAGCTGCTATTTTGAGCTAAGTATGCAATTGAGAAGTCGAACTATCTCTCGAGAAATGAAACCACACTTGACAATTTTAAAGTCTTTTTTATTTTTTATCATCTCTGCTTTTAATGGTTACCAAAACCCAAACACAAACTCAATAGACTCTCGACTCTTTGAGTGCAAGGTATGAATATTTATTTCAAATTCATTAAATAGTAATGAGTATATGTTCATACGACAACAAAGTATTTCAATAAATACATTTTGCTTCTTATTTTCTTAATAATATACAATATTATCGCATTACATGGCAAACAATAAATGAATTTTGTCCTATTCAAAGCAAATTTTCACGAAATATTTTTCTTAACATTATTCATGTTTGTTAAAATTATACTTAATTGCGGCTTAAACTAAAGCATTAGTACAACCTAATTAATTAAAAGATTTCGCTATGGAATTACTTAGTTAAAGTTCTAAAATAAAGACTTAATTGAAGAAAGTAAAAGAAACAAAAATGGTTCAAATTTATGCCATCATCATCATCATCATCATCCAGATCATAAGTGCACATAAAAAAGTAACTTGACTTATTATGCTCATAGTTTTTTATTGTATTACACGCATTTACTTAAACAGCTACAAGTCGAGTAATTCATAAGCCATAAATTTGACACACTCACTACTGTAACATTTCAAATTTGGAGCAGTAGAGCAAAGTGTAGATGAAAGTAGGATGACGACAAGCAGTATGGCAATGTTAACAAGAACTTTTTCAAAACTGTCAAACATTATTATGAGATACTAACTTCAAAGTGGTATTCATACTTATTGGAATATATGTCTGTATGGTATGTCGCAATAATGCGATTGTGTTATGAGTACTAGTAATAAATACTAGCAGTACATAGTTGTAAGATGATAGTATTAAAATAGCATGTACATGTGTATAAGGAAAAAGAAAAAGAAAGTTATTACTGTCATAGTCATAGTAATATTGTGTTATTGTTATTAGGTACTACGCAATAAATCATTGAAATATGTACCTAGTTATATAGTTGGTAACCCATACTTACAAATAGTCTTAAAATCAATTTGAAGTACAAAAATCTAAGAGCATTGAAATTGAAATTGGTATTATAAATGGTAAAGGTATATACTAGACAACATTCAAATTCCATCAAAAGAATAAAATATTATTTGGTAAATATGAAAATGAAATGTGTCAATAAATAAGAAATAAATTTGAAATATATGCGCATACATATATTTACTATGAAATACCAATGCATATCTATTTGAAAAAGTCCAAAAATTATTACTTACATTGCCAAGAAAAATTGAAAGTAGAATATAATAATTATACTCAATCTAGAAATGTATGTAATTCAATAGAAAATATTGTATACCTTGAAGACACGAAATATGAACATAATAATACAAATACAAATAATATTATTGCTATTATGTACATAAGTGCCTAGAACCAATGTACAATTTATTATATAAATAAATATATATATGATTGAAATAGTCAATATAAGCACAATAAGTAATTCAGTATAAATTCCTGTATACATAAAATGTATATTTATTTTGTTGCTATACATGTTGCTGCAAGTAACTTAGGTGACAAATCAAGTGAAGGATTGTACGTAAGTATAGTGAGGTAATAGTAATACTCGTAATAGAAATATTGTAAGTACACAGTGTAGCATTATTTTAAATTCAAACAAATACGCAATAAGTAATAATATCAAATATTATTATCAAGAACATTACTTATGTACTTGTTTATGTGAGAATTAAAGCAAAAAATGTATATAGCGTACGGAATAAACTGCAAATTTATATAACATTATGAAAGAATTTCAGGGTCATTGTCTGGGGACGGAATGATTCCACTTCCGATTCTTAGTCACATATGATATTCACATGTGACTCCATTGCTGGCTCTTTAAATTCAAATTTTACTTTCACTATGCCTTGGGTAAATTTCTTTCAAACGCAAGAAAATTACATTTCCTTTAGTAATAATTTCAATGAAGTTTTTAACAAATCCAAGTTTAATAAGTAGTGGTATCCCAAACGCACATAAAACACATATATTTTACATAGTCACTATGAAGACCGCAAAACATTGCGACGACGTGTAAGTCACAATAGATAATCATGAAGAATTTGAAGAGGGAGCAGTAGGTCCAGCTGTGGAGTCACATTTGGAAATCATGTGTAACTCAAATTCTCACAAAAGTTATATATTAAGAACAATTTATAAAAGAATGCATAAAAAAAAGTTGCATATTTCAAGGGGACATATTTGGTTTTTTTATTTTCTGTGGCGTTCTTTGCATAACGATTTTGTCTGAGAACACCCGCAGTGAAATTTACATGCGAATAATTTTCTAAAACATTTAAACCTCCAACGACCTCACAAATGTCATTTTATTCAGACTTTCCGAAATGGGGGTCAAAATGACCCCTTCATGAGAGAGATAGTGGGTTAAAATGTTCTATAAAATTATTCCTCATGAAATTTTACTATATGTGTCCAAACTATATATTTCGCTTCGATATGAATTTTAACCCTTTTTTCCCCAATTATTCTAAATTTGGCCTGGGAAGGCAAAACAGTTTTAGAGATTTTATTATATATGAATAATTCTTTCATACTCAATTTGAATCATTCTGCCCTCACAAATATTGTGTCACTGTGTAATTCGATTTTGGTTTTACTTTTCCACATACAATTTAACAAGAATAAGAAAACTAAAGAAGCAAATTAGCTGTTAGTGCTAAATACTTGGACTAAAAAAATGTGGCTGCAATTTTTTTATTTTAATATCATTATCAAAATGCTTTTAAATAGTATCTATCTGTATTTCTATTTGACAATAATGTTGCATTTAAATACAATCAACGTACAAATTTCATATAATTCACTACCTACCTGCTACCAACCAAAAAAAAAAAAAAAACAAAAGTCACTGTCAAATCCCTATCTCATTCGGTCTCTCTATCAACATAAGTATTAGCACATATTTTATGTCACAATTGTCACTATTATTTGAAAGAAAACAGGGATTTATTCTTCACATAAACATTCTGAGTATGTATAGGTAGTGATACAAACACGTACGTGATGTCGTCGTGAAACATGAATGTCTATTATCTATGTATGTATGTATAATACATACAACTTCATAAAAGAAATCACAATGCTCACGTGCAACATGGTGTGCACACGCACGCAAATTTGACTTTTTCAAAAATTCACATCTACACACAAATGCTCGTATATGTATGTGGTATAGCTGCTATGTACTCAAAGAGTAGAATGCATAAAAATTCTAAAAGAACACACATATGCATAATAACATTGCAATGGTAATAGTATTAGTGATGATGATATTACTAGTATTAGTATTTGGTAGTGATAGTAGTAGTACATCTAGTATGTAGTTGAAAGAAATATCACACGAAAGAAAGCAATAATGCTAGTATTTATTGTTATTGTTGTATGTCACCTTTTTTTACATTCATATCGTTTTTTTTTTTTTACTATCTAATATTCGTTGCGCACGTACCATCTAGTTTACTATATACGTGTCATACTTTGCCTTTAGACATATGTACCTACATACATTTTATTTTCATAATATTTTTTTTATTTATTATAATTTATTTAGTTTATAGAAAAAAAAAAAAACGACTAAATTTGATTTTTAGCGAAACCACTATCATTGTAAGATCGATTTAAAATATATGCTGCTTAAGTTAGTATGGGGTTGTGGTATATATTCTTGTTCGGTAGCATAGCACACAAGACATAAGTTCTAAAACATAAATTCTATATAAAATTCTTGACAAACTTTTTCATTCTATTGTCTTTTTAGTCTTAAACACTACCACCAATATATTTTTCTCATAATTTCATCACTTTTTCCTGTTGGCCATTCTCACAACAGTATCACGAAATATGTTTCCAACAAAAACAGCACGATAATCGATTCCTTTTCAACTTGAACATAATCGCCTTCGTTGATGGCATTCTGAATGACATTATTTTGCTTTTCACTATACAACTACGATATTAGTTGTATATAAATTTTTCACTTTTTTCTTCGACAATGTTGATATTTTCTCAATCAAAGACTTTGCTCGCGTTTTACAATTGCATTTTAAAAAGTATTTTTAATGAGTTATATATGATGTTATTATTATCCATTTAAAAGTACTTGGCCCAAAAATTATATTACTATATGTCATTGTTTGTTGCTAAATTCCAATGACAGAAGAATATGATATTCGAACAGAAACAATATCATATAGAACTTCAATGAAAATAATTTGGAAAATAATAAATATGTATTTTTTTTACCATTTACATATATCCGTATGTAAATTATATTTACATTATCATTATGATTTTATCCTGGTCCCAAAATAGATGTATAATATTAGACCAACCATAGGGTCAATTAAACGATAAGAAATATCAAGTGTATTTGAGCCTATTATACAACATTATCTACACGCAATAACTTATGTTTTTTTTTTTTTTTGCATGCATACATTTAATGCTAATGATGAAGTCAAACATAAAAATGCTTTTAATTTATATTCATAATATATAAAAAAAAAACAAAATTTATTATACAATACATATACATTACATATGTCTACATAACGAGTAACAACATGTTAGTATAAATATTTTATGTGCGATTATTTAAATAAATTTTTTTTTTCTCAGCTGCTACTGCTGCTTCCCATTCCATAATTCCTATTTCATACACATACATGCACGTACACTCTCCAGAGATATGAGCAATTACATAAATTAACTTTAACCTTAGGTAAAGCGAACAACAGCGTTTCATTATTAATAATCTACCCGCTAAATAATAAGAAGTGGGAGGAAATAATAGCTAATAATATTCAGAACATATCACGCATAAAATATTGTAAATGTTATAGAATATATTTACCAAAAAAAAAGGTAATAGATAAAATACATAGTCACAAGTTGGAAGAATATTCAGCAATTAGACTATTTAGTGGTGATGTGGTTAAGATAAAAATAACACCAAAATGTATTTACTTTAAATTATAAATAATTATATTTTTCAAGTATTTGTATGAAATCATTTCATTAAATACCGTCACTGGTGTGAAGGTGATGTGAACTTAATTAGTTGGCTCGCATTGAACTGAAATAGAGAACATTGAGATTTTTTTTACTGGCATTAACAACTAATGGTAAATGACTTATAGAAAAATGCAAGGATGATTACATTACATTATATTTTTAGAACAAAACTTCGAAAACTGCAATATATTTCAATTATCCTCTAATATAGAAATCAATTTAGTCTGGCTAGGCTTTTCAGACAACAAGTAATCAAGGTTCTCGATATGGTTCGAGATTCGAAGGTTTTCTCACAAAATATATACTACACTCATACTATAATACTATGCTAACTATAATCATGATAATTATCATATACTGCAATATATGTATGTATATAAAACGTGTCTAAGTACATGACATTGTCTCAAACAATAACTTGTACTAATGTACATAAACAATAAGGAGACTTTTATGTCTGTTTTTTTTTTTTCATTTTTCTGTTGAAAGCCAAATTAACATATTTCTATTATGTAAAATGTCTGTTTCTTCGAATGAAACAACAAATTACAACTAAAAAAAAAACAATACTAATATCACTTCAAGTGGTCATATTAATCATGTGTATAATATAGACAGTTTATTGTAAACACTTGACCAGTAAACCTGTTCGCCATGTGTGATGAGTACATGAGCTTAATTTCAAGTATTTACTATAGAATTCACAAGAATAAGGTTAGAAAACTCATAAAAACAGTTTCTAAGTAGATATATGTACTTACTACTCAGATATATACCATATATGCAAGTACATTAAAATAAAAATCACAGACACAGACAAAAAGCAAGCAGCAGCAGCAGAGCATAAATAAACATTTGTTAGAAAAACAATGGCGCATGTGAAAATGGTGTTAAATAAAAAGTCAGACAAACAAATACATACATATATGCATACATACATATATGAAGGTTTATCATATATGTATATTTGCATGTATGTGTATATTTATTCATGGCTTTGTCAATGACACATGAAATGTAATGAAAATACGAAATCAAAGTAATTGACGTTTATTGTTATTCTTCGGTCATGTGTACAGAATATAATATATATTTTGCAATACGCTGATGTACACAATAATATACACATCACACATAGATATATAAATCCTCTTAAGACCCTTGCTTATGCATTTGTCTATCAGTAAAATCGGTCTTTTCTGTTTTACTATTCGTAATTTTATTCGTTTGATTTTTATTTTCCTTTTTTGTCCTTTGGAATTTTCTGTATACATTATATATTCCATAATCAACATATCAAAGACATAATTAGAAATGTATCAAAAATATATAAGTTTGTAAGTTAAAGCACAAATTCTTCTGCAAAAGTTTCTAAATTTTCCTTCAGATATAATCGTATGCTGTTAATAATTCTCAAAAAAGAAATTATGGATATTTTTTAAAAATAAATTATTCATCAATGACTTTATGGATTCCAGGCAGATTTAGGCAGCACAACCAATTCTTTTGTTCAAGGTTCATACCCAGACTAAGAACTTCAAGAACCATCATAAGCGTTATAAAAACTGCCTTAAATATTCGCAATACTTTCCAAATAGATTCAAAGTGGGTGCCGTAGCTCAATGATCAACACGATGGTCTTCTGATCCGTAGGAAGTGAGTTCATTCCCCGACTGTGATAAATTTTAATATTGAAATGATTTTTCTTTCGAACTCTGCCCATCTGTCGGCAAGCTATCAAAAACTCTTTCGACAGTAACAAAAGAGCTCTATAATAAAGCTCAGAATAAGTAACGTCACAAAATATTTGCCATTCGGAACCGGCTAATATAACTAGGTCCTTTCGAATACTGTCCAAATTTCACATACACAACAGGACTGGGAGAGAAACAAAGACCCTTTCTAGCCTAAGTGCATTCTCTTCGAGGGCAATCACAATATTCAAACCTAATCTTCCGAAGTATTTATATCGACAATATCATAAAATTTGTACGAGAGGAAAGAATCAAATTTTATGAAGCAACGTGAGCGTTATTCAAGAACACAAAAATGACCACTCCTGCTTGTCAATTCAAAAATCACTATCTCAGTACTTGATCAGGTCTTCTAGCACTATATCTAGCACTTGTATGTAGCACCTCGCCCGGTAATTTCCCTGATTAACTCAGTGTTTTGGCATCGAAACAGTGGAATTTAAAATTGCTTACCTATATTATCCTTCGGTTACCTGAAAGTTTAGAATCTTCTAGTCGGAAAACTTTTTTACTCGCTATTATAGAGAAATTCCAACTGATCTGCATCAAAAAGGGTATCTAGCTACTCTTTCACTTAATGAGCCTAAAGAGTTCAACCGTTTGCCGTTTAAGCGTTAATTCACATTATCAAAGCCATTGAATCTGCCATATAAGATTGACATTGAAGTTTGTGGTTTCGACTCATAGCTTTGAAAATTTCACAAAATAATACTAATTAAAATTTCTGAATATTTTTAACTGAGTACAAGTACAAATTTTTAATGGATTCTGATTTCGTATTCTATTATAATCACAAAGCACTTAAAATCAATCAAATGTAATCTTTTGCACTCTTAGATAAACGCCATTGACATCAAATGTAATTAAGAGCAATTTTAGAAAATATTTTTGGATACAAATACTAATAAAAAAAAGGGTCAAAAAACAACACACATAAACTGTACGATATAACCCCAAAAAGTAAACGAATGAATTGAAAATAATAACAATAAGAATATATAGTCGCAATAAAATAATCACAGATATAAAATCTGAAATATGAACATAAAGATGACACACAAGAAGAAGAAGAAGAAGAAGAAGTAAAGAAAAGCCACAAATGAAAATCCATTTCAAGCCTCACCTCACACTTCATTCAACTCTATGCATATACTACGTATATGTATGTATTCTCGTCCACCACTTGTTCAATCGTCTCGAACGGATTTATTAAATAAAATCTTATTTCATTGTCCTCATTTATTGATTATTCTAGTCGTCGTCATGGTCATCATCATCATCATCATCATCATCATTATCGTCGATGGAAAGCAAATATGTAGAATATTTTAATGAAGGAACACAGAATGATGTAGATAGATGTAGACAATAACTAAAATAGTAAGTAAACAAAAAAAAAATAAAGAGCGAATAGCAAAACAATGCATAGCAATAATAATAATAATAAAGAAAATATTTACAGACAATACAAATCTCAAATGGATGGATGGATGAATGGATGGATGATGGTTGGGTACCCATGTGTCTCTTGTATTTCACTTCATGTACAATAAACGTTTATTAATCAATAAAATAATGAAAAAGAAAAACCAAATGTTGTGATCTGTACAAGATGCAGATAATATAGTGCATGCCGGGGTTTAAAAGAAAATACAAAACAACAGTCAAGTCAAAGTGTTATCAAATGTCGGTCGTAGATTGGCATTAGTGCAAGAAATAATGGTGGCTTTAGTTTTTATTTAGCTAGATATATTATTTTATTGAATCATGCTTTAATATCGTTTTGACAGCAGCATTATGCACCCAATAGATTTTTGAACTTGCGAAATATTAACAAATTTGTTGAAATGTGCCTAAATTGGCACTATTTTTGTAAGAATATGAGCCTTTTTTTTTTCTTTAACAAACAATTTTTGAATATTTTTCTTCTTCTTATTGTTTTATCTCGTCGCTTTATTGTTTTTATACAAGGAAATTACGTTTGCTTACCATACGTTCCAAGTAATTACCCATGCGCTATAATATTAAACGTGCAAGAAAACGTATTTTTTCTTTCAAAAAAATTATGTATACATATATAAAGAATAGATGACACTAAACTGCGAGAGCAAAAGCAATAAAAAGCAAATATACTATACTGCGACCATTACTAATGTTTGGTTTTGGTGGTTACTTTGGTCGTAAATGTAAACGTGGGAGCTATAAAAAACCAAAAGTATTCAAGGGAACCTTACAAAACCAAACCAAGCGGCCGACCAAAAGCATACATAAGAGACAAAAGTCACCTCACATGGGACGATAACCACAAATAACTAAAAAAACACACACACACACACACATGGTTAAATTGTGGCGAATATACGTGCGTATGCGTGTGTGTGTGTGCGTGTGATATTTGTTGTCACACCAAAAAGTAGATAATGTCACCGACAACATGAAAAACCAGTAGTAGTAGTAGTAAAAAAACGAAAGGAGGGGGGGGGTAAATAAAATGGCGTGAATGTTATTAATGATTCTAAAGGCAGGTGGTGGCTGGGAAAAAACAAAATATCAGCGACTATGACAGCCAATAAGTAATAGTTGTGGTGACTATAGTAAATGTCAAAAAGAAGCAAAAAAAAAAAACAATATAGTCTAAGGTGACAAGAAAACTCATAAAGCTCATTACGGCCTGCTGCCTTTTCATTTCCGCCACCAGAAGCCACCAGAACAACAACAACATGGAAACACCAACATTAACCCCAACATGAAAACATCGAATATCTCTTCTCACGAATCGATTTATACACAGTCTCATCGTCATATTATCACAACGACTCTCATCGACGACAATTGAACGTTACAAAAAAGAGATCAGAAGAAAAAAGTCATCCAACGCCAAGAAGTATTATGTTATATGTAAACCATATAATCATGAAACTGAGAATATACGCAAATGGTAGTTATACGCCCACGAAAAAAAAAAAAATCTAGAAAAAAACCAACCAACCAACCAATATAATATCTTATCCTTTGACAGTACACACACGCAATGAGACAAACAAAAAGGACAAAAACAACACAAGAAACTAACGACAAGTCACTAACATACACACAAACGCATAGACAGAACACACACACGCAAAAAAAAAAAATACAAAAATACAAGCTAAGGATTATGGCCATGTTCAACGATACGATATACATTGTACGATATTGCATGTATAACAGTACATATGTATGAGTATTGAAAAAGACACTTGGCGGCAAATTTTTATTGTGGGACCAAAATGTAAGAATACAACGCAGCACAATAAATTTCATATAATATGTATGTAATATTATTCAAATAGTAGTAAAAACAAATACCAGTGCACACACATACACAGACATGATATCTATCTGCTCATAAGAGTACACACATATATTGTATGTAGATAGTTATATGTGTATGTATGTGTGTGTATAGGGAATTATTTACATAGTATTAATGGCATTATGTGAGCAACGGTGTCGTTGGCCATGCAAACATTCAATTTATTTATTTACAAAAGTATTTAAAATATGTTGTCGTTATATATGTAACATAGTATCGAACAAGTATAAAGAAACTTTGACATTTACTCTTGCAACCAAATATGTACGTACGTTTGTACGGGATGTATGTACAATATACTATATTGTTAGCTATGTTTTTCTATATCTTTATTCATTATTTGTTGTGAAATTCCAAAAGATTAATTTATTTATTTAACTAAACATAAAGAAAATAGTAAAAACCAGAGAATTCAACAAAATACTATCAAGGTTATTATTGGATGGAAATGCTTATAAAGCAACTGAAATTCCATAATCTCTACAGATCAATAGTCAACTAAAAAAAAAAAAAAAAAAAAAACAATTCAATGAAATGACAAAAGAAAAATATAGTAATAATTTGACAAAGATATCATAGATGTTAGTGGACTAGAATTACATAACAATGTTAAATGAAAACAGAATGTGAACATATAGAAAATGCAATAATTATTTGACCGAAAGATTATTGAGTAAAAAAATCAAGTTATTAGATATTGATAGACTTTTAATTGGGAAACAAAATATCTTTATATAAACCACTTTGACAGTACTTCCTCAATATTGACAATTTTATTTCATAGGCACGTGAACATCAGCTTCAAACGTCAGTTTTATAGTTTTTAGATTGAAAATTGTGTTAAAATTCAAAAATATAAAAAAACCGCAAGTTCTGATGCTATCATTAACACTTTTTACGAAAATAATTATATTTTTTAGCAAAAATGTACCAATACAACATTTCAGAGAAAAGTCTCTCAATGCAACATTGTTTATAAACAATTTGTAGACTAATCAACAAGGCTACTCTGTTACTTATGTATACATACATGTATATAATGTTATATTGTTGCTTAAGAACATTCTGTAGAACTTGGATTTCTACATGCAGTGCTAATAGACTTAGCTAAAAAAAAATAAATAAATATGTGGCACTTAAAGGACCGAAGGACTCATTGGCCGAGCTTCTCTTCTATTACTGTTGTGCGTGTTAAATTTTGGACAGTATTAGAAAAATCTTCTAAAAGAACTATGTTACAAACCTCAGCAAAAGTGATGTCACAAGCATTCTGCCATTCGGAACCGGCTAAAATAAGTAGGTCCCTTCTAATACTGTCCAATAGATTTAGCTAGTCGACTTAATACTTCAAATTATCTAAGGTTGTACATACAGTAAGGAAGACGAAGCTGATAAACCGTATACGCAAAAAAAACAAGTGATATTAACTTAGATCTCAATTAGCTTCTTTTCGTTATATACATTCCCAGTTGTTAACACGTGCACAGTTTTTCATATTCCTTTCCATCTTTGCTTTACATCTTTATTCAGTAATTAATAAAATTATGGATGGTTGAACCATTGGTAGGCATATGACTACCATGAAGATTTTCCTAGGCAATTTCAGTACTGGGAGTAGAAAAATAGATGATATGCTGCTGAAAGCGATTTCGCTTTGCAATATATAACCATTGAGCATCTGGTTTTCTTTATTCGGGGAAATACAATTGTAATCGTTTTCGATATATTTTCAGGATAATAAGACATCTTAGTGTCTGAGATGTATAAAAATTTCTCAGAGCATCGATCACAACATCACAAAAAAAAAAAACAAAAACTACTATAAAATAAAATTAGTTTCAACATTTCCGAAACTAATACACCACCACATACAATCCCAATAATGGATAATCAAATTGTCTAACAATTATTAGACTATACGATGCTCATTTGGGCACATTACTATGCTAGAATTGATTTTATAGCATATTTTAATATAAAGTAGCAGTAGCTACGTAGATATGATACTAATGTAAATGTATATGTGTAAAGGGCAAAAAGAACATGAAACCAAGTTGAAGGACACTCGAATGCAAAGTGTTATGGATAGAGTCACGGTACGATATATAAAGAGTACGTGTGTGAGACATGGACGATTAAGGACACGTACAACATTGAAATTAATGAAACCTTATGTAGAACAATGGTATATTATTAACGCTATAATATAGTGATATAGTGATATAGTCTACGATATAAAACTGAAAATAAAAACAACACCAATTTTGTGTTTACTCGAAATCTATATTTATCTAAATATTATATTATTCAAGGCGTATTATAACACATTTTGGGACAAAGTCACAGAGACAGAGAGTATGTATGAGAAAAATCACTAAATAAATATGGAAATGGAATTGTTTGTATTTGTGTAAATAATTTGTTGTTATGATTAGAATTTGGTATCTATTTGGTATTAGGAATTGGAATTTTCGTTTCAATACAAACAACACAGTCATCAGTGGCTAGTATAGGTGTAGGCATGTTTTTGTGTGTGTATGTGTCTGTGTGTGTGTGTGTGTGTGTGTGTTATATGTAGCAATCATTTGCTATGGAATAATTTTGTATAAAACAGATTATATCTATTTTCCATATGGCATATGTTTGTATTTGTGATAGCAAAAGGTATATAAGATTAAATCGATTAGAAGTGACATTCAACTAATACCAAATGTTACAATATTAGTTAGAATTATTGGTTAATAATACCATATATGCGACACTATAAAGGTCAATATATGCGCATGAATAAATACACTTGATATTTCATATAAAAATGTTATTTGATCTATTTCTAGTGCATGAAATGACGAAATGACCATTTCAAATTTAAATTAATAATTTGTAAATTACTATACGATGATTTACGTATTTCACTGAATTATTGATACTATTTGTAAATATTTAAATCACAATTTCTTGTTTATGTTAATTTTTGAATTTATCTTGAAATGGCATACTTTTATAAGGCGATTTTGTATGGCTTGCCCGTTATTCACTTGCAGGCAACTGAACATTGTAAACAAGAGCCAATGAATATCTAAAAAAAATATATATATACTATCGACTTGCTCGACCCAGGATTTCAATCGTGGACCATACATCGTGTAGTCTGAAATATAGCAGTAAACAATTTAATATCATATTCCATGTATATGACTAGTTAGCATAAACTCCCCAATGTATAATTTACTTTATTATTCCACTGTTAAAATATGCCATTAAATAATAATACAACGATGACTGTATGTTGTATATATTTCTGTATACCGCTATTCACATTAATATAATATGCATCTGTGTACTGTAAAAAAAAAAATTAAAAACAAAAAAAAAAAAAAGTAAAAAAAAAAATTGAAAAAGTAACCCAACATAATAAAAGCTAAATAAAAATATATATATTTTTTTTTTTAAATCATACAATACAAAAATATATGCACGCACACATAAGCTACATATTATATATGGACTCGTGTGCATATGTATAGTACTCGTATATAGGCACATATGTATAACTATATCATATGGGGACTAAACAATGCAGCATTGAGCACACAAAATGGTAAACAATAGCAATAGTATAGAATAAGACAAAAAGAAGAATTTTAACAAGAAATAATAATAAAATAATAACACCGAAAATTGTATTAATTTATCACAATACTTATATCTTATGTGTAAATGTGCTTAGAGTTTTTTTGTTTGTTTTGGCTTTCAACAACACCTACTACCTAACAACAGACTCCTTCGGAAGGAATGCATTCGAGTAAATGTTTGCATAAAAATTCAACAATTTTATATTTTATATAAATCAACAACAAAGTAGTTAAGATAATACTTAAATATTTGCTAGTACAAAGTGTGAGTCTAATAGAACTTTTGTAGTCATTGTAAAAGTGGTAGATAGCAGATTAAGTATAAAATTTAAGTACTGCATACATAATCGTATATATTGTAGAACAATATAAAACAATAATAATCAGTACGCAATGCTCTTTTTGTTGCACATGTTCTAGCGGATATAGTGGAAAAACGAAAATTAAAGTTTGAATCCGATAATAAATATTACTACATATTTGTATTGCCATTTAGACTAGAAAAAACGACTTCTTGTGTTTACATATGTATATGTAAAATTTGACTAGTATGCACGAATCTGTTAGTATACAATAATGATAATTTGGATGAATATTTCATAAACATATATTTTAATACGAAAATCTATTTATTACTGAGAGCTTTTTAACATATCTACCCCCAATTAAAGGTTCTTACTAATTCAAAGCATTTTAAGAAACAACTTTTGAAAAGGATAAAACACTTTAGAGAGCCAAAGAATTTTCAGATTTTCTAAAAACAACATATTCATAATAATAAAACACCTAAAAGGAGTATTTTTGTGTATTCACAAGGTGTACAAGCTTAAATCCGCTGTTTGCTCATAGATGTCGTTAGTGAGCATATTGAGCTATTATCCACTGTGCATCCTTTTTTTTATGAGCTCGACACCTGTTTACATCAATAAGTAAACATCATCAGTGATTTCATACAACAACATACATTTTTCCTCGTATAATCATGTCTAGTATCGTGCCAGAAAAAGAGCATATGCGGGAAGCTCTACTTTTTTGCTTCAATTTGAGGAAATCTGCTACTGAGTCGCATCGAATGCTTATGGAGACAGTGCGCTATCGGAAACCACTTGCAGAGACTGGTTTCGTCGGTTCAAAGAAGGCCATTTGGACTTGAGTGACAAGAAGCGTGAAAATAGACCCATATAAGTTGAAGACCATGATTTGCAGGCTCTTTTGGATGAGGACGATACCCAATCGCAAAAAATGCTTGCCGAACAGTTAGGTGTTACTCAACAAGCCATTTCCATACGTTTACGAGCCATGGGGAAGGTTCAAAAAATTGGAAAATGGGTACCCCATAAATTGAACGATAGGCAGATAGAGCGACGCCAAAACACATGCGAAATCTTGCTTGCTGAGCAAAAAAGAACGTCGTTCCTGCATCCTGTGGTGATTTGCGATGAAAAGTAGATATACTTTGAGGATCCTAAACGAAAAAAATCGTGGGTCGATCCCGGCCAACCAGCAACTTCTTGTCCAAGACCAAATCGCTTTGGACGCAAGACGATGATGTACGTTTGGTGGGATCAAATAATTTGAATAAATTAATTTTTGGCTTTATATGAAAAAAAAAAATGTGGTTTTTTTTACCGAAAAACAGCGGATTTAAGCTTGTACACCTGGTAGTTCACAAGAGTTACAATATCCGGTCACTATTCGTTCAGAGAAAATTATAGAATGCTCTTGGTAGCCAATTGATAAATAGATTCTCTTCACCAACGAAATATCCAAGAATTTTAAAAGAACTTTTGCACAATTTTTTGCAATTTCATAATTTGCATAAACAAAATTTACACCTTCCTTGACATGAGTGATATTTTTGGCATTAAATTTCTATTGGAAACTATGATGTTGCCAAAAAAAAAGCATCTTCTATACACATAAACTTTCAAAATGCACCAATTTATATAATCAACAATATTGAAATACCACTTATTCCTATACTATATACATGTATGTATACATTTAAGCAAATTTATAAAATTCTTTTACCACCACTAATATTCTTCTCATACAAATATAATGATATTATAAGAAAAAAATCTATGTAAATAGTTTGAAAATTTTTATTCTTATATTTATGATCATTATTGTTCCTGTTGCTATTGTTATTATGTTCAATCTTAAGTATTTGGGTTGGTTAGTTGTTGTCCCCTTTATCATATTTCTTTATATAAAAAAAAAATATACGTATTCTTTGTGAATTTTTTTTAAGCATAAAAAACACACACACACACAGAGAATAAAATGAAAAAGAGTGAAAAGAAAAAACAAAATGATATGATATGTCTTGTTGCTGTCATTTATAATGGTTTTAATAAAAATGAAAATGAAAATGAAAAATCAAATAAAATCTTCATAGTTTACTTCACCATCTCTGAAGCAACAGAAGCAACTGCAACCACAAACAAACAAACATAGTTATAACTTTAGTCTTATCTTTTTATTCTTTAACATCATCATTAAGATTTGAAGACTGCAATCAGAAATTCTACTACTACTACTACTACTACAACTACTGGTGATGCTGATGATACCGCTATATTATTAGTACTACTTCATCTGATGCTGTAGCAGAATCTCCGTCATTACTTCTTCTCAGTCTTCGTTATTTTTTCATATTTTTTTTTTTGTATTTCATTTTACCATCCTCATTCATTTATAAGTTCGTTTGCCAGTGCAGTTTCGGGAAACTTCAGTCGTGCACTAAACTACCACAAAAGGACACTAAAGATAATAACAGTACTATCATACTGCTTACCATAAGAGCGACAAGAAATAAAAAATATGCAATAACATCAAGAAAAATATGATGAAAATTATTGTGGGGGAGGGGGTGAAAAAAATGCACAAAAATTCTGAAAAATATATGATAAGTGATAGAAGTAGGAAAATACAGAGCTGAGAAAATATTATAGCAGAAAGTTCGTCACTTATTCTACCTAAGAAATGTAGAATAATTCTGAAATTAAATGCTGTGTATGACCATAAAAAGAATTATCAGCTTTATTTGAAATTTTTTTTTTATGAAAAATATAATTTATATAGTTTCTTATTTCCATAGAATTAGATTTTGGCTTGATTCTGACAAAAAAGGCTTTAATAAACGTTTCACCGAATTATGTTTCGAGGATGCTCTATGGAGGCTGGTACAAAAACCACGAGAAATTGCACATAATAAAGGTAATATGACCGAACTAGTTCTTATGGGGACTAACTACAGCCGAAGCTGTACCGACTAACATTAATCGGAGTTCATAATATTAATCTTCTAATAGAATGACTAATTTAGACAATCACTTTAATTTCAATTATTACAATTATATTTTTGGCTTGAAAAAAAAAAAAGTGGCAACAAAATTTCCACTTGCAATTCTCATTAAATTTTTATATAAAAAAAAATTCTTTCTTTTGTATTTTATTTTCACATCCTCATGTTGCCATCATTCGTTGTCGCCTTTATACTCATCATTAATTTTTCACATTTTATTTATTATAATTTTCATTTGCATACTTTTCGTTTTTCATCTACTTTATCTAATTCTTCTTTTTCTTGTATATATGTACTTGTTCATTTTCAGTTTCATATTTCTTGACCTATAATTTGTACGAGTAAGAGTACGAGTATTAAAGAAAAGTCGCACGACGCATTGTATTTATGTATGTATAAAAAAAAATAAATATGTGGCACTTAAAGCCCCAAAGGGCTCATTGGCCGAGCTTCTCTTCTATTACTGTTGTGCGTCTTAAATTTTGGACAGTATTAGAATGGACCTACTTATTTTAGCCGGTTCCGAACGGCAGAACACTTGTGACATCACTTTTTCTGAGCTTTGTCACAGAGTTCTTTTTAGAAGCTTTTTCATGGCAAGTTGTTACTGTCGGAAGAATTGCCAATTGCTTGCCGACAGGTGGGTACCATTCGAAAGAAAAATCTTTTCGATATAAAATTTGTTATGCATCAGCCGGGTATTGAACCACGACCTACAGATCAGAAGGCGAACACACTAACCACTGAGCTACGGCACCCATGTATGTATGTATGTATGTATGTATTATATGATACTTTTTCATATTAAAAAATAATTATATATTTTCTTCTTCATAATATCTTCTTCGGTGACTTTTACTACTGTTACATTGTTGTTGTTGTTGTGTGTTTGTGTATTAATTAACATATTTTAAAATTGTTTGTTGTCATCGTTGTCACGATTTTCTACATCATCATCATCATTATTATCTTCATGATCATTATTACCATTGTTGTTGTTATTGTTAACATAATATTATCAAGGATTATAAAATTTTATTTTATGTTTCTATATATACTGGCCTTTGCTCCCCTTTAGTGTTACACCTACACTGGCTACGTAATACTACCCTACTACAACATATAGTAGCTAATCATTATCTTGATACTAGAGACCACTAATATTATTATTATTATTATGTACCACTGCCACCTATGTACTACCAGTTTAGATATATATGTACGAACAAAAATTTATATGTACTCTCGACCTAAAATGTATCCAAAAAATTAAGGCATTTCTGTGGTATTATCAAGTGCCAATTAAATTTTCTTCTTGCTCTCAAGTCAAATCAAAACAAGTGTATATTTGTATTATGTATGGCTTTAATGCATTATTTTATGTTTTTCATATCCCTGTGTGTCTGTGTTTGTACACGAATTTCAGTAAGATTTTATTTACTTGTATTTGGTTTCATATTATAAGTAACAAAATATACGAGTATATTTGACTATGTACTACAAGAGGATAGATAGATAGTACGTGCGCTAGCTATACGCTGATGATAGCACTGTGCAAAGTTATAAAATAAACATTAATGTGTCCATCACCACCAAACAACATGAACATCATCATCATCATCATGATCATGGTCCAATGCTCGACAAAGGATTTTAATTTTAAAGTGTGAAATTTTAATTAAGCTACTTTTATTGTTGTTGTTGTTCTTGTTGTTGTTGTTCTTGTCGGTATGAGCATTTGATGTGATACAGTGCGGTCGTTTGGTCGTATGGTATCGTCTCATGCTTCGCAAAGGTAATATTTAATGTTATGTTTAATTAAGCAAACACTCTGGTAACTTGAACATTAGTTGTCATTGTTGTTGTTGTTGTTGTTGTGCTATTTTTGATACTTGCCATACATTCTTGTTGATATTTTACATTTTAATAGATAAATGTATAAGAGAGTACTTGTACGTATAGTATTCACATTGTTGGCATCATATTTTCAATTTAATCAAAAATTGTAAACGCTTAATGGAAAATGTAGAAAGGTTTATGATGATACATAGTACATACATATAAAGTATGTGCTCATTACAAAATATCCTTATAGCTCATTTTACAATTGACTTTCAGCAGTATACGAGTATACTGCGTTCGTTATGTTCGAAATTGGTATGAAAAGTTTATAGATGCCATAGTAATATGGTAGATAGATCCAAGCCTTGAAAAATATTTAGGCAATAATAAAATAAGCAATTATCACGACAGTTGCTAGTGTTTTGGAATAAAGCTTGAGAAATAATGACGTTACAAATTCCAGTAACAAACATTTGCTATGAATAGGCTACCGAAAGATGTCTATAAGAACAAAGTCTTACCATATCTATTTCTTTAAAAAAAAATACGATTCTTTTGGCATAAAATTGCAATTTTTTACAAAAGATATTATTTGTTATTATGACATCTGCACTTTATATTTAAATAATTTTATATTTTTCATTCTTTCGCCATCTTTTTAAAATAACACCATCTAATTTAATCTATTCACAAATGCGCATTTTTCATTGCAACATACACACAGACACACATACACAATATACAAATGCTAATACATAAAGTTATCATATATTGAGACCACAATATTATCAAATACAAATACCAACCATAAGCATGTCACTAAACTATCAGCATGCTAGTATGCAAGAAGAACATTGAACAAGTCACGTTTTCATCACGCACGTGCAACAACATATATAGTACATGCATGCACGTATTTATCAATGAGTATATGACATAGAAAATACTATATAATAATAAGGAGAAAATTATGATAAAAAAAAGAAGGGTTCTCTTTTTTTTTTTTTCATTAGTACTTCTTTACATTTTCCCCATGGTATACATATATGCTACTTTACATGTTAACCATCAGAATTGCATATTTAAATATTCAATACATACACATATAACGACTAGTATATGCAATAATAATGAGTATTTAAGAAATTTTAAAAATTATCTTCTATTATTCGCAGTGATTTGAATCAAAGTGAAATAAAATAAAATTCTCTAATAAAATTTATACATAACTACTTATGTTCAAAGAGAGAGAGAGAGAGAGAGAGCAAATATTGTAAAAGCACGAAATATAGTTTCATTGCAATTTCTCGTTTACAAAATCTGCTAGGTGAAATGTATATTCACGATACGATTTCTATAGGAAAACTGCATAATATTGTATAGTTTTAGAAATATATGGGATAGATACAATAAAATATTGTACAACAATATTATTATTAAAATAAAGCAATTTTATTATAGAAAATCTGTCACCATTGTGTAATTTTAGAAAAAAATATTATCCACCCTCCTAATAATTTTCCCAACAAAAAATTTATGCAGAGACCTTACAAATTTTAGATCATGATTAATTATGCTCATTAAGGTGGATCGGCCCACATGCAAAAAAAAAAAAAAACAATTAAAAACCTCGTCCGTAGTTTGAAAGATAATTTTAAAAGGTTATAAGGAAAATTTTTCTTTTAACCCTTATTGAACCGCAAAAAATTATTTTTCATCATAGCACAATTTTTAATTGTCCGACTTGAAAAAATTATATCTTTTTGAAAAGGAAAAAAAACATTTTTTTAAACACTTTAAAACAGCCACAATGTCTTTTTTTTTCGTCATAGCTCAGTTGTCAATGTGCGATTTAAAAAAAAAAATATATATACAATAACTTTTTGAAAAGGTCTGAGGGAAGGTCCCAAGTCCTTAATATGGTTTCGACTATGAACGAACCCCTAAAAAGTGATAGAGAAAATTTTGATTGGAGGGGTAGAATCAGGGAAATAGTATTTAATTTTTTAAGAGGTTAGATCAATGTCAAAGTCATACTAAGGAATTGTAACCCTCCCTCAGACTTTTTCAAAAAGTTATAATTTTTTAAAATCCGTCATTGAGAACTGAGCTATGGTAAAAAAAAAACACTGTGGCGATTCTAAAAGGTTAAGGAAAAAAATTTGGTTTTTTTTTTTTGAGAATTTTTCCATATAGACTTTCAAAATTATTCAAAATTGGAATGAAATTATGAAACTTTTTACGTGATGCACCCCCTAATAATCATTTCTGTAAAAACTCCAATTTTTAGAGGTTTTCTGAAAACGGTTATGACATTTACCGTTAAATGTGAAATATATTTCACGTCAATTTTTAGTCGGTTACCGAAATTTTCGTATTAAAGAGACAGACACTTTATATACCGTCATCATATAGGAGATAAATTTTATTCATTGGCAAACAACAAACCAAACATCTAAAGAAACTTACAATAACCTTACCCACGTAAGTCTTTGGTTTGGAAAAATCTTGCGAAATTGCCCTAGTTGTTACACAGAGAATCAGAGTCATGAATTTAATGCGCTCAATTATTTCCATATCATTATTAAGTTAGACGGATAGTGTTGTTGTTGCTTTCAATCTCAACGCTCTATATAACATCAGGCTAACTTTTAGAATTTTTTTTTTTTTTTTTTGAGTATGTAGTTCAGATTTTTTCAGCGAAATCATGTAGACCAGTGCCGGCCACACGTAAACTAAAATATTAGCATAAGAGTGTGTTTTAGTGTGTGTATGTGTGCTTGTACAGTGGCTTAATAAAACCTGTGAACTATGTATTGACGAGCAAGTTTTGCAGCATATTGTTTTGTGTTCACTTTTCACTGTTTCTGATAGTAGTGGCAATTTAGCACGCACAGGATAAAATATGTGTAAAATTTACTATGAATTATTATAAAATGAAGAAAGAGTTGGACACAATTTTTAAATAAATTCTAATATTAAATCACGAAAAATTAGGAATTAAAGACTTAAGGATAACTTTCGATCAAATTATGTATATACGAATCCAAAAATAAAATGAAATGCATGAAAACTTATTAAGAAATAATGTAATACTTTGCAAATATATACATAATTACATACTATCATACAAAAGTTATAATAAAATATATATAAAAAAAATCTCCTTACAGTCGGCTGGGGCCGACCAAACTATACCCTGCATATGTAGATTTATATATAAAAAGTTTACTCGAATATCCAACTTTTCTTTTATTTCCACTTTTCGAGAAACAATTTTTGCATATACTACTAATTTACACCCGAAATATGGTTGACTTTGACGAAGTAAAAGGATTTTAAGATAATTCCGAGGCTTAGTATGGGAGCTATATAAAAAGTGGGCTTGGCTTACCACTTTCTAGTAAATCCAATTAATTTTTCAATGTTAATCCACACCTTAAATTTGGTGTCCTACGTTGAATAGTTTCTAAGTTATGGTGGTTATCATTTTTGTTTAATTTCCTCAACTTTGTATGGGAGCCCCAATAAGAAGTGGGCGTGGTACGCTGATTTTTCGCCAGATTATTTCCGACTACCATATTAACCTAAGTGTTAATTATGATTGTTCTAGACAGAAGGATACAGAAGTTACAGCTATTTCAATTTAAAAGAAATTCGGTCATTTTGTATGGCGGCTACTATCAACAGTGGGAGTGGCGCGTCCATTTCCTGTGAGTCTAGTTGCTCCTACAATACTAATCAATACCTTAAATCTCGTTCTTTTACGCTAAATGGTTTATAAGTTATGGCGCTTAAAAGTTTTAGTTTAATTCCCTTGACTTTGTATGGGAGACCCATGAAGGAGTGGGCGTGGCACACTGATTTTCTGCCAGATTATTTCCGACTACGATATTAATTTAAGTGTCCATTATGATTATTCTAGACAGAAGATTGCCGAAGTTACAGCTGTTTCAATTTAAAATTTGTATATGGGCTACGATAAACAGTGGGCGTGGTACGCCCATTTCCTGTTAGTTTAATTGCTCGTACAATACTAATCCATACCTTAAATCTCGTTGTCCTAGGCTAAATGGTTTGTAAGCTATGGAGCTTAAAATTTTAGTTTAATTCCCTCGACTTTGTATGGGAGACCCATGAAGGAGTAGGCCTGGCACACTGATTTTCTGCCAGATTATTTCCGAATACGATATTAATTTAAGTGTCAATTATAATTATTCTAGACACAAGATTGCCGAAGTTACAGCTGTTTCAATTTAAAAGAAGTACAGACACTTTGTATGAGAGCTACGCTAAAAAGTAGGCGTGCCTCAACCAGTTTTCGCGGGATTATATAGTAGTATAATATAAGTCTATGTCCCAAATATTGTTGTCCCAAGTGGTATATTATGTGAGTTATAGCAAGTTAAAGATTTTGAAAATTTCGAGGTTAGTCGCTTTGAATGCTTGGTGTGGGCGTGGTTATTGACCGATCATGCCCAATATCAATCCCCTCCGTACCCTTGGATCATAGATTACTCATGCCAAATTTCACCGAAATAGCTCAATATTTACTCAAGTTATCGTGCGAACCAGCCAGGTGACAGACAGACGGACGGACGGACGGACGGACGGACGGACATCGTTAAATCGAAAATTTAATCGACGCTGATCACGAATATATATCTATGTCTATATCTCCGGAGATTCCTTCACGGACGGACGGACGGACGGACGGACATCGTTAAATCGAAAATTTAATCGACGCTGATCACGAATATATATCTATGTCTATATCTCCGGAGATTCCTTCAAGTGGACACAAACATCTGACCGAAATGAATATACCATGCATATTGCATTATGCAGGGTATAAAAAAAACTAAATAATGAAATTTCAAATTAAATATAAATTCCTCTCACTTACCTTATAAAATGCAAATGATTAAAATCACACATACGACAAACGTTGACAGAAGTGACAAATATCGACAACAGCGTTATATTTAATTTTTTTTTTTTTCGAAATGTTGAAATGTTGAATTTAATTTGGAGAATTTCTCGATGAAATTGATGTCACGTAGAAAAGTGAAAGGGCCCGTTGTTAACGTCGTCGTCGTCGTCGTCGTTGTCGTTGTCGTCAATAAGACAAATAAACGAACGTAGTAGAGACGCACACACAAAACAAAACGAAATATGTATATAAAAACAATACACACGCACTCAAATTGACTCGATAAAATAATAATAATAATAATAATAATAATGAATATACCCAATATATATGTATTTGTATTTATATAATGCCAGATATCGAATAATCAACGAACGAACTTGTGCAAATCCAAAATTAAAAGCAATTTACACTGAGGCACTCACAAGAGAGAACAAAACGAAAAAAAAACCAACAAAATACACATATTTTAGACGATTTTGGGAAATATTCTATGTTGCGCGCCACCATATACAAGACGAGATCTTATTTCGAACGCCGCGTGAGAATGTTCTTAAAGAACTACTACACAACAAATTATGTAAATGAATTATTCTATGAATTTTCTTATTTCTTTAGCGCCTTATTGCTAATTTTTATAATTTCTTTTATTTTTTTCTTATAATTTTTATTTTATATTTTTATTTATCACGATTTATTATACGTTTTTTTTATTTTTATTTTATTTTTTGCCAAAATTAACGCAACGCACGTTTTTCACCAGCACGTCGCACACAAACCGCTAATTCACGTCGTCGTCGTCGTCGTCGTCGTTGCGTTGTTGTCGTATGCAGAATATAAAATCAATCAGTGAAGGAGAATGAGAAAAATCGTACTAAATTATATGTCGGGCAAATAAACAATTTCGAATTTATAGTCTTTTTTCGATTGCCTATACTATTGAAGCTTACGCACTCCCTGTTGGCTGTTGTTTTATATGTTACCACGATATTAAGCACGATTGAATTGAATTGATGCGACACAGCAAGAGTCGTTTTGTTCGTTGACAAGGTGTAAAAAATTGAAGATAAATTTTATGAAGAAATCAAAATTGAAAAATGTCAGAATAATGGCAATTTGAAGCTTATTGACAGATGTAAAAATATATGTATGTATTGGAATATTTCTATTATTATTTATTTGACTTTAGTTTCTTTATTATGTTTTGTTTTTGGTTTTTTTTTATTTTTTCTATTTATTATTTTTTGTCATTATTATTGAAAGTCACTTTCGTTATGATTGTTTTTTTTTTTTGTTATGCTTCACTTTTTCTTGATATTCACAATGGACATTTTTGGTTCTCCGTTTTATTGAATTATCTCATTCACAATACACAATGCACACATTTAAAATTTCTTTTATTCCGTTATTTAGTTTCAGAAAATGTTTGTTTCTTTCTTTTTTTTTTCATACAAATTTAAACTTTTATTGTATTCCAAGGTCCCAGCTAAAGATGTTGCAGAAATCTGTAAATAAGAAATATATATTTTTTTTAAATACACATTATGGAAGTAAAATAGAAAACATCAAAATCAAAAGCATAATTTCGAATTTGGGATATTTCAATAAAAACTCTGTTAAATGTGTTTTACAATATTTTAGATATTTGGCACTTATTACTTCTGCAAAAGGAATAATTTAGGGTCGGAAACTTGTGGCGAAAAGTGGAAAAATCTTATACATCAGAATAGCCAATTTATCGTTGATTAAACTTTGTTCTATATATATGACGCCACAAATGAGTCATAACTTTTCAGACAACATAAAAAAATGTCGGTAAAATTTTCTTAAAAACCAAATATACCACAGGAATACTATTTAATGATTGAAAAATAGCAACAGCAACACCAAATTAATTAAATTATACTAAGCTCTAAGAAATCTAGTCTACATATATTTTCTTATATAATTTTTTTAAAATATATTTTGTATTTCTATATAATTTATAATTTTAAAAAGTTTATTTATTATTTAAATTCTTATCATCAATTCTCAGAAATCTTATTGAATATAATTTCTTTGAATTCATTATAACACTCATATGCTACAATATGAATAAAAAACCAACACTGATACTGATATAATGGGTGATTCATTCAAAAGTTCCTATTGTTGTTAAAAATTTGCAAAAAAAAACATATATAAATTCAGAAAGATAATTCAATGTTGATGGGTAATATTTATTATCATACAGAAAAACCTTGTTTTTATTTCTTTTTAATTTTTTTTTTTTCTCTCAAATCCATTCTGGGGTTTTCAAATTCGATGACGTGTTACCCCAAGGGAAAAAATTTCCTAGAAGCTGTGTTACGTCTTTCCCTGATAAAATGTCAAACAAAAATATCAGTGATAGTCTGATAGTTTGAACAGCTTGATCTGCCATTAAATGCCTACTGTAAAAAGTACATTCAAATGAATTACCCTATACATACATATATCATGTTTACTCTATGCATTTACACAACAATAAATTCAGTGAATTGTACTATTGTTGATGACCACATTAAAGATTGCTATCAATAATATAATTTTTTTTTTTTTTTTTGTTTATTATAAATATGCAATTACTCAACAACAACAACAACAACAAAAAAAGAAATTTAAATACCTATGGTATATATTTGTCTAATAAAATTTGTCAAAATATTATGAAAAATATATTTTCCACATAATTTACTCCCATCTCACGTTGCACAATTTATCATCATAAACGCCACCACCATTCATCATAGTTATATACTCTCACTTTTATTTTATGCTTCAATTATTTTTTGGATTTTTTTTTTTTTTTGGTAAATTGTATTATGTATTTTTCTCTTTTTCACCTCGACTATCAAAAATATAGAAGGAAAATAAATAGTAAGTAATACAATTCAAATAATAATAGTAGTAAAAATATACAGGTACATTAGAGTGTACCTCACATTTGGGACTTTCGAATTCATTAAACCACAAATTTTTACTCTTGACAGAATATTCTAATTTACAAAAATAAATGAAATAAATTTCATCAATTTACATTTCTTGCATTTTTATACATTTAGTTTTAGTTTTAACATTTCTCTGTAAATCATAGATATAGACGTCAGATATATGTCATGAGCGTTAACCAAATGAAATGAAATGAATGACCTCATTCTTGTCCTCATACGGTTGTAATTCAATAGAATATCGATAGCTAAACATTACATATTATTTCACTCTTCTCCATAGAATTAAGGACCACTCTAAAGTACTTACGTATGAATATATAGTATGTATGGTATTAAGTAACAACAATCACTTTCATTAAAATTATTGTTGCAACAAAAATTTTATATTTGATCAAATATGTGGAATATTTGTAGTGAATTAATCAAAAAATAAAAAATAAAAAAATAAAAAAATTTTTTTTTAATAAAATATAATTAAAACGAAGCGAAATATACGATATGTGTATAAATACTACCAAAAAGTAGAACACAACAATTTAAGAAAATTATGCAAAAAAAAAGATATGTTACCTAAAATCAAAAGTTAAGAAAGTTATTAAAACATGCAAAAGATAAGAAATAGTTAAAGAGTTAGAGTTCATGAAGACACGACAGAAATATAATAGTCACTTGCTACACTCGATAGCTGTATTATAATTGTGATTACTACTTATCGACTCAGAACTCGCCAAATCTTCCCGGAATTACGATCGTATGGCGCTCCCATCGTTCCAATTTGAGTTTAGGGTTTTTTTTTTTTTTTTTTTTGTTAATTTGATTCATCTGTTGTGGATATTCCCTCTAAATCTTAGCATCATAGCTTCACATTTGCAAAAGTTACATAGCCAAAAGTACATCTATCTCTGTGTGTGTAGGCGATTTTTTAACATTTTTAATCAATTTCATGCAAAAAAGAGACCATGTTGACATGATTTGCTATGATGAATCCGATCCCACATTTATCAAAAGGATCATTACTGGAGACGAGACGTGGGTTTATGAGTACGACGGAAAGAGACCAGAATTGTGGGTAGAAAACTCGTGGATTTTGCACCATGATAACGCACCGTCGCACAGTGCCATCATTATTCGTAATTTTTTGACGAAAAATGCAACAAATATCATCTAACAGCCACCGAATTTGGCTCCCTGATTTGGTTCCCAGTAACTTCTTTCTGTTCAATCGAGTTGAAAAACCATTACGGAGAACGCGTTTCAGCAGCCGAGAGGAAGTAATGGAAAAATCGCAGAAAGCACTGAGATAGATGTACTCTTGGCTGCGTAACCTTTGCAAATGTCAAGCTATGACGCTAAGATTTAGAGGGAATATCAACAACAGATGTACCAACTTAAGAGAAAAAAAACAGAACTCAAATTGGAACTATGGGAGCGCCACACGGTGGTTATTCCGAGAACTTTTTGATCAAGGTGGTATGTCTATAGGTTAGGTCTATAAGGCTAGGTAATGTCAAAATTATAAAACCTTCGAAGAACTTTGTATAAGTATTGCTGGTTTTTATTTTTCATTTCTTCCATTCATAGTCGATTTTAATTTGAAAAAAAAAGTTGACTTGGGTCTATTTGGTTTCGAGAAGGGTGCATTTGATTTAAAAGGAGTAGAATTTGAAAAAAAAATAAATTTAAATTGAAAATCATATATAGGACATTTATTTGAAAAAGTTCTTTATACCTGCAAAGCTTTAATTCACAAAAAGTCATAAGCTCAATACATTATGCACTGAGTTTCAAAATAGGCTTATATTTGATATGCAAAAATAAAAAATATGTTGCAACATAAAAACTTAATTAAATATACAATTTTCACACAGCTTATATTTGCACAATTCCAATTATTAAAATGAATATGCATTATTATGCATTTGTATTATTTGTTTTTTGGATTTTCATATAAAGTCCACTCATTTTATAATACAATCATGTTATACATGATTGTATTATTATACAGTATCAATAATTTAAGAAATCCGATTAAAATTGAAGTCAATCATTTGAAATAGAAAAAGAGAGATAGAGAGAGAAAGAAAATAATTACAAAAATATCAGAAAACCAAAAACTAAAAACTAAATTCATTTATAAATCTCTCAAAGTGAGAAAAAAAACTGCAATTGAAAGGTAATTTGATATGAAACTAGCGCATGACCTCGTATATATGATATTTAAATACATACATACATACATACAAACTCGAGTATATGATACAAATACATTCGATTAGTGTGTGTGTGTGTGTGTAGTCAACTTGATTTTAGAGTGGTTTTTGAGTGCATACACAGTGTACACACATATGTGTACTTAGCATGAGAAAACACATGTGAATTGCTCAGTTGGTCGTTAGTTGGTTGACTAACTGGCTGCCTGGCTGGCTGACTAGCTAGCTCACCGACTAACTAACTGATTGATTGAATGTCTACTTGAATGTGTTGTAAAGTAAATGACTTTTTTTTTTTTTTTGTGCCTTTTATTATTGTTATTATGTTTGCGGTGAGCATGTTTATAATTTTTTCCAAGTTTATATTCGTTTTTTTTTTCTGTTATTTGATGTGATTTTATTTCATACCTGTAATTAAGCCAAACTTATTGTCGTTATTATTATTTAAAACTTTCAGCTGTTATTAATCTAAAATACTATTTCATCAAGTAATAATTTTTTTATTATAATTTTCATTTGTTTTTCGTGTGAGAATTTAAACAAATTGTGAATGTTATTTTTTTATATTATATTTTTTTTTTATTTAATTTCATTTTGTTTTGAATATTACTCATATGGGAAGGTATCGTAGATGTAATAAGAGTTCAAGGTAAAAAAGTGTCTCATAAGTAACGAAAGTTATTCTACAATTGACCTGTATAACATAATCGTATATATTTACGACCCAGAGATAGGTGTGATAGATCCAATTTCTTTATATGTTCTCAAGACTGGGCAATGTTATTAGAAAACAATATGACCCATCTTTGGTTTTTGAAATCGGTGATATTTTGCTGATCCTAACGATGATGGACGATCGAATTAATTAATAATTTATATTGCAGATGATTTGTGCTTCTCTGTGCTTGACTGCTTTTTTGGCTAACGATTAGATTCTAAGGTTTGCCATGGTAAAGCTTATAAAAGAGCTCTGTGTAAAAGTTCAAAAAAAGTTATGTCGCAAGAGTTCTGCCGTTTGGAACCGTTTGAAATAAGTACGTCGCTTTGACCAAAGAACCCTTCGGAGCTTTTAAGTACCACATGTTTATTATTTTTTTAATCTTTTCTAATTAGGGCGTTACATCCAGAATTTGGCTAAAAATATTTTGAATTTTCAAATTGTGAAATTATTTTCGAAATGACATTATTCGCCGGTTCCATAAACACACTTTTTCCCATAGAAAAGAAGTGAAATATTTGAATACCGGCCAGTGTTCCACTTTCTTCGGAGTCATGAACTCTGGGTTGTAGAATTTTATCTATGAAAAAGAAATCGTTTTTGAACTGTATTTTTACTTTTGACTACAAAATACAAATTATTCCTAAAAACGCTTATTTTCTAAACAAAATACGAAAAATAAATTTTTGTAAATATCTACATTAGAGTGAGTTATTTATATATTTATACAATTACAAATAAAAATAATTATAGACATGCTTTTTTTTTATATTACAACAACAACAAAATTAACAAAGACACTAAACGTGAATTACACAAAATGCAATTTTATAAGAATTTCGGCGAGTGTTCATATTTAAAGTTGACTTTATTTATTACAGCAATAAGAAGTCTTCAAAGACATATGTCAATTCCTTTAGTCAGTCGAATTCGAAGAAATCTAGAAATGACTCAGTAATGTTAGCTCAAATCTTGTAACAATGCTTTTTTCATGGAAAATTTTTATTTTTCAACCAGTTAAAGTATCTCGTTAATGTCTCTCATATCTCTCTCTGTCTCTTAGCTTCAAAGTCCCGGGTGGACCATAACTTCACCATAAGTCTCTCGTATCTACTAAATGAACACCTCCTTTATTATTACCGAATTAGAATTCGATATAATTCGAATACATAATTCGATTCGCATGCATAATTTCATTTAGAAAATAATTATAAATAGTCTTTTATAGTCTTGAATGTTCACGTATCTGTGCGGAATATAGTCCCACAGTGTCAATTGACATCATCTTGGTGGTCGGAAACCCTCTCCTCTTCCTATCTCTTCCAGGGAGTGCTGAACGGTAATAACTGCCCTAATCCTTAACTGTCCTAATCCTTAAGGATGGAGTGGAGAGCTAAGGATAAGTAAACTTTAGCTCAAGGCTAAAGATGCCCACTGATTGACAGAGCCTATCCATAGTAAAGACGTGCCCATTCTTTATGCTTGAACTAACTCTTAGTTAATACTTTTCAATTGTTGAATTGTTTAATTTAGAAAATGAGGTCTACCGACACTCAAAACTCAAGCAATCACCTCACTATATCGATCTCACTGCAATACGGTCTCCGCCCCGAAACAGACTCCGGAATCTTCGTTTACTTCCTAGTTCTGGACCAAGGATTGCTACTTCAGACTCATTTTCGGAATCGGAACAGCATCAAAACTCAAGCAATCACCTCACTATATCGATCTCACTGCAATACGGTCTCCGCCCCGGAACAGACTCCGGAATCTTCGATTACTTCCTAGTTCTGGACCAAGGATTGCTACTTCAGACTCATTTTCGGAATCGGAACAACATCGAACGTCATAATTACAGCTTGACCTGCAACATTTTCAAAATGACCACGACGACCAAATATTGACTTGCTTTGGACGTAAAGTGATTTTTTATGAATAATTTGTGAATTTTTTTCCAATCCAAAAACAATGTTTATTAGCATAAACGCCAATTTCAAAATGTGTTTCAATTTTTTCTTTTTTGCCATTTCATATAAATGAGCTCATTCCTTATAAAATCATTACGGCGGCACAAACACACACACACACATACACACATACCGTCTTCATATCGTCCACTATGTATGCTGGATACTGCGGGTAAGGTACTGGAGCGGATTATATGCTCTAGACTGGAAAAATACACTGAAGGTGAAACAGGCCTTTCTGAATGGCAATATGGATTCAGGAAAAAGCGCAGTACTGTCGATGCGATTGAAAAAGTGTGTGAAATTGCAAAAAAAAGCAATGGAAGGGAAAAGATGGAGAGGGGGCAGTAAAGAATATTGTGCTGTTGTAACCCTAGATATCAAAAATGCTTTTAATTCAGCAAATTGGTCGTATACACTAAATGCTCTTCGAGGTATCCATGCACCGGCGTACTTGATTCGAATAATTACAAATTATTTTAAAAGTAGAACTTTGTACTATGACACAGAAGAAGGACCAAAGCAGTACAAGGTGACGGGTGGAGTACCGCAAGGTTCGGTACTGGGACCACTTCTCTGGAACATTATGTACGACGGTATACTTAAAATACAGATGCCGAAAGGAGTAAATATCATTGGGTATGCAGACGATATCGCTATCACGGTAGTTGCAAAAACTCTGCCGGAAGTAAAACGAAACGGTGAAGAAACAATTAAAAGTGTTAAACAGTGGCTTGAGTTAGCGAGACTAGATCTCGCGGATCATAAAACCGAAGCAGTGCGTGTTGGTAGCCACATCATATCATCCATGCCATACATTAAGTACTTGGGAGTCCTATTGGACCATAGGTTAAATTTTAAAGAACACCTCAAATATGCGGGTGTTAAAGCAGCAAAAGCAAGTGCGGCACTGTCGAGGCTCATGCCGAATATTGGTGGACCACGTCAACCGATTAGACATCTACTCACAGGTGTCAACACATCGATAGTAATGTACGCTGCACCCGTATGGGCTACAGCGACTAGTTGTAGCTCTTACATGAGAGGGATAACAGCTGCATACAGATTATCGTCCCTAAGAGTCTGTAGCGTATTTCGCACAGTCTCTAATGATGCAGCGAATGTAATCGCGTGCCGGTGTCCTATTGATATCATAGCGGCCCAAGCGAGGTCAATTCGTGATAATAAAAAACTACCGCAGGCTGAGCGGATAGAAGTAGAAAATATAATTAGCCATAGTGAGCGAGTATGGCAATATAGATGGGACGCATCGACTAAAGGGCGGTGGACACATACACTAATACCCAATATAAAAACTTGGATAGACAGGAAACATGGAGAGATACACTACCACCTGACCCAGTTCCTCAGTGGCCATGGATGCTTTAGAGAGTATTTGTATAGATGCAAACACGTTGATGACCCGTGGTGCCTATATTCCAAGCACGAAATTGAGAACGCACAACATGTGCTATTGAGGTGCGTCAGGTTTGAAGGCGAGCGCTCCCAGCTGGAACGGTTAATGCTACGGCCGCTAACACCGGAGGGACTTATCCGATGCATGCTCTCCTCGACAGAAGCATGGAACGCGTCAGCAGACATCATTACAAGAATGATGCAAAGATTGCGACGTGACGAACAGGCGGCACGTACAAGAAATAGCGGAGAGTGAAAACACTCAAATCCTGCCTTGCGAAGGAATGCCTTGATTGGTGGTACCGCAAGGATGAACAGGACAGTGATATCGGGGGAGGTGGTTTTAGTACGTAGGTACATATCGGGGCATAGCCCCAATGTGTGAATCGTGCATGCTGAATAGTACGGGCTACTCAGTATCTATGAAGATTTCCACCTTCCAGCGTATCGAAGCAAAAAAAAAAAAAAAACATACACACATACACATACACAAGTCAAAAGACAAGTGAAATGAACTACGAAAATCGATTTTACGAAAAAAATTAATACAATAAATCAAAAAAAAAAAAATAAAAAATTTCAAGTCATCAGCATTAATGATGTATTTAAATCAACAGCTTGTAGCAGTGTATTGTGAACATGATATAATATTGTATCATATAATACTTAAAAGCAATAATTAAAATCGTTAAATAAACGCATAACAACACTGAAAAGATCAACCGACAAAGCATAGAGAGTATGAAGCCAAAAGTATGGACACTAATAAATTCAGGTGAATTCCCCAAACGATGTAAAAAGCAATCAGACAACTCATCGCTCATATGCTGTTGCTGCTGCTCTTGCTGCTGTTGCTAATCAACCAAGTTAATAGGATAAACTATTCACAGACACAAACTCATATAAAATAGAAATAGATGATAATGATGATAAATATTGTATAAACACAAAGGCAACACAAATAATATGCTAATGAGTATGAGTATGAGTATGAGTTTATTGCTAATCATAAATTTCAATAAACGTGGTTTTACAAAAAAAAATCCAACGAAAGTGCAAACGATGAAGAGAAAGAAACAAAAATCAGAATACACAATTCAAAAACTTTGCCAAAATCAACAACAACAGCAACAACAATGGAATAGCAACATTTTTTGCGAATGGCGCTACAATGTGTGAGTTATTACATAAAAATCGAATGTGCACGAATAATATTGGCAACAATGATCATCATCATCATCATCATCATCATCATTGTTATTGTTTGTGTTAGTGCTGTCACAATATATATACATATATAGTGCAAGACAAAAACATGAAACAATGAAGTAATGTAACAAAGAAGCCAATGAGGCAACAATAACAAACCAACAATAGACAGACACCATCATCAATACAAAAAACAAATACTACATACCATACAACAACAACATAAATTAGCGTCATCATCATCATCATCATCATCATCATCATCATCATCATCATCATCATCATAAGCATAGCGTATGAGCGAGCGCCTATATAACCGATGCATATTTATGTACTCGTACTTACACGGTAATACCGGCAGTAATCACAAGTAGCTGTTGTTGCAACATTACAATTACAATTACAACAACAACGATAACAAATTTGCAACAAATAAACAAGAAGACGGGGAAGAAAAAGAAGAAACGCATACACACCGATCAAGAAAGAGTAGTGAAAACACATATGAAATATCAGTTAGCAGGAATTGCCAATAACTAATATGGCTAATTGTTTTGTTAGCTATTTGGCTATTTGGCACATATTGTATATAACATACATGCAGCTACTATGTAGTAAATAATACATATAAATACCACCATACATGCGTGATCACATCAATCTGTAACAGGTAGCAACATTTCGCGTGCGCTATAGAAATTTAAGTGTGTAATATTTTTTTCTGTTTTCTTTAATTTTTTTTTTTTTTTCTTTTTTTGCCACAATTACACAATAAAATTTATGATATTTATTCATTTCAAAGTATATTTGTATGTGCGATATCTATTTTATTCTTGATATTATTCATTAATATGAGATTTTTTTTTATATAATTATAAGTCATTTAATAAGCAATTTAATAAAATGATTCATTGCTTTTTTTTTTATTCATATTTTAAATAAAACAAAAAAAAAACAAATTTTCTAAACAAAACTGCCTTTTTATTATACCAACCTGTTATGTACAATTTTTCCCATAGATAAATTAGTCACACTAATTAGAATTGCTTAAAGTGCTAATTTATATTTCTTTCTCTGTGTTAGTTTTATCTCTATTTTTATCAACTATCACTTTTATGTTGTGATATTTTATTTAGTGTATTTCAAAACTTTCCATATTAGTGTACTGGTAATCGAAGCTATAAAATCAAGTCAACACTAATGTTGTTGTTTGTTAATGAAATGACGCTACCAAAGTGTCAAAATAATTTTGAAGGCACAGACCTTAAAATTCACTCATTTGTACGTGTGTCAGTTGATCGTGCCACCCTGTAATACTACTGAGCACCAGTTGGCGATATTTTTGAAGCACACTCTAGCATGGCTATTAACCTATTGTGTAGCCATTATATAATAATAGTTTTAATAATAATAATTATTATTATTATTTTTATTATTGTTATTATTATTATTAATTTTTTTTTATTTTTTTTTTTTTTGCTATTGTTATTTTAACTATTGTTATTTTATAACTATACACTAGCATTAGTAAAATTTGTAGAAGCAATTTAATATTCTTCCATTGACGCATTTTAATTAAATTGCATTTAATTAATTTTATTATTAACTGTTTACTTTTTTTTCTACTATTTATTTGCAACAAGGAAAAAACAATAAATTATGTTAAAAATAACGATAATTTTAGCTTATTTGTGTACAAAAAGCGTCAAGGGTAGAACCACAATCATATAAAAAGCGATAAATTAAATCTAAAATAAAGTGAGTGGAAAAAGAAAAAAAAAATATTTCCATCTAAATAAATTACTTTTTTTATATTTCATCATCATATGAAAGCCAATCTATGAATTTCTGCTGGAAATTTAACCATATTTTGTTCCAACGATGAAGCCCAAATCAAATTAAAATATCCATCGAAACATTGCACTGCTAGTAAAATCCATGTTAATAATGTTTTGGCATTAAGTTTCTTAGAAATAACATTTATTGTCCAATTTCACACACCCCAATCGTATTTTTCTTACAACAACACGAGTATGTAGCCCAAACCATAAAAAAAAGTTGTCTGTAAATTTCTTTTGACGACAAGCTGCTACTTAATTGCAATTTTTTTGCAATTATTTCTCGTATTCCAATTAATTAAGATGATTCTAGGTACACGAACTAGTGGTTCTGCTCCAAATAAATATTCAGACCATTTTCTTCATACATTTCATGGACTACATGCTGACTAAAGAAAGTAATGTGAAATATTCAAAAAGTTTTGGAAAATGGAAATGCATTTTTGACAAATCGGACAAATTTTCAATTTTTTATTCCGAAAATACAATTAATATGAGAATTTATAGCATAGAAATGTTCAAAAAGGCATTTTATTTGAATTAGGCTACATTTCATTCCAATTCGTCACATTGGCATATATAGGTGGTACAATTAATATGAGGGATTATAGCACAAACATGTTCGGAAAGGCATTTTAATTAACTTAGGCTACATTTCATTCGAAGGCCAAGTGGAAGAAATCTTAAGCATTTGCAAGATATTGGCTTCGATATGATGAAATGTAAAAAAAACGTTCAAACTTGGCCACAATATCCATAATACTGTTGCATTGGATTCGGGATAATTTTGCAATTCGTCACATTGGCATATATAGGTGGTACAATTAATATGAGGGTTTATAGCATAGAAATTTTCAGAAAGGCATTTAATTTAACTTAGGCTACATTTCATTCGAAGATCAAGTGGAAAAAATCTTAAGCATTATTGAAAATATTGGCCTTGATATGATTAAATGTAAAAAAAAAAATTAAAACTTGGCCACAATATCCCCAATACTGTTGCATTGGTTTCGGGATAATTTTGGAATTCGTCATATCAGTCTATAATGTGTAAGACTAATATTGAAAAATTGAAAAATTGAATACACAATACATATACGAGTACATATTTATATGAATAATGAAAATTACTTTCAACATGCAAAGCAAATATGTAATTAAAAGAACAACAACAACAAAAAATGTACAAAATTGAAAAATATATAAAAATAAATTCACTATCAGGAAACTCTAAAACTGACTACCCATAAAACATTAAATGAAACAAAATGAAAATAAATAATATAAATTACCAGTGAATAATATCGAGAAAATACAGTAAGTAACTAGCGCGTTAAGTGGAAGTAAAGCAGAAATAATTTACATAATAAATTCATAAATTCACTGCAATTACACATATAATTAGATGAAATTTATAATGTCAATTCATTTTAGTATGATAGTACTTATTAATATAATTCATAGATATTATTTTTTATTAGACAATTGCCGATAATGCTATGGTATTTTTGGATATTAGGCAATTTCCGATGAAATTTTAATTCAATATTTATTTTCTCCATAAATAATAAGAGCTTAACGTGAGAAGCCCATATTTTATGTGAAAACAATTTTTTATACCTTTTATATGGATTTCGTAGCATAAAAAAATGTAAAGGTCTCTCAATCATGTCTTTAACATTTTTTGATGCCCTAATGAGTAAAAATTGTTTTTCATCTTCAAATTATTTAAAAATTATTATTTCTTTCTCAATTCTAATTTCGTATTTTTTTTTTTCAGAAATATAAAGGTATTTAACCTCTACTACATTAAGCTAATATTAAAATTTGCTTGACATTTTCATAAAAAAATCATGAGATTTTAAATTAATTTTTTTTTTGTTTAAGTAAATTATTAAATTCAATAATTGAATTGAGAATTAAATAAATTGAAGAACACTGTTGCATATATTTTCCCCGGTCACTCAGTCATGTGATGCCCATTGTACCAATAACTTAGTCAACAATTCATTTATTTCCTGTAAGAAGTTAAATCTTAAAATTAAAAATTTGTAAAATTGCAATTAAAAAGCTAATTGTAAATATGGTAATTTTATTTTAAAAATATTAATTTGTTTTGGTACTATAATTTACAACTTTTCCAGCGAACAAATTAGTTATGATTTTTAAACTAGGAAACATTAAATTGTTGTCATTGGTTTACATTGGTACGGTCGGTAATAAGAAAATAAACAGCAGACAAATGGAGAGAATGCAAGAGAAGTGATACTAAAAAATATAAATTAGATCAACAAATTTTAATAGTTAGTTTTAGTTGTTCTGATTTTAATTTTTTTTTTTATTAAATTTTCAGTTCAAATTTGAATTTTAAAATTAATTTTTTATTTCTTTAGTTTTTGTTTCATGAGGCAATGTCTAGCCTTGCCACCATTTTAAGACAGCACATCAAAAATTTGTTACTGATATGCTTTTCGATTAAATTAATCATCTCCATTTAATGCTAAACATTTCAAGCTAAATAAATAATTATACAAAAGAGCTACATACAGTATTTGAAGTAAATAATTACTTCATTGCCACTTAATAGCTTATAATATGCCGAAGGTAAAAAAAAAATCTCAGATAATCCCATATGTTTAACTGATAATTAGTATTCACTAAGTAGTTTTACGCTAAATGCCAATTAAAGTCAAACAGGAATTATATTTACGTATACAGAGTTTGTTGCACATACGAGTACATACAATATATATAGAGAGACTCTGCTACTTTACAATTAAATCTATATTATGTGAAAACAACTGTGAAATAATCTAACCAAATAAGATTAATATCTTGTATGTTGTTTTATTGAATAATACAAAATTCCTTCTATTAACTAATGCAAGTATCAAGTAATTATTACGTTATTATCGAATGAGCGTGAAATAGTTATTGATAAAAATAAATAAAAACAAGAGAGAGAAGACTACAATATTTGTTAATCATATGTTTAATCATATTTAAAAATATATATAAGTACTTTTATACAGAAAATTTATAATTTATTTTAATTATATGCACTATTCTCTATAATAATAATACCAAAAATTCCCCAAAGGAAATACAAATTCTTTTAGCAAAGAAAAAAAAAACCAGTTGTTACGTAGTTGTTATTTTTCCTTCACACAAATACATACAAATTATATATATATTTTTGTTTGTATAATTTCATTTTGCGGTTATTTAATATATTGTATTATTACATATTTTTATTGTTGTATTTTTTTCTTCTTCTTCTTCTTCTTTAAACACATTAAATAATCATGCTGATTTCGTAGACATTTATTTATTAAGCTGATTATACTCCAATGCATATAAATATCATATCAAACATAATATTGAAAAATATTGAAAAAGAGACAGAGAGAGATAGTAAAAAATATGACAACAAGAAAAAACATTATTTAAATCTGAATGCGAAATCATAAAAATATAAAATACATAGCAACCATAATATAAAAATAATATATAATTATAATTATAAAAAAAAAAAAAAAAAACACAAAAGAAAAAGATTTATCAAGTAAGCAACAACAAAATCAATTTTTATATATTTCTTTTTTGTATTTCAATTTTTTTTTTTTTTTTTTTTTTTGTACTTTTTCTCTTATTCATTTATATACAGCTGCTAACCGGCTTGTTTGAATAAAATATGCAAATAATTATACCCAAAAAAAGAATCAGTTAACAACAGAATCAAATGTTTGCGATAAGAAAATCAACAAAAATGACAGACTAACATATATAATAGTTGAGACAACAAATGAATAATATTTACGTAAAAGAATTGCACAAAAAGGGAGCTGAAAAAATTAATTCAAATGAATTTTGTTGGAAGAGAATAAATGTTGTCAAAGAACCTCGCTAAGAAAAATTTTTTTTTTAAATTAATAAGTAAAAGTGTCCAAAAAATAATTCGTAAATAGCAAAATATTGGCGCAATGTATGTTAAGCTTAGGGAAGGCTCATTGTGATGTTATAATTTAACTCATCCACATTTCCAAATCACATTCAAAATAATTAAATATTTGTAGATTTCAATTATTTGGAGTTCTTAATTGAAAGTAATAAAATTTAGCTATATAACTTTAGCATATAGAGAATTTATCTTTATATATTTACAAAAATATCTAAATATTTAACAAATTAACAATTACGTCATAGAAAATCATTAACCGCTGAATTCACCTTAAAAATAAACACAGGCATTCATACACACACACACACACACACACACACGCGCGCACGCGAAGATAAAAATTTTAATATTATAAATCTTGAAAAGAGCGAAACAAAAGCAATAACATTAAAGAAATTAAATAAAAACTTGCACAATGCTAGTAAGCTTAAAAATAAATACACCTTTATACCCAAAGTAAATACGACAGATAGCAAGATAAAAAACGCAAAAAAAAAAAAAACAAACAAAAATTTAAGGAAAAATCCCCTTTGGGGAATGACAAGTTGAAAAATGTAAAAAAAAGAAGAAGAACAAGAAAGACAAATGAAAATATTTTTGAAGCAGCAACAACAATGACTGTGACTGTGGCTGCGTTTTCTAGAAAAATAAACAGACAAACAACAACAACAATAACAAATAATGATTAATTAAACCTGATGTAAATTGGTATGAGAAAGATGAGTTTAAAAAAAATAATAAACGATGAAATTTCAAATATTTCATGAGTAGGTACCTACCTACCTACCTACCTACCTATCTATTTACTTATAATTGTATATAACAATTATAATTGTAAGTAAGTTTTTCAAGATAATAACAAAAATACATGCCAGAATGTATGCCGGCATATATTTACCCATACAATTCTTCTTCTTCTAGTTATTCTACTTTGTCTACCTTTTGCATAAGACGATCGAATACTAAATGCTGTGGAAGTAAGCACAAATATTGAATTATATTTTACACGATGTGTAAGCTATACAATTTCAGCTTATTGTTTATGTTATTATTGAGCATATTGACAGTTCATAGTTCGATGTTATTATTGATATTTCCACTTAACTTCCACATATTTAATTTTTTTTTTTGAATTTGACTAAATTTATTTTATTAGAAACACATCTTTATAATATGTCTCATTATGGAGATTAGAATTTTTTTTTTTTTGCTCTTATCACAGTCTTTAGATTTTCCAATAAGTGTGTCTAGAGCAATTTTCATATATTCTTACACCTACTTAGAATCAGAAAACAGCAATAAACAAATGTAGAACCAAACGTAACATTTATTAATAATAACCGGGAGTTGTAGTCAAAAGATCAAATCCATTTTAGTTAAAAATTTTATTTATTTTATAATTATAGTATTTTAATTAAACTAAAACAATTTGTTAACTAAAATAGAGCTAACATAGAGTGATCCCATGAATCTCTAGTGCTTCATTTTTATCATACCCATCAACTATCAGATTATTATTACAACAGCAACAACAACAGATTATTACACAAAACAGCTGACAATCATCACAAACGTATTTATTTGATATGGAGGCTTTGATTTGTGTTAAATACACAACATCATCATGATTATAATCATAATTAAGCTCCTTATATAGAATAACCTTTTCTCTCTGTTGTTGACAGCATCATTCAAAAGCTCGTCAAATATTTCAAAATACATTTTATTCACATTGTTTATAATAATTAAAGTAATGTTTCACTTTTTAGGCTTCTTATGTAATAGCAAATATTATGGAACGAATTTCTATAGGCGAAGCTTTGGCCAAATTCAACGAAAACGTCACATTTCTTAATGTAAATGCTGACTGAGAAGGAAAATCTAATCAAACAGAGCAATATTGTTGTTGTTGTTGTAGAAGTAAGAATACAGAAATGTTTTTTGTTTTGTTCCCGTACAAAGCATTTTCGTATTCTGCCGAGTTGAATGGACCTTGGTCGACCACATGATCAAGTGCTTCCGGGACGTAGACCCGTTCAAATAGAAAAAAAGAGCAATATTGTTGTTGTTTTTGTTGTTGTAGAAGCAAGAATACAAAAATGATTTTTTTTTTGTTCCCGTACAAAGCATTTTCATATTCTGCTGAGTTGAATGGACCTTGGTCGACCACATGATCAAGTGCTTCCGGGACGTTGACCCGTCCATTCTTGGGAAACTATATTGTTATCAAAGAGAGGTAAAGTGACTCAAACGGTGATAACAGCAGGGAAGATTTTGCTATGCATTTGATGGAACTAAAAATAATAATGTACTATGAAGCCAAACACTAAAGTCGGACAACAATTGGACCATTCGAAGATACCAATTGAAGAAAGTTTTGAAATAAATGTAAAAATAATGGTTTTTTTTTTCTTGCCCTTTATTTATCTCTTTTTCTTTCCATTTTGATCATTTTTTCTCGAATCTGAATTTAGGAAAACATTTTTATTTAATCTTTTTGATATTAAGATGATGAGACCTTCATTCTTTGTATAGAATTAAATTCGCTATCGAATATTACTACAATTTTAAAAATAATCTAAAATATCAAGCCATCTATGAGGCAACTATTCAAAATTATTTACCAATTTCTACCAAGAGAGGGAATTACTTTAAAATTGACTATAACTATTAGCAGCTCGGCACAAATATTAGCTCATTAATCGAACAGTTTGAAAAATCAATTATATAAACGATCAACTCTAACCTCTCATTAAAAATCAAATTTAGCTTATTCCTTGAAAAATATACCAATATTATGCATTTATACCACATTAAATTAAATGTTTGAACAACTCTTTAATAGATATTATGAAAATAAATCAGCTTCATTATAAGAATTTAACAAATAAATATTCAAAATTAAGTACCAGCATCACCATCACCATCGTCATCACCACCACCATCATAATCACCAATAACGACGACAAGACAAGACAATACTCTCATTAAGTAACCACAATGTGAATAAAAAAAAATTACCAAACAAACCGACAACAACAACAACAACAATAAAATATCAAGGTAATGGCATATTGTAAAGCTACAACAACAACAACAACAACCATCACAATATTACAACAATGTTGACAATGTTGCTTATTACATATTTCATGTACCAAATAATACTATTACATGTATTGCTGGCATATTGATTGTTGGTCTGTTACACGAATGCCTGCTCTTGTGTATTGGTGTGTGTTTGTGGTGCTAAAGTCTACTTATAAAAGCTTAAGTACAGCCAAAACGAACGGGGCCAAAACGAGAAAAGACATAAGACACACACAAAATGTAACAAAAAATTGGTATCGCTACCACCAAAGTATGTATGTATAAGGTAAGGCAATTGAAGAAGTAGCTGATAGCTGGTAGCGGAGAGAAGGTAATAATAGAAGTAAATGATACAACCGATTATGTCAATATTGCTTCTTCTTCTTCTTGTACTTCATCATCGTTTGCCTCTTTTTCGCATCGAAAATATTTGCTGTCGTCACATTGTTGTTATCACATATTTACATGTGTTCCCACCTACTATTTTATGAAGGTACTAATGCATTACATTACAAAGCCCAAACCGCAAAAAACAAAACAACAACAACAAAAAATAAGAGAAATAACCGTTACGTTATAAATGAGGCAACGAATTACAATAACAACAACAACAACAACAACAGTAATTTGTTTCAATTTTTCTTTTCTTCTTCTTCTTCTTCTTCGATTTCTTTTCTTGGTGACATTCAATCAACACGGTTGAATTGCAAAAGGGCAAAGGCGAATCAAAGAGAATCGAATGAGTGGGCGAACGAAGAAGAAGAAGAAGAAAAAGAAGAAGAAAATGAAAAAGACGAATTTGATGACGCTGGTATTGATGCTGTTATGTGTTGTTCTGTAGCAGAGCAACAGAAAAAGAAGAAATATGAAACTGCAAATGTAAAAATTGAAAGTAAATTTGATTTGAATTTTATTTAAATTTTTTTATGTAATTTTTTTTTTCGCTTTGCATATTTTTTTTTTTTCTGCAACAATTGCACATATTTTTTTTGCACAACAGCAATAACAATGACAAACAAATATTATTTCTCACGTTTGGGAGCTACATGTTGCTGTTGGTTGTTGGTTTTTAATAATTTTGCGAATCAAGACGAAACAAATCACCAAGAGAAAAACTAGTATTATGCAGACAACATAGAAATACACATATACACATGGACAATATGGCATTCAGCAATGCAGAATGCAATCAAGAAAAAGACAAAATAATGCAACACGAAGGCAACGTAACAGTAGAATTAGCAGCAGAAACGCAAAAATCAGCACTAGAAGCACAAGTGCATGAATACAGTGCATCATCATTGTATAGCTACATACTTATGCATACATATTTTACACAGTTTATTGTTGTTGTTTTCTTACTTGCCTCTCTCTCTCTATCTCTATCTATTATGACAATTTAATCTCCATTTTAGACAGCTAAATAGCAAATAGCGAAAAAAATAGACGAAAATACAAAATTGCACAAAAAAATGAACACTCACATTAAAACACTATTAAATGCCAAGTTTTGTGATTTTTACTATTCACCATATGTAAGCAGCAGTACACTTGTAGGTCGGTATGTATATATGCAAATATTCAAAAGCACGTACATACGTTTGTATATGCAGATTTTATGGGGCGAAGGAAATTCGTATTATTATTATATTTTATTTTAATTTTTAGTTTTTTCCTTTTTTTTTTTGGTTTGTTTTCGTTCTTCAACAATTCAACTTCACTTTTCACTGATTTCAGAATATATTTGATATAGGTATAGCGAAGGCAGACACAATCGAATGATGATTATGTGTGTGTGTGATAGCGATTGCGAAACGTAACGACGTAACAACGTGACACGACACGAATATATGTATGTATGTATGTATGCACGTAACACCGAAGGAACGAACCGCTTATGAACACGCTCCAATTTGAACTGGAATTTCAATTTAATTCGTCGTTTCAACAAGCTCCCCAACAAGCAACAAAAATCGTTGTCGTCGTCGTCGTTGTCGTAGTCGTTGTCGTCATCGTCGTCATCATCATCATCATCATAATCATCATCACCGTCGTCGTCGTCGTCGTCGTCATCGTTAACGTCGTTCATGCAATAACAATGAGAGCGCGCAACATCATCAATGTTGAGTATGAAAGTACATATTGTGGGAATACAGAAAAAAAACAGATATTGTTTACGATGTCATAACAACAACAACAACAACAACCTCAGCAAGAGAATCAGCAATAATCAAGTCTACCATGTCTGCGACGACGGTAACGACAAGTTTTAAAAATGACGATAGCTCCAACAGCAACACAACAAGAGCGAGAGCACATGAGAGAAATACGCAAAATAGACAATAGATAACAATGATTGACCGAAACGAAACACGAGCTCCACTGAGCGAACTCCGCTCTCAGTTAGACACAGGTTCAGCTTTCGGGTTGCATACATACGACGACGTAGATACATGTGTATGAGAACGCATAGCAGCATATACTAAATGATAATGATAATGATAATTATAACAGAAATAGTATAAATCAAAAACTAAAACACAAAGTAGTAAGTAGTAATCATGATACCACTTGACAACGAAGCAATGATATCAATTAGAAGGCAATGCAGCTTCACTTATTATTTTTTATTGTACTCTCAATAGCCAAAGAGCAACTTGTCTTAAACAAAAGCTATTGTTTTTATAGCAAACACTACAATACAATTAGAAAAAGTAATAAAGAAAGCTCCAAAATTGAAAGAGAAAAGATAAAATTTCAATTGAAAGAGAAACAAATCAACCAAGTACAGCTTCATAGGTACATAGGTACATACCAATATGTTGAAATAATTGTTGCATTGCAATATGTTGAGAGAGTAAGAGATAATAGCAACATGTTTAAAACTGCAAATGCAAAAAATATGCATTCATTTTGAATATAATCTTTCTCAATATTGCAATCAAATGTTTATATACATATTACGAGTATACTTGAAAGAAATATTTAGATTCATGTTGTTAAAATTATCTATGGGGTGCGGTTGTTTACTTATTAGATTATTAATACCTATGTTGCCTAGGTAATAATTGTAGAGAGTAAAACTTATAATTGTTTTTGATTTTTTATTTTTTATTTTTATGTTGTTGTTTCTTCAGTCCTCCAGCTAGCAATTGTATTTAATTAATGTTGTAGCTACATTCGGAAGTCGGAAATATATATTTTATTTCCGGTACATGGCGAGTAGGTATTCATTGCAGTTGCATGGACAGAGTATGACAAACCAACATCTTGGTGATAATGATGATTATGAGCAGCTACTTGCAAACTAAAGTTGCTATAATATACTAATAATAATCGCAACAATGATTACATTACTATAAATATTTCGTATTTTACCTTTTTTCAAATCTCTCGCTTTTTCGCTATCTTTCCCCTTGCTTCTCTTTTTCTTTTAAACAATTTCTCTTAAATAGCATTTTATTATTTTGAAATTTTGTTAGCCTACATTATTTCATTGTTTATTGTTCCGGTTTTTACAATATTGTTGCTATTATATGTTAGTTGTTGAATTGTTTATAAGAGCTACCGGCTTATTAGAGTACTTAACTGTTTTTTTATGTCATCTAGATAAACCATTCAGCAAGCATTTACGTCAAATATTTATTTTCTTTAGATTTTATTTACTAATTTATATTAATTTATATCGTTCATATATTCGAAAAAATGAAACGAAAGTCCAAAGCAGACGACACTAACCCAAATTAGGCAGTCTGCAGACATAATAATAAAAATAATCTTGCATATAACACACTCTCTCAGCATAAAAATAATAGATTATGACGACTGCATCAAAACGCAACAAAAATTATTAAAGCTCTGTGGAGTTTACAGAGCCCTATGGGTATTGATGGGCACTAAATATTTGAATATGACATAAATAAATCATACGAAGTGGTGCACTTAAAGAGTATACAAATAAAAATTGACACCCTGCATACAAAAGCTATACATAAACGAAAAACAGCCATTATTGAAGATGTAAACCTGACCTGAAGACTAACAACAAAAATGGGACAATTCTCCAAAAAGAAGATGTACCGTAAATGTAGGCGTTCATCAATAGAAATGTATATATTTAGGGAATACCTGATCAAATAACAGAAAATTCAGAGCTAGGCGCATATGTTCTCGCTTTAGTGTACTTACTTATGAAGCCGCAAAGCCTTAGAAAACCACCATACATTCATTGGTTTTTCATCGGCAAAATTTCGACATTCTACTCAAACATGTATTCATTAGTATGTATAATATCATTTGAATATTTTCAATTTCATATGTAAAACAAATCAAAAAAAATTTAATGTTCAGTACGAAATTTTCCACATATTTCTACAATCATATACACAATGTACGTATGTAGTATATACATACATACATAGACACAATGTGTGCTTAGCAAAGATCATTACCATCGTCAACATCATCATAATCATCGTCGTCGTCGTCGTCATCGTCAGCGGCATCATACATACATCACACAGCCATCCATTCAACCATCCATTTAGCCAACCCTGCCAGCTGGCGGCTATGTAAAGACAAAAATCGTTAATCCTTTATTCAGTTCTACATCACTTTCCCCCCCACACTAACTATTTCCCCCGCAAACAAACATAATAATAAATTTGCACATTTGCAACACTAAGCACACTCATTCACACACACACACACAAACATAGATAAATATGAATGCACACAGTTAGTTGGTAATACAATTCACTAACTTGCCCGCTTGTTAAATAATGAATGTTTACACACTTGAAAAACGAAACGAAAAACTTTAACAAAAAAAAAAAACAAAAAAGTTATTCAAACAAACAAAAAATCGTTACAAAAAAAACACACAAAAACGATGAGGAAAAAAATTCTCTCATACAACTTTACCACATGCCTCATCACCATCGACGACTAAGCCAAAAATCCAACAATCCAGCAAAATGATAAAGTATAGTAGAAGGAGGGAGGAGTGGTGAATAGTGCTACAGGCAAGAAAAAGTGCTGCCAAAACTTGCTAGCAGATAAAGTAGAGAATGGGCAAAAAAAAAGAGAGAAAAATAGCAACACTGAAAAAAAGCAGTAGAAGAAGAAGAAGAAAACGACGAAATAAAAAAATATAAAAAACATCATGCTACTCCACGTTATTCCTGATGCTGGTGCTGCCACCGCTGCCACTGCTGCCATTGCTGCTGCTGCCGCATCTGTTGCTGCATTGCAAATAAACCTCGGAATTGGGTCAAATTTGCATCGCTCTTGGTTTTTGGTGTGAACGCAGCAAGTGAACTATGATATATGCGTGTATATGTATGTTGATCTGTACATACACATGCATATATTGTGTTATAGTGTTATAGATATTCTCATAAATTATTGTATATGTTATGTACATACCATGCTTACGGTATATGTTCATATGTATCGTACAAGTAAATGCGTAAATATACATCGTATGCACACACGTACATATATACAATACGGCTATCATGCTTTTCAACAACACCGGAAGCATTCACTATATATTTGCTTCCTTTCTGGAAGATATGCGCAAATTTGCACTCGCATCATTATTATCACTAACTTCATTATCATTATCAACTTCTTCATTATGATCAATCATATTAATGCATGAATGGATGTTTCACCAATCTCTTACTTAAGTATACATATGTACAATATATACATTGTGTCTTTTTTTTTATAATCAATTTGTTTATAATCATCACATAATCAATCTAAATATAATCAGTTTGGAACTTTATTTTCTATTATCTTATTATAATATAAGGTAGAACTATTAGGTAGAGTTCAAGCAAATGAAGGAGAAAAAGTAAGTAAAACAACAACAAACACATGGGAAAAGAAGAAGAAGAAGAAGAAGAAAAGAAACAACAAACACATTATATGACGTAGCCAAGAGGAATCTTTTACAATCTATCTCTACCTCTACTAAGATAGCTTAATTTCCTATAATAAATTATGTTGCGGCCTCATGAGCCACAAAGAACGTGAATTTGCCGAATTTCAATAGTATGCTTAGGAAATCACTCTACGCAGTACCTTATACCCGAGATAGATATTCTTGTTGATCTTTGCAATAACGATCTCTCAATCGAATCATGGTCACGGCATCCTCTAGTATCGACAAAAACTTTAGACAAAGTAATTCTTTGATATAATACAGATTTAGAAAGAAAGTTTGGTTTTGAAAGAAATTTTTAAGTATGTTATACCGGTTAAAAACCCATTAAATTCAAAATGAAATACGAGTACTATCTAGAAATTTTTCAGTTTTCAACTCAAAATCATACGAAATATATTTATGATTTCGTATAGTTGCAACTATCACAATTTTCATCAACATTATGACTCTCATCTACAATACAAATATCACCATGTATACAGAAATCAAAAGTGACACTTCCCAAGAATGGACGCGTGTATGTCCCGGAAGTACTCGACCACGTGGTCGATCAACGTCCATTCAATTCATCAGAATACGGAAATGCTTTGTATGCGAACAAAACAAATCATTTCCGTATTCTTGCTGCTACAATAACGACAACAACAACCTATAGCGCATTGCATATAATCATCGCTCATCATTCTCATCATTGTTCTTGAAGTTAAAAACAGTACAAGCATCATTATTAATCATTAATAATATCATTAAATCCGAAAATATCTTGTCTCATCGAATGGTAGTAATTTTACACACCGATGCTTTATTAATTGAATGCAAAAATACGAATTTGTTGTCTGCGTTCTGATCAAGTCTGATAGATGACCTTCCTTATAGGTTAAAAGGTCCTTGTAGAAAGGGGAACTTTTTAAGTATCTGCGAAATATATCTAGAATTTTGTCGATTTTCTTATAATTTTAATTTAAATTTTTACGAAAATTTCGCACAATATGTAATCTTTCTCATCTCAACTTGCGCGGCGCCACAATTAAAAAGCCTCATTATAATGATGCCTTTTTACATTTTATAAATATTTTTTTAAAAACAAAATTTCGTAACATGAATTAAATTGTGAAACAATCTATTCTTCTATATAATCGCTCACCCTTTCTCTATTTCTCTTCCTTTCTTTTTTGCTCTCAAAAAGATATCAATCACTCTCTTAAATGGTCTTAAATCATTACAATATTTATTTCATGACTACAGTTTGAAAGTAAATGTACGTCAAAAATAATTTAATTCTAATTTGATTAAAAATGCTTAAACTTAAATAAATTTATCATTATTATTAGCATCATTTTGATAATTATCATCCCAAAATGTTAATCATAATATTTTTATTAATATTTTGCACCTCTGCAGCATAATATGGGTGTGATGAACGGTGATGCTGGAGCGATTAAACTCTGTAACAAATTGGTGCTCTCCAAAAATAGAGTAAAAGTTGTATGAGATAGTAAAGGTAAGTACTTTTAAGCAATAAAAATGTTGACATATACCTTAATTCTCTCTTTTATATATGAAATTACTCTCTCTCTCTCTCTCTCTTCCTTTCGCTCTTCTCTGCATATATTTAAGAGAATTTGTATTCAGATTGAAACGAATTTGAAACAAACTTGAATGGATAAATATAACTTCGCTTAAGGTGCAAAAAACAACGATATATGTTCAAAATATAGTAGCAGATGTTTTTTTTTTCAATATTTACGATATAAATAAGAAATTATTGTATTGTATAATAAGGAAATTTAACCCAGAGCATTGTCTTTAACATTGGAGTAAGTGATTATATTGTACGAATGAAAAAGTGGCATAAAACAATTGAAGGCCATTTAAAATTACTGTCGCAGTAAATTACTATATATTAAGGTATAGACACAGCTTCAATTCTTTGGTTTTAACTAGACACTTGAACAATTTATACTTCAATTTACTTATTTACGATTTGTTCTTATTTCATCATCATATGAAGGTCAATATATGGGAATTTCTGCATATTTTCTTTCGAAGAGATATAGCTTAAGTCAAAATAAATTACCAACCACAATAGTTTACTGCTATAAAAATGTATGTCAATGCTATTTTGGTCGATATTTCAGGAATGGTTAAATATTTCAGATTGCCCAGACAATGTTGTTGTTGTTGTAACAGGCAACAATTTCGAAATCATGAATAGGTATGTCTGTCAGTTAATTGAGTTGTTGTTGTTCACATCGACCAACTCCAGGAAGACGGCAGCCTCCAGGGGGTCCGTCCACAGTGCAGAGGAGGCCAAACTGGTAGGACTTCTGGGGCAGGCGGAAAGAAGACGGGTGTCGTGAGAGTTTTGTTGGCACCACTGGTATCGGTCTGGAATTGTATCATCTAGCCGGTGCATTTAGCAGTTCATATAGACGCTCAACCCAGGTCTTAGCTGAGCCAAAGTGGCTCGAGTGGATCTAGGGAGCTGTTGTTCGCAGTCTGCTATTGGCGGAGGTGACCTCCCAGCACGATGTTATGAGCATGACCACCGAAGGCCGCCTCCACCGCTCGTTGATGCAATGAATTATTTTTCTGCTTAGACAATATGTAGTATATTCTGTCAAATAAGTACCCGGAAATCGGAAATTCTAATTTTTAATTTTCCCTCTGAGAATATTTCAAAAAAAAATTTTTCTCAGGTTGGCACAACTGTCAGCCACTATTCTGTGAAATTTTATTGCTATGTGTCATTTAGTTTGGTTACGACGTCATTAGGAACAAGTCAACCTTTTGTGTGCGTTGCGATTTTTACTATGGATAAAAATATCGAACAAAGAGTTTGTGTGAAATTTTGTGTTTCAAACGAAATTTCTTGTGCCAAAACGTTGGAAATGTTGAAAAAAAAAACATTTGGTGATTCAACCATGTCGAAAACTCAAGTTTACGATTGGTATAAATCGTTTAAAGAGGGGCGAGAAGAAATCGCAACGCACACAAAAGGTTGACTTGTGTGCGTTGTTGACTAAATGACACATAGCAATAAAAATTCACAGAATAGTGGCTGACAGTTGTGGCAACCTGGGAAAATAAATTTTTTGAAATATTCTCAGAGGGAAAATTAAAAATGAGAATTTCCGGGTACTTATGTATAGAATGTATAGCTTCCCAAGAATGGATGGGTCTACGTACCGGAAACACTGGACCACGTGGTCGACCAATGTCATTCAACACAGCAGAATACGGAAATGTTTTGTACGGAAACAAAACGAAGCATTTCCGTATTCTTGCTGCTACAACAACAACAACAATATGTAGTCTAAAACATAAGGAAAAAGTCCTCTGAAGATTTCATTAATAATGAATCACTTCCTTACGCACAGGGAAACACTTTACTTAAGGCCTTGTTTTCCGAGACTCTGCACTATCATTTATCACCATTGAGAGGCACCATTATTTTAAAAGTAGTTCAGTCGACGATAATATCGCTGAAGATTTTAAAATGTTGTTAGACTAATTAAAACGACACACCGTAGCTCGGTTGCTCACATTAGACCATACACATGTTTTCAATTCAATTATAAACCTATAAAATCCTATACATAAATGAATTGAGAAATCTACATATGTGAGAGAATTGCTTGTACTAATCAAATGGTTAAAATTACATAAATAAATAACACCCACAATAGAATCATCAATCATTGTACAAATGTACGTGTAATATAAAGAATATATTAGCTGTTCTAACAACTTTACAAGTAAGTAATAGCAACAACACAAACAACAATAAAGTTATCACATATCACCACAACAATGATGTATACCAGCAAACCAGGTGATTAAGGTGTTAACAGAACAGCGACAATTTCAGCAACATTCTAATAACAACAATAATTACGGCTATAAAAACAACAGTAACAATAATAACAATACTAGTAAGATACAAATAGAATTACTACCGTCTGTTCACCGCGAAACCAAACAAACAGTGAATTGTTTTGAACACCTTCACATTGTTCTATCTATCCTCTATTGTCATTACTTCCACCCTGTAATATGATACAATTTCAGAAGCCGAATTGTGTTGTTGCGGTTCCCAATTACGTAACTGCTGCAGCTGCTGTACCTATCTATTGTTCTTCCTCAATGAACTAACTGCCTGTATGTGTGGCTTGCCTTGGTTGGCGCTTATCACTTTCTTAATTACTTTGACATCGACTCTTGTCTGCCCGAGAGTGTGTATGTATTCGCGCACATTTCTTTTTTATTAACGACATTATTATTTTTTATTGTTGTTGTTGTTGTTAGCATCAACTGATGTCAACTTACCACAATCAGCCAGTCAGCCAAGTTTAGCACGACTCGGTTAACAAAGTTCTAGCCTCGATGTATGAGTATGGGAGCGTGTGCGTACATTGTCATTGATATCAATTTTCATTATATTATATTTCAAACTCACACACACACACACACATCACTCCACTCTCGCATTTTTCATTTCTATCACTCTCTAATCATCATCCCCTTTCTAATGAGTTGCTGTGCAGCTGAATGCGTTTGTTGACGACGACAACATCGTCATCATAATTATATCGTTGGCGTCTATAATTTGCACACATCCGTACAACATAAGGTACAATATGGTAGTTGAAAGATAGGGGCAGAATGTAAAAGAGAGAAAGAGAGAGTGAGAGTGAGAGCAAAGCGTACTTATTTCACAAGATAATGCTAATGAGAGTGGCGATAATTATCATTTGTCTGATGTTGATAATTACAGTGATGCTGATGATAATGAAAGTGATTACATTTACATAAAGCAATGATGATGATGATTGCGAATTTCATATTAATGACTATATTTATTTTTATGATAATGTAGGGCTGAGTGCGAAAATGTAGAAAAACAAAGATGAGAAACTACACACATGTTAACAAATGAGAATGATCATAGTAAAGCGAAGATATGCTCTTAGCTCCGTTTTTTATTCGACACTCGTACTTACCTAGCACCGATGAGTATATGGCAAAATAACAACAAAGGTGCCAACTTTAGCGCGCATAACTATAAATGCTATAAAACTTATTGTAGAATGCTCGCTAAGTACAGCGCTGCCAATTACAATTTGTACTGTACAGGGATGTTACATATCGACAGCGTTTTATTTAAACATCAAATATGTTATAATTCAAAAGAAAATGTAAAAGAAGAATGTTGCAAGAACATTATTTCACTATTTCTTAAACATTTGATCAATTAAATAATTAGAATTGGTTCTATTTGAATTTTTATATATTAAATATAAATAAAATCAATTCCGTTTAAGAAACTTAGCATCCATATCGTTTTATTCTCACAAAGATAGCGAGCTGTCAAATAAAACAGGACTAATATACCTAATATTTAGAACGAATTGGCGAACAACAGATAGCAAGGGAATTAAAATTGTATAATAAAATCATTTGTTATTATACGATTTTATATGAAATGGTTTTACTTAAATTTTTAAACATAATTCACCATACTCTTTGCAAAATGCCTCAAAACCAGTGACCGTAATTTACACAGTGGCATGAGGTGAATGGCATGAATAATGACTTTTTGGAATACTTAAATAATAAATAGAAAGAAGAAATTTTTTGTACAACATTTTCACAGAGTGGTTTATTGTTTTGAGTAGTTTGAAATTAAAATTTATAGATTACATCATCATTTGTACATTTGTGGTCAAGTAAACTCACTATGAGTTATATTGAAATTAATTTACTGTTCAAAATTAATGTTTTAAATGGTTTTTGTCCTATTGATAACATTGTTTCCAAGCTAATGGAAAAGTCCTACATATCACAAATGATTTGCAATTCAGAAAAGTGAAATTTCAAATTTATAAGAGCTTTGGGCTGACGCCACTGAATTGAGAGTATGGGACTTTAGAAACTAACAATTTAATCTTAATAAATAAATAAAATGGGTTGATCCACAAATCAAACACTATAACCTAATAGACTTTTGTCCTAAATTTAACATAAAAAAATATATAAAAATTGTGTGAATTGAATGTGCAATGGAGCATTTTGCATATGTTTTGTAAATTTGCTATAAACTTGGGTTTATAGTAAACTTGGCTGCAGCATGGGAGGCAAAAACCCAAACTCAATTAGCATAAAAGGCGACATTTTGATACACCACTCGTGTTACCACTGATATGTGGTTTATTCTAACCACCTTGATTTGTTAATAAACTTACTAATATCATTTATTTTTGTTTCAGCGAGTTCATTGAGCTCATCCATTTCGAATTTTCCTAACATTCTATGACGCAGAGCGCTCAGACTTGAGCACTCGCATAGAAAATGCAACGTTTCTTTGGACCCTTCCTGATCGTAACTTCGGCATCTGTCTTTGAGGCGCTTCCCATCCTTTCGGCATGGTCCCCCATCGGCCAGTGACCGGTTATTGTTAAAGTGATTCTGAAAATTTCTATTCTTGGCTTCCTTATCAATTCGTCTGTCCTTGACTTATCGTATTTAGGCCAAATTAGCTTGCTTATTTAGCAGGTACCAGTTTTTTGCCCAACTGGTCTCTGCTTGCATCTTAAAAGAAAACTTAAGCTGAAGCTCTCTTTTAATAGCGCTGAGGGGGCATCCGACAACTACCGACTCAGATTCGCTGAGAGAAGCCCCCTTCTTTCCAATTCACTATAAATTATACTTTACTATAAAAATAACCATGCCACAAAACCTGACCTTTAACTGATGATAAAATTGAGAATAGAGGGTTAAGCGAAGTGAAGTTGTTAGTGAAATTTCACATGAACGAACATATTGACATTGGATTTGATAGCAGTCTTTATATGAATTTGAATAGTTTATTAATCATAATGTCTTGATTCAAAATTTTTTTTTAATTAATATTATCCTTATATATTATTTTAATAATCAGTAGAATATTGTCATAAAAATTTAATTTTCATTAGCTTGCTTCAAAATCAAATTTATTTTTGAACTTATTTTGAATATCAAAAATTAATATAATTTAAATTACTTTTTTTTTTCCAATACCCTTAATGGCAATTATTGCAGTACCCACATTATAACTTATAACTAAAATATGTATTTTTATCAAAATTATATGTTCAGCTGCAAAAAATATCAAATTTTAAAACGATAGACAAAAACCATTAAAACCACAACAACAACAACAAAAACATCAGCAATAAAAAAATGAAAACTTGTTTTACATTCTTTTTGTTTTTTTTTAATATATCGTTTAAAACATTTAGCAAATCTTTTATGCATTGCAACTTCGCCTACTAATCCTCTTCTTTATGCTCTTCCTCATTTCGTTTTTGTTTTTTTTTTGTTGTGTTTTATTTTTACATACAAAACTATATTAGCTAAAAACAAATAATAACCACTACAACAACACAAATAAAAATAAATTGAAGTTTAAGTGTTGCTGACCTCAGTTGAACGATACGAATGCTAATAAAATAGATACAATACTCTAGTCTGTTTTTGTGGATAAATGAAAATAAGAAAAAAGTAAATAAATAGAAATGTTTTAAAATTCATTGGCGCAAAGCCAACAAGGAAGTTTTGTGTCTGTGAACAATTATCTACAACAATAATGAAAAATAATTAATAAGTACGTGCATTAGGATCGGCCAAAAATATTGGATAATTCTAAGGTAAGGTATATACATTTGCCCACGGCGCCATGAGTTCATGTCAAAATCAATTTGGACAAAGAAATATAATTTTAATAACTTTGACTTGAGAACAACACTTATTTCTCCGAGTTGATTTTACTTCAATGGATTCTTTGGAGAATATACTTTGAATCAGCGGTAGTTTCCTTTTTTCTATACGATTACTCACACTTTTTTCTTATCTGCACGATTTTGACCCGCCCCAATGCTCCAACACTGATGCCAATGCGTGTAGAATTTGTGTGTGCTCTAAGTCAATCAAATGTCTAAAATAGTTGTGTATTGTTTGGTTGGTTTTACAGCAACATTTCGTGGCGAAATTAATTAAAAATTATTATAATTTTTATTGATTTTTCTATGGTCGGAAAATGCTTAAATAATGTTAAATGTTGGTTTCATTTCAGGTATAGTATATGAAAGAATGAGAACCATTGGCTTGAAGCCGTAACTAATTTATCCTTAATCAGAGCAAGAATCATAAAAATTAAAAAATTAAATTATTAATTATGATCCTTGGAATTTAAATTTAAATTTAAATTTAAATTTAAATTTTTTGTTTTTGAAGCTTTTTCAACCCAGTCGGGTATAATAAATGAGCTTACTGGTGATAACTTTCTCTGCTAACCTGTTGTCGCTAAAATCGAAAATACTAAGAACAACGAACTGATTTTACCAAGTCCGTGAGGGTTAAAGCATTTCATCCCTGATTTGGTGTTGCAGAGTACAAATTCATTGATGATACTCATTTCCGGCTTAGTTCCTCAGTTTGATCATGCCGGAAAACGATAGTCGTCACCGACGCGAATAGAGCCGAAAATCTTGCGAAGGATCTTTCTCTCGAACACCCCAAGCGTGGCTGCATCGGTTTGCGACACAACCCATGCTTCTGCGCCATAGAGCAGCACGGGTATGATGAAGTTGACTGAGAGAGCAGCATTTTAGCATCTTTTCAGCTGCACATCATCAACAATTTTACTAGTAATTTTCTAGTGAAAATCTTTTTTCTTTTCAAATTAGATAACACAACTCTACAGAAAAACTGACCATCAAATTCGTAGCAGTTGAGCATAAATCGTGCTGTAAAATTTCTCTGAAGAAAAACTTACCGAAAATAAATTTTCAAATTTATCCTTGAATATTTTTGGACAAAAAACAAATATTTTCTTCTGCTATTTTATTCTGCTAGTAATCGGACAAACTTAAAATATTGGCGTTCGAGAGAAAAAATGACAGCTTTTAACATGAATTATTTATTTATTTATTTTTTTTTTTTGTTTTGGAGAAATTATTTTGTTTTTTTTTTTTCCAGGATATTCAAGGAAAAATTGTTTAGTTTATTTTCTGTGATTTTTTTCTTCAGAGAAATTTTAAAGTAGGATTTTTGCTCAACTACCACAAATTTTCTGTTTCATTCGATACCCATATCATTACACTGCGTGAAAAATGGACAGGTCTACGTCCCGGAATCACTCGACCACGTGGTCGACCAAGGTCCATTCAACTTACTAGAATACGAAAATGCTTTGTATGGGAACAAAACAAAGCATTTTCGTATTCGTGCTGCTACAACAACAACAACAACAAGTATAAAAATTATTTCCATTTTTTTTTTTTTTTGCAAAAAAAAAGAGGGAAATTATGAAAATCGATTTCTCAAAATTTGACGTGAAATTGAAATTTGAGCCCTCTGGTTGGTACCGACTAAATTTACTAGAACGATGATTAAAAAAATGTTATGCCAAAAAGTAGAACAGTGTTATCAAAGAAACAAAAAATGTTCTTGTCGAATTTTTTATCTGAATATTATTTTGTTATGATTGTTATTTTGTTAGTAGCTTGAGCTATATATTGTTGTTGTTGTAGCAGCAAAAATACGAAAACGCTTTGTTTTATTCCCGTACAAAGCATTTCGGTATTCTGATGAGGTGAATGGACCTTGGTCAACCACGTGGTCGAGTACTTCCGGGACGTAGATCCGTCCAACTTGGAAGCGTACTAAACTTGGGAAGCTTTTTATTGTACTAACATGATCATCAACATGATCAAATATAAATGGACAATTTTTGTTATTTGGAAAACGAATTATTGAAATAATAATTTTGAAAAGTATGGGACCAGACATCTACATGGACATACATACATTTACAAATACATCATTGTGGTGATCAATGTGTGAATAATAATACATGTGATAGGTAAGAGTAAATTAAGAATATGGTGGTAATTATATTACTTGTAGTAACTTAGTTAGTAAACAACTCACTCAGCATCAATTTGATGCAAATATGTAAATCACGTAAAAATTTAGTTTTATAATTACTATACTAATTATATATTTTTAATTTTAAACTTCAATGGTGCGTAAATATTTTCTATTTTTAACCCTAATAATTAACTGTCTGGTCGTCGTCTGTCGTGTATTAGAATATTGTCTGTTCGAAAATAGGCAACATCCTAATTGTCATAATGACAAATATTAGCAGTGAATATAAGTGACAGTCACCAAGTCCACAATATAAATTAGTTATTACATATTTTGTGTTTTGTTGTCAATATTGAAACAATACTAATAATACCAACATCAAATATTGTTTGATTTTTTCTATAAATCGCATTCACCACATGGTGAATACAATACGCACATAAAAAAAACAGACAGTTTGACAGCTACTCCTACTTACCGGTAACAACCCTATGTACCACTGACAGCCAAACATTGTCAGCTGACATTTCGCTGCTCAAACAAGTGACAAACGTGCACGCACAAGTTCAATCGATAAAAAACAAACCATGTCTTCTTACTTTGGCAGCAAACAAATATTCACGCACACACACTTTGTTGTTGTTTTCTTTTTATTTTTTCTCTTTATATTTTTGTATGATGAAATTATTAAATATCACTTTCGCTGGTTTTGTCTTTTCATTTTTTGTTTGCCATTTCATTTAAACATTTACATACATACACCCGTGCAACTTACAAAACCAAACTTGATTTGGATGAGTAAACGACGAAAACCAGTTTAACCAGGAAACACAAGGTGGACAAACAACCAATCCAACATACATAGTATATACAATTATTTTTCTATGCTTTGTGATGAATATACAATGGCATGTTTATAACACAATGGCAAATATTAACAATGAATATATATAACAATAATACAATAATAACACTTATTTTAATTAAAATAGATTTTTTGTTTCTTTCATCAATATTTTGTTGAGTAAATTTTCAATAAAAATAACACTGCTATTTACAATTTTGTGCTTGCCACCACCAACGTACACTTACTTTAGTCAGCTGTTTCTCGACGAACTGTCACTTGCTGTATTTGACATTTGACATTTATGCATGTATATCGTACAAACGCCGAGAGAGAAAAAGAGACAATTAAGCATTCGCGTGAGCATTTGCAATACTGCAATGGGGACTTGCGCAAACTCCCCAATGTTAGCAAAGTATGCAAAACCAAGATATAAAGAGAGAGAGAGAGAGAGAGAGAAATAGCGAAAGAACGGGAGACTGTAAGGCAGCGAACGAGTAATAAAAGAGTTGAAGGAATTTCTCAAATATGTAAAATGCTCTTAATTTAGAGTTTTTGTTGCCATAAATATTGCTAGCAACATGTTGATATATTTTGAAGCTTTTTGTTTATCATTTTATTTTAAACATGTCGCTAATGTAATACACAAGTTTATCATCAAAGTTGAATCAACATTCAGAAATTAAATGTTGCAAATAATTATTTGAAATCAAAATCAAATTGAACATTACTCATATATGTATGATTATGATTTATGAGAAGGGGATCATTCATAGCAAGTATAATGATTCAAATGAAATGCTTTTATGTAGAAATGTAGAATAATATAAATGTAGTGTAACACGATATTTTGATTTTCCAGCACAAGTGAAGGCAAGAGAGCTGCAAAATTTTTTGCGGAAGGATGACTAAATTATTCATTGCTGTAGTTCGAGTAAGAAATTTACAGACTTTACACCGTTTTCGGCTCAGTGATACACTCGTTGTTTTGCTCCCAAGTTTCTTCAAATTTATATTATTTTATTTTTAATTATTTCGTAGTTGTTCTTAAAATTAATAAGACAAAATTCAATTTTAACAGATATTTAACTAAAACTTCTTATTGATGTATCGTCGACATTCAAACAATAGGATCCAGCCCATCGTCTCAAGTCCAAAAATTATTATAGTTATATGTAACCTTTCAGGTCATTTGAATTTCTAAAGCTAATAAATACGAACCAAATAGATACAATTTACGACTACTTTGAAAGAATATCAGTCTTTTAATGTTTCTTCTTAAACAATTTCTGTTATTAACACAATTGAGCTTACAAGAAAAACGGTTAAACAGGGATAATAAAAATATCAAATAAATAATATCTATTTTTTTTTTTATTTTTTATTTAATTCTAAATGTAAGAGAGCATATATAAATAAATTATTATTTAAATTTTTTTTTTAAATTTATATTTTTAATCAAAATAATTATTTGATTTTTATTGGTGTACTCTTCCAAAAAGAATTATTTTATGATTTTTATTTTTCTTCAGGAATAAAAATGATTTTTTGAGATTTATTATTTTTTTTTTGTGTTTTCTTTAAAGCAACAAATTTTAAGTGAAAAATTGCTTTTTGATTTTCTTTGATTTTATTTTTAATGAAAATTATTTTGATTTTTAATGGTGTACGCTACCAAAAAAAATTATTTTATGATTTTTATTTTTTTTATTTTTTTATTTTTTCTTCAAGAAAAAAACTTATTTTTTCAGTTTTATTAATTTTTTTTTTTTTTTTTTTTTTTGACAGTAAAAAATTGCTTTTGATTTTCTTTTTATTTCTTCTAGAATAAAAATTAGCTTTGAAATAATGATTTTTACATGCACATTAAAGTGGTCCAATTCTTGTATGGCGAAAACATTTCAGGGTTCCGACCTTCAATTTTTTTCTTTTAGTATTTGTAATATTAGTACTAATTTTCAATTCTCTACTCTAATCAATACATCTGCTTACTACTGAATCCCTTTGAAATTTAGAACAATATTAGTGAGTTTTTATAAAAAGCTACTGTTGTCGTAACAACTGAAGCTTGGAATATTTTTTCGAACCTTTGAATTTAAATTTGAAATGTTCTTAGGTTGCTTAACCAATTCTTTGGTTAATACATGTTCAAAATATTTCTAAAGTGCATTATAAATATTTCATGAACATCCTATAAATTTACACTTAGAAAAGTAAGGTTTGGTTTCAGCACCTGTTTCGAGAAGAGTAAAAATTTTGTAAAGTAACACGAACCCAATATTGAAAAAAAAAATTGTGGACCACCTTAACGCGCATGGTATTTACCAAATAAATATAGCTGCAACAAAAATATTCAAACAAAATATGATATAATTCGTCTGCTAGAAGCAACGAAAGGCTTCAAGATTCTTCCATTTTTATTTATTGCAGTGCATATTCTACATATGTGAAGTGTTATCGAATAAATATGAAAAAAGAAACATTCAAAAATCTAATAAAAAAATGTTTGCAATGGAAGCCCCAAGACACTTCTTAGCATGCAGGACATATGTAAATGTAGACAAAAGGAAAAACAATTGTCGATTAAATCATTAAATAATATCCTTAACATATTTTACATATTTTCTTTTCACTATCAATATGTATACATAATGGTATATTGTTTATAACAAAAGGAAAAAAAACAATGAACCTAAAGTAATTGCAAAACAATATCAATTTACATGCTATACTGTGTCAGGAAATATAATAGTACACATATTTACATACAACAACAATTGAAGATGTACATTAAAGTAGTTGTAATAGTAAATAGTTATTGCAAATATACATATAGTATTCTAATGCAATTGTAATAGAAAATAGTAATTCTATTGTAGTAATTCACGATGGAAATAATAAGTTAGCACATACACATGCATCCACATGTATGTATGAAGGCACGTAAGTACATACGTACATAGTTATTGCAGTGGGAGAAAAATGAAGAAAGAGACAATATGACTTGAATTTGCATTTAAATCGAATTTTCGTTTATTTCAAATGTTCATTTGTATTTATATGTATGTATGTATGTGCATATGGTTATTTGTAAACTTTAAAATATGCATTCACATGTACATTGGGATGTCTCACGGTCCGATGATACGGATATCGACCTAAACTTTAAACATTGATGCATTTTATGATGATTCCCAAAATATTTCCACTACACCAATAACCGTTCCTGGGCTAAACTTCATTAAAAAATGTAGAATCATCATAAAATAAACCAATTTTCATTTTTAATCGGTAACGACATCAACTTCTTCTCAGCGAGGCGGTTTAATGTACATATGTACGAATACGTGCTTCCTAAAAATATTTACTTATATTCGTATGTATATACGTACGTCTACATATACAGTATTGTGCAAAACTTAAGCAACTGGCATAGTGCTCTCATTGATTTCAAATTTACTAAAAAATAAAAGCGCTTAGATTGAATGTTTTAATATTTATTTGTTCCTTCATTAAATACATAAAAAACAACAACAACAAAAGTTCGGTATTCTTACGAAATTAACTGTAAACAACAAAAAACAAATTATACTCATATTTCATCTGTGCAAAACTTAAGCAACTCGAAGTGCAAAGGTGTTCGATATTTCTTTGTTCAGAAAATAAAGGATCTTTTTCGGAGTTTTTTCTGCTTTGTGCATTAACATTGATCTAACTCAGTACAAAAAAGTCTTTCTTAGCGCACAGTTCTTTCAAACATATTGAAATCCAAAATGCAACGTGTCCGTTATAGTCATCTATTTAAGATGAAGGTTATATCGTTATTTAAGGAAGGAAAACCACAGAATGACATTGCAAAATCATTAAATATCAACAAATCTATGATATCAAGATGGATACGATTATTTGAAAAAACTGGTAGCGTTACAGATCGAAATTCAGGAGAAAGACCCCAAAAAATTTCTTATAGGAAGCTATTCAAATTAAAAAATTGATTAAAAAAAATCCGTTCATGTCTTCAAAAGATATAGTAAATACTCTTAATTTAAATGTCGATTCAAGCACAGTAAGAAGGCATTTGATTAAAATTGGTTTAAAAAGCTACAAAGCGGTAAAGAAACCAATGCTTACACCAAAACATGTAAAAAAAAGGTATGTTTGGTTTAATGCCTTCAAAACAAAAACAACAACATATATTTTTTTTCCAGACTTGAATTTGCTAAGAAGTACGTGGGCTGGTCCATAAAAAAGTGGTTTGGCGTACTGTTCAGTGATGAAGTTAAAATAAATTTATTTAATTCAGACGGAATAATAAGAGTTCGACATGCGAAAGGTGAAGGCCTCAATCCGCGATACTGTAAAATGACTGTAAAGCATGGAGGAGGGAACGTCATGGTGTGGGCGTGTTTTTCGGGGAGTGGACTTGGTCCGTTGCATAGGATTGACCACAAAATGGACAGATTTATGTATAAGGACATCTTAGAAACTGCAATGTTGCCTTTTGCGGAATGGAATATGCCACTTCGATGGGTGTTTCAGCACGATAATGATCCGAAACACACATCGAAGTTTGTGAAGGATTGGCTACAGTCAAATAAGATTCAAGTGCTTGATTGGCCGGCACAATCGCCCGACTTGAATCCTATTGAAAATTTGTTTTCAATTTTAAAACGAGGCTTGCGCTCAAAGCGCTTTAAAAATAAAGACGAACTATTTTTAGGCCTCAAAACTGAATGGGAAAATATAAATAAATCATATTTAACGAAATTAGTAGCTTCTATGCCCAAAAGGTGTGCTGCAGTAATTAAAAATAAGGTTTACTACACAAAATATTAAAAGTTGCTTAAGTTTTGCACAGATGAAATTTGAGTATAATTTGTTTTTTGTTGTTTACAGTTAATTTCGTAAGAATACCGAACTTTTGTTGTTGTTGTTTTTTATGTATTTAATGAAGGAACAAATAAATATTAAAACATTCAATCTAAGCGCTTTTATTTTTTAGTAAATTTGAAATCAATGAGAGCACTATGCCAGTTGCTTAAGTTTTGCACAATACTGTATATGGTAGTGTTCATGCAAAATGTCTCCAAGGTATTTCTGTCGAACAGAAGAATTGTAAACAATGCCACATACAGACACATGTGTATAAACTTAATCACATGTATGTAGTAACATACGACAATATCTAGAAATGTTATTTAATTGTTGATAACAATAACAAAAACATGCACACAATAATATCAAAAATATAGAAAATTATTTGATTCATATTTTGGTGTGAATCAAGTTTAATCAATGTGTTATTGTTGACTACATTGTTATTATATTTAATTATTATATTTAATTATCCGAGTTTCCATCAGATGTTGCCTGATATAGCAATATGATATTATAATAAATAAACAAATGGCCAAAGATACGGAATATAAACATAGAGTGCCCTAGGCAAAGCCCGCTTGACACATTTAAGTAACTGGTTGCGAAGAAATCTATTTTAATTTTAAGTATAATCCCAATATAGTGAAAATACTTAAACAATAAATAATGATTTCACTAAAAGTTGTCTTTGGTTGGAATTACAATCACCAAATACAAATGATTTTATACTGCATATACAAATAAAATTTCCACACAACGCTGAGTCGTGTAGTAGACCAAAAAATATCAAATCGATACCCATCTCCTATTATTAAGTCAATTTCAAGAGCACACTATATGGAACTAATTATATGCAACGAAAGAAAAGAGACAAAGAGAGAACACAACGAAGTAGCCGGTATCAAGAAACAATATCTTGGATAACATGTTACTATTTACAATTGCACTGTGGAAGTACTAAAGAGCTTTGTTTATCTTGGAGCCAGCAATAACATAAGTAATGCCTTGAGTATGTAGATCAAGAGAAGAATAACTCTTGCGAGCAGTTATGATGCTAAGCAAATAAGGAACTGAGAATCCAACGCACAAGACAAAACTATACATGTGGCTCAAAAGTTTGGACACTCTCCGACTATGACGAGAGAGAGAGAGAGAGAGAAAAGTCATTCACAAAATTTTTCGAACTATTTGCGTTGGCAATGAAAGGTCAGGTGGCTTAACATGGATGCCGACCAGTTTTGGTTTTACACCATGGTACTCTACAAACACAGTGTTGATAAGCGCCCCGAAGGGCTAGAGACAAACGACTACTAGCACTACGGTACCAATTCGGGGTACGAGAATGACCGTACTACCTACCCTTGGTGAGAATCGAAGCCCATCTTAAACTCCTGCTGGACTATGGGGTCCAGCACACGGTTGAAATGCAACTCCATATCGAACGACGTACCTTTGGGTATATACCAGAGCCACCACTAAGCTCCTCGAAGGACCGTTCTCAACGATCAGGTTGGAGCAAGCTCCGAGGGCTCCTGATCCCCGTGATACCAGATTAAAGTCTCCGGTCGGACTTTGTAGCCGAAGCTACTACCAGTTTAGCTACCATTCAGCTTTGGACTGATGACTAACAGCTTCAACAAAACAACAAACAAATAAACAATATAAAATAAGTAAAAGAGAACAAAAACAAAAGAAGAAACATCCCAATGCACGTCAAAAAGCGTCAAAAGGGGGTGAGTACCAAGTAATGTACAACTATGAGTGGTAACATAGTTAAGATGATAAAAATCCAGCTCTTGGAATTTCCAACTTGCGCCAACAAGACGAAAATAGATGTCTCACTAGCGAAATATTACATGAGCGATTACAATCGATTCTAGATGTTAGCAGCAAAAATAAGTAAGTAAGTAAGTAAGGTTATAGAGCTCCAAAAGAGCGCTCTAGAAATTTAGTATTTCAACTTAGATCACGGAATTGTGGCGTAACCAAGACAAAGCGGGTCTACGTCCCGGAAGCACTCGACTATGTGATCGACCAAGATCCATTCACCTCATCAAAATACGGAAATGCTACAACAACAACAGCAAATATAGCGTAACAGACATGACACTGAGTATAGAGTTATCTCTCGAAATAATTGTCTACCCTTCAAGCTTGTATGAAATAGTTTCGCGCTTGTGTACGATCATCATCATCATCAGTTTCTGTATGTCCCTTTGGAGCATAGGGCCTCAATAGAACACTTTCACCTGGTTCTGTTTTTCGCCAAAATCTTTAGCCCGATCCACGTTATTCCGGACTCCTCGATTTCTTTTTGCAATGTTCTTCTCCATGCATTTTTAGGATGTCCCCTCTTACGGCTTCCTTCAAGAGCTTCTCGACAAGAGCTTGTCGACAAATCTCTGTAGCGTCCTTTCGCAATGTGTGACCTCGCCATCGCCATTTTCGTATCGTATCAGATGAATGCAACACCCCTAATGGGCCATGTTATTATTGATAAAAAAAAAAAAAAATATGTGGCCACATAAAGCCCCAAAGGGCTCATTGGCCGAGCTTCTCTTCCATTACTGTTGTGCGTCTTAAATTTTTGGACAATATTAGAAGGGACCTACTTATTTTAGCCGGTTCCGAACGGCAGAACACTTGTGACATCACTTTTTCTGAGCTTTGTCACAGAGTTCTTTAAGAAGCTTTTTCATGGCAAGTTGTTACTGTCGGAAGAATTGCCAATTGCTTGCCGACAGGTGGGTACCGTTCGAAAGAAAAATCTTATCGATATTAAATTTGTTATGCATCAGCCGGGGATTGAACCACCGACCTACAGATCAGAAGGCGAACACACTAACCACTGAGCTACGGCACCCAATAGAGAACTTAGACAAGTGGTAAATTTTTAAAGTATATTATGTGTTGTTCCTCAATAATGTAAACCGTAAGGATACCAACATATTTCTCCAGTATTAACGTCCGAAGATAGGGAAAAATCTCGATCAATAATGATGTTGCTGATTAAAGTAGAGCTATGTCTGCATATCACAGAAAAAGGAGGAAATCAACTCCCATCTGGCCTTATTTCCATCTAACCATGATGGCTAATATTATGTGTGCATGTCTCATAACGGATCGTCAGATTAAACACTCCAGTAGCACTTTTTCATAATCCGTTAATGCATAAACCGTATTACTTTTTAAACTCTTTACATACGGCCCTTACAGCAATAAAGCGAGTTTCTGTTTTTTTTTTTTTTTTGTTTATGATATGTTCCGTAAAGGCCACTAAAGTTTCATAAATAAATATATGTAGTACATACAATACATATTCCTTAAGGACACGTTAAAACGAATGTGTATCATATTTTCATACACACACACACACACATGCAGAGGTTTATATGCCTAAAGGAGCAAACAGCGAGAAGGCTAGCAATTTTATATGGTTATGGTATATGGCATATGTTATACACATCGTGTATATATAATATGTATTATAGTGCATATGTACAGGTATAAATATCATAACTATGCCCTTAAGAGATGATGACTTATATACACTATACATCCATTTTACATGTTAATCTCGTTTTTTACTCTTACGGTTATGGTCTAGGCTTACCGACAATTTAAGGAGAACTAAGTAAAATTAATATTCAAATATTCTCTGGATACCCGGCTGAAGCATAACTTTAATATTTGATCATTTTCATTAAAATGGAGCTCTTTCATTGATATGGCAAACACACACACACACACACACTTACCGAAACTAATCTAATTGCCATAAGATTCGAATAATTGCAACAAACCATTACTAATGAACAAAATTCAAACCAAATAGAAATTATTTAATTTAATTGATATTGTAATTTGTTAAAGGCGTTACACATACATCCTCCATTACATTTATCACATCAACCAATGTGACCAAATAGCTGCATCATTTGTGTTTTTAACTTTTTGAAATTGTAAATTATGTTTACGTTTGTTCTTTTCTATAAGAAATACATACTATCGATCTCAACATTCTATCAGCAAAGTTACTCTCCTGTATCTTCGTTGTGTGTTGTGTATTTATATAAATATTTATATTTCTACTTAATGGTAGTATAAAATTAATGGTACACTTGTGGTGTATGTCTTAGATGTTGGGGCATCAGAATTTTTTGAGCGCTCTCTCCATATATATTAATTCGTAAACTAAACACTGTTGTATTTTTATAACACGCGTTTGCCTTGATTGGCCACGGTGTATTCACATTCACTCATTACAATTCACACCGCCCGAAACTCTTCATTATTATCATCGTCATCATCATCACAATCATTGTTAGCAGACAAATACAAATAATATTATTTATTACGAAATGTTCACAATTCTTGACTTGTACACACTTTCCTCCAGACAACGGCACAGATACTTGAATATATGGGCATATATTGATAACATCATACAGGTGTGAGAACCATACGGAACAAGCGATAGCGCCATTGTCCTATATACATACATATGTGTGTGTGTGTGTGTGGTTGGGTGTGTTGTTTGTGACAATATGTACTCTAATAGGCCTGCTGCTTCTTATCTAAACACAGTAATACTTTAAAATGTAATACAAACAAACAATTTATCACCGTATCATTATCAAACATCATCATCATCATCAACATCATCAACATCATCAGCACCAGCAGCAGCATTATTATTATAGTCATTGTACAAAATAAATATTATTATTTCTATATTGTCATCGTTGTTGTTTGTGTTTGCTTGCTATTATATTTGTGTTTATATTTTGTATTAAATTGTCTTTTATTCTGCTTGATTTTATGTTAAAAAGTCCATGACAATATGTGGGAGAACATCAATAAGCAAAACACCTTTTCAAAAATGTTCACAACATTAAATGTTGAAAGAAAATGAAAAACTTTATTATACCAGTTGTTCTACGATTTGTATCATATATAAATGCTATAATAATAAGCCAATCCCGACAGAAACTACACAAATCGAAACATAGCAATTTCAGCGACTGTGAGGCAGCCAGTACGGCGTTAGACTCTTAGAAGCTCACATGGGAAGAACAACAAAGTCATAATTTTATAGGTACCGAATCATACTGTAGTGCATATATCCTTATCGCTTGTTCGGAACTATTTTGTGACGTCACATTAGTAACACAACTTAGATTTGAGAAAGTCCAAATGTGACAGAAATATTGTGCTAAGCAGCCGACGTTTCTCGGCGTAACATTGCAAACTGAAACAATGCCTGACAAAGATGAGAATTCCTCCAGACACTTGCTTGAAATATTTTATGCACGAAATAATGGGAATCTACAGATAACGTACGCTTCATTCATTTGAAATAAGCAATTGGGTCTATGTTATAATTGATTTCGGCGATTGAAATGGAAGCCTTAAATCTGGGCAAAATTTGAAATGTTTTTGCAGCGGAAAGACTCAGAGAATAATTGTAACTCTTGTACTTAGCACAATTGATTTCTCAACAGCAAATGGTTGTAACAGAAAATGTTCGAAAGCAAATATTTTGCTTAACTGGAAGTAGCTAATGATCCAAGTCACTGTAGACTCCACGGATCGATTTTATGTCCATCCATACTTCACATCATCAATTTAGCTCCTTAGCTTTTGTAATTATAGTGATCAATTTTGAAATTGACTAGGCGAAGTTTTGACAGTTGGATATACCATCTGGATCACAAAGTTCCCGGAATAATCACCGTGTAGCGCTCCCATCGATCCAATTTGAGTTCTTTTTTTTTGTTAAGTTGGTACATCTGTTGTAGATGTTCTCTCTAAATCTCAGCATCATAGCTTGACAGCAAGAGTTACGTAGTCAAAAGAACATCTATCTGTGTGTGTGTTGGCGATTTTTTACAATTTTCAATCAATTTCATGCAAAAAACATGATTTGCGAGGATGAATCCGATCCCACATTCATCAAAAGGATCATTACTGGAGACGTGAGTTTATGAGTACGACGGAAAGGGACCAGAATTGTGGGCAGAAAACTTGTAGACTTTGCAAATGTCACGCTATGACGCTAAAATTTAGAGGGAATATCAACAACAGATGTACTAACTTAACAAAAAAACAGAACTCAAATTGGAATGTTGGGTGCGCCACAAGGTAATTATTCCGGGAACTTTTTGATCAATGTGGTACTTCTTGTTTTTCTCATATATAAAATATTGCCTCAAACATGATTCTAAAACCATAGCCGCAGCTCAGTGATTTAGGGCTGAAGCACAACTTTCACATCTAAAATATTTTTCTTTCGAAAAATATCCAATTGCTTACCAACAGGTGGGGGTAAGCAATTGGATATTTTTCCGGTAGGGAAAATTTGTCATAAAAAATCTTCAAAAAGGTGCAGAATAGACCTAGGGTCGCAGTGAAATACAACCCTCTAATAAGAAGCTTCCAAAAGAGCTTTGTGATAAAGCTCAAAAGTAGTGATATCACATAGGTTCTGTAGTTCAGAACCGTCTAATATAAATAGATCCCTTCTAATACTGTCCAAAATTGAACACGCACAACAGTACTGGAAGAGAAGCTCAGCCAAGGAGACTTTCAGAGCCTATGAGAGCAACAACATTTTTTTATGATTCTAAAACCAAATAAAAATGTATGCAACGTACGTAATGAAAAAAGTCAATAAAACCACTGAAATTGATTAAAATTTTTTCAGATATATATTAATTGAATAGATGAAATATTTTATGCGAAAAAAATAAGTACATTTATAAACTTTTGTGCAATGTGCTACTTTAAACGATTTAATTGTATAAAATATATTCAAATATTTATCTTCTAATGATCACATGATTTTAAACTGATAAATGTGTCACAAAGAATATGTAATAAAAATAATTTGTGCCATTTACGAACATCGAATCGTGTAGCGATTGTGATTGTGTATCATTCATGCCCATAGTCAATGCTGCAGCAGCAGCAACAGCTGTATTACCATTATTATTGGAACGAACTTGTTGACCAGCCATATTAAATTGTATGAGTATAATCAAATAGCTAGTGATGCCACCACAAACCTGATAATGAGAAGAAGTAGGTGACTCTATTAAGCATGATGGTTAGTGTGGATATTCAAGACTGACACACCGCAAACAATGTCTCCATATTCAAATTGAAAAAGCCACATGCTGAGAAATCAACCACATGATTTAATAGTTTCAATGACAAGTGATTGACCTAAATATTGGAAAATATGATATAAATAATATTAAAAAATTATTTGAATAATATTGCAAACAATGTCTACAAACAATTTCATAAATCTCATTACGATCAGCCGATACGGCACACTTATGCAGACAAATACCGGTACGTTTCGATTCCAGAGTTGTCTTCCAACTCCAAAATATTATACTGACACATTTGCCCGTGATGTAAGCCAAGTACATAAGTGTTACTTTAATTTCTTTAGCTTGTTGAAATATTGATGGAATTGGCTAAATTGCACACAGGAAATTAATAAATGAATATTTATATCTGTGTTTAAATAAATATGCAATACAACTTACCTGATCCACAGCAGAGCAATAATAGAAATATAATTGTGCCGTAAAAATGATAAAGCCATAAGCCATTAGGATTAATAATGGATAACTCCATAGTTCGTTGAGCATCTTTGCCACACTACATATGCTATCGTGCAACTGACAGATGATTATAAATTTGTCCTCAATTGCCTGTACATTATCCAATTCGCTGTTATATCGAATATTGATGTCAAATTTTTGTGGATTCTCAATTAGCTCACCAAAGTAATTACGAATAGTAAGCACTAAAGGATGAAGAATATGTTTATACAATTTTTTTCTCAATTGCTTATGATCATTCTCACCTGGTGCAACCTTATTCTTGATACCATACGTTTTCATAACCTTTGTAAAATGCTCAATTTCATCGATACTTCTCGGCCATCTACTATCATCCGTATTACGAATATCATCATGCAAATTGGATTTCATGAGCTCCTCTTCATCATGAGCTTCATCGCTATGAACACGTTCATGATGTGCCACAATTGAATCCAATGCTTTGTTGATCCATTGAAAACGTTCACGCAAAGCCAACAGCAAACCAACAAACCAAATTTTATCGAGACTATTGTAAAAAGTTGGTATCACAGAGAATATCCATAGTATTGCTTGATATTCAATATGATCAGTCAATAGGATATAAGTGCTTATAAAAAGCATAGTTTCAAACATGATTGTCATAAAGATCATCAAATTTATACGAGAACGCAACGAACGATTATCAGTCATGATATTCACTTGACGCATACGCTGATCAATATCAGCGATTTTATCGAATAGCACATTCAATTTTTGTTGATTTCGTATAACAGTTATCATGTCAACAACCACCATTGTCGGACCAATATATGTGAGTACGATCGAAATGACCAAACTTAGTTTATCTATTAGATTAAAGTGATGACAATAATGATTATCAATTATAGTATTATTGAATGGAATATACGATTAAAATATATATTTTCTTAGGGATAATTTCATCTAAATTGGAATAAATTTCAATTAATTTAAAACTAATCATCTTATAATAATCGCCACCAATCCAAATAGGTCCAAAAATCTTACGTAGTACTTTCTTTCGAAACTCCAAGCAGCTCATAATTCAAAATTGGAAATACCCAACAGGTACTCCACAGTTTCCCCGGTTCAATATAAGACCTATTCGATGCTAGTTTCCATGTTTCTTAAATCAACGTTCTTTTCCGTTTGTGACGCGGTGTCATCAATTAAAGGGGTATTCCACATTCATGGGAAAATTGTGATCCCAAGCTTTAGAATAACACCACCAGATAACAATATTTTGCGCATTACATTATTATACGCTAATAATTTTTGATCATCTATGGTCACACAGTTTTAAAGTAAAATTATTTCACTACACTTTGTTCGGTTCGGTTAAGTATAGATCTTTTAACGAATCTGAGTAACCTCTAAACCAGCAAAGAAGATGATTTATCTGAAGCTTTATTCTGAATATCGATCGGATGCAACCGGTGGGAAAGCCAGGATTGACACCAAGAAAGGTATTGCTGTGTGTCTGGTGGGATTGGAAGGGAATTGTTCATTATGAGCTTCTACAACCCGGTCAAACAATAGATTCTGATCTCTACTGTAAACAATTAACGAGATTGAAGCAAGCAATTCAATTAAAACAGCCAAAATCGATAAACAGTAAAGCTGTTGTATTCCTTCATGACAACGCCAGACCACACACATCTTTGATGACCCGGCAGAAACTGAGAGTGCTGGGCTGGGAAGTTTTGATGCATCCCCCATATAGCCCGGACTTTGCACCTTCAGATTATTGTTTGTTTTGACCTCTACAGAACTCTCTTAGTGGTGTAAATTAAAATTCCGTAGAGGCATGCAAAACGAACTTGGATCAGTTTTTCACTTAGAAAACCCGGAAGTTCTACACAGATGGAATAATGGCTTTACGCCAAAAATGGAAAAAGCTTATCGATCAAAACGACATATATTTGGTTTAATAACAAATTTTAAATTACAAATTAATAACAAGTTTCACGAGTTCGTTTGATGTTGAAATTTTAATATGGAGCAAAGAGCGGTCATTAAATTCCACGCAAAAAATGGTAAAAGTGTATCAGAAACATTCGGAATGATGCAGCAAGCATATGGCGATGCTTGTTTATCAAGATCAAATGTTTTTATATGCCATAAACGGTTTGTGGATGGCAGAGAGTCGCTGGAAGATGAAATAAAAGAAGGAAGGCCAATTTCAGTGCAGACGCCGGAAGCGATCCAGAAAGTTCATGATTTTATTACAGAAGACCGCAATTCTTCAGTGAAAATGATGGAAGAGGCATTAAACGGAACAAGTGCAGAATACGGACTCAGAAGGGAAAAAAAAAATAAAAAATTGCCTCGGATAGAGCTTCGTTTTGTGAATATAAAAAATAAAAAATTTGTCTCTGCAAATGCCCATACAAGGCGTGGCTCAAGGTCAAACTTCAAAATTAAGGTCGAGATTATTCGATAGAGACGCAATTTTTTTCTATAATATGGGTATCATAAGAAAGGTTTTAAATACCTTTCTACTGATATATATAATTTAATACCTATTTTTTACATTTTAAAAGTTATTATGAAAACTATAAATTTGAAATTTTTTTTTTTTCAAAAACCAATTTTTTTTCGAAAGTAAGCCTTATTTACCTATCGAAAAGTTAGCACCATACTAAAGCTTATACAATTACCTTCACAACAGTGTATAAAACATATTTTTCCAAAATTTGTATGCATTTCAAAAATTGCTTTCAAGCTGATACTTCATCAACTGTTACCAATATGGACGGCTTTCGATACAATTACCTGCATGTCTTCAAATTCAGTATCGCAACCAACAGTATTTTAGGACAAAAGCTTTTTTGATAGCCGGCCTTCGGCCGGGCGCAAAAAAAAATAACCCTTATAGGCCCGACGCCGGCTTCGCGACCAACAGTATTTTAGGAAAAATGTTTTTTTGATAGCCGGCCTTTGGCCGGGCGCAAAAAAATAACCCTTATAGTCCCGACGCCGGCTTCGCCACCAACAGTATTTTATGACAAAAGTTTTTTTGATAGCCGGCCTTCGGCCGGGCGCAAAAAAAATAACCCTTATAGGCCCGACGCCAGCTTCGCGACAGAAGTTTTAGCATTGAAATCTCTTTGTAATTTTTAGTATTGAAATTTTATTCATTTGTTTCAATATTGTATTCACCATCAGGATAATCTACAACATAGGGCTCTGACAATGTGGTCTTTATTAGATTAATAAAAGAATTAATTAATTATACTATTTCATCCTATTTTTATACCCTGTATAATGCAATATGCAAGGTATTTATATTCATTTCGGTCAGATGTTTGTGTCCACTTGAAGGAATCTCCGGAGATATAGACACAGATATATATTCGTGATCAGCATCGCTAAAATTTTCGATTTAACGATGTCCGTCCGTCCGTCCGTCTGTCTGTCACCTGGCTGGTTCCCACGATAATTTGAGTAAATATTGAGCTATTTCGACGAAATTTGGCACAAGTAACCTATGATCCAAGGGTACGGAGGGGATCAATATTGGGCATGATCGGTCAATAGCCATGCCCACACCAAGCATTCAAAGCGACTAACCTCGGAATTTTCAAAATCTTTAACATGCTATAACTCACATAATATATCACTGGGGACAACAATATTTGGGACATAGACTTATATTATACTACTATATAACGTCGCCAAAAGTGGTTGAGCCACGCCTACTTTTTAGGGTAGCTCTCATACAAAGTGTCTGTACTTCTTTTAAATTGAAACAGCTGTAACTTCTACAATCTTCTGTCCAGGATAACTATAATTGACACTTAGAATAACATGGTAGTCGGAAATAATAAGCGTAGAATAACGAGATTTAAGGTGTGGATTAGTATTGTACGAACAACTAGGCTCACAGAAAACGGGCGTACCACGCCCACTGTTTATCGTAGCCCCCATACAAATTTTAAATTGAAACAGCTGTAACTTCGGCAATCTTCTGTCTAGAATAACCATAATTGACACTTAAATTAATATCGTAGTCGGCAAAAATCTGGCAGAAAATCAGTGTGCCACGACCACTCCTTCATGAGTCTCCCATACAAAGTCAAGGGAATTAAACTAAAACTTTTACGCTCCATAACTTACAAACCATTTAGCGTAGGACAACCAAATTTAAGGTGTGGATTGATATTCAAAAATTAATTAGATATACAAGAAAGAGATAAGTCACGCCCACTTTTTATATAGCTTCCGTACAAAGTCTCGGATTTATCTTAAACATTAAAACACCCATAACTTACTAAATAATACGCCTAGGTCAACCCATTGCACCCTATGTAGTTTAGTATTATAGGCAGAAATTGATCCTCCAAAATTGGTGAGGTACGCCTGCTTCTTAATGTAGGTCCTATACAAAGTAGTGGAAGAAAAGGATGGATATACGAGCAAACTTTTTATATATACCTCTACATATGCAGGGTATAATTTGGTCGTCCCCAGCCGACTGTAAGGAGATTTTTCCTTAATTCTTTTGTCTATGTCTACCGCTATGATTATAACTGCCTCACTATTCCTCAGTGCACATATTTGCTATAGCGAAAGTATGACCATAAAAAAATATATTTAAAATCTATAAAAATTCTTTAAAAATATGTTTTATATACCATTGGAAAGGTAATCCTATGATCTTTGAAATAATATATAATTTTTGATAGGTTAATGGGGGACTTTTTCGAAAAAAAAATCGGTTTTTACAAAATTTTTATAAAAAATTTATAATTTTCTTCATAACATTTAAAAGGTTAAAAATTCATATAAAATATTATATACCTATAAAAAGGTATTAAAATTTCCTATGTTTTAATACCCATATTATAGAAAAAACTTGCTTGTCTCTCGAGTAATCTCGACCTCAATTTTGAACTTTGACCTTGAACCACGCCTTGTGTGGGCATTTGCAGAGACAAATATTTTATTTTTTATATTCACAAAACGAAGCTCTATCCGAGGCAATTTTTTATTTTTTTTTTCCCTTCTGAGTCCATATTCTGCACTTATGCCCATTAAACATCAACAGAGAAACTATCATTCATTCTTCACGAGGATTTGGGAAAACAAAGGTCTGCGCGAGATTTGTTCTACACACATTGACCGAGGACCAAAAATTAATGAGAGTCAGTCATTCTAGAGACATGGTTGCAGCTGCAGCAAATGATCTAAACATCCTGAAAACAATTGTTACGGATTATGAAACATGGTGTTTCCAATACGATCCAGAAACCAAGCGTCAAAAAACTCACCACAAGCCAAAAAAACACGAAAAGTTCCATCAAAAATCAAAACAATGCTCATCACATTCTTCGATAGCAAAGGAATTATCCACAAAGAATTTGTTCCAACTGGTCTAATAGTTACTTCTGCATGTTACCTCAAAGTTTTGAAGCGTTTGATATCCAGAATCCGTCGTGTTCGACCAGAATACCGCGATCCAAACACTTGGTCTCTGTTGCACGATAATGCACCGAGTCACACAGCACTCATTGTTCGTCAATTTTTGGCATTTTGACATTCAGACTATACAATGGGCTTCGACGAGGGCACTGGAGGCAATTCCGAAAAATGAGCTGGAACATTCGTTTCAATCACTATTAAATCGATGTAACAAGTGTATTGAATCAGGAGGAGAATATTTCGAATAAATATACCGAAAAATTAGCAGATATCGTGTTTTAATTGTGTTTTCTAGAGGCAGTCTTAATACATAATGGTCGGTCCTTGTATGCAGTTATCATAGTTAAAAATATGTATAAACAAAATACTATAAACCCATATTAATGTTGGTAATAATTCAGGAATGTCAAAAATAACTTTACAATAAATTTTACATAAAACGAGGTTAGAAATTTTACAGAACTCCAATCTTCTTCCTACTTACTATATATATATATACATATATATATATATATATATATATATATATATATATATATATATATATATATATATATATATATATATATTAGTGCATATATGCGCAAAATATTACTTACTTAATGTTGAACGAAATGTTTCATCTTTAAATGATATTATCATCAAATTGAAACAAACTACAATACAAATCATCACAGCAATCACAAACCATGTACCAGTTTTCGATTTTTGCAGTATGAGACGTTCTCGAAATGATTGTATATCATGTGGATAAATGCCAAGAATTTTACAAATATAAAATAATATTGTAAAACTATGCAACAAGCTCTTGTTGTATCCCTTATCAGAGGGTTTTTTGTCCCCTTCAGCAGCTTGTACAAGTTGTATTTGAGACATTTCTTGTTTTCTTCTTCTTCTTCTTCTTCTTCTTCTTTATTGTATGCTTTCTTCGATTGCTTCCTTCCTTGTGCTTGACTTGTGTGTCAACACACTTGAAATGCTGAGTATAAAATGTGACTGACTTTTTCAAATACTCATACGTATTGAATAACCAGTAATATAGAATAATTTCCTGCTATTTATAATCCATTAATAATATTTACAAAATAAATACAATACTCTAACACTTGCGTCATAATCGTAAAGATATGAAATTGCACTCGAATAGGATATTACTTTCTAAATGTCATTGCATATGGTCAAAACGAAGAAAAAAAAAACACAATTTGTTCGCTATTGTATTTTTGTGTAAATATTATTTCATAATATAAAATATTTATCGAATCCTCGTTGTATCTGACTAGCATTTTGATGTTCAAAATAAATATTTACATCACGATAAGTGTAAGTAAGAGTTATCATGATAATGTATGAGTAGTGTGTGAGTGTCATATTTTAATTAGCAAATTATAACTACTTTGAAATGTGTATGGAGTGTTGGACAAACTATATCTTCTCTGAGCCACAAAAATTATCAAAAATATCAAAAATCAAAAAAGTCAGTATTTGAAATCGTTAACTTTCATGTTATTGATTACATGAAACACAAACTGAAAGTACATTGTAGAGCAAAGTCAAGAAAGAAATCTCGCGATCATAAATTAAAATATGAAAATAATGGTTAAATTTGTCTAATGAGTCAAAATTAGCTCATTGGCTCAAGCAATGGGCATCGTTACGTAAAAAGTCTTATCTGACATTATACGCATACAACACATAACCTTTGATATTAATTATTCTGAAATATAAGTGAAATTATATTTCATTTTTTTTTTCTATTAAAATTCCAATTCATTTTTAATTACTTAGTGTTTTTTCTTTTTTTATTGTACTATAAATTAGACTTAGAGGATTTATTTTTGAATATATTTAAAACCTTTAATAATCAAGACTTTAGCGAAGCTTTCGAATAATCTAATATCACTCACTCACCCAATACAATATTTGTCATTGCACTGACAATCGGCGAAGCGAATACAGCGTTTCCAAAATAAGTATATAAATGTTTATCCCATATGCTGGACGAGACCTTTTTCCATGTGGATGTGTAATCGTCCAAGCTATCTCATCACTCACATATGGCAGGTACTTTTAGGATGGTACTTTTTAAAATGGCGTAGATTTTCATGACTCAATTGTAACCATCGTACTGGACCATGTTCGTTATAGATTTATTTTAACCTAATACGAATGCTTCGGATACGGAGGATAGACAATCATTATTTCATCATTTTTGCTCTACCGTACAGAAGAAGCTTGAACATTTTACACTTTTAATAATATGGTTTTGTATGGTATTTGGTTTACAATTACAGAAGGGAATACCTCTGGTGGAAGTACCCAAGAAATATAATATATATGGCACTTATAAGCCTCCAAGGGCCCATTAGCAGAGGTGCTCTCCCACTACTGTAGTGCGTGTTAAATTACAATATGTTAGAAGGTGCTACACAGTGTTAGATTAACCAGTTCCGAACGGCAGAGCCCTTGTAATATCGTTTTTTCCGAGCTTTGTCGCAAAGCTCTTTTAGAAGCTCTTCCATGCCATATTTTTACTGCCGAAAGAAGTGCCAATTGCTTGCCGACAGTTGGGTTGCGTTTGAGAGAAAAATTTTTTCGATATTATTATTTTAAGAAACGATTAAAATGCCTGCCTTAATTTCACTATAAAAATTATTAAACTTCCACATAAATAAAATTTTATCACTTCCGCTAAGTAGTTGTTGTGAAGTCATTTGCTTTTACAAATTCTTGGTGCTCTAAATTTAAGAAATTTAGCAATTTGAAAAATAAATGTGATTGTATGTAAATATGATAGAGTGGTCCTTAGCTCTGTGGTTAGTAATATACTATTAGTATATTTAATTCTCAACAGCACATCCATGTTTCATATTTGTTGTGCAGTTTTCATATTTGTTGAAGTGTGAAAATTTATATGCGTAAATACATTTGCATAAATATGCGAATGTATTGTACTTCAGTGCATTCGAAAATTAAAAGTCAAAGACCACTTTAATATATAAATATTCTTGAACATTTTGATTGAATTTATATATAGATTCATTGAAATTCGCATCATATACAAAGAGGACTTTCGCAAACGTTCTTTACAAATGCAATGCAGTGTTGTGTGTACCTAAAAATATGCAACGAAAAAATAACACAATTCTCGTATGCCAAATGGGAAATTATTTTTTTCAACATTATCATATGCATGCAATGGTTTATAGGCCCGTTTAGGCTTTCAGCCAACACCATCTACGATGTGGCATGTAATAGGCATTATTTTTTATTTCATTTGCCCACACTACTGTAGCTAAGTATTAATTTTACGTTCTAGCAGTTCTTTTCAACATTACATTCATGAATGATACCTTTGCTTTCGTGCTTGAAATATTCAATGAAATATTAATGATGATTACATTTGCAATTAGCATTATTCATATGCATACAAGAAGCATGTTTTGTATGGTCAAATTTGTATGTAACAAATTGCAGCATTGTAGAAATTTATATAATATGATCACTATGGCAAAAAATAACGAAAAATTGCGGTTAACCAATTGCAAATTTAATTTTCTTCAAAATCTATCTTGGCTTTTGCCTAAATCTACAATAGTTTTGCACAAGAATTAATAATTAACTCTATATTTTATGTTTATTTATGTGTCAAATTGTGGTTTACGCACAATGTACAATCTATAATAATTTGATTGAAAGAAATGTATGTCCTCATCCTTGTAGTATATTCAATAAATATGCATGTGTATGCACAAGTATGAATACATACATTGTGACTACTCAACCACAAATATTAATTATCGATAAGTTAATTCGATTTATAATTGAGCTTACATCTTATTCATATAGAATTTTGAATATGTCTGTGTAGCAGAGAAAGAAAACAAAAGAAGATATTTATTGACGTCATTAGTTTTATGTCTGCAAGCATTTCACACTGACTTCTCACCGATAGTGAGTCAATAAGATGCTAATTTACCTCACAGTTTAACAATGGACAAAAATGAATTTTCTTAAGAACAAATTACGCCAAATGAGCAGCTTAATCTTATTCAAGTCTAGACGAAAAAGCCACTCACTCAATTCTAATAAGTATGTCAGTAGAAAATGAATTTTATATTTGTTAAAAATTTAATTAAAAAAAATATTAATTGAAGTGCAGCATATACAAATGAATTATCCATAGCTGTATCTGTATCACATATCACAGCTCTGAACTAAGATAATGCGCAATAACACTGTTGAGCTCGTGAAAATACTAATCAACCCCCCACCATTCATTGTTGGCAGATCTTTTACTATCGAGGAATTTTTTAAGGAAAATACTCTTACCCAGCCGAATTCTACGAGTAGAGCAATTAAGATGCCAATTTCAACATTACTTAGTTAATTTTGGTCACAGTAATAGCTAGTACGGGATTTGGTCAGTCAGGCTGCTATCAAGGCACTGAACTCTAACCAGGTGAAATCAAAACGGGTGTGGCAATGTTTTGACAAGCTCAATAAACTTGGTGGAAATAACTAATTATGGATCCTTTGGGTTCCAGGATATATTGCAGTTGGAGGCAACTAGCTGGCTCGCCAAGAAGGGAGCAGCAATACCCTTTGTCGGTCCAGAACCCTTCTCTGGTCGGGGCAAAGGAGATTTATCCATGCTCATTAAAAGGAGTGAAGAATCAGAAAGACAATCTGGGAAAACCTCCCAGGATTGTCCCAATCCAAGACAATTTTAGGGACCTATAACCTAAAACGACTTGAGGAATATATCAGTTTAAATAAGAATAATATGAGAATCATCACGAGATTATTGACAGAACACTGCAGGCTAAATTATCACCTAACGAAACTGGAAATCTTTTCGGATGAAACTGCAAAATATGAGTTAGGACTTAGGAAATACTCTAGTTCATGATGGGATGCTCAATAGACCTAGGTTCGCAGTGCAATACAACCTTCTAATAATATTAATAATAATAATGAGATAAAGACACTCTAAGAACTTATCAGCGAAAGGTTCTTTTTTTAAATACTCTAAAGTCAATCTGCAATTTCCAATATATTGATTTGACCGTTCTTTCATCTTTGGTGTGAAGTAATAAACTTAGGTTGCTAGGAAAATTATCTATTTTGGTTGCCATAGCGGTGGAATATTTCTCAGGTCTCGAAGTAAGGCAAAATTACCTAAGTAAGGAATATTCGCTTAACAATTCTTCATTGACCAGGGTCCGTATATATGCCAGTTGCATTATGTATACGTTACCGTAAACCAACAAATTCTATCTAGTATCGTCGAATTCACTTCCTTGCTAGTAATTTTCAATGTACGAATATATTTAGGATACCCATTATCCCCTATCCCTCCATCTCTCTGTTAGTACCTTTCCGTCTTTCTTTGCAAGGGTGTTTTCTTTTTGAAGTATTTAGTAAAAAAGCTTAGTACAGTGAATTGTAAACCCGTATTTGTAGCATTTAGCAATTGTACAATTTAATAAATTGCTGACAGGGAGACAAACGACGCAAACACAACCAAACACAATTGGCAACATGGTGCAATAACAATATGTTTTGTCAAATCAAACGTAACAGAACGTAAACATCACGTAAAGTACGCTGGGAAGGATACAACAATAGAAACATACCAAACAAAGCATAACCCATTGAATTTGAAAAGATCTATCCATTCGTATTTACAATACTTTACATAACCGACCACAGAGACTATGGAACCGAAAACAATAGTGATAGCAGCAACAATAACAACAACAACAGCAGCAACTGAAGTGGCAATGTTAGCAATAATAAATATGAATAATAACACATACCATTTACACTATTATGCACCATAAAAATGGAGCAGGAATACTAGTCAGGCTCATAGAGCGAAAATTGATGTTCGTATATAGGGACAAATTCCCCGCCGGCTACTTTTTTCTGTGGGTAAAGCAATTTCTTTCTGTTCTATCAGAATTACAGAATTATACATATTGTTTATATAATGTTTTTCTTTTTTATTATATAGGCTAGATACTATACTATATGAGGGAATTAAATTTTTCCCTATTAATGCTATCAAAAATATTTTAATTGCTTCTTGCAAAATATAATGCTCCAATTGAGCATTTTTATACTATATATTACCTTCTATTTATAATATTCCATCAAATTTTTAGATTATACTTGGTTCTTGGGATAAATCCGGGCCCCAATAGGAACTCAAGGCCCAAGTGAAATTACCATCGACCCCTTCTCTTTCTCTGTCTCTCTCTCTTTCGTCGACTTGATACTAATTTATCTAAAACAACAACAACAATGGTAGTAAGAGCATTAACAATACTTGGAAACTCCCTTTTCCCATTCATTCAATAACAATAGAAAATATATATAAATAAAGACAGGAAGACCATTGACATTATTACTACCGATGATGGAATAGAGAGAGCATCGAGGAAAGGCAATGCAGAAAAACGTATTGAGCTGATATGCAGAAAAATAAACAGGATAGAATAGTAGTAGTAATAATAGTAATAATAATAATAACAACAACTACAACATTGACAATAGAAACGACAATGGTAACAATAACAATATTGTGACAATGAAAAAGGATACAACAACTTGTCAACCGGCATGAGAACACGTAAAATTGTGGGAGTAATAGCAACAACAATCGCATGAGAGAGAATGAGAGAGTGCGAGCGAGAAAGCTTAAAGAATAGTTAAACGAAAAACAAAGAGAAAAAAAGAATGACAACACAATAACAATATTCAATAACAAAAGCATTATAATAACATGACCATGTAACTAACCAACGAACAAGGGTAGTCTCGTCTTTTTCAACAACATTCAAAACGGGATATTAAGGATATTCTGAGGATAAAACCACAAAAAAACGAACCAACAAATAGAAGCAAAAAAAAATATATATATATGAAAACTTTAAGGGGGAAAAACTACAATACCCCAGAGAGTGAATAAATAAAACGATGATTAATTGAATTGCAATTGTATGTATTGTTGTTGCTGGTGTTGATTGTTAGTTAATACATTTACACTGCTGGTGATGCAAGTTGTTGTGAGTTGGTAAAAGCAATAGGTGGGTATCTGAGGTGTGAAATAAAAGGATTGTAAACACATAATTTAATTGATTGTAAATACAAATTGTCCTCTATCGTTTTCTTGTCCTATCAAATGAGTTCAATGTGCACACGATATACGTGTGAGTGTTTGGTAGTACATATAAGGTCTAGTAAAGAGAAATCCATTATTTTTGTATTAAATTGAAGGTTTTTTTAGCATAGTTAGAATGATCCGATTTAGGTCAAATATGCACCGTTTTGTTCTATAACTTGTTGCCATTTTGATGCTTATCTCATAATGCTACTATGTTAAAAACCCTCGTCCCTATTGGCAAAAAACTGGGACAGTCAGTTTTCACAAGCTTCTCTTGAGGCGAATTTTTCACCATCAAAATCCTTCGCCATAGACAGGAACAAGTAGTAATCACTTGGTGCCAGGTCCGGACTATAAGGTGGATGCATAAGAACCTCCCAACCAAGCTCCTGGAACTTCTGGCGAGTCACTATCGATGTGTGTGGCTTGGTGTTGTCCTGATGGAACACAATTCCCCCGATTGCTTCCTTTAGACGGTCCAATTGTTGACACTACAGGTTCGAATGAAGAGTTTGGCCGTAGGGGAGCAGCTCTATCCTTGCCAATCCCACCAAGCACATAGCAAAGCCTTCCTGTCCATCAATCCTGGCTTGGCCACCGTTTGCGCAGGCTCACCGCTATTCCACCACGACCGTTTTCGCTGGACGTTGTCGTAAGTGACCCACTTTTCTTCACCAGCAACCATCCGCTACAGAAATGGACAGATTTTGTTGCGATTTAGCCGCGATTCGCAGATGGAAATTCGGTCCATGAGGGTTTCGCGAAGAAAAACTGTAAAATATGGCGTATTTTCTCTTTACTGTTGTCCATATTTGGCGCGTGCTCAAACAATACTGAGTCAAGCAATCACAAAACTGCTTGAAAAGTTTATTTAGTACGAAATCCTATCTTTCTGATGCCATCTAGCTTAACTTGCACTTATACAATGCAAAATACGAGATTACTAGAGCCATCTATTAAAAAAATAATGCATTTCTTTTTACTACACCCGAAATATAACATTTAACCTTTAAATACGGACAAGCATCTTCTATAGAGGCAATTTACTCCTTCAATCACGATGCGTATTTAGCCAAGGCGATTTTTGATTGAATGATTGAAGTGATTGCTGATTCTACTGTGTCACACAGTTGACCGTTTTAGCATCACACAGTCTGCGCAGAACCTCTATGATAGACAACAGCGTATTTGATTGAAATCTTCCACATAATATAACATAATAGTTTCGTTATCCTTATCCGAGGCATGGTTTGATTTTCCATTGGGGGAAGTTTTTATGTGCTGCGTTCCAAGCCCATCGCACAACCTATAACCGAGGAGGTTTTCGCCACTCACTTTAACCGCCTCCCAGCAGGTGCCCAGCAGAAGACGTTGCCCGGTGGTTGTCACGTGGAGGACCGCCATTGAAAAATTAAGGTGCCATCACATAGCAAGCAGAACTAGCTACATGATTGCACCCTCATTACAGAATGACATGACGTTGACTTGTGATGAGTTCAACAAGGATTGCGCTAGCCGCACCCGGTAGAGGCAGTTAGATGCGTTACGAATTAGAAAAACTCTACCAGACCACCATATACAAAATAGATTCGTCAAACTAACTTCTGAGAAGCCAACAGAATGTCAAAGTGGTAATTTGCTAGGTACTCATATTGCAAATAGGTTAGTGCTTCCTTCTCGTCTAAGTTGCGACAGTACTAGTAAAATGGATTCCTAGTTTCCCTGCATGCATCAGTGGCTTGAGAAAACCGCCGTGGACCTGATAGTGTATGATTTAAACAAGTTCTAGGTAGTTCTAAGTAATTTTGCTATACAAAGGCCAAGATGAAAGTAATGTACTGCATCTTGAGAATGACTTCCACCTAGTATTTGCCAGTTGAAGATGGTGGACGCAGTTGATTCTTTTAACAACATAAAGCGCTGGACTCATTTCCAGCGAAATACCAATGCGTGATAATTCATTTGCCTTCTCATTCACTGATCAAAGTCGAAAGAACCTTTATGGATTTATTTATCATAAATATTAATTTGTTTAATGTAACATTTTCAACCCTTGCCATGTAACATCGTTTTTCGCACGTCTTCTGTATAACGTCAGGTCACTTGTGTCCGGCACTTAAAAAAGTACGTAAAAGTGCTCAAAAAATTTTGAAAAAATTCACAAAACTTTATTGAGGATTCTGTTTTAAGGATCAATCGCTATATTACCGATTTGTTGATTTTTTTAAACAATATAACTGTTTAAACAAACATAAACGTGGAAAATGTCAATTTTGGCAGGGCATAAGTGACCCGATTATAAACGTTAAGGCTTAATGTAATTTTTCACTATGTTTTTCACTATAATGCCGATTCCATTCCCGATCATGAAAGAGGGAGAGAGAGCACACATATAATGACGAAAAATTATATTTTTTAGTAAACAAAACAGATGTAGGTGCCATAGCCTTCTGATCTATAGGTCGTGGGTTCAATCCCCAGCTGAAGCATAATAAAATTTAATATAGAAAAGATTTTTCTTTCGAACCGGACCCACCTGCCGGCAAAAATTCGCAATTTGTTGCGACAGTAACAATTTGTCAAAAATGCTTCTTAAAAGAGCTCTGTTACAAAACTAAGTTAGAGTGATATCACAAGGGTTCTGCCATCCGGAACCGGCTAATATAAGTACGTCCCTTCTAATGATGCCCAAATTTATCATGCACAACAGTATTGGAAGTGAAACTTGGTGTTATTAGAATGGGCCTTTATGGCGTAAGTGTGTCCTCTCAGAGAGAGAGAGAGACAAAACAGATCAAACAATAATAATGTGATGTGCACCTTTTAACGGAGACATGTATCTATCTGCTTAAGTACTGGGTGACTTAAACATTCGCTACAGCGTTCCTTTAAGTGGGAATCCAAATGAGAGTGACATCAGCCAATGATGCCAGTGAATTACCCACCACAGCCCCCCTATTATAACAATTTCTCTAAGAGTACGCATTTGCCATGAAACAAAACCAATAAAAAGATATATAGCTATATAGTAGGTTCTCTCCGATATGGTTCAAATTCAAGATACACTGCAAAAATGCGGCTGTCTGTGGTACGTCATCAATATGACTTCTTACTTGATTAGTCACGTTCTTCGTCATTTCGATACTTATATTGTAGCATCATAAAATTTTCAGTTTAAACAAAATGCACTTAAAATTATATATGAATTAATCTTGTATCTTTGCATTTAACTCTCATGAAATTACAAAATTTTTCAATATACAAATTCCCTATAAATCGTTATGTACCAGCAGCTGCTGCATTTTTATTATCTCTGCATTTATTAATCTTTCATTTAAACACACAATACAAAATTAACACTTACAAATTCATAGATATATCGTACATATATACAGTTACAAATTCATATAGCCACTTACGTAAATGAAGAGAATATAAAAAAGTGCTTCTGTTGAGATCTTTTTTATGTTAATATGGACTTAAACATTTAACTTTGTGATTTTTACAATTTCTTAATATCATTTTCTGTTGTCGCTTTCCAGCAAAGAGAGAGAAGAAGAAGACAAAAAATACAGACGTACTAGTAGTACATAATCGGGTTTTTTACGATACAAAAACAATAATCCTGCCAACATGAAAAACAATATGGGTGTGTTAGAGAGAGAGGGAGGGAGAGCAGTAGAGAGCAAGATAGTAACTCTTGCGGCATAATTTTTGCAATTTAATACACACAGAGATAGTCGAAGGCAGATAGTTAGAGATTGAGTGCATCATGAAATTGTAAGGCTCTTAGATATATGATATGGTATGGTATGTAGGTAGTACAATATGAAATGGGGTATGCGGTTTTCCATATGAATTGTATTGTTGTTGTTTGAGTGCATCTTTGTCACATAAAATATCTTAAATTGTTACAAAGACTTTTGAGAACAACATTAAAAAATAATACCTACTCGTACGATAGTATGTACGTAGGACCTTGCGTATATTTATACTTGCTTGCCATACTTGCTCATACTTGCTTACACACTTACACTTACATACATGCGTACATTTATGTGCAATCATAAGATGGTAGCAGTGTTGCTTGATGCCACTAAAATAGCCAGTTTTATGAGTTATTTTCCATTTTTATGCACTCACTTTTAATGCCACATCATATACCAAAAGAAAACAAAGCAGCAACAAAAGCGGAAAAATCGCAACAATAGCATTGGTATACGTATTAGTAGTAGTGGTGATGGTAATGGAAGCATTTATTTTCACTTTATGATTTTTGCATTGCCTTTTTTTTTTTGTTGTTGTTTTTGTTTTTTGTTATTATTAGACATATGTACGTACGATGTGTATGCATTTATTTCCTTACATTTCACCATTTAATTTTGATGTTGGTTGTTGGCAATAAAAAGTCATTTGTGACACTTTTGGAGAGTCATAAAATTATGAAAAAATCTCATGAGTGCTTATGAAAGAGTATATACTTGTACCTACGTACAGGACATATACAATATATATAAGTACACACGTGACTCGAATTCATATGCGTCTAAATGAAAGCAATAGTTGGAAATCAGACTTTTATATAATTAATTTGAATGTGTGTACATTAGGGTGCATCAAATTAATAGAGTGAAAGAAACGTGGCAAATCGTATAGTGCAAAATGAAATTACCGATGATTCGAAGTACCTATATTTGCCCTAAAAATAATGGGTCTAATATTAATTTTGATAAAAATAAAATTCTAACATTTTTTTTGCACGAATGGAGAGGTGAAAATTTTATAAATAACATAATGAAATTAATTGGTAATTTGTTTATTGACCCTCCCTAATGCACGTACATAAATCCGATTTCATTTCATTCCATTTCATTTTGTATGCAACACATTTTTTATTTCATTTTTATGTTTAGTATATCTGCTCTGCTTGAAGTCTGTTATGTTATTATCATGTTTATTTTTAAAATGAATTAAAATTTAATTAATTAATGCATCACATAATAAGTGCATATACCCATTAGCTATAGAGTACGAACATATGGAGATCATTAATAATGGTGATATTGATATGCAGCAAGCACCAATTTTGTGATGTTCTCCAAAATATGCGTTTAAGAAAAAGTTATGGTAAACGAGTGGAGGTAAATGGCGTAGATGTCAAAGTTCAAAAAATATGAAATTCAGTAAATGTCCCCACAGAAGTCATCCCTAGAGCGGCAAAATGTAGGACTAACCGACATTCATAATTTCAATCTAATATTTTTACAAAATATATATAACCGCTAGTATCATCCCTTAAAAGGGGCTTCTATACTAAATGTATGCTTTTATTTTTTTTTTTTTTGTTAGCTTATTTTTTTTTTTTTATTGAATCTTTCTTAAATACAAGAAACTAACAATAAGTATTCAAATCTTACAAACTAAATAAGACTATGTGATATCCCCTACGTTCCATCACAATTTGGTGAGTCGCGAGATGTAGCAATTTTACAGCATATTCAGTGTGTCTTTTCTTTTTAATCGACGATGCCCCTTGCTCAGCAACAATTGCCTAGCAAGGGGATTCGGATGATTGTGTAATTTTTGAATGTAGCTTCTGCAGGACATTGCAACTTCCTCAGAAATTGTGGATACATTTAAATCTCGATGGATGTTAACGTTCCTCATATACCAAGGCGCGTTTACAATAATTCGCAGACACTTGGATTGTATTCGCTGCAATTTTTCGATATTAGAGGGAGATGCGGTGCCCCAAAACTGAATACCATAAGTCCAGATTGGTTTCAGGATTGCTTTATATAATAGCACTTTGTATTCAAGATTCAACTTTGATATTTTGTGTAACAGCCACCATAACTGATTCATTTTAAGCTTGATCTGAGTTTTCTTTGCCTCTATGTGATTTTTCCATGTCAGCCTTCTGTCGAGGTGAATAACCAAGTACTTTGTTGAGGAACATTGTGGAACTGATTGGCCATTAATTTTAAGTGGGGGACATGTATCTAGCCTTAGCGTGAAGGTTACATGTACGCTCTTTGATTCATTGACTTTTATACGCCATTTTGCTAGCCAGATTTCGAGAGAATCGACATGAGTCTGCAGGAGTTTAGTAGCTTCTATGGGGTTAGAGCGAGAGCACACTATTGCCGTATCATCAGCAAAGGTCGATATGAATGTATAGTTATTGTTGGGCATATCTGAAGTGTATAAGAGATACAGTAAGGGACCCAAAACGCTTCCTTGAGGAACGCCAGCGTGAATATCCAATGGATTTGTTGTGTAATCCTTGTGATGTACGAGAAATTGTCTTTTCGTGAGGTAGCTACTAAGCAATGAGGAGACATTTGCAGGCAGTAATAGTTTGAGTTTGTAAATGAGGCCATCGTGCCATACTTTATCGAAAGCTTGAGTGATATCAAGAAAGACAGCTGAGCAATACTTTTTTTCTTCAAAAGTGTTCCTTATCAGAGTTACAATGCGGTGGACTTGTTCTATTGTGCCGTGCTGTTTTCTAAATCCAAACTGATGTTGAGGAATCAGTTGGTTGAGATTAATAAATGGAGTTATATTCATGACAAGTAGCTTTTCGAATACTTTAGAAAGTAGAGGCAGGAGGCTGATAGGTCTGTACGATGCAACTTTTATAGGGTCTTTTCCTGGTTTTGCTATCATAATAATTTTTGAAGTTTTCCAGCATTTGGGATAGTGTTTAATACGAAGGATAGCATTGAAAATGTGCATCAGATGAATTCCTGAAGCCAGAGGTAGCTCTTTTATCATTTTACCGGTAATTTTATATGGACCAGGTGATTTTTTTGGGTTTAAATCTTTATAAATTGCTTTGAATATGTCCTTTTTTTTAATTTTGAGCGTTATTGAGCAAGGTTGAGAAGTTAATATTGGTAATGAGGACTGTGAAGAGGGTGGATTGGGTGTAAACACACTTTTTAGGTGGTTTGCAAAAGCCAAACCCTTCTCACAGTTGCTTCTAGCCCAATTACCGTCACTCAAACGGATGGGGGAATCAGTGAGAATTGGCCGATTTGATTTTTTTGCTGATTTCCACAAAGAGTAGTCTGACGCTTCACCAGGTGTTAATTTCGCTATGTGCTCTTCTAACTCTTTGTTGTTTTTATTTTTTAAGGCTTGCTTTAACTTTCGAGTGCAGTGCTGTAGCTGTGTTTTCAGATTCGGTGATCTGAATTCTTGCCATTGTCTTCGGAGTCTTCTTTTCTGTCTTACTAGCAATTCAATATCGGCTGGTGTGTATGGGCTATAGTTTGATTGCTTGCATACCTTTGTGCAGGTGGCTGAGCTGAGAGCTAATGAGAGCAGCTGGTTGAATTTTTCGAGTGCTGAGTCTACATCGTGTCCATTTCTTAATACAGTACTCAGAGGAAGATGGGAATTTATATATTTCTTGAATTTTAACCAGTCTATTTTCTTTCTAACGCAATTGCTTTGGGGGCTTGGTGATTTTATAGATATTACCGTGGGTGAGTGGTCAGATGATAGATCATAATTACACTCTGTGGAGATATTTTCCATCTGCAAACCTTTGGCGACTCCAAAGTCTATGAGATCGGGTATTTTCCTCTTGTCCGTCGGCCAATATGTCGGTTGACCATTTGAAATAACATCGTAGCCGTGGTTAGTGATGATTGAACATAGTCTTTTGCCTTTTGGAGTTATTAATCGGGAGCCCCAGTGAGTGTGTTTGGCGTTGAAATCGCCAGCAACCAAGAATTTGCTACCAAGAGTTGAGAAAAATTCTTTATATTGCTGTTCGGTAATACTGTATCTTGGGGGACAGTATATCGCAGATATTACTAGCTTAGAGATGTATTCTTCCAGACATATAGATGTTGCTTGCAAGTAGACGCTACTAAAATCTTCAAGAACATGATGTTTTATTCTGCTTTTTATCAATATGGCAGTTCCTCCGCGTGCCTTACCATGCGGATGATTTGTGGTGTACAGTTTGTAATATGGTATTTGGTAGCAATTTTTGTCAGTGAAATGGGTCTCAGATATCATCATTATGTCGATTTGGCTGGATTCAAGGAATTGAATTAGCTCCAAACGGTGCTGGCTTAAGCCGTTGGCGTTCCAGTGGCATATCTTGAGACAACTCATGGTCTGGATAGCAATGTTTGGAGTAACATCGATTGATTTTTCATCATTTCTTGCATCATTGTTTGCATTGAGTTCATGAATTGGTTCATATTCTGAATCAATGTTTGAAGCAAATGTTCAAGGGTACTTGGCTGTTGGGTGGGCAGTGAGTGTTTCTGCTCATTATTTACATTGCTTTGTTGGTGTGGGTTTTGTTTTAACACGCTAGCGTATGAATTGGTTTGATTCTTGTTTGGGCTTGCAGAGAAGAATTGTGTTGCATCAATATTTTGTCTCTTACTTGAGTTGGCTATCTGAGTTTGCTCAACTGGTTTTAGAGGTTGATTGTTAGCGGAGAAATTTAGCTTTAGGGTTGTATATACTGGGCAACCTCTATAATTTGCGGTGTGATTACCTCCACAATTGCTGCATTTTTTCATGCTAGCATCGCCTTTAGATTTTGGGCATATGTTTGATTTATGGAGATCTCCACAAATCACACAAACAGCTGGCAGGGTGCAATATGTCTTAGTATGTCCATATTCTTGGCAGTTGCTGCACTGAGGAGGTCCAGTTCTCTTATGGGGTTCTTCGATTGTGATTTTGCGATGCAATAAATATCGAATTTTATATATGGGGTGTACTTCACCTTTTTTTAGGGGTTTTGTTTCAGGCTGAAGCTCAATACGATATAACGGTTGAGGTATATTGCTCTTGTTGAGAATGTTGAATACTGTTTTGGCTTGAAACCCTTCTTCCTGGAGGGCAAGTTTGATTTCGTTAATATCAACGTTGGGTTCGACGCCTTTGAGTACAACGATTAAGCCCTTACTACTTTTTAGCTGATATGTGTAGTAATTCTTTTTTACAGCATCAAATTCCGCTATTACTTTGCGATAATGAGTTTCGCTGTAGATTTGCACTTTTGTTTCCTCAATTTGGCCTTTGCGAATAGGAACAACATGGAAATTCTTTGGTCCTATAAGACTTGTAATTCTAGAAATCAACTTATCTGAGTTGCGTTCTCTCAAGAAAATGGGTGGGGGTTTGAAATTTTTCTTGGAGATAATATTTTCGTCACTTTCATCACCTGAAAGCATTTATGCTTTTATAAATTCATTTTCTTCATCCCTAGAGGCAAAAAATCTAAGACCTACTATTATTAATATGTTCCCCCTAATATTTCGTAAGTACATACTTATTCCCTATCTCAACTCTTCATAGGAACTCCCAAAATTGACTTATTCATAAAATTCACTCCCAACGGTTTTAGAATACCCCAAGAGGATTAAAATTTTTGACATATCAGACAGACATACCATCCCATCGAGGGTACGCCCCTACAAAATTATGCTAAAAACCCGTGAAAATCGACAAATAACCAATAGCTACCTATAAATCTCATCCATCATTATGAAATGTGTAACAGTCCCGCAATTACTTATTCACTCCAAACATTTTATGCTCTATCTTCATCCTTTAAAGGGGCTGCCATACTAAATAAACGTGGAAACACAAAAGAATCAAAGAATAATCCCATAACTGCCCGGGAACTGCAATTAGAGTGATCAATTATCTAACTGAACCCTTTAGTTTTACCTTTCCAATATTTTTCTTGAACACACTTACCCTCCTTTTCACCTCTAAAGGAGGTTGCCATATAAAATCAACGGAAACCAACGGAAAGTTGACAAATACCCACATAGCTGCCTAGAAATCAAACTCAGGGGAATCAAATGCAAGGCCACCCTCAAATTAATTTTTTCCGAACATGCCCATCCTCTATATCTACCCCTTAGAATTGGTAAAAAAGAAAAGAACAGATATCTTCAGATTCACCTCCACTATTACCGGTCACTGGCCGATAGAGGACCATGCAGAGAAAATAGCATGGCCCTACAACGACAAATGCCGAAGCTGCAAACAAGAGGGATCTAAGGAGACGGTTTTCTACTATCTATGTGAGTGCCCAAGCCTGGGCGCTCTACGACATAGAACTCTAGAGAAATTCGTAATGGATAGCCTAAATGAAATTGCTGGAAACCAAATAGACGACATTAGCAGGTTTTTTAACGGATCACTTCAGTGGTTGCTGGAGTGGTGTACCAAAATGACGCTTTTCTATGTGCTAATTGTGTCACGGTTTCTGTCTACCGAGCAGCACCTAAACCAACCAACCAACCAACTCCTTAGAAGGGCTCCGAAAAGGCGAACGAGAACATCTGAAATTAATAATTTTTTATGAAACTTTAATTCGACGTAAATAAATAAAAGTTCATTGTTATTTAAAAATGTGAATCAACATTTTTTTTTTTTTCGTGTGGTATATTTCTCTGTTATAGTCTTCCATTAACTTCAAGCCTCTTCCAGGAGACTCCTTGATAAACGTGCACTGCACACTTTTCTGTCAAAACAATAAACCTAGGTAGAGCGCAGAGATTATACTCGTAATTAAGTACTACAAATTGTGCGAAGACTTTACAGGTAATCAATGATATTCCAGAAAGAGGCTGGGACTGAATTCTGCGCTGGAAGGATACCTCATATTTTGAGGTTATCCACGAAACCACTAAATTTTTGTTCTATTCATATCTTGTGGAGTAGTAGTGCATACGTTTTTCGTTGAGTGCTTATCTCAACGTCATAAATTATTTTCGATAGCTAGCCCCAGTACTGGTTTCATTCGGTTTGAACAGGTCGTCAAACACAATACCTAGCTAATGCCACCAAAAATTCATAAATTTCTTTATGAATATTCAACATCATATTACTGCTTTTTATTTCGATACTTGAAGTATTATTACAATATTTTTTAAAATACATTGCTACAAATTATCTACAATATTAAATGACACTGATTATGTTGTTTTTTTATTCAACCAATGCTATCATGATGATGACCGTAATGATGATGTGATGATTTTGAAAGTAATACCTTTCATGATATTGGCATAAATTTCATTACGGCAAGTGCAACAACGTATAAGTATTGCAGCATTAAGATTTACCACACAGTTTTATTAAGGCAACAATCATTTCATTCTTGTTTGTTGCCATTTTATTCACTGAATGAAAAGTAGCAAAAAACCAAAAAAGGACTCAGCAACAGAAGACTGAGATTCTTGTTTGTTTGGTCTGTTGCAGTTGATGATTATTTAACCAACTGGTAGCACACTGACCATAAGGCCACTTAACTTGGTCTTCATCCTTGATGTATTCAGTCAAGCAGCCAGTTAGGTAGCTATCCATTCATTCAGGCTACTTTCATGACCGCAGCTTACTGCTTACTTTATGAGTTGACGGTTTCATTACGAAAAATTTTCATTTCGTTACGTATCGTCTCTGAGTTTTTCTAGGTACATACAGATTTACAATGTAGCCAAAGGACTTTAAAGTAACTTCCGGCTTGCTAAGAGTGTGCATATATGTGTGTGTGTGTGTGCGTGTGTGAGGTTAAAATTTACACGGAAATACATGGCTGAAATAAATGAAGTAACATTGTTGTTGAGTAGTCGTTGTTGTTGTTGTTGTTGTTGTTGTTGTTGTTGCTATCTTTAATGCCATCGTAAGCAAACGAATATTTTATTATTGTTGTAGTGATTTTTTTTCATGCATTTTTTATTTTTTGTGGTTTTACTTAATGGAGAATCCTGCCTGAAGGGAAAGGCCAATAAGTAAAGACATACAAGTATAAAATTTGAAAAATAAAAACTAACAAAAAAAAATAATAAAAATACCGTAATACTTATTTCAACAAACTATTTAACTGAATGATAGAAAAGGTAGTGGGAGAGGCATACTTATAACGAAAATTCGCAATTTTCAGTAACTTCGACAGTGTTTAACAACGATAAAGATGAAAATTGGAAAGTGCAAGTAGAAAACTTCAAGTCAATGGCGTAAACTGAAAATGCATAAATTACACTCATGAAATGTTATTTGTTGCTTCTTCTTCTTCTTCTTCTTCTTCTTTATTTACGAGAAAGTAAACTTTGAAGCATTCGTTATTTATATGTACATGTATGCATACATACGAGTATGCACTGTCAAAAATTTCAAAGCTTTTTCACATTGTTATACACACACACACACAAAAGAATAAGCAAATATGCGCAAAATCTTTTCATACATTTCCCAAATAACCAAAACGAAAGAAAAAAAATTGAAACAACTCATATGTTTATTTGTACGAACAGACGCACACATACTTACACTCAGTAACTTCTTAAAGAAACAAAATAAAAAGTCGCGAAGACAACATAACCCTTTTGAAGGCATTTCAAGTTAAGCTTACAATATCACTGGGATGAGTCATTTGAATTGTTGTCATTTTCGTGGTGAGCAAGACGGTATTGGTATGATGGTAGAATGATATCTTAAGGAGCTCGGATCCCTATCGGAAATTAGTGGATATCTCAAATATATATACTAAGGCTGTACGAAGGTGCACAATAGAGTTTAGGGGTTGCGGTACAGCTGGGAAATATCCTCAAATATTGCAAATATTACGTACACAAAAACTTCTGTTCCCTGAAGTTATCAGTTGAACTTGGGATCGTTCACAAAAAACCCAAAATCCTTCTCCAATGAATAAAAGTAATATGCCTCGGATACAGAATGCCGCTTTTGTTGATTTCCCTGGCAAACGAAATAAGAACCACGATTTACGGATATGCACCTGGGGAATGTCCTATCCCTTTTATAGGAATGATGCCTCTATTCATCTACTTCAAGTTCTCGTAAGGTGTGAGTGTGATAATGCAGCTCGTCAGGGAATCCAATGGAAGAGAAAAGGCTGTTCCTTAAGAGCGTTCAAATAAATACATACAATATGTGGTTTTGTGGCCCGTAAGAGACTCATGATTTTATAGTTTACAACTCCGAAGGAATGGAAAATTGTTTAGATAGATTCTTTTATTTATTAAAATTCTTTAATGTCGGCTTAATACTTACGTGCCCTAACTCTTACTCACAAGAGGTATGACCAAAAAGAACTTCTTTCAGCTCATAGAGTTTAAGCTCTGGGCGAGTAGTAAGATTAATAATCGATCAGTCAGAAAAATCAAGTTACACTAGAACACCTCTAACCCTATCGGTCTGTGAGAAATGTGTGCTATAATTGGGAATGTCGCGAAAGACGTTGCCCACAGAAAAACCTTGTATAAAACTGCTACGCGAGATGTAACACGCCAGTACAGAAGAGGTGCGGGCGTACATTGTTTAAGACGCATAAAGATAAAGGTAAAAAGACGCGAGTGTAACTACATAGAAATGTACGGCGACAAGAATGAGCTACGAAAATTCATTAAGACGATCAAGCGCACGACTGTAACTTGAAATCCTAGAGGCTCTTTCTGTCGTAACGAAATCTGGTTACTATTGCATCTTAAAAAAAAATATGTACGTAGCACTTGTAAGCCCCGAAAGATTCCTTGGTCGAGCTTCTCTTCCAGTACTGTTGTGCGTGTTAAACCTTGGACAGTAGTGGGAGGGAGGGGAGGAACCTACTTATTTTAGCCGTCACTTTGCCTGATCTTTGTCACAGAGTTCTTTTAGGAGCTTTTCCAAAGCAAATTATTACTGCCGCAAGAATTGCCAATTGGTTGCCGACAGGTGGGTACCGTTCAATAGAAAAACCATTTCAATACGAAATTTTTGTTTCAGCCGGGGATTGAGAGCACGACCTACAGATCAGAAGGCCGACGCACCACTAAAGTACGACACCCACTGACACTTTAGAAGGAATAATTCTCTAAATTATTGAATGGCGATGCACCGACGTTTCCGCCAGTGCAGGAGGATGCCCGGTCACACCAATTACTGCCAATGACGAGGTCACAATAGTTACAATGAGGCTGCAGAACGGTAATGTTCCAGATTCAGATGACTTGCCAACAAGTTTTTTAAAACCGGACCAGAGTTTTTAAGTGGATATGGTCGGACGAGAGCATACCCAACGCTTGGTGTCACAGTGTTCTCAGACAAATGCATAAGAAAGGAGACCTTTTCATACATACTGTGATGTGAACTATCCTCAACGACGTCTATCAGTGTGGCTTCAGATCTAATAAGTCTACCTCAATCCACCACCTATTTCTCAATTACAACACCATTTTCGATAGTTCGGCAAGCGACTACCTCTACACAACAACGCCGGAGTTCGAGATTTCTCACTGGCGACAAAGACGACAGAGATGAAGTGTTCTATAGTCGGCCCTTTAACAAAATGTCATATATAAGAAACATAATGAAAATACTTTTAAAATAACAGCACGCATATTATCTTTACCTACTGGTTCATATGTGATATACATCTAAGTATATAAATATCGTACAAATAAATATAATAAATATATAATACAATATGTTATAAATATATTAAGGATCTCGTTTTCGGTACTCTTAAAAATGCAACGAATTTTACGGTGCTCAACTGAAAATGAGAAAAAATACAAAATTGTTTACGTTTGTGAATAAAAACGAAGGCACTATAAGATACGTAGAGAGAGGAAGAGCGAAAGAGAGAGAGAGAGAGAGAGAGAATAGTATAAAAGAAGATAGCAATACAGCAATTTCACATATGAATAACAAGTAAAAGGATTTGACTATTGTGCATACTGGTGTCTCAATATATATAACATGCGTATGTATGTGTGTGTGTATTTGCATACGATTATATCTCATAAATCCTTCTGCCATGACTACTTTCTTTTGTGACAGCACTCGGTGTGTCTCTTTCTCTTTCTTATACAGTAGCATTTATGTATAAGCACATACTTTCATACACTTTGCAAACAAATGAAATTTTGGCAGAGTTTTTACACCCCATCGCGCACATTATAGTACCTACTTGCTTGTATACTTGTATACAAAATAGTATATATCTTATTACTCAGAGATGCTATTTGTGAAAAAGTGAACAAAATAAATGCACTCTTGAATATAAATTTGTTTACCATTTATAAACTTATGATTGCAATTATATGGTAATAATCGCTATTCTAATTTTGCAAATAACTACTCGAATGTCACATGAAATATAAGTTTTCAAAATTAACACTCTGCATACATGCATGCTCATATGTATGTATGTAAATTCTTTTACTTTTAAGAGCCCTCAAGAAAATTATATATTTCTACATACACTTGCATGCACTTCAAGTAAATTTCGTGTTACTAGTAACAAGCTAATGCTAATGATAAGGTATTTACTATCGTACATATGTATGTATAAACATTTGATAAGTATGAACGTATCATAGAACAGTCTTTAACTAAAAGACAAGCAACATACACATGTGTCTTTGTTGTTCAACAACATAAGTTTCAGAGTCGATTTTAAACACTATTTATAGTCATACTAGTACTCAAGTAAGGTATATGGAAACAATTGAATGTGAAAGCTATCTGCTCTATTACCTGGCATGGCTTGATAGGTTTACAACTCATAATTCCAATTTGTAAATGTTATAATCGAATTGATAGTTTACAATTCAAGGCATTCACAAAACTTTAATTTTTTACAATAATTAAAAAGATTTCACATTAATGTTAATAACAAAATAATTATGTTGAAATTCAATAGAAAAAAAATTAACATCACTTTACAATTCATTATTTTGAAAAAATACCAACACACTCTGGTATGAGAGATAGTTAGGTTAGGTCATGTGGCTGCTCTCTCTCTCTCTCTCTCTCTCTCTGAGAGAACTCACTTAGGCCAGAAAGGCCCATTGTGATACCACCGAGCTTCTCTTTCAATACTGTTGTGTGTATTAAATTTGGACAACATTAGAAGGGACCTACTTATGTTAGCCGGCAGAACCCTTATGACATCACTTTAACTTAGTTTTTGTCAGAGAGCTCTTTTAAGAAGCAGTTTTTGGTAAATTGTTACTGCCGGAAAAATTGCCAATTCTTGCCGGCAGATGAGTACCGTTCGAAGGAAAAATCTTTTCGATATTAAATTTTGTTAAGCTTCAGCCGGGGATTGAACCCACGACCTACAGATCAGAAGGCCAACGCACTAACCACTGAGCTACGACACCCACATGGGAGATAGTTAGTATTGACCAACTGAGCTCAAAACATATTTTTTTTATTAATTTACTGCATGGTCAGATTTTTAAGATGACGGTAATTTTGTGTATTTGTTTTTTTTTTTTTATATCATTTCATTCAAAAATTTCATTTGCTAAACTGTAAGTGCAATCAACGCTAACAATACCTTGTTCGAAAGTGAACTAAAATACACTTGCACTGATTGGGCTAAAAGTTGAAGAATTGAGGCTGCTCAAAATTATAATTTTGTAGAATTTTTGCCAGTAAAAAAAATTTGATTTCGAAAGTTCGTATTTTTATACGAAGTTGTAAAAATCAGGAATGTTATGTACTTTTAGAAAACTGTAATACTCAACATGAAATGTTGATACTCAACAGAAAAAACAAATCATCAAAAATTCGATTTTCACCCGATCTTTGTAATATTAGGCTTAAAGTGTTTGCAATTGCAAACAGGCTAGTTTCTTTTTTTTTAAATACGAAAAATACAAGAGAATGTAATTTCTCCACCGAATCAATATCACTAATGAAAATTGAATTTATTTCAAGAATCCTTAACGAAAAAAGTCATATGCCATCCCTTTCCAGCCGGACCCATGATTTTTACATTTCGATCGCTTCAGTTCCATTCCCTGAGATCAGTGTGATACAATCTGGTATTAATGACCTTGTAGAAGCAAATGAAATAGAATTAAATCATACTTTGATTCAAAGGCAACTATAAATAAAACTAGAAATAAAAATCTACCTAAAGATATTTACAAAATTATTGAATTTACATAGTCTTAATGATCTTAGTATTATAACCAAAGTGGATTTAATTTCTATATAATATTCAAACATTGTTCACATTTTATATTCTCTATGAAATTGTTAGATTTTATGTGTTTTCGTACAATGTAAATGTAGACATTATTTACATACAGAATAAAATTGATTTTATAAAAAAAAAATTCCTACATGTGAGCATATGAAAATAAAAAAAATAAAAAAATAAAAAAATAAAAATTCAAATATTTTCAAACGAGCGCATACCAATAAATGTGTATATATACATATGTGTACTATATTAGGTGGAATCTAATTATACAGGAGAAAACATGTCGAAATGTTTTGTTAAGTTCAGAATGGCTTGATACTAAGAAGATATGTATCTCAATGAAGCGACCAAGCATTTTCCATATTTTTTTTGCACTATTTTCTTTTTCAACTAACATATTTTTCCGAACCACTTTTGTAAATCTTCTTGTGAAACATCAAAATAATTTTATATTGATATTCCATTTATCACTAAATATTTGACCCTCACTAATGTATGTATATATATCCATACATATATGTATGAATATAAAAGTAAACAAATAAGTACAATGCATGCAACGGAAAACTGAAGCCGACAACATCAAACCGGAAATTGTAAAATAAAGTGACAGTAAGAAGTTCCGTTTCGACAAATATTCAAACTTCTACACAAATGGTAGCAAAAAAATCATACCCTTACCCTTCACTATTTTTATATATGTATAAATGTATGAGTATGTATGTACGTTTGTATGTAAGACCTTGTGGAATTCATTTTTAAAATGACTTAAATGCATTTTTATTAAGAATGCAAATACTTCGTATATACAAGTATATTATTGGTTGATGAAGTCATCATAAGAATGGTGACCAACTACGATTCAAGACAGCAACGGCGGCAGACGATATTAAAATTCACATTTATACCAAGAGCAAAAAAAAAATATTGTAGTATTTTATTTTTAGTACAATATTATTATTATTTGTAATATTCCCATTATTATTATTATTATTAGAATGATATTTTTTCCTGTTTTCGTTGCGTATTGTAATTTTTTTTTTCTAGAGCTTTATTGACTCTTCCACATTTTCAAAACATTTTCATACATTGTAGTTTAAATAAATAGTAGCATTTTGATTGTACAAGTATGCCATTCAATAGCAATTGAGATAGTAAAAGTTCTAATGCCATTATATACTCATACATTTTTGTGGTAATTGTAGTTAAAGTATGTAGTAGTAGTATTACAAATTGCGAAACGAATGATGCCAATACTCGACATGATGATGTTGACAATGTTGAAATTGCAGTAATAATAATAATAGAAAAATAATATTTAGCTGCACCTACTACATACAACTACCTCCTAAATATATAATAGTGAATGGTCTCGTTGTGGTTTGCTAGCAATTTTAGTTTCGACCCCACTGCTATTGCTTTGAGGTTGAACACTCAATGTGTTCATGTGCTCATAGCACATGCATACTTATAAAAATTTACGTACGTACATATTAGCAACTTTTGAATATGATATCAGCAGAGCAAATTCTCAGACTGGACTGAACCCGCCGCCTTGTAATTTCCTCAGGTTAAAAATATATTGTAGTTACCGTAGACGTAGCCCTTTCTACTCGTATAGTCAGAAAAATCAAAATCTCCATGAGAGATATTTGGATCCCACATCTTAACATTCAAGACCACGATTCACTGCTGCAGATCTCTCGATGAGGTGGCTGAGCAGTGTAATCTGCACCTAATGTGGGTGCCGGGACATAGTGACGTTCCAGGTAATTGCAGGGCGGACGAACTAGCCAAAAATGGCATGACGCTGGAACTCTCCCCCGATTTTGCAAGCATGGGTACTTCATTGAGCACCTGTAAGGTAACAATAAAGGAAAGAATGACAGACAAGACAAATGACCTAAGGATTTTGCAAGCATGGGCACTCCATTGAACACGTGTAAGCTAACAATAAAGGAAAGAATGAAAGACAAGACAAATGTCCTCAGGACACGCTCTATCACGGGCAAGATCGCTCAACAGATCTGACCACGGCTCAACTGGAACCGCACAAAAAGTCTGCTCAGTCTAGATAGAAGTGTGTTGAGGGTCTCGAATTGGAATAATAACAGACCACTGCGTTCTTTGCACACATGCTAGAAGGATAGGATTGGGCCACTTAACGCAAAAGCTGTAGAAATGAGGTAGAAGACGACTCAATCCTACACTTAATGTGTTCATGCTCGGCACTTTGCCGCAGGCGCATGTCACATCTAAGTTTCCAAAATTCAGGCAGCCTCACTAGTCTTTCAACAGCAAAAGTGAGGGATCTCCCATGCTTAATTTTTATAAGCTCAAAATGGTTTGAGTTAGCGGGTTAGGGTTAGAGAACATGTGGTAATACAATGGGCATATGATGGGCTAAGTGTGCCCTTTCGGGACAGTCACCCCATACCTACCTATCGTAACTAAGTTGTGAGAACTTTGGCTTGCTGTTCGGTTTAAACCTCAGTTCGACCGACCCAATAATATTTCAGCAAAAACACAAAAACACCTATGCGCAAATAGTATATGACTTGGGCAAGACGGCCGTAAAACTAAAACTTATACTTCACAACACAGAAACAGCTACAATAAGTAAATCATCAGGATGACAAGGTACTACTAATTACTTTTTACTGAGGACTTCAACTCAGACATGCCGAAATTTGACAGCTTTAAGAATAAAATTTTGGCTTTAATACAAAAGAAAACTTATTCGAACATGGCGCAGCGTACCCACAAGAAATGAAACAGAAAGATATAAGTTGACAAAACAAATATATTTATTCTTCCATATTACAAAGCAAAATATAGAGAAAACCGAATGTTAAGCGCAACGATAAGATAAGTTTCTTCGACTGCCGCATGCTCGTTTGGGCTCTCCAGTAGTCGAGTAGATACCGTTTCTCCCTTTCACATATCAAGTTGTTTATGAAACTGATTGTAACCCCGCAGAAGAGCTCTGGTCCAATAAAAGGAAGAAACGCGAAGATGCATATTTTGGTACCACGTGTGCCCCTACGTATGCATTCTCTCGCACATACCTCTAAGGCATGGACCTATACCTGAAAGATGGAAAAATCGTTTACATAATTTAATATTAGGTCATTCGAAAACTCTACATTAGGAAGAATTTGAATTATTCATTTAAGAGGAACTGATGAACGCATTGAGGAATAATACGAAAGCGCCTGTACCAGATTTTACTTATCGCATCTAAAATATGCGTCAAAAGGAAATCTTTCCATAAACATAGAATATACAGCAATTGTTCCTTAAAAACAAGCGTAAATACAACCCATGCTCATGGTGAGCAACGTCCAGACCACAATGCATATTACACATAGCATGTAATCTCTTTGAAATAATTACTAATATAACCACGATTTACTTTGGTCAAAAGTGTAACTGCTACTCAATAGAGAAGCTTCTGCTAGTCATCCTACATGTAGGAAACATCATACGGCCTCAACATTCTTTATTTCGTACTGAATACTCCAGAGCTACTTGAAAGACTGCAAGCTCTTGTAGGCTTCAAATCAGAGAGAACGAAAATCGAAGACCACCACAGAGTGCCATAAAGGGCCCATGTGTCGGAATTGTCTGTACTGGAATGCCGGGCAATATTTGTTTGGTTGGCTAAACACACAATAGAGCATCAATTATCTCCACCAGAAGCTCTATAACATGCTGCCGCTTGCTAAATACTGGAAAGAAAGATCTACATTTACTCACAAGGCAACATATCTTTTTTGGACAACAAATTCATATTATCAAGGAATTATTTACCACATTACAGATGCTAAAATATCTGTGCGTTTAAGAGAATTCCAAACTCATGTGGTGACAAGAAGAATAAGGTTGATTTTGAAGTGGATGTACTGTCTTTGGCATACAAAGGGAAACAAATAACTTCAGTACCAAAACGAGCCGTTTTGTCATCAGCCTATCGCACAGTCCAACCAAACCAACCACTCTTTATTGAACTCGAATTTTAAGCTAAAGGAACAAAGGAAATATACGCGAGTATGAGTAAGACATGCTGAAGGGATGAGCTGAGAAGAAGGAAGACGAAACAAAGAAACGAAAACAAAAATATCATATTGGAGGCCTGGCAAGTTCTTGCCTTCAAGATGACCCAAACACGGATAGAGACACTGCATAGAGAAGTCGACTAGTACCTGACTTGACATGACTAATTTCAAACCTAATTCAATGGAATACAAAAAGAAATAGTCGAGTTCGTGTAAATACATTTTTTGTTTCGGCTGTCGTAGATGGGCCAACGAAAATGTTTTCTATTCCAATTCGTCGACCTGAGCATATATAATGGAGTTTAGCACAATCAAAGATTAAAGTGTTACATTACTGAGCATCAGACTATTTAATTGGAACATTTTTCGTATGTCTTTCATGCAAAGAAAACTCTTCCACCATAAAGAAGAAAAACTAATAATTTCATATTACTAAATATTTGTTATTTTTTTAGATTGCTTTGATTATTGTAATAGCAATATTTTTTATCGATATATCTACTAAATTCACTACAAAATTGTTTCCAACAGTTGTAATAATATTTTCGTAATTTTGAACAGATGCCGCCATCTTCAATGAATTGTTTACATCACAATTCGTGTCAGTCAGTGATAAAGATTAACGTATACTCATCACATATCGTTTGACTAAATTGATGTGATTTTGTCATGTGCAAAATTCCATATAAATTGCCTTCTGTGCCTTTAGAATTCAGAGAATCTCATATAAAACAAACAAACAAAATATGTACAAGTAGCTATAAGAAAATGTGAACATCAGAGCATCAGAAAACACAAACAACAAAACAATAACAATTTTTATATTATATATGACACACTCTTATGACATTTGTCATAAACAACAAATTTATCAATCGTATTATCAGTGTAGAAACGTAACGACAAGATAGGCCTGTATGTCCTTTACATACAGACCCTGTAGGAAATGTTGCCATGTCATTTGAGGATGTGCAACAAAAAACTTACCCTCCAATCATGTTGGAAATTACCAAATAGACAAGAGTATTCAAAATATTATCACATTGTGAAGCTGCTGGTGATAGTTTTCAATAACATGCAAAACTATCACCCCAAAGCTTACATGCACACCAGTCGTAACAGTAGCGATTGCCTCAAATCAGCAAGAGAGTATTATTTTCTATATATATTTACGTATTGGGATAATATGTTATACAAATATAAGCGTATATAAACGTATATGATAAGTACAGAGTGTCCACGAAATGATAAGCTAACTGCTATAGGCTTTCATTCAAATTGAAATTCACAATTTCCAATATACTCGTACAATAAATGGCATGTGGCAACAACACATATCATATTATATATATATATAATTTCGCGATTTCAATTTATTTAGAACAGTTTGTATATGATTGAATTTACCAATTTGACATAAACGATAAACAGACGAATATATACACGCTGATCACATAAAAGTAAATTTAAAAAGAAAATAGAACATTTCAATGAATTTTCAAGAGAATACTTGTCTGTGTATGCTTAAGATATTGGTAAAATAATCAATTTTATTAAATTTCTTGCAATCATTATAAATATTTCAATGAATATTTATGTACTGAAGAAGTGTTGTTGCATTATTATTGCTGTAAAAAGGCAGAGCCATGCTATATTCTATATTTTTTTTTTCTTCTGATTCTATTTATTATCCTTGAATTTTTGAATAAATGACTGAAAGCCATCGATCACGATGATGATGATGAAGATGATGAGGATGATGATGAGAATTATGAAAATCAAACATTGTCACCATGTCATGTCGTTGTGTACTCGTTGTGATAAAGCAAAAAAAATTGACATTTTTTTTTCCATACAGTCAGTAACTAGAATTGTTAAAACTCTTACCCTTCTGCCTCTCTCTCTCTCTCTACTTTATTTGTATCTCATTGTAAATCAATCTTCATGATGAAAGAAGGCTTGAATTTTTGATTTTATGCTTTTTTATAGCGAATTGGTTCATATTCTTGTCTTCTTAACTTGTTGTTGTTGTTGCTCTGACTCTATCTCTCTCTGTCTCTCTCTCCCACTCTCTTCATCCAGTGTTGTATTGTAATAACAGAATTCATCAATGTAACGCAATCAATGCCGACGCCCGTGAAAGGCAAGAAAAGCGAATTTAGCCTGAGAATAAATTTTCGATTGCCTTCGAACAGTGGCAGGCAACAAGGCAACAACACTGCAAAAATAAACACAATAGCATTTACGTACGAGTATATCCTCACATTCATAGTTATTGTGTTATACTATGATACAAGAGTGCTGCTGATGATGATGATGATGATGGGTGAGTGAGTGAGTGAGTGATTGGTCTATTTATGTTCATACATATATACAGTAGAGTGGTCCTTGATTATACAGTTTAGTTCAAAATATGTGAATTTAGAATTTTTTTTCTCTCTGAAATATCTAAAGAATCAATACAATATTGATGCCAATATTGAGTCTATCTAATTGCAATATTTTTGCTTAAATTTGCTATGATGCATTAAAAAAGAAAAAATTTTGCTGTGATCACTCTAATAAATTTACATCACTTTGTCATATGATGTGATGAATTTATGCGTTTGCTCTTTTGTTCATTCTCAATGTATGCATTCATTCGTTCGTTAGTTATTACTTTTCTTTTCGAAAAAAAAAAATTGTTTTTTTTTTTTATTTTGTTGACTGATTTTTGTTTGATTTGCACATTTTTCATTTGGATTTACAATTTTTTTTTTTTTTTGCTTTATATTTCATCTGTTGTCTATTTAACACGACCGATTTGTTATTCATGTCATTGTTCGCAAAGAAGTTCTCGATGCGATTGGAGTTATTGTATTGTGAGGAAGTTTTTGAAAACGTCTAAGTATTTCATTGGTACTAATTAAAACTATTTAATTATAACAAGCTCAATCAGAATCGAATCGAAAATCCGATAACAATAAGGCCGCAACCATCTGCTTCTTCTTGATTAATGTAGCCTTGTATATGTGACGGTGAACTGCACGATGATTAAAATGATAAAAAATGAATGTACTTATGAATTGACCTAGTAAAAGTTGGAGGTCTAGCCGACTACTATACGAAACCGGGTCTAGAAAGTCTCCTAACACCATCAAATTTTCTATTCGTTTCGTTTTACCGTATTTCTCCTTCTATCGTAACGGTTTACCTTACATAACTACTTTAAGGAATTGCCTAACCGTATATAATTATAAAATATTTTTATACTTTTATTCTGTAGTACTGGCTAAACCATCCCTATGACACCTAATTCTTATACTATTGAAGCCACCAGTACTTAAGAGAAGAAATAGTCGAGAAACCACATCGAGAGTTCGAGCATATATACATATATTGATTATTCCTCCTCCTCGTTCCCGAGTCTTTCATATTATTATTATTATTATAGTCTAATGTGCACCCCATCATGGACTGGAATATTTCTCTAAATGCAGCATCCATAAGGAAGTTTAATATAGATCCTACCCTAATGGACTTCGGGCAGATTTTCAGGTAATATAAATTCCCCGAAGTTTTTATTTCTTGTGTGCATAGGTGCTGGGAACGTTTCCAATACATATTTAGCGGTTTCATTCTCCTCCCTGCAATGTCAGCAGGTTTCATCCGAGTGGATTCCCAGTTACGTTAGGTAATAATTCAGCCTACAGTGTCCTGTCAATAATCCCGTGATGATTCTTATATTATTCTTGTTTAAACTGATACATTCCTCAAGTCGTTTTATGTGTCTTGGATTCGGACAACCCTGGTAGGTTTTCGCAGTATGATTGTCTTTCTGATTCTTCACTCCTTTTAATGAACATGGATAAAGCTCCTTTGCCCAGACCACAGAAGGGTTCTGGGCCTACAAAGGGTGTTGCAGCTTCCTTCCTGGCACGCTTCTTCGCTAGCTCGTTGCCTCCAACTCCAATATGTCCTGAAACTCAAAGGATCCATTATTGATTATTTTCACCAAGTTTATTCAGCTTTTCGAGGCATTCCCACACCAGTTTTCATTTCACCTGGTTATAGTTCAGTGCCTTGATAACAGCCTGACTCTCTGTCAGGATTTCAATCCTTCTATTCCGGTATTGGCGCATGATGTTGTAGTGGGCACACCTGTCAATCGCGTATATTTTCGTTTGAAAGACAGTTGTATTGTTACCTAAAGGCTTCAAGTATTTTATACCCGGGCCTATCACTCCTACTCTGGCCCTTTCATTAGTCAAAGAGCCGTCCGTAAACCATATTATCATGTTCTGCTTTATCCCGTATGTTTTAGATATACCTTACCATCTGTTTTTTTTTTTTACTGAGCTCTGTTTGGAATCGCTTGTAAAGCTGAGTTTCATAGGCATTGAGTCCCTCGACATTCCGACTTCAGGATGCTGTTTTATTAGAACATCATATTTCTTGCGGTCCATCCATCTGCCTGGTCCGCTATTAACAGCAGTCATTCTCATGATAGCCCTATTTCTATTTCATAAAATATTCCTAAAAATTTTCAAATATTTAATGCAAATGCTCAATACAAGAGGTATGTATTCGATCGTACTATAGTGTATATGAAATATGTAAAATTTAATATTATCCCACAATTAATTTAATTTTTTTATTTTATTTTTTTTATTTTTTTTATTTCAGTTTATAACACCCTGTACTTCCATTTGCCACTTAGCAAATGTATAAGCATACGCTTAAATAATAACAGCCTAAAAATATGCTATAAAAATTAAGAATTCATTATTATCATCAGCATATTGGATGGAAGGTATGAATGTAGTTACATATAAATGAAGCTCATGTCTATTACAAAAGCACGTATGAAATTGCAAAATTTAATACCAAATTATTATAAATAAGTGGGACAATGTAAACAAATTTTTATAATCAATTTATTAATCCTTTAACATAGTGCGTAATATTCACACACACGCACACACACTAATTGTGGCGTTTGTACCATCGCGTGCTAAAGATTAATCTCAGTCTCATTATCACACCGCATAATGCATATTAACACTAGGAAATCAGTTTATTAATAGCGTAATGGTATGTAAATTATATATTTTGTGTGCGCACACTCACACACAAACACACTCAATATACCTTATATGTATAAATATTCATACAGCAGTAGTGGTAATTCTATAATTACTCAGCTTATTTTTACTTGTTGAAAAGTTTTTAATCGACCGTGTACACACACAGCCTATACGCAATATTATTACATTGCATATTCTCATTGTTGTAGTACAATGTACTGATAGTGATGATAGGTAATATTGTTAATTATAGAGGCTTTCTTTATATGAACTGATGCGATAAAAAAAAAACAATATTAACAGGAGCCACTACCACCAAATACTGTAGGAACCAATGTAATAACAACAACAACAACAATTTTGAAGTTGAGCAACTAATTAGTGTAATAAAATGTTGATACTTGTAGGTAGTAGTGAGAATTAGTGGCTTGGTAAAGTAGTATGTAATTATTATGGAAGCGTAAAATAGCGTAAAAGTCGTAGCCAAATATGTATATATTGGTACAAGTGGATTCATTACAATATTCGTTACACCGTGTCATTTCTCCACTACTATGTGTACTTAGCTATACAATTGCCTTCCCTTGAAATAGGTATACATTTGGGCTAAGCTACTATAATTAAATATTTTGGCGTCAGCGGAGATTGCGTGTATTTTTTGGCTATACATTTTGATATGGTTGTGTTTTTTTGTTGTTGTTTTTAATTCTTTTGATTTACTTTTTTTTGGCAATGCCATATTAATTATATTACACACATTTTATTACAAAGAATGAGTGAACAGGAGCCAACAATAATTACAAAAACGGAAGTGAACATTGTAATAACAAGAAGACAAAAATATGCCATCGAAATATCGATAGTAACAGTGATAGTAATCGGTACAATAATTAATCGGTGATTCGGACCATAACGGAATTCATACAGCAGAATTTGATCAATAATATGACCGAAAGAGTGAGAATCTACGGAATAGTCATGGTGAACATATCCGCAAAATAATTTTCCGCACATAATCATATTATGAGGCCTTTCAAACGAAATAAAATATTTGAAAAAATTCCGAAGCGTTTTATTCATAAATCAAAATACCACACGTCTTAATAGAACACCTTGTATTAATTTTTATTTATTATTATTACAACGAAATATCTGCATAAATTCATGAAATACTAAAAAGGCTTTTAAAGTGATTCAGTTAATTGCGTACATCATGGATTTCTAAAAGGACTCGCAAGTATATTTTGAAGGATTTTATAAGGAGGTACTTAATTAGTAGTATTAAATTGTATCAGATAAGGTGGCAACTATTTTTATGTTGAAGCGTCATCATTAAGCTATTGAATCAGAAACAATTTTTTTTTGGCTACGACTATGTCAGCTTTTGCTCCCACAACATATCATTCTGATTCGGATACAAGTGATAAAAAGCATGAGGGATGGTCTGCAACGTTTGAAGATGCTCAATTGGACTCAGTTCAATTCAAAAGGAACTGATTGAATCATTGAGAGCGATTTCACAGACAATTTCATTGTATCTAAAGAATATGGTTATGATCCAGGAGAGGCGAATTTGGATCCCCAATGAAGTGGAACCAAGACAGATCGAAAGGCGATTTCGCATGTCTGAAGCAGCACGGTAAAAGGTGAAGTCTTTTTTGAATCGTATCGATACTGATGATGAAAAGGAGATCTATTACGACAACCCTAAATGCAAAAAGTTATATGTGTGAGATCTGGCCAACCAGCCAAATCAACTACAAAGCTAAAATATTCATAGTTCGGCGGTGATGCTGTGTATTGGGTGGGATCAGAAGTGTATGGCTCATAATAGAACTGAGTGAAACCATTAATGGGGAACGCTGCCGACTACAACTCATCAAATTGAAATGAGCATTGAATCAAAAACGGCCGGAGTTGGCGACTAAACGCGAGTCTTTGAATTTCCATCATGACAATGGTCGGCCACATATTCCGCAATCCATTAGAACGTATTTGGAAAATAGCGGATGGGAAATCTTACCCCACCCTCCGTATAGTCCAGACATTGCTCCTTCTGACTACCACTAATGTCGATAAATGCAGAATGCCTTGTCCGGAATACGCATTGCTTCAATAGAAGGTACAAAAATTGAATCAATACGTTCTTGGCCTCAAAAGAAAAATATATCTTGGGATGGAATTTATGCGCTCCCTCAAAAATAAGAAAAAGTTGTAGCTTCCAAAGGAATATATTTTGAGTAAAATATTTTGTACCAAATTTTTTTTAATAAAGCTCCGAAGTCCAAAAAACAATTCTTTAAATAATATTAACGCTTCCAATATTTTGCCAGAAATTAACTATACTTATTAAGACGATTTTTTTCATATTAATCTTATTTCATTTCACCATGCTCAATTTTATATTAATGTCATTACAATTTGTTTCAAAACGCCAAAAAAATAGTCACAAACTTTACCAGCATCAAAACTTAATTGACAATCAACTCAATTGTAGTTATTTCTCTTCATATACATAGATTATTCGATATCATTCATATATGCAAAATAATTTATTCAAGCAAATAACAATAAAAGGCGCTTATAATTCTTATGTTAATATGTTTTATGTTTTTCGAAATCAGTCTTGAAGCATATTTTTAAAATAGAATCAAATTACAATGTGTCTCTGCTGTCGATTGAGAATTGCAAATGCCAAATTGCATTACGGCGCTTTTTTAGTTATCTATTCTTTATAAATTATGTGCATATATTAAATATAAAAAAATAAAAATAAAACAAATAAATTAAATATGAAAAACAATAGCACTGCGAATAGTTAAACATAGCAAATTGAGGTTATACACGCAAATATTAACAATCAATGTGAATGATCAAATAAGAGGAAAAGAGAAATAGAAACAGAGATAGAAAGAGTTGCAAAGAGAGAGATCAAAATTAACATCGCTACACAGTATTTATAATATTTCTGAGATTATCTAATACTAATTATGATTTGCATAAATAACTCCATATTGATGGGATGTGTCTGTACAGACAAGCAAGTATTAAGCAAAAAAAAAAACAAAATCTAATGAGCTCTTAATTTAAATGGCACGGTTTATACTATAAATATTGTATAATCATAATATTTATGTCATCCACGAAAGGTTAGTTTCATTTACGATTTCAACTTATCATTATTTTAGGTCATAATCATGATCTGAATCGATTTAGCTATATCATTCTATCAGTTAGTCTACCGCAAGTGTAGAAATTGATTACTTTCACCAACGAAATGATGAGTTTGTGAATGACGAAATCGTATGAAAATCATATCTACTTGAAATAAAATTCTCCAACCAATTCAAATGCCTAGGGGTGATAGTGGACTAAACTGGAAACCCCATATCGGCCATGTAATCAAATAAACAAACAACGCTCTTTGGACATTCAAACGCACCTATGGGAATTACTGGGGACTGTAGCCGAAATGCGTGCATTCGATCTACTCTCTAGTACTTTTTCCAGGCATCATCTATGGGTAGTGGCGAAGCCAGGATTTTGGCAAGGGGGGCGAGGGTTAGATGAAAATGATGCATAAGAAAAAAATCTGAATTCATAATTTTTAAATATCTATATATTATTTTTTTTTTTCTTTTTTAACAAGTCTCTCTGCTAAGGTGGGGAACGATCCTCTGATCCCCTCTGGTTACGTCACAGCATGCGGGGCTTTAGTATGGTGGAAGAAAACCATAGAAGTAAATACTGCCAAAAGGTTAGAACAGGTGAAAAGGTTAGCCAATGCCTGTATAACAGGATGCATTAGAACAACTCCTAAGGCTGCCCTAAATGTTATTTTAGGATCAATCTAGTTAGAAATAAATGTATTGTAAAAATGACCACAATCATTAGTATTCACAAATTGTTACAGATCATTTATCTATATAGGGTACGAGATAGAAGCCTTTGGATGCCTCTAGACGAAATCAATCCCATACACCATTTACATAGAAAATACAAAACTTATATACCGTGTGGGATGGAGCAAAAATAGAATTAGCCCAACCTGTGAGGACATTGTCTGATACACATTGTCTGATACACTGACTGAAGAAGGCGCTGGTTAGGTTAGGTTAGGTTATGTGGCTGCCCTCTCTCTGAGAGGACACACTTAGGCCAGAAATGCCCATTATGATACCACCGAGCTTCTCTTCCAATACTGTTGTGCGTTTTAAATTTGGACAGCATTAGAAGGACCGTACCTATTTTAGCCCATTCCGAACGGCAGAACCCTTATGACATCACTTTAACTTAGTTTTGTCACAGAGCTATTTTAAGAAGAATTATTGGCAAATTATTACTGTCAGAAAAATTGCCAATTCTTGCCGGCAGGTGAGTACCGTTCGAAATAAAAATGTTTTCGATATTAAATTTTGTTATGCTTCAGCCGGGGATTGTTCCCATGACCTACAGATCAGAAGCCAACGCACTAACCACTGAACTACGGCACCCACTGGCAAAGGTCCTCCAAGCCGAAGTTCGTTCGTTCGTTCGTTATGTGGCCATAAAAACCGAATATCGTTTTAGACGAATATAACATGCTTCGCCAGCCATCTCTGTCCTTCGCTAGCTAGCGCCAGTTAGAAGTTCCAAGCGCCGTCAAGTTCTCCAGTACTTGGTCTTTCCACCGGAGGTTAGGTCTTCCTCCTCTGCGTCGTCCTCCAGCGGGTTCCGAGTATAATACCTTCTTAGCTGGAGGTCCAAAGATCTTTCGTAAAACTTTTCTCTCGAACACTCCAAGCATTCGCTCATCCGAGGTGAAAATTGCCCAGGCTTCAGCGCCATATTTAGGTACAGGCATGATGAAAGACTTGTAGAGTGTATATGCTAATAATCTCTGCACCAGCATTATTCTACCTGAAGGAACAAAAAACAAGAGAATAATTATAATGATAGATAGCCAGACAATCAACTCTAAAATTGTCAGGGAAACAGTAAATGTCATCCAGAACCTTTGCAGAAGGAATCAAGTAATATTCCGCTGAATTTCAGCACACTGTGGGTTTGAGTGCAATGAAAAAGCGAACAGATTGGAGCTGAGCCAATACTAGGTGTTAGGAAATCTTATTACAAACTGTGTGCCAAAAATGAATTTTAGAAGAATTTTAGTTGTTGGACAACAAAGTTCCACGTATTCCAAGTATTCTTTCCGGCATATTTAAAAAGAAAATCAAGATATTTACTAGGACCGCGCTGATCAAAACTAAAACTAATAGCAGAGATGATTAGCTATCACTGTCTGTTTAGGGCTCACTGACAGTGAAATATGCAGATTTTGCATGAAGGATGAAAAATGATTCATACCCATAATTCTAGATTGCCCAACCTTAACTTTAACAAGAAGGTAGACAATAGGCAGGGAAATAATTCAGCTAAGGAGAACTGGCTCCAGTCAAAATAAGAAGAAAGAGTTCAATACCATTTTCAATATAGCTTCCACAGTTTTCGATTTATTTTACTATAACCCCTAATGCATAGTAATAATTGACATACTACTATAAATATGTGTAATTTTAAGGACCTTTGACATGCTTTTAATTGAGGTCATAATAAATTGATTATCATTTATTGTAAAATTATACATAGTTTCAATATTTTTGATAATATTGTCATTAGATGATTGATTGATATGAGTATTTTGGCAACTAAATTTAAATCATAAATTAACCTGCCATTTATTAAGTTATGACAAAAGACATATACTCGTATATAAATTTACTAAATTGTTATCAAATGTTTTATTTTTATTAAAAGTTTTGCTATTTTATATTTATTATTGTTTTGTTTAGTTTTGTTTTATTTTCATTGATTTTTATTTTTATTTTACATAACATTGACTAAGATTGATCACGACAATTGATTTGAAATTGTTTGCAATATGAAATCAAGGGAAAATGTTTTGTTGAATATATGATAAACTGAGTATTATACTAAACAAAGTGTTGCATGCTATGAATTATTACATTTAACGAAGAAAACAATAATAAAATTATAATGTTTACATAATTTATTGTATGTGCATGCAAATATACGTGCGGTTGGACGGAGGGCCGGACTAAAGTGTGTGAGCTCCCTGTTTCGCGTGTAATTTTATGTGATTATATATTGTACAAGTATGTAAATCAAATGAAATGTTGATTATATAAGGTCTAGTAAAAAGAAATCCATTATTTTTGCATTAAATTCAAGGTTTTATTTATTTTAGAATAATCCGATTTAGGTCAAATATGCACCGTTTTGTACGATAACTTGTTGCCATTTTGAAGGTAATTTCATAATGCCACTCTCATAAAAAACCCTCATCCCTATTGGCAAAAAACTGGAACAGTCGATTTTCACAAGCTTCTTTTGTGGCGAATTTTTCAGCAGCAAAATCATTCGCCATAGCCAGGAACAGGTAGTAATCACTTGGCGTCATATCCGGACTATAAGGTGGATGCATAAGAACCTCCCAACGAAGCTCTCGGAGCTTCTGGCGAGTCACTATCGATGTGTGTAGCCTGGCGTTGCCCTGATGGAATACAATTCCTCTCCTATTAGCCAAGGCTGGCCGCTTCTGGGCGATTGCTTCCTTCAGACGGTGCAATTGTTGACAGTACAGGTCCGAATTAAGAGTTTGGCCGTAGGGGAGCAGCTCATAGTAGATAATTCCCTGCCAATCCCACCAAACACATAGCAAAACCTTTCTGACCGTCAATCCACCGTTTGCGCCGGCTCATCGCGATTCGACCACGATCGTTTTCGCTTGACGTTGTCATAAGTGACCCACTTTTTATCACCAGTAACCATCCGCTACATCGATCTTCTTTTTGTATGCAGCCTTATTTAAATGGTTCCAAACGGTTTTTTGTGCAATGTTTGGCTCCTGAGCAATAGAAACAGTGCATACATGATGGTCAGATTTGACGATTTTCATTATTTTATCGATATTTTCGACAATTGGCCTTCCAGAACATGGTGCATCTTTGATATCAAAATTACCGGAACCGAATCGACGAAACTAAAATTGCACGTGATTGGCTGTTACAGTATCAGGACCATAAACACTATTCACATTTTCTCCTTTATCGAAGAAAAACTGTAAAATATGGCGTATTTTCTCTTTACTGGTGTCCATCTTTGACGCGTGCTCAAACAGTACTGAGTCAAGCAATCACAAAACTGCCTGAAAAGTTTATTTAGTACGAAATCCTATATTTCTAACGCCATCTAGCGTCACCCGATCGCACTTATACAATGCGAGATACGGATTACTAAAGCCATCTATTGGAAAAATAATGGATTTCTTTTTACTACACCTTATATTTGTATTGAATTTTCGGATTTGCTTCCATTACAAGTTGAATACACAATTCAAATAATAATAATTAATGTAAATTAAATTTGAAACGTTATTCTTTTTACTCTTTTTATTCTTGTTCACTGCTATAGTTATATTATTCATTATGCGCAATTTTGCAAAAACCTGTATATTTTATTTATCCGCATCTGTCTATTTGTACTTCGGAAATTGTCATAAGATCTGCTCCTCACGCTTCCAACTCAAAATCACCCCATTATCAGGCGCCTTGTTTCCGAGAACTTTTCAAACACCCCTTAATCTGACCCTAGCAGTATGTTAATGCAATGAAAGCGCAATGAAAACATAAAAACTTAATTAAGTTATATAATTGTATGTAATAATAAAGCTTGTCGATGTTATTGTTACATCGATTGTTACCGATTGTCTATATTCTATGTCATTGCTATTGTTATTGTTATGGGTTAGTAATGCCTGTATTGCAGTATGTTAAACTAAAATCATAATAAATGTGATTTTAATGTGAATTAAATCTATAGCCTACATATTACTTGTCGATACATAGATAATATATGGCTATAGAGAAGCGTTAGCATAGTTGATGTGGTCTTTAAGGGGCGGCACATCACACAAAAAATACAACTATGTCAAACTGTGTGCAATAACAAAACATTACAAACCAACAATATTGTGACCTGCTAACGCTATTGTCAAACATAACATATGCATATGTTATGTATACGACTTATATTTGCACGCCTTCATGTTCGCTGCCTATCTATTTGCGGTTCAACATGTGTATAACCTGCTTTGTGTTTACATACATACATCGATGTATGTAAACATATGTTTAGATACATGAAATATGTTGTATGCAAGGTAGATAGCTACAATATCAATAAAATATGAATTTTTATGTTTAAAATTAAATTTTATGTTTAAAATTAAATTTTATAGAGCAAGCGAGATAAGGCAAAATTATGATTAAGCTTGAGATCCATGATATTCATGATATCTTCTAAATGATATTAAAAATAAATAAAATTATGCATAAAGATACAAAAAAAAAATGTGCAACGCAATGATTTGAAAAAAATGAATGAAACTGTGAAGCGATTATAATTTATGTATTGTGGTTACTCGTACTCGTACTTTTGATTGATCTTGCATTCATTTTGTTGATCTTTTACATCCATACATACATAATGTAGGGGAAAAATAACAATAACAGTAAATTATTATTAATGATAATAATATTCATGACGAATTGCTAATGATGCTGATCATGTTGATGATAGTAAATCTCAACATTGTGACTTTTATGATCGTGGTAATAATGATATAGTTGTTTCAGACAGTCACATGGTTCAGCAATTATGTGATCTAAATGAGAGAGACCTCAATTCAAAACTATATATGGTTACATATACATAAAAGAAAGATTAAAATTCATTAATGCTTCTCATCATTCTCAGTCATCAGTGCTTATTGATTAATTTGTTCATATATTTCATTAAATTATATTTATAGTGTAGTGTATGCAAATAGAGTTGTTCCATAGAATTTATTAAAAGATTTATACAATAAATTATTTTTATTTTTAAATGCACGCCAAATATAATAATGCACTCTTAGTAGACATGCTCATGTGACGATGATGATGTTGGAGGTCATCGCCTCGTAAATAAGATTTTGTTTATTTTATTTTGTTTTTTCTGTTAACCAAATTTTCAATGTTATTCCAATCTATTCGTCGATTAAATGAGAAATCATCAAAGAGTTGGATTTGATAGTAAGTCTATAAAAAGTTGAAAGATACTGCAACAATGTTATCATTTCATATTTAACGCTTGCCTTGCAAAGTGTCGTGAAGCAATACGAATTCAAGTCAATATAAAAAGAAACAAAATCACAAAACAAAACATTAAAAATGGTAAGTTAAAAGTGAAAAAAAAAATGTTGTTGTTGTTGTTGTTTCATTCATAAATATTGAAAACTTTTTTTTTGTTTTAGAAATATCCGTTAGTGTTATTGACCCTTATTGGTTTGGCTGCGGCTGATGTATCACATCTATTGAATACATATTTGCCACCACATGAACATGTAGAGCAACAATACTTGCCTCCACATAATGCATATTTGCCACCAGAACCGGAGTACTTGCCACCATCACCTCCACATAATGCATATTTGCCACCAGAACCGGAATACCTGCCACCATCACCTCCACATAACGCATATTTGCCACCAGAACCGGAGTACTTGCCACCATCACCTCCACATAACGCATATATACCACCAGAACCAGAGTACCTGCCACCATCACCTCCACATAACGCATATTTACCACCAGAAGAACATCATCATCATCATCATCATCATGATTATGAAGAATACACTCCACAATATCTTCCTCCAGTACAACAAGCACCAGAATATCTTCCTCCATCACTAGAATATTTGCCACCACCACCTTCTGCTGAACTGGCAAGCGATGGTTATCATTATAGAACCGTAAAGACATATCGATTCAGAAGACATTAAATGCAATGCTTACGCAATAGCATTAAGTATTAAACATTTATGTAGCAAATTATCAGCGACCATGATGCGAATAACAAGATGATATCGACATTTGAACAGTCAAATGCCTATAATATATTATAATCGGAAATAAATGTTAAAAATTGCCTTATCTCGCACTTTCTCTGTTGACTGATATTGATAAACATATAAGCTACGTAGTCATTAACAAATTAAGTCGACTATATTTAAATAGTATGGACTCTTAGAGTGATTTCTATGTTGCATATTTGTCAAATTGAAAATCTTGCTGTCATCTTGTCTTTGCATTATGGATGACGATCTAGTATATGGACTAAATGACTGTATTAAATTGTTGATTATTATTGTTATTGTTTTTAATCGAATATACATAAGCTTTTTATAAAAATAAGTACATAAATCACTTATTAATTTTTAATTAATTTTTTTAAATCAAATCTTACACGAATTGAGACCAAAATAGTAGCACTTTTTCTCCAATTTGCACAAAGTTAAATGTTCAATATATAATAATAAAAATAAACAAGCACAAATCAAAAAAAAGTATCCAATCAATTTAATACAAAAATTAAAATATTTGAAAACAAATTGAGACAAAAGTATTCTATGCCCGGTGTAAAAATGTACTTAGTGACCATCTGTCTAGCCGCAACTTTTCTTTTGAATAAAAGATATAAAATGAATAAAACTAAAAATTATAGTTGTTTTTTTGTTTTTATAAAAAATCGAAATAATTCTTTATTGCTTTACAACAACTCATTTGCTTAAATTTGATAAAAATTTGAATCGGCAATGCACAGAATTTTTGTTTGGCTTTGTTATGAGGAATCGCCTTGAGGACACAAGTTTAAAAATTTGAAAATTTTGAAAACTTCGATTTTTACATATTAAAATTTCTAGTGAAAACCTCAGATAGTTTCTGAATTACAGCCTTCTACAGAGCAGCTGGAATGAACAATGAAATCAATACTTTTGCCTTTAAACGCGTTTTCCTCAAAACGAAATTTTTCACATTTGCTGCAGCTGTAACTCAATAACAAATCATCCGATCGGTTTTTTTTTTAGCTTATTGTGTATTTATTTTTCCATATAATGTCCCTCCACTTTTATGTTTGGATGAAAAATGTAATTATCCGATTTTTGAGCAAAATTTTAATTAATTTTTTTTCAAAAATCCGCCATTTTGTTGCATTTAAATTTTTTTTTACAATCGAAGGTCATTGTATAGATAATATAATCTAGTTCAATAAAATGTTTGGATGTTTTGATTTCAAGCACTGTAAAATCTACAATCCCTGCAGCAGTGGGAGAACTTTTATTTTTGAAGACTTGCTGAAAATCGAATATTTTCATTTGAAAAAATTACTTTGTGTTTATTATTTATGCACAAATATATGTGCAAAATTTTAAAACATTAGATGCAATACTTTCAATTCACAAAAAATCACCTTTTTTGAGGTGGTCAAACCAGTTGTGTTCCTTAATTTCTCAATTTGTCTGATCAAACCAAAATAGTACCTGTTGTCAAAAATGGTTTTCTAACCCCCAAAAAAAAGACCAAAATTACCTGAAGTACATTGCCCAAAACACGCGAATTATTTTAATCAATTTTGATGACAAGATATACGAGGGCGGTCCCAGAACACAACAAATTTGGGAACATTTTTCTTTATTTCTCAGCATAATCTCCTTTTGGCTCTATACACTTTTCCCAGCGATATTCTATAGCTTTGATACCCTGTTTATAGTATGAACTGCCTAGCTCATTAAAATAGCCATCTATCGCAGACTCCACATCTTCATTGTTTGCAATCAAGCCATTTTTTCAAATTTGGAAATAGAAAATAATCCGAAGGAGCTAAATCTGGCAAATAAGGTGCGTGCTGAAGCAATTCGAGCTTTAACTTATTGATTTTGGTCTTGATGAAACAACACTTTCATTTTCGCCAAATGCGGCCTTTTTTCTTTAATTTCATCATTTCACGCCGTTGATTGGTTTTCCTTTTTGAAGATAATCAATAAAAATTATCCCACGTGCATCCCAAAAAACAGACGCCATAACATTGCCTGCAGATGGAAGTGTCTTCGCCTTCTTTGGACACAATTCTCCCCTTTCAGTCCACTGCTTTGACTGCTGCTTTGTCTCAGGTGTGAAGTAGTGGACCCATGTCTCATCCATGGTTACGAATCGATGCCAAAATTCGGCTTTGTTACTGTGAAACATCGCCAAGCACTCTATAGAAATATCTTCACGACGTTGTTTTTGTTTTATTGTGTGCAAACGTGGCACCCATCTTGCACATAGCATTTTCATCAGCAAATTTTCAGTCAATATAGGATGTATAGCACTTTTTGAAATGCCTGTAATTTTACCTAGCTCACGCATCTTCAGTCGGCGATCATCCAATACTATTTTGTGGATTTTCTTAACCCTTTCTGGCGTGGCCACCTCAATTGCTCAACCACTACGGTGTTCGTCTTGGTCGTACGATCTGACCTTGTTTAAACTCTGCCACCCAATATTTTATGGTCGGAAAGTAAGGGGAAAACTCCCCCAGAATAGAATCTAGTTCGGTTTTAATATTCGCTGGACTGAAACCTTTCAAATGAAAGTATTGAATTACATAATGGTGACCAATTTTTTCCATGTTTACAACTCCACTGAGGTCGTTGACACAACGTGGCGCCTTGAAACTTAAAACATATGTTTTATAAGATTGGCACTTTTCACCAAAGTAATTTTTTTCAAACTACTGCCGCCATCTATATGTCAGGTCGGGTAGTTCTGGGACCGCCCTCGTATACCATGAATTCCTTTACGAAATTATTAAAATAATTAGCACTCTGCTAAATATTGAAGGCAATCCTCACTGGTTTTGGTATCGAACAAACTAAGTCGATCGTTTAATTATCTGAGTGTGTTTATTTAAAGCACCTTAATCTATCTCCAAATAAAAAATTTAACTAATGGCTGGGTCATTGAATAATTGAATTGAATTGAATTGAATTTTGATTCAGATTATATTTCAAAATATTAATCCAAGTTATTTCCATTGTGTTGATTATTTTGAAATGAAATTGCGAAGTCTGCAGTTAAATTTGAGAACACCAACAAGACTTCAGTGCCTGGCCTTAAACTACATGAGAGGCCTTTTCATAAAGTCCTCGAATTATTCGATTATATCCGTTTGATATCGTTTATCTGCTAGGAAATGTTTTGAAAAAACCAAAAACGACAGGCCGCTGCCAAGCCATCAGATGCAATCATTTTTAATGAGATTAGATCATATCATTTTAATAACAAAATACTTAGCTACGCTTTTGTTTTTTCTTATTTTTTTATTTTTTTAAAGAATCGTTCAGTAGCGTTGACAATATAAATGATTATAGCAGTGCGTATGAATTTTTTAAATTATGAATTATTTAAATTCACTCACATGAGTGAGTGAAGAAGAGCTACTAAAGAAAAGTAGGATCACCATGAGAATTTAAAGGAATCTTGATTTTTAATTTATGTAAAAATATACTGTATATGTCCATTCCACACACACTTCAAGTGAAATGATTTAAAAAAGAAATGATTTAGAAAATTAAAATTGAAAGGGATACAGCATTGTTGATGATAAATAAGAAGAAAAAGAAGAAGAACAAAGAGAAAATTCAGTTTGACAATATAATAAATTTGCATCAATGGTTTAGATGTTCTCTTTCAATACTCATACACCTATAATACATACGAACTACACACATACATGTGTTCTGAGTGGCTGTGTGTGTGATGCGTGTGAATAGAATCAAATTTGTACAATTTAAGGATAATAACAAAAAGTGGATGAAAATCATACAATACAATGAAATTGAAAAGAAAAGATGAAATGAAGCGAATGAAACGATGAAGCAATAGTAGCAGAATACAAGCGGAAATGACTCAAGGAAGAGACTGTATACTACATATACTCTCCACAAATGATTAATGTTTTTGGTAAGGATAATTGCACATTATGCATAAATCAAGCTCGTACATAGTAATAGTAGATACGCACACAGCACAGACTTGGAACGGCACTTCTTGGCTATCTACAATTTGATCAAAAGCCATAAAGCAATTTGAATGTGTTGTGTAAATGTATATACTTACTACATATTGGTTAGACTACTAACATGATTAAAGGCTTTGAATGTTGTTTCTGTGCGAAAGGATACAATATTTTAAATAGAATACAATTGCCTTCTCATATACTATGTACATACATATATATGCTCGTGTATATATATGCAAATTAATGATGATACATTGTTGTCTTGTTTGTTTGTTGGTTGGTGGCGGTGGTTTTATGGTGGCTATGCTCTCGCATACTCTCGCATAATGTCTTGTCCATTATGTGCTTACCATCCATTGAAAGATGAATACGTAGAATAAAACTTTGAAAAATGATTTCTTTTCAATTTGTTCATTGGTAATGAGCGGATCATCAATATTTTGGACCAACATACCATACATCGTATACTTAAGTATGTACCAACTAGTTTAAATATGAGTACTTTCTAGCCATGGGCAAATATCAAAGATGCAGCAATGGAAAGAAAGAGAGATAGAGAACGAGACAGACAGAGAGAAAGTAGAGATTGAGAATGATGTGGAATGTATATCTTATGTTCTTATCATCATTTTTCATTCATTCATATTCAAATATTTTCGAATACATATTTGTTGCCTCTTATTGAGTATGCTTTGTCTTAGGTAATATTATGCAATGGTCACTTTCTAAACCACTAGCAAGTGGTTTAACCCATATTGTTTGAAATCAATCAATCAATTCAGATTCCACAATGTTTTGAGAATTTTTGCTGATGTTTGTTAATTAATTTTATATTTTTATTTTCATTCATTTTCTATATAAACTTAAATTATTTATTTATTTTACTTTTGTAGGTAAATTAATATAAATTCTTGCTGAAAGTCTTGTCAGCATAATAATGCGATAAATTAATAATACAAAATAACGTTCCAAAATTAAAATTGTTACCGATTTTCGCAATAAAATACATTCGATTTTATTTTAAAAGTTATTTTTACTCCAAAGATTTCAGCCAATTTCAACTTGGGGAAGAGAAAGTAATCATATGGGTATAGGTCAGGCGATCAGGTTAGGGCGATCAATGGTTGGTTGGTTGGTTTAGGTGCTGCTCGGTAAACAAAACCCGAGACTCAATTAGCATATAGAAAAGCTCCACTTTTCTACACCACTCCTGGAACCACTGAAGTGAGGCCTATACGAACCATCTTGATCCGTAAATAGACCTGCTAATTTCGTCTATTTTGTTTCCAGCAATTTCATTTAGGCTATCCATTACGAATTTCCATAGAGTTCTATTTCCTATTTTCTCTACATGGTCCCCTATCGGCCAGTGACCGGTAATAGTGGAGCTGATTCTGAAGATATCTGATCTTTTCTTTCTTACCAATTCGTCGGTTCTTGACTTATCGTATTTAGGCCAAGTTGCTTTTGCTATTTTACAGGCGACAGTTCTTGACCACCTGGTTTCTGCCTGCTTTCGAGATTGTAGGTAGAGCTCTCTTTTGATTGCACTAAGGGGGTTTCCAACAGTTACCGAATAAGGTTCTCTGTTAGTTACCCCCTTCTTGCCAGTTCGTCCACACTGTCATTTTCTTCTATGTTCCTGTGACCAGGTACCCACACGAGAGTGATGTCCATTTTGCGTGCTAGCTCTTCTTACATTGTCTTATGATTACTGAGTTCGTTATCGGTGATATCAATGCCAGAAATACAGCTTGGCACTTCTGACAAAATACATGCCTTCAATGATGTATGTATCTGATTGTTTAGTATTTTGCAAACCTCTCTTATCCCGAGAGCTTCGGCCTGAAATACACTAGCTTCAAGATCTTTGGAGTACCAACCCCGCACCAACACCGCCATCCATCTTTGGTCAATGACTTAAATAGATTTTTTGGTCTATTTTGAGGATCGTACTTAAAAGATCACATTTCATCATCAGTTACAAAGAAATTAAAAATGCATTTATTCTTTTACTTTAATTTTTAACAATATGTAGATCAGAAAAATTTCATACAATGAATCTATGGTAAAATAAGAATTCATGGAAACGTCGGACAATGAAATTTCATAATCAATTTTATAGTCGATAAATCGAAAACCTTGAGAGAAAATTGACGCCACATTTATCAAAAAGTTGCAAAAGCCAAATTTGGTCAACTCAATTTTGAATGGTCCAGATCACGGAATTTACGCCGATTTAAAAAATAAGAGATGGATATCGATTCACACCACATTGGTTTCTAATACAATTACCTAACCTTCCTCGATGTCGTTGAACTTTATTTTGGGTTGGCAACTAAGTAAGTGCCAATTTCACAATCGGTTGTTTTTGACAGATATTTTTGATACATTTTGTCAATGTTATGATTTTTTCTCTTTGACATTGGTTAGATGTCACATTTCCCTTGATTTAGAAGCAAATTGCATAATTGCATTTGTTTGAAGATGGTAGTTTGGGGTCAATTTGTGTATGAAAACATGGGCAATTTCTTAGTTGCCAATCCAAAATTTTGAAAAAAGAAACTACTGATTTAAAATATACTTTGTGCTCTACTCCAATATTTCCTTGTGGATCTATATTAGGAGTACTCTGTTATTTTTATAAACATGATTATCATACATATGAAATCTATAGCTTAATTTGTCACATACTCCTACACAATGCATATCTATGCACACCAGACCGGTTCAAATTGTTTGGAATGAAGAAAGTTCACACATTTCTTGGCAGAATTTGCAGCATGAAATTCCTGAAATTGTGTTTGGTAATAACACTTTACCGATAAACAATTTGACCGATTCTAATGTAACTACTTGGTGATTTTTTAAGAGCCTTCGGATTTGTCTCGCATTGATTAAAAAACATATAAAATTTAGAGAAATGTATGAAATCTTTATTTGAGTCGATAGAACGATCTATATAAATTCAATGTTTAAAGGTGATTTCATGTAAATCTTGACCGTGCCTGCGCCTCAAATGGTTCATACACTGGGTCCAACATATCGGCCGCTATCTTACGAATAAATTCTTCAATATTGGCTTCCAGTGCGTCAACCGTTTCGGGCTTGTCGCTAAAAAATAGTCTAAAGACGTTACATCGCACGATCTAGGTGCCCAATTGACCGCCCCCAAACGTGAAATAAACTATGCACCGAAATCGCCTCTCAATTGGGCCATTGTTTCGCGTGTTGTGTGGCATTTGGCACCGTCTTGTTGAAACCACACGTCAGCCAAGTCCAGCTCTTCGATTTTCGGCAAAAAAAAAGTTTGTAATCATCTCACGATAGCGCTCGCCCATCACAGTAACGTTCGTGCCTTCGTCGTCTTTGAAAAAGTACGGTCCAATGATGCCACCGGCCCATAATCCATACCAAACAGTGCATTGGCAATTCTTGCAATGCTTCTGGCTGCCCTTCACACCAAATACGGCAATTTTGATTGTTCACGTATCCATTCAACCAGAAATGAGCTTCGTTGCTGAACACAATTTTCCGATGAAAAAGTGGATCTTCATCCACCTTTGCCAGCGCCCATTCACCAAAAGTTAGTCGATGTGATAGGTCGTGTGGCTTCAATTCTTGCACCAGCTATATTTTAAAAGGTTTTACACCCAAATCCATCCGCAAAAATTTCACGTAGTGGAGTAACAGAAGCCCAATTGCTGCGAACGGCACCGAATCGATAATTCACGGTCATCAACAACACTGGCCGATACAGCTGAGATAGTTTTCTCTGTCCGTATACGTGTTGGTGGTTGAATGTCTAATAATGTAAATTTGGTGCGAAATTTAGTCACAAGATTCTGAATAGCCGCCTCAGGAGGTCGCCCATGAATCGAGCATGAATTTTGATAATAAAGTTCAATAATTTGTGCAAGCGTTGTTCGTTTGTAAGTCGAATCATGGTTGAATTATAGACCAAACTGAACATGTTTGACACTCAGATGTTACACGAAAACAGCGGAACTACCAAAACCAGTGTTGGCAAAAAAAAAAGTTACCAAAAATCACCCTATATAAGGCACCAATCATACACCTAGACACATCTCTGTGAATATTCATTAAACGAAGAATATAAAGAATAATAGTGTGAATGATTTGAATGTCTTCGAAAATCATTTGTCAACCTGTGTCAAGTCATGCTATCAAAAAAAAAGAAGAAGACGAAGAACGAGAGCAATAGCAGCACCAACAATAACAATATGATGAGAAGAAAAGCACATAAAATCATAAAGGATTACTCGTATGTGTTGTCGTATGCATACCTTTTGGTTTTTCGCTGGCTCTTTTATTCAGGAGCTCATATACGAGTATGTATGGTACCCATATTTACATATTTCATGTTGAATGTTTGATGTCACCATTCATTTTTTTTTTGCGAAAGTTACACCAACGTGTTATAGGTGCAAGAAGAATATGCGTGTATGTAAGATTAAAAATGCAACTCCAAAAATATATTTTTTTTTACAACTAAACAAAAAATGATCAAACTGATTCGTCTTTAAAAAGAAAATTCCTATATATTCACACCTGGAGTTTTTAGTGACTCCCATTGTATATCCTAAATCAAAAGTAATCATTGAATTCCGATAAATTATCAAGAGATTAAGCTGAAAGTAACTCCATCTTTTTTCAAAGTCGGTTAAAAGTATATTTACAATTTTTTGTTTTTTTTTCAGCTCTTTCTTTTTTGAGCTCGACACTAATGTCAGAACTACTGCATAGTACTCTATACTACCATTACTATTGTTACCATGCATGTCTGACTAATATTTTATGCTTTTGTCAGTTTTGATTTGATAGACGCACATAGAGAGAGAGAGAGAGAGAGAGAGAGAGAGAGAGGGAGAGAAAGAGACAGAAACAAGCGAAGAAAATGACATGAATACATGTATTTACCTATAGAATGCATATACTTATAAATAATAACTTTAGCTCCAGAGAATAGTAAGCGATTCTTCATTTTTTTTTTTTTCGTATTCTTCAAAAAAAAACATTTTTTTCTTCTACGTCTTCTTTCACTTCCATACTTTTCTACTGCAAATGTGTAAATTGTCATTTGCACATTGTGAACACACACAAAAGGTTTTGGCTACACACGAATACTTTACATACATGTGTCAGTGTGTCTGTTGAATTAGAGTGCGTGCTGGTTTTTGCCTGCAGAAATGACAATAAAAATGTGAATTTCATGCATTAGACATGATGTTAGCTTATTTATATTGCAACTTGGTTTTTTTTTTTGGTTTTTTTTTTTTGTGTGTCTTTATATCCACCAATTGCTTCATATTTTCTTTAACATATGTACATACTTTTCAAAGTTTAACCGCCATCACCACCACCACCATTTTCACCATTATGACACTCCATCTGACTAGTACCTACCTGCATTTGGAGTAATGCGTAAGTGTAAGTATGCACATTACATTTCATGCTGATGGAAATGCATTAAAAATGTATGAATACCTTTGGATGTGATATGATGACTTGAAGAAAAAAAAAAAAAAAACAAAAAAACAAATAGAAAATAGTAAATAGACAAAAAAAAGAACAAGGAAAACTGGTAAAAGTTGAGTGGCGTCTTGTAGAGTGGCATACATTTTTTAGTGGCTATTTAAAGAAATAATCGTATGGCATAGTGTGAATGCTAAGTTGTCATAATTAATGATCGTTGCAATACAATATTGTATTGCAACATATTAGCAATAATATGAATATGTATTAAAGTCGAATGAATTATTGTCAAAAAATGTTTGGAAGAATGGAGAAAATATAGATTTCGATTTAATTCAAAACAAAAATCTATGACAACCCGATCGTGTCCATGTTGATATTATTTTCGAAAATATAAAGTATCATATGTTTACTGGTATAACATATCCCACTACGTTATTACTTGTAGGAAGCAGTTCCTTTGTAATGAGATATTCAGCCCTATTGTGAGTTGGACGTTGGAAGTTAAACGATTTGTCCACAAATGTTACAATTTCGCGTGCAATCTCACTGTACAATCCCATTTATTAACAGTCATTTTGAATAAAGATGGCATCGAATGTTATTGCGCTTTCTATAATCATAAGCACAAAATAGAATGATGTTGTACAACATGACCACTAATGTTGCCACCAAGAGATAACTTTCCAAAAAAATCGAAATAAAGGGTTATCCATTTCGCGGTTTCAAAAATATAGGGCTAGAATTCGACATCTGTCAAACTGAGTTGTTAAAACAATTTCTTTCTTTTTCAGTTCAAAGTCTGACATTTGCGAAAATGGATCGCTTAACTATCGCACAATGGATTAAAATTGTAAAAACCTACTACAAAAATGGTGATTCTGCCACAGCCACATATCGTGCTTTACGAGGAGATTATGGTTTACATAATCGTCCAACTACGCAAGCAATTGGCAAAATTGTGAAGAAATATGAAGAGACTGGATCGGTTACAGATATTGTAAGGCCTGTGCATCATCGTTTCGCTCGTACCACCGAAAATATCGCTGCTGTAAGTGAAAGTGTTGCCGAAGACCCGAATGTGTCGATTCCTCGTCGTTCTCAGGAATTAGGACTGTCTTACGGCACATTATGGCGTATTTTGCATTTGGATCTACACCTACATTCATATAAAATCCAGCTCACACAACAACTGAAGCCAGCTGACCATTCACAACGTCGTAGGTACGTCGAATGGGTGCTTGAACAACAGGCGGTGAACGGCGATTTTTCAAACAAAATTTTCTTCAGCGACGAAGCACATTTCTCACTCGGTGGGTATGTTAACAAACAAAATTGTCGTATTTGGGGTTCTGAGAATCCTCAAGTAATTGAAGAGAGGCCACCACATCCACAAAAAGTCACTGCTTGGTGCGCTCTTTGGTCCGGAGGTGTGATTGGACCTTACTTCTTCGAAAACGACGATGGAACGACTGTCACCGTCAATTCGGAGCGTTATGGTCATATGATAACCGACTTTTTTTTTGCCTGCTATTGAAGAATACGACTTAGAGAATATGTGGTTTCAACAAGACGGTGCCACATGCCACACAACTCGAGCGAATATGGCTTTATTGCAAGAGAAATTTTCTGGCCGCGTATTTTCTCGTCGTGGCGATATCAAGTGGCCACCAAGATCATGAGATTTGACACCGTTTGACTTTTTTTTGTGGGGCTAGGCGAAAGGCCGTGTTTATGCAGATAAACCTTTAACTCTTGAGCACCTAAAAACCAACATTCGTCACGTTATGGCTGAGATACCGCCCAATATGTGTCAAAAAGTGGTCGAAAATTACCTCAAAAGAATCGATGCTTGCAACAATTCGCGTGGTGGTCATTTAAATGATGTAGTATTTCACACATAATGTCAACGTTCAAACTTTATAATAAAAAAGAAATATCATGATAAAAAATATTTTATATGTGTTTTATTTACATTTACTTTTGAAACCGCAAAATGGATAACCCTTTATAATTAGATTTAGACTAGAATCCAAAAAGTCGGCCTTGCTGAAAATACTATTTTCGAAGTGTCTGGAATGAAGATGGCAGTCGAGGGAATCATCAATAAATTCCACAACACCTGGCATCCAATATCATCCTTTGCCACTTCAGGGCAAACTACCCATTGCGTACATGGTGTCACCTCAATAATGACCAGAACTTCAGAAAACATTTGACTGAATGAGAATTGCGCTAAATCAACTTCATGGACTTTACCAACTCACATTTGATACACGCCTCACGCAGAAAATGCGAACATGCACTTAATTTAATAATTGGTGGAATTGCAAATCTTTGTCTGGCATATGGCAAAGAAAAGGTGAGAATGCCCAGCAACTTTTTCAAAGTCGATTCATTAAGACTGTAATATTGTTGAAATCTGAAAATAACATCTAAATAGCATGCTTAAGTCAACTCAAGGGCGTTTGAGTTATCTATTAAATTCCGCCGATCTGCTCATTTTTGACTATTTATAAATCTTGTCACTGCTGTGGGATTGCTTTTAACTAGGTCCCTGGGGACTATGAATCCGTTGCCTAGGTAGTTAGTCTGCGTCTGCGTTAGTCTCTAGCCACAGCTGGGCAATTGCAAAGAACATGTTCTGCTGTTTCCTGCTCTTGAAGACAGAGTCGACAGAGATCGTTGTTTACCACACCCATTTTTCTCGCACAATAGCAAGCGAAGATATTCAAAACTATGTTGATAGATTTGGTACTTCCTAAGATCTAGTACTATTTTGAAATCTGAAGGATTCTCAAAGTAAATTTTCAAATAAGAAGCTCAATTTGTCAATTTCTTTGGGGATTCAATCTGGTGTGGTAATGCAACGTATATTAGCACATTCAATATTTTGACTGAATTCTCCCAATTTCATGATTTCACTGTAATTCTCATATGACTCAGCATTCATGTATATATCTCTATTGATTATGTGAAGTCGTTAAAAAATGAATGACGTGTAGCACATTATTGTTCACAGAAAATGTATCAAATTTTATTATAATTTTTTTTTTACTATTGTACATATAAGCTTTAGCGCAAACACTTCAAAATTACATACTTGAGATTATTTAGTCACGATAACGTGTTCTAATAATTTTATAATGAGTTGGTAAATATTTTAAGACCGATTTTGGTGGCGCATACGAAAGCATTGGTACTTGTGCTGACGATATAGAAGGCATATACATTTGTTGTGATGTTTGTAATGATGGTGAATAGCCTGCCGATTGTGATGAATAGCCCGCCGATTGTGGTGCATAGCCCTTTTGGCTTGACTGTGATGATAGATATTTTTTGGTCGATTGCGTTTGTGACGATTGCAAAGAAGCAGACGATGATTGTTGTGGTAGACGATAGCCTCTTTTCGCTGATAGATATTGTTTCGGTAATGTAGATGATGGAGATGGATTAGATAAGTATGTATTTTGTATGGGCCTTGCTGGTGTAATATATGAACTATGCGGTACAATTGATGGCGGCAAATAGGTGTGCTTCGGAGATGCCGAAGATGGTGGAGGAGGCAAATATTTTTGTGTCGTTGGCGGATATGGTGGGAGATATTGTTTTGGTGTTGGTGGCGTTACTGGTGGCAAATATTGATTCTGTGATGTTGAATATTGTGTTAATGGTTGATCGGGTGGCAAATAATTACCCGATAAATGTGAAACATCAGCGGCAACAGCCATAAATGCCATGCAACCAAGTATTAGAAATGATTTCTGGAAATAAAACAAAAAATGTATATATATTTCTTTGTGTCCGATAAATCCTTTCATGAACAATGTTTATCTTACGCACCATTTCAACTGTTCAACTCTTGCATATACAAGTACGTTCTATTATTGATGAAATCAAAAGTTCGACTACTTTCTATGGTCCATATTTGCTTCTATTTATGTAATTTCATATTTTTATTTACACATGTTTACATTTTCTTATTAACCATTTTTCTATTCATCTGTCATGATCGAATTGATTTTTCCACTAATCTAAATTATAGGCAAAAGAAAAAGACTAAAGTCATTTGTCATCGAAACGAAAAGCGAAAAAATTAAAGTTATTACAATATTTCTTTAAATAACTCATCGCTCTACCTAGTATGAAGGCGTTTTAATTATTAGTATCATATTATTAACGGTTTCAATATTTTTTTTTTCTTTTCTTTTCGTTTTCGCTGTAAGCCATTAAGGCCTAAAATATTTCTTTTTTGAATGGCCTATTATTATAGTTTTTCATATGTGCTTTGCATTCATATCAGGTGTAGTAAAAAGTAATCCATTATTTTCCAATAGATGGCTTTAGTAATGTGTATCTCGCGTTGTATAACTGCGATCGGGTTACGCTAGATGGCGTTAGAAAGATAGAATTTTGTACTAAATAAACTTTTCAGGCAGTTTTGTGATTGCTTGACTCAGCATTGTTAGAGCACGCGTCAAAAGTGGACACCAGTAAAGAGAAAATATACCATATTTTACAGTTTTTCTTCGATAAAGGAGAAAATGCAAACCAGACGGCTGAAAATGTGAATAGTGTTTATGGTCCTGATACTCTTGCAGGTAATCACGTGCAATTTTGGTTTCGTCGAATCCGTTTCGGTAATTTTGATGTCAAAGATGTAAGGCCAATTGTCGAAAATATCGATAAAATAATAGAAATCGTCGAGTCTGACCATCATGTAAGCACTGTTTCTATTGCCCAAGAGCTAAACATTGCACTAAAAACCGTTTGGAACCACTTCAACAAGGCTGGATACAAAAAGAAGCTCGATGTATGGGTGCCAAACGAGTAAACGCAAAAAAACCTCAGGGACCGAATTTTCATCTGCGAATCGCCACTGAATCGCAACAAAATCGATCCATTTCTGAAGCGGATGGTTACTGGTGATGAAAAGTGAGTCACTTACGACAACGTCAAGCGAAAACGGTTTTGCTATGTGTTTGGTGGAATTGGCAGAGAATCATCTACTATGAGCTGCACCCCTACGGCCAAACTCTGAATTCGGACCTGTACTGTCAACAATTGGACCGTCTGAAGGAAGCAATCGCCAGCTTTGGCCAATAAGAGAGGAATTGTGTTCCTTCAGGACAACGCCAGACCACACACATCGATAGTCACTCCCCAGAAGCACTGGGAGCTTGGTTGGAAGGCTCTTATACATCCACCTTATACTCCGGACCTGGCACCAAGTGATTACCGCCTGTTCCTGTCTATGGCGAATGATTTTGCTGGTGAAAAATTCGCCTCAAGAGAAACTTGTGAAAATCGACTGTACCAGTTTTTTGCCAATAGGGATGAGGGTTTTTTATGAGAGTGGCATTATGAAATTACCTTCAAAATGGGAACAAGTTATCGAACAAAACGATGCATATTTGAACTAAATCGGATCATTATAACTATGCTAAATATGCAATTTAATGCAAAAATAATGGATTTCTTTTTACTAGACCTTATATATTCATATAATACAGAGTGTTGGAGAATATTTCCAACATGTGAAGACGAAGTAGTGTAATTTTTTCGTTGGTGCTTTGAAAACATTCAAATATTCTATGAAGCAACAGCCTAGATACCCTGTATGTGTGTTTATTTTCTTCTTAGTAGATATACGAACCTTTACTTTCTTATAGGCTTAAGGGTATACTTTTACAATAATTATCCACATGCATATGAACCACATACAAATTTATTTATTACACCCAAAGCAGATAAATATAGATACAATTTGAAGTGATATTTCTCTATCGCATTTCCATTCACTCATCTGAAATATTGTTAATCCATATACGAATAATGCGCTTTCACTCGCATAAATTAATTATGTACAAGTAACTTAGTTTTTTGCTTTCTTATATCTTACATCTTTCTTAAATCTTTCTTACAAAGAATAGGCGCGCAAATTGAAACTAGGCTTTCTGGTCAAAGTTAATTTTGTTAAAAACATATTTGAAGCAAAGCTTAATATTCGTATTGATAAGTACCCTTGTGATGGTCACCTCTAACACCTCTAACATAGTTTGCGAATAGCTTGCTTCATTTAGCAATTAGTAACTCGATTACTAATACCATTAAAGTTCGTAAATGCCAGAATGTTATCCCATTTTATTTAATTGTACCCCAATACTTACATACATTCATATGATCAATGTCCAATGTCAATATGATTGGTTACAATTCATATAAATATGTTAATATAAAATAATACATTTATTTTCAAAATCATATTAATAAGTAATAATATTTATATTTGAAGTCACAAGCATTAACTATGTATGTTTTTACATGCAATATAAATTTTAATAACAATTAATATAATTAATAGATGCAAAAAAAAAACGGTTCAACTTAAATACGCAACTATACCTTACATAAAAAAAAGGGGTATTAAGAATTAAATTAAATTGTGAACAACTAAATAAATAATTACGACAAATCAAATAAAATAAAATAAAAATTAATACAATATATTTCAGTATCAGTAGCACATTCATAGTGAATTCAATTGCAAATTATTACGCATAAAAAATGCAATAAATAATTATAATAAGCAGCACTGGATTAATTCAATTTTAAAAATTTTACTTTTTTTAATAACTCTTTATGAGCGTTTATACAGATACTTTGGAATAAAAAAAATATGTTAAAAAAACGCAATTTATATAGGTTATTGACTGAAAAATACACCTACAAATTTAAATAATATATGTCTCTTCACATAGAGATTTATATGTTATATCATTAATGTCCAGTTGCATCATCAGTGGAATTCAATATTCGTAGAGTAATTATAATTCGGGTATTTCAAAAAGAAGTATTTTACACAAAGTCATTGTGTATGATTCGATTTCCTGTGCCCGTAATTATGTCTTATCCACCCGTTTCTACTTATACGCCAATCTTAATTTTTCTTTTATTGAGTTGTCCCATCATAAGTACATATAATCAGCTAAATTGGTATTTCTCTTATTTGAAATCACTTAATGAAGGCTGATAAAGGGCTACACTTTTCATCCATCGAAAGAATTGAATATTGAACTACTCGTTGAACTACTCATTGATTTACTCGTTGATGCCAACATGCATGATAGATCAAATACTATTTTGTGGTGGTAATTTAGTAAATAATGAAGTCATTTAGGCTTTGCAAACTATTATTAATGTGTACGAATAGTCGATTCCACTTTCAGTTATAAGTTACATATGCGACTAAAACCTAACACAGATTCAAATCGAATTGATCAAAGACTAATTGATGCTTGGAAATGTGCCAAATATTTGAATATGTAAATGAGCACTTTCTGCTCTTATCCATGTCACAGATATTTACTCTTTGCTTGCTACAGATGTCAAATACAACAACACATTGTTCACCATAATTATTTATTTATCCGGCTATTTTCAGAAAAAAAAAACGTCCAGCAGTCAAGAAATCCGACCGCAAACATTTCAAAAAGACAAATTCTTCAAATACCAGTGCGGCATTTCCTTTCGTAACCAGTACTGACAGGCTTCAAACTGCTCAACAGCATAAACAGCTAGTTTATGCATCTTAAACTGCTCAACAACAAACTCACATAACATTGCCGTGTACGGTAAAAATTCACAATATTCTTTTAAGGCCAATAACAACATATGGTTGTGAAGCTTGGATCCTGACTACTAATACTTACATATTACAACGAAATCGACCCAATGATAAAAAGCCAAAGCAGTGTACCTTTCGTTATGGCAACAACGGCTATGCTGGATGACTTTTTATTGAGAAGCGACGACAGTAGGATCGTGAAGAAGGCATTTACCTCGCACAGCAGAGATAGTAGGCAGTAGAAAACATGAAATAAGTAGATGTAAGAGATGATCCGCAGCATGGAAGATCGAAGAAATTAAAAGATGAAGCGCATCTATCTCACCCAAAGCTGTAATTGGTATGATTATAATGCTGATCATAACTGAGTTAGAGATAAATTTATGTCATCGTTGGCAGTTACTATTTCCCAGACATCTTTAAAAATTCTATTGTGATTACATACTACATCCTTCACACTATAATATGTGAAAATTAATATATTTATGATTTGATATTCAATTTCTTTTTGAAATATCCTTTATATGTACATATGTATAATTTTCAATTTATAACTATTTGTATTGTAATTTTTTTTTGATTTTGTCTGAAAATTTATTATAATATCAATCGTAACATATTATTGTATGTAGACTCATAAACAACCACATTTGGATATAAACCTATAATAGTGGCTTACATACATTTTCAGAGTTTGGAAGTGTGTGTGTGTGTGTGTGTAACTATATGATACGTAAATATAGATACTTTGTTAATTATTATGACATGGATATTAAAATTATTTTACAGTTTATTTCCCCAAAGGAAATTATAATATACCTATGGTAAGTGAAATTGTTTACACATGGACTTCATAGGAAAAGCAATGCAATACTCGTAATTTATAATGAATTATTACTTTAGCACATGTCACCTACATGATCGTTTACTGAAAATGCATAGAGATTTATGTACATTAAGCTGATCCCTAGCACTATGGAGAGAATGCATTTAAGTATTTAAAAGTATTTTTCTTAAATTCATAAAATATCGACTACCAATTTTACTTGTCAGAAGATTTTCTTTATTAAAATTTTTTTAAATGTTTTTTTCGTGTTTTTATAAAAAATCGACATACTTCTATCGATTTTGGTTTCAGCAATTGCATATGGCAAACTTAAAAGGATTCTAAAGTCGTTAGATAAGGATTATTTTATTGTACAGACAATTTCATACCTACTCTTCCACATAAATTGAATTCCATATGACATATTTACCGTATAATATGAGAGTCTTCCAATTTTTAATGCAGCTATTCCACTATTTTCCTTCAGGGATTGTTTGTATTCATATGTGGTCGAAATATAAAACAGACTTGTTCAAATATTCGTATTTTATGAAAATTATTGATGATGGTTTATATGGTTATTCTGAATAATTATGTATGTTTATATATGTTACCGACATTAATTCAAGTGTCAATACAAATTGTATTTATAAAATATTTTATTGATTAATTACTTTACTACTGCAATATATGTTTAAGCAATGAAAATGAAGCATAATTGAGAGATGTATCAGAATAATCCGTAAAATTGTGTAAAATCGTAATAAATTTGGTTACCATCGAAATTTTAAGAAATAAGACATCTATTATAGTAATGCACGTACATACTAGAGTGCTACACGATGAACTAGTGTATCGTGTGAGTGCAGTACAAATCCGATATATTTAGAAACTCGTTTATTCATTTATGGATTTACAAGTTATTATTGTTGAATCTTGACCACTACTCCTTACGTCATGAGTAATAATTGCCATCAATGTTATGCGGCCTATACGACTGTTGTTGATAAAACAGGACAAGCAATGAGTACCAAACGACTTAAATCGTTTTTACGCATACGATATTGACAATACATGATAAGAATGTCAACATTAGTATTAGTATTATATCACTCTGTTCACATTAGTCTTACTCTTTTCAACATGAGTCCAATCCTTGAGATTCATAGTAAAATGTTGTCTGAACACTGGCGCATCATTTTTGACATTTATCAGAATGGTTTTACTTTCTTATGTGTTTTGCATATTTTTATTGAATTTTATGACTTTTATATACATGCTGGCTGATGAAAGCTGCTACCAAAAGGAAACGTAATAAATTTTTTCCTATGTAATATGTTTGTTCGATTTTTTCTTCATTTAATAGATTCATCTGTAAATTTAACGAAAATGGAAGATTGGGATAATGAAACAAGAATTTGGATCACGCGTTGGAGTCCGTAGTTTCTGTGCGAAGAGAATATAGGCGCACGTTTGGCTGCACTCCTCCTAGCAGATGGACTATAATGAGGCTCGTGAATAATTCTGCCGAGCCGTGGGACAATCGCAAGGTGCTGTAAATGCTGCCATACAAGCCAATTCTAGAGTTTCGACAAGGAGCTTATCTGCTCAAATGAATATCAGCAGACAGTCCCTGCAGACGATTTTGCATAAAGATTGAAACTTATTCCCGTATAAAATTCAACTAACAAGCCAACTGAATACAGCAGACTTGCCAATTTGCTTGGAATTTTGCGAGAAGTTCCTCCAAACGACGGAAGAGGGCGAAAACATCTTGAACTACATTTTTATGCCTGATGAGGCCCATTTTGATTTGAACGGCAATGTTAACAAACAAAATTGTCGAATATGAAGTGATTCTAACTGACAGATACTCCATGAGATAGAATTGCACCCAGTGCACGTCACAGTGTGGTGTGCAGTTTCATCAAGATGTATTGTTGGACTTTACTTTTTTGAAGAAAATTGCGTTACTGTTACGTTCAATGGATACCGTTTACTTAAAGATGTTGAAATGAGATGTTGATGAGTTTTTCTTTCCATAACTACGCCGAAAATGAATCCTTTCAACTCGGTCTGGTTTCAACAAGATGGTGCAACTGCTCACATAGCCTGGTCTGTTATGACAGAATTGCAGTGAAAATTCCCCAATAAGCTGATTTCAAAAAAATCCACCTTCCGTTGGCTCATAAGGTCTCCTGACCTTACTACTCATGATTTTTTCTTGTGGGGACATTGTAAATAGGAAGTTTACGAAATCAAACCAACATATTTGAATGATTTGAAGCAATCTATTCGAACGATAATTGAGGCAATTCCTGCTACAAACCTCCAGGAGACCATTTCAACTAAATTATTTTTAAAACTAATTAACCTATGCATAATAAAAATGTATTATCTTTCAATAAAAAAAAAAAAAAAGAAAAAGTAAATCAAATGAATTTAAGAAGAAGTTATTTGAGTTTCTTCATGTAGCAATATTCATCAGCCACCCTGTATTTTGATATTTGTATGGCCGAATTAAATTTATAAAGTTAATAGAATTGCGTTAGCGTTCAGCTTTCACCAACAAAAGAGTTCACAGGTAGTCGTATTGCAGTAGTGCTACAATAACTCGAGCACAAAACCTTTACGATCATGCCCAACTGTACTAAATTATTATGTGTGATGGAATTTGAACTGTTTCAACTTGATCATACTTATGTATGATAATAATATGTTTATATTTTATTAATTTTTTTGATAATAATCGCTAATAACCTAAAACAACAATTTAAAAGAATAATATTTTATTGTAACTTCTGAATATTTGAATTTATTTTTATGCATAAACATCTGCACATATTTATGTTGAAATTATTTATATTTTTTAATTTTATTTTTAATTAAATTTCATAAATATTTATAAATTCATCTTTCATTGAATTTTTATTTCTTATATTTAATTCCTTCTCCAAAAGTGTTAATGTTCCACTTAGGTTTATTATGATATATTTAATTATTTATTACTTAATATTTGGCAATTTTTCCATTTAATCTGCGTTTACTTTTAAATGAATAATTTGATGATTATAATTTCATAATAATGCGTAAGTATGTATAATATTTTTAAAAAATTTTAATTTATGGCCGCTATTTTTAAATACTTTTTTTTTTGCTTTTGTTATTTATAAATACCTTGTCATTTTTGAACCTTGTCTCAGATAGTTAAAATATAATTAGAAATACAAACTTGCAATACACACAAATCATAATTTTTATTTAGTGTTTTTCTATTGTTTGTGGCATTACAAATATATTTGCAAATATTATTAACTAAATAAATATCTAAAATGCAAACGAATGTTGAACAATTGAAAGTCACGCTGACTTATTTATACCCTGCACATTTAAAATTACATATACACTTAACTAAATAATTCAGCGTGTAAAAAGATCAAGGTTAATACGAGGATCAGCTACCACAGCCGATACTATTAAGAATATATTTGCATACAAACATAAATTGACAACTCTGATATAATTTGCTTATTTAACAATGATGCAGTTGCTTCTACGTAACACTCAATAATCTTTTAACAATTTTTATTCATAAGCACAACTGCTAGTATGACCATGACGTATGCGAAGGGCACCAAAAATAAATTACAATATTTGACGCCTCTGTATGTGCATACGTACTTGCACCAGAAATGATAAAATACTATTCTACATCATTTATATATTATACATTACAAATGTACATACATTAGAACGTCTTATAAAACTAAGTTGCTATTGTTATCGATAGAAAAAAAATATACAATTAAATTTTCGGGATAAGCCATAATAACACTATTGTAGTAGAAGAATTTATCAACGTTTTAGTAAATAATATCGGTTAGGGGCAAGCCTTCTAAGTTTATCGATTCCCACCAGAGGGCTGTATCACGTCAAATTTTCGATTTTCACAATTTTCCGCCTTTTTCCATAAAAAAAAAGCGAAACAATTTTTTATACTTTACACTTTATCAAACGAACAAGAAAATTCAAGGTGGTTGAACAAAAATCCTACTTTAAAATTTGTCTAAAGAAAAAATTTCGGAATATAAATTTTAAATATTATCCTTGAATAACCTTGCAGAAAAACCAAAAATTTTCTCAACAAAAATTCATGTTAATAGTTGCCATTTTGCAAGAAATTTAATTTTGTGTGATTACTACAGGGATGATACGATTTCGCGTTTCGAATGACGTTACGATGACGTTTCGGCCATCTTTAATCTGTCATTTGTTTTCCGAAGAATTCAATAATGTCTAAAGTTTCATCGTAGAAAGCCATATGTCTCAGTAACGTTTACAAATCATTGTTATCAAAATAATCGTTCTCCGATTGCAAATGGTCGTACACTTTTGCCATTTTATGGTCGTAATAATCGTCCGCCCGTACTCGCTATTTGTTGAATTGTTGAAAATTTTTGAGCGTACATTTTCTCTGCATAATTTTCAAGCGCCCAATAGATAAACATCCACTCGAAGTAATGAGTATATTCCTGCCGCTTAAACAAGTGTTCCTGAAGACCGGAATTTGTCGATTCCAAGACGTCCTCAACAATTGGAGCTGCCTGTATGCACAATCTGACAGATTTTTAGAAAGGCTTTGGGATTACATCCCTATAAGAGAATGCTCGGGAATAGAAACAATTAGACCATCGCACACATCGTGAATTTGCTAATTTTGCGTTGGAACAGCTTATAGATTATATAAATTTGCTTAAGGGGGTCCACCTGTGCCAGCGCGGTATTTCGAACGCTTTTTCGGGAATTTTCGTTAGGAGAACTAATTGGAAAATAAGAATAAGTTTTACGTTATTTTGAACGTTTGTGCTTATATTTCAATAGTAAATTTTTCCAATAGTGTAATCCGAAGACTTGTACTCATTAAGGGCGTTCAAAGTGACCCCTTCAAAATGAAATACCGAAATTGTGGGCAAGATTCCGCTCGAAACAGTTATCTAAAACGCAAAGAGTAAAAAAAATCTTAGTTCTGTTTATATCGTTGAGGTATTGACGTAGGATTTTGACGAAATTTTAAAAATTGAAGAAATGGCAGTTGTTTTTATAAAAATTATTCGTTTTCATGTTTTTTTTCGATATAAAAACTGCTGTAAAATTGAAAAAAAAAAATTCGAAAAACCGCTACGTGGGTACCTTCAGTTATCTGTATTAATGAGTCTGTCAAAATTTCAAGTCAATCGGTTAAGTAGATTTTTTTTAATCCTGCCCACAAAATTCAAAAATATGGTTTCGAGAAAAACGCTTTCAAAGTTTGGAAACACAACAAAACTTTATATTATAGACTCACATTTAATCTGCAATACCAGGACCATAAACTTTCCCTTCCTCATCCTGTAGAAGCTCTCGTTAAAGATGCGAAAAATGTAAAAAAAAAAAAAAATAGATTTTTCGAAAATTTTACACAGGTGGACCCCCTTAAAGAAATTCATCTTCTCCAATGAGACCCTTTTTCATCTCAGAGTTTCAGTGAATAAGCAATACGATCGATTCTGGTGCGAGAAAAATCAACAAGTTATTCACGAAGAACCATTCCATTCACCTAAACTGTCTCATTTGGAGTGATTTTTATCGAGGTAGAATCATCGGTCCGTACCTCTTCCGAAAGGAAGCTGGTTACATCATATTTGTCAATATAGAGTAGTATAGATCAATTTTTATGACCGATATTGGGAAAAGTTGGTCTTGACAATAACTGGTTTCAACAAGAGGGGACTACGTCTCACACAGCCTATAGGCCAATTGTGTCACCATGCATTACTGATGCTTACTATCCTGACTCCTCTGTTAAGCGGAACCATTGGGATTTTCTAATGAATAAAGCAATGTCCCTGACATCCATGGGTGCAAGCTCAGTGGTATTTGTAAAAAAAGGCACTCCCCAGTAGAGTGTGCCTTCTGCGTGCCAAGGCGGTGCATCTACAGGGGAAGTGGTGAACACAGCCTATGATCCAATAAATTTGCTGCGCCAAAAGTTTGGCTATTCGATTATTTTAAGAAACTGCGATATTGAATGGCTTCCAAAAAGTTGTTATTTAACACCAATGGACTACTTCTGGGAAGATTCATAGATCTATGGGAATATGCTAGACCATGCCTTCATGCCTTTAAACCCAATATATAATGCGCTATTCATTACTGGAAAAAAATGTCATAAGAGTTTTCAAACCACATTTGCTCGCGAGTGTCTTTCTTTTCAGCCAAATTATAGATGCCAGTAAAACCGAATTTTTTGATGAAACATCTTAATGTAAATATACATACTTCCACGTGCACCAATATTAATATGTGTACTCGTATGTGTAAGATCGTATTAAGATGAAGTGTTGTAGCGCTCTCTGTGCTTGAACTCAATTTAACTTAAGATGAAGATGCAAAATAATCGCAATAATAAAAACAATAACAATTTACACATTCACAAATATATACACGCATACATACATGAATAAACACACACACACACGCAGAGATGTAGAGAAATTGTACAACAATACATATTCATATCTAATACATAGTAGAGCATACAAAATTGTATTTATGCACATACTACATATAAGCAATGTGCTAATTTCCTTATGCAAATAGAAATCACAACAACAACAACACCATTTTCAACCATAACAATAATACCAACACTATGAATAACAACTAATATAGCGATAACAATAATAATAGTAATAATAATAATAATAATAATACTCGTACTCGATGGTGGCAGAACATTGATATTTGCACAAAATGAAATCTTCAAATACGACTAGGCACATACTTACTATACTCAAACAAATGTTCTCACACATCCTTGTACATAACATATATTTGTGTTTTGAATTTTCAATTCAGTACTACGATAATAGCCTGCAATATGTATGTACTTCAAACTTGTATGAGCAATAGGGTGATCAATATTTAGAAAAATCGTTTTTATAATTTTCTGAGATTTAAAATATTTGGTTTTATCAAAATAAACTACAAAATAAAAATGTTTTTACCAAATGATGAAATTTTAAAACTAGCGTACGAACCCTAAAATTTGGGGGAAAACAAAGGGAATTTTTCGTAATTATTCTAATTATTTAACCATAAAAACTAATGCATTTCTCTGAGATATACTTTCCCACTATCCCAAACCATTAGGGACCATTTCTATATCTTAAAATAGACAAATAATATCATAGTTGCCTGTAAGAGGATGAAATGTAAACTTAACCCCCATTAGTTTCACCATCTGAATATTTTTTTTTTTTTTTTTTTTTGGCGTATTAATCCTCTATCATCGCAACTTAAGTGAGCTACTATACAAAATGAAACCAAACACACCTGAAAAGCGACAAAAATGGTCCACAAAATGCTAGGCCGGCCCACATTAACTTTTCGCACAAACATACCCACACCCGGTCTCTACCCCTTAGAGGGGGTTGCCATACAAAATTTATGAAAATCACCTAAATATTGAAAAATCTCTCTATAATTGCTTAAGAATAGCTTCTGTATTGTCCTTAATTAATATTGTTCTTAAAAAATATAAAATTTTACGAAAAATGACTCTTTCCCAACTCTAAAATTCGTGCCAAGTTCTAAAATGTCATCAAACTATACTTTCTAATTTCTGATTTTTTTTCAAATCAAGTATTTGGAGCAGGTGAGAACTAGAAGCTTGGACAATTTTCACCTCGGATGAGAGAATGTTCGGAGTTTCCTATTTGCGGACCTATTTGCGTTGGTAGCGAGTATCGAGTATAAGGTACAATCATGAGCCGTATGAGCTGTATGCCGACACCGACAGTGTAAAGTGCATTAAAATTCAGGGACTGCAATGACCAAATCATGTCGAGTGAATGGAAGAGCACGCTCCGACTAAGAAGGTGTTATATTCGGAACCCGCTGGTGAACAACGTAGAAGAGACAGCCCCAATTTCTGGTGGAAAAACCAAGTACTGCAGAACCAGTCAGCGCTTGGAATCTCTAACTGTCGCCAGCTAGCGAAGGAAAAGATTGGCTGGCTTAGCATGTTATATTCGACCTAAATCGAGTTTCGCTTGTAATGGCCACATAAGTAAGTAAGAGAACTATAAGAACACGTTCAGAAATGTTCCCCAATACCATGGAAGGCCACCTTAATGAGCATCCATACGCATAATACACATAATATATTTTAATTCGCATCACAAAATCACTACCAACTAGAATTTACATGCTGATTTTGGGCAAACTGGCATGATGTTTGCTTGAATCTCCCCCAAACTTACATCAGGCTGTCCCTGACTGTAAGTTATTGCAAGTAGTTCAGAATTATGTACAATCTCGATACTAGTGCGAACGTAAATAGATGGTATTTGTTTGTTTTTTCTCGTACTTTCAAATATGGATTAAAATTCAAAAAGTTCAATAATTTTAGTTTTATTTATTTTTATAGACATTTTATTTTTATATACACTGCAAAGGTACTCCTCATTAAGTGTTATCCAAAATATTGTGTGTAGTACTAGATATGACTACTGTGGCGATGAACTAGATTCTTTCCAAAACTACTGGGCTTAATGTAGGTCGGTTTTGTTTGCAAGCTTGAAACAACACAAGCACTTGGTATCCAATTTTCTAATGTATTTGTATAGTAGCAAATATAATGCCTTCAAAGTTTCGCGAAGCGATTCTTTTGCACTTATGTTCACCCGTTCGGGCGATGATAATAGTTTACACTCCACTCCACTCGCTATAATACATGATGGATTCTGCATAACTCACACATACATATATTTATTCGTATATACATAAATGTATATATATCGTATTGTAAAATGTGGCTTTTCATTACGCGAAATTATATATTTGAAATGCTGAGTAAGTAAATATATAATAGATTCAGAACTTCTGGCCAAGTACAATAATTTACATTTATGTACTACTTTTTCAACTTTTATCTGCCTATGCTCATTCATCTAGTATGTCCTGTTAGCTAAAATTAATTTCAAAAGTATTATTATTTACACAGACACAATCTCTACTCTCGCTTCCATATACTGATCTGGTTGACTTTTGTATAATTTTCATATTCTTCATTATCTTGTTGCAGTTGTGCATTGTACATTAAATTGAAATTGATATTAATTTTACAATATTCTATACATTTATATATTTATCTGCATTGTACGTAAATCAAATAAAATGGCCACATTAAAAAATGATTTGATTGTCTTTTCTTCTTAGCACACGTACAACCGTATTCTATCCATTACAGCTTATATGTATTTATTTTTCTTCTCCATCATTTATATTGATAATGATAAATACAATAAAAGAGTATCCAAAGTATCCAAATGTAATGCATAGAAGCATATTAGACTGATACCCCAAAATCAAATTGTGTGACAATTGGTCCAGAATATTACCGTTTGTATTTAGATAATTTTTTTTTTTTTTGTTATAATGTGAGTCCCCAATATTTAAGTAACCAATAATTAGTATGTAATCAATAATTTAGAAATAAATAAATAAAAATCTATAATTTTTTTTACTGCCCTATGGTAAAATGAAGGCATTTGAAATGTAATGAAGGCCAGCATGTATTAAGCGTGTTGGTTCATAAAGTTTGCTACTGTTGAACTGTCTACGAACTACTGTTTAACAGATCTCAAAGTGAACGGCCAATTGAATGTCGTAGTGACACCTTGAAATCCCTGATCGAATCTTATTTGAAATTAAGAACCTCTCCGAAATTAAAAGTTACCCAAAAACCTTGGGTTCACATTGGCAGCTATACAAAGACATCTACACTAAATTCATTTGTTTCCAGAATCGTTATTGAAAATGAAAAATTGATGTTTTACAATAATATTAAACATACAGAGCAATTTTTACTTGAAACTCAAACCCCAATGCCAATTCTTAAACCAAGCTTTTCACTGATAAAGAAATTATTGTTTATTTGGAAGTGAAATTTGTCAATACAATCCAAGTAGCAAGCTTTACGACCTGTTGTTGAAGTGAAGAGGGCACTTTCTGTCTAATCTTACTTCAGAGTGACAATAGCCTACTCGATACAGTAAAATTCACAGGTAAAATCTAACAATTGCAATCGATAATTTTCCCAATACCAGCCAGTACTAATGAAATATTTTGCAGTCTGACACAAGTATCTTCAGAACACTTAAATCACTTTGAATTCCTATTAAAATGAGACTAAAAATGTTTGAAAATGATGGAGATCATGGATTAAGAGATAAAGAAACAAGTTTAGGTGTCTCAATAGTTCTTTAAAAAAATTAATATGTAGCACTTATAAGCTCCGAAGGTCTCTTTGGCCTGGCTTCTATTCCATTACTGCTGTGCGTGTTAAATTTTTGGACAGTATTAGAAGGGACCTACTTATTTTGGACGATTCCGAATGGCAGAACTCTTGTGACATCACTTTTTCTGAGCTTTGCCACAGAGTTCTTTTAGAAGTTTTTTCATGGCAAATTATTACTGCAGGAAGAATTACCAATTGCTTGCCGACAGAAAAAAATTATTTATTCGAAATTAAAATATTTATGCTTCAGCCGAGGATTGAACACACGATCTACAGATCAGAAGGCCAACGCACTCATCACTGAACTACGGCACCCGAGATTTCTTTGGGTTGCGATAGTAAATTCCGAAATGGTTCATTGTCTGAGTAGAGTTCATTGTTAATAAAAGAAATTTTACATGTCACGGAATTTTTCTTTGGGTTGCTTTAAAAAATTCCAAAATTATCTCTTGTGCTTGCTCTTGCTCTACTCCAAGAGCAAAATATTGATTTACGAAAATTCTTTAATTTGGCGTGAGCATAAAATGCAGAATTTTTTGACCAATCTGAAATAAAACACTGATTAAAAAGTTGTATACATCTTTTTTGCTATATTTTATAACTTTAGCGACCATTCAAACCAATTTCAAATCTCTTAAATAAAAACGAATGAAATATATTGGAAATTATTTGTTTAAATACGTTTTCTAGAATTATTCAAAATCGATTTTCATGATTTAATTCAAGTTAAGTTTTTAAATATAGCGAAAATATGTAAGAATTTACTTTTCAATGCCTCGTTTGAAAGTCATTTTATGTCATATCCTTTTCGGTGATTTTTCTATAGGAAGTTAGATTATTTCTTACTTGAACTCGACAGCATATGGCTTATGTAGTACATGTTCTTGTGCTTGAAATATCCACACAAATGCCTAATCATAGTATCAGAGTTGTAAAAGCAACTATTTTCCCATGTCAATTCAACTCTAATGGCACTTGTTATGATTGTAAATAGATCAGTATGTAGCCATAACAGTTTTCTCTAGCCGGTGCTAGGCAGATGGCAATATCCACCTATATGTCTACCTTTATAGTTTTCAATATGCAATATACTGATGCATAAAAAATAAAAAATACATTTAGCACAAGCTCAAGTCCAGTGCCATACATACATCGTATAAAATCAAATAGCAACAACTACCGAAAAATGGGCATTCATCAATTTTTATGTCATTTTCTGTACAACGGCAGAATGTTCAATTGTACGTAGTACGAGTATGTGCACGAATCAAGCAAACAATATCTGCAACACGTAAGTAAAATGCCGCAAAACAAAACAAAATGACGACGACAATGAATGAATATGCCCCAGCAAAATATACGAAGCACACATACACATCGAGTATTATAAAACAATAGTAAAAACACTTTAACTAAAGTTGAACGGTTTTGTTCGAAAAAGATGAGAAAACTTTGACCATATTTCAAATGTCATGATGCACCATGGAAGCAAACAAATAGTTAGTAGTACGTACTACTACTACTACTACTACTACTACTACGTGTAGTAACAACCACAACAATATTGAGGCATAAAGTGTTGCACTCAAACATTGCTACTGCCAATGGCACTGGCATTTCCAAAATTACACACACACACACACACACACACACACACACACACACATGCATTCACATTCAATTGCATAAGAAGAGTAAATAAATTTACACAAAAAAGAAAACAGCAAAACAATCAAAAAAATAGTACACAACAACAATAAGAATGAATCGCAAAACTAAACAATAATATTTGGAGTTGCACGAACGCTTTCCAACAAACGAAAAACTTAAATAAAAAATGGAGCGTGCATATAAGGCACAATGACTCTCATACACATTACAAATGTACGTATGCATGCACATGTATGGGGGTCTATGTCAATGAGAGATAGGACTAAAAATAGAGGACAACTATTGTTTTAAACAATAAAAAATTCACCACCAACAACAACAACAAAATAATAAAAATATTGTCAACACACAGTGATATTCGTGCATTAGGAAAATGCAGCAACTGACCAGCCGAAACCCGGTTCAATGATATTATGAGTGCAACGAGTTGTTGAGTACTGAGTACTTATTGAATTTATATACAATTTGATACGAGGCTCTGATAATAATAACAAAATTCAATTAAGAGCAACGATTACTTCCATACTTTATTACCACTTTGGTCATTGCCACTGAAAATTGATTTTCTTCGTTCGGTGAACAACATTTCGCCGATTACCTATGGCTTTGGAAATTGAAAAAGCCCACCGGATATCCAGTATTTTGGTGTTCCACTTCATCGACGAAAACCATGATCTTGACTGGTCAGTGTTCTTGCATTCATTCGATATTGCCGAGAAAAAAATACCGCAGCTGATGGATTTTCATACAGTTAACAGTTTAATATCGGTATACAACTGATACACCTCGTGATTATAATGGCGTTAATGCCATAATAGTTGGCGAAAATTGCGAACAAGCGATTTTAAAACTATTTTTGCGATCCCAATTTTAAGCAGAACTTCCCAATCTCTCTCTTGTTGGGCAATCGCTAGTTTCAAACAATTCAATTGTGGACAGTAGAGATCCGAATGGGTCTTACGGCGAACGAGGGTAAGACGAAGTACCTAGTGTCTACAAACAAAGAGTCCCGGCGTCTCGGACAACACGTCACCGTTGACAATTACACTTTCGAGGTGGTGAAGGACTTCGCCCATCTTGGAACCAGTATCAACAACTGTAATGACGTCAGCCTGGAGATCAGGTGTTATTTTGGGCTGAGTAAGCAATTGAGTAGTCGAGCCCTCTTTTGAAGATCGAAAATCACACTCTACAAGTCTCTCATTATTCCCGTCCTAACATATGGGGCAGAAGCCTGGACAATTTCCATCACGGATGAGAAGATGCTTGGAGTTTTCGAGAAAAAAGTTCTGCGTAGGATCTTCGAACCTATTTGCTTTGATGTCAAGTATCATATAAGGTACAACGATGAGCTGTATGAGCTGTACGCTGACATTGACATAGTCAGGCGAATCAAAATACAGCGTGTGCGCTGGCTAAGTCATGTCGAGCGAAGAGGGTGTTTAATTCAGCACCCGCTGTAGGACGCAAAAGAAGAGGAAGACCAAACTCCGTTGGATGGACCAAGTGTTGCGTAACCTGGCGGCGCTTGGAATATCCAATTGGCGCCAGCAAGCGAAGAACAGAGAAGACTGGCGCCGCATTATATGTTCGGCCTAAGCCGATTATCGGTTGTTATGGCCACATAAGAAGAAGAAGAAGAAGAGTTACGAATTGAATGTTCGACCGTTCGAAAGTTGCTTATAGCAGATGAATCCTTTCCAGTCGCTCCATATGCACAGCAAAATCTAACTGGTTGTTGTTGTTGTTGTTTTTGTTGTAGCAGCAAGAATACAGAAATGCTTTGAATTCTTCCCGTGCAAAGCATTTCCGTATTTTGCTGAATTGAATGGTCCTTGGTCAAGCACGTGGTCGACTGCTTCCGGGATATAGGGCAGCCCATTCTTGGAAAGCAATCTTCTCGGTTTGACCACTGCTTCCCAGTGCTTTGAGAACGATGGTGTATAAACGATATTCTCGCATGTGACCCATCACCCTCATCACCAGTCACCCACCAATCGTTTCAGAAATGGGTCGATTTTATTACATTTGACCAAAACTTAGGATGTAAAATTCTAACCAACATATTTTTTTCGTAAATTTTCATGTGGGACCCAACATCGATATTTTCGAAAATATTTGAACGGAATCGGCGAAACCAAAATTTCGGGTAATTCCCTACTTCAGTCACAGCTGCCCATGCCATTACTTGAGATGGAAAATTACTTCAAGTGGCCATTCGTAGTCTCAGTGCGTTCAGTTAAGTAAGCTCGATCATTTTGAGAGTTTATGAACTTCTCAGTAGGGAAATTTTTCTCATCAGAAAACACAATGTTTGAAAATTCGCCACGTTCGTGCAAGCGTAACAACTCCTTTGCTCTGTTGAATCTAACTTTTTATTGCTTTAGTATAAGATCGTTTGCCTTTTGGAACTTGTAAGGTTATACCTTGATCTCATTTTGGAATAACCGTCGGACGCTGGAATATTTTCAGTTCTTTGGCCATTTGATTACCACTACGACGTGGATTTCGTTCAAGTCGTTACATGACAATTTTTCGATCTCAATCATATACCTCACTCAAAAATGTTTAAAACTCTTTTAATGGCATCAAATGACAACGAGTACCTTAACGTATTGACTTTTCACATCACTATTAATATGAATTCTATGATACAAGCACATATAATACTCATATGTATACCCCAAAACGTGAGTACAAATCGGAGCAGCTTATAGTAATATATAGTACATACTATATGTCCAAGTACGTGTTCAATCGTCACACTGATAAATGAAATCACATATACACTGGGTAAAATAGAAGAGAGTGTAAACATATAATTTCTTTTCGGACAGTCAAGAATAACAATAAAATTACAATAGAATCCATTATATGTACATATGTATGTATGTGTGTATGTAGTAAAAATAAAAAGAATGCCCATTACGCTTCACTGTAGTTGACCAAAAAAAAAAAAAACATAAAAATCTTAAAATTGTTTTACTTTTATTACGAGTACTTACTCCCATATTGTTTTGCTATTTTTTTCAAGTTAGACATTGCACGTAGTTAATTGCGACTATCATGAATTATTGAGCGCCTACGCCGCAAAAACAAAAGTCTTACGTTTGCATATAAATACATACTTGAATGCATATGTGAATATTATGAAAAAGAAAAAGAAATATTGAATACATGGGTGTTCACATTATTCATACTACTAGCGTATGGATAAAGAGAACAATTATTCTAGCAATGTTCAGCAAGTCAAAGTCGCTGACAGATTTTTTATCCATCTGTCTAAAATACCATTCATTCCTCCTTCGGCCAGAGTGATTTAAACAATGGTCATATCTAATTTGATGTTTTTTTTTTTTTTTAATTTCACTCTTTCTTTGTCTATGAATTCTCATACTCTGTGATTATGCCTCTCTGACTCAGTCACTTTTTCTGCCTGTTTCTATTATGCCTTGTATTTTCTTCAAATAGATTTCTATCATCTTGCTGGCACAAACCACAAATCTATCTGTCGGAAAATAATACAATACTCTACGTTTCACATACCATTTCAGTAGAACAACGAAAATCATACATGTAATTAAAATATTTATTCGAGGTGAAATTTGACACTGCACCCTTAATCGGTTATCATGTATTTGGATTCCAGATTTCACTTGCAGCTAGTCACTAAATTATATTTTTCTGTTGCCATTGTTGCCATTATGAAAGAAATTTCATAATGCCACTCTCATAGAAACCCTCGTCGCTATTGGCAAAAAAAACTGGTACAGCCGATTTTCACAAGCTTCTCTTGAGACAAAATTTTCACCACCAAAATAATTCGCCATAAACAGGAACAGGTAGTAATCAGTTGATGCCAAGTCCGGACGATAAGTTGGATGCATAAGAACCTCCCAACCAAGCTCTCGGAGCTTCTGGCAAGTCACTATCGACGTGACCTTCCTGACCATCAATCTTGGCTTGACCACCGTTCCCACCGGCTCACCGCGATTCGACAACGACCGTTTTCACTTGACGTTATCGTAAGTGATGTACTTTTCATCACCAGTAACCATCCGCTTCAGAAATGGATCAATTTTGTTGCGATTCAACAGCGATTCACAGATGGAAATTCGGTCCATGAGGTTTTTTGTGGGTTAAATCGTGTGGCACCCATACATCGAGCTTCTTTTTGTATCCAGCCTTGTTGAAGTGGTTCCAAACGGTTTTTAGAGCAATGTTTAGTTCTTGGGCAATAGAAGCGGTGCTTACATGATGGTCAGACTCGACGATTTCTATTATTTTACCGATATTTTTGACAATTGGCCTTCCATAGCTTGGTACATCTTTGACATCAAAAATATTGCATGTGATTGGCTGTTACAGTATCAGGACCACAAACACTATTCACATTTTCAGCCGTCTGGCTTGCGTTTTCGCTTTTATCGAAAAAAAACTATAAAATATGGAGTATTTTCTCTTTACTGGTGTCGCATCTTTGACGCGTGCTCAAACAATACTGAGTCAAGTAATCACAAAACTGCCTGAAAAGTTTATTTAGTACGAAATCCTATGTTTCTAACTCTATCTAGCGTAACCTGATCACATTTATATAACGCGAGATACAGATTACTAAAGCCATCTATTGGAAAAATAAATTAAATAAATTTTTACTACACCTTATATTAAATAAGTTCATAGAAATTGGAACCTTAAGGTGAAAACCCGTTTTTTTATTTTTTATTTAAACAATAAACATTGTTAACTAAAAGCAAGATAATCACGTAGTGCCACCAAAAAGACACTTGTGTAAAAAATTTAATTATTTTATGGCTATTAGAAATTAGCCTATTTAGCGTTGCAAATTTCTATACTTCATAAGGAAGTTAAATAAAAGCATTAAAAAAGAGACGATTTTTGGCAAAATCTTGCAAAAATTGCACTTCAAGAAAATTTATTTAAATTGCAATACTTCTCTCAATAGTTCTTTAATTTAAATAAATTATATTATTGGACCCCTTTATAATATCTTCATTAAATGCTAAACAATATTTGTTTTTTTTGTAAAATTTACATTTTTTTTTATTTTATTTACATGAATATAAACTTGCTACAGGAGCACTAAAGGTTAGAGTGTGTACTCACAATAAGTTTAGGCTATAAGAATCACCTAGATACTTAAGCTTTTAGATATATCACATGTCATAATAAAATTTGGGTAAGAATACCCCTAAAGTTCCCATTAAATTTCTTTTCAGTTTTGATATTCTAACAGAATATATTCATGAACTGCAGTTTGAAACAACAACCAGAAATACAGAAATACGATAACGAATCACCTTGTTTTTAATTCACAAAACAAAACGGAAAATCTCTAACAAAAAATATGTAAAAATGCTTTTGTTCTCTTTATAAAAATAAAATAAAGTTTCTTATATAGAAGAGTTTTATACAGAAGTTTTAGTATTCTATTTCCTCATAGTTGTTTGTGATACCTACAAGGAAAATTCGTAAGCAATGTCTAAATGCTTTATACATATTTAGTATTCGGACCAAACGGATATCTTATAGGACAGCATTTACCATAGTATTCCCATACTACATAGTTACATTTTATGAATGTAAATGTGGATATCCATATTTGTTTGTATATTTCATATTAAAATGTCCAATGTTCTTGTCATTAATTATATTAGGTCTGCAATGTTATAAATATCATCTCCGTTCTGTCATTAATTAAGCCTACTCGATCGCATAGCATAGCATCTTTTCAAATCGAAAAAGTACGAATTCAGTAAACTTTATATTCTATTCTATTCAATTTTCCATGTTGAATACATCCTACCTGTGGATTGAATTCACATCTTCTTCTTCTTATGTGGCCATAACAACCGATGATCGATTTGGGCCGAACTTGAATTTGAAAATCCGTTCGAATACTTTCACTTCATATAAATATCCATTATCTCGCAAATGTTAAAGAAAAGCTCAAAGGGGCCAATATAATTACACTTTGTTTTTGAAAAGGACCCAATGCTTTTCTTTAACATTTGCGAGACAATGGCAGGTATATGAAGAGACACGGTCCCATAGGTTAACAATACAATAGGTAACATAGGTTAAATATACAATAATACGGCGCCAGTCTTCTCTATTCTTCTTTTGCTGAAGCCAATTGAATATTCCAAGCGCCGCCAGGTTACCCAACACTTGTTCCTTCCAACGAAGGTTTGGTCTTCCTCTTCTTCTGCGTCCTCCAGCAGGTGTCGAATTAAATACTCTCTTCGCTGGAGCGTCTTCTTCCATTCGCTCGACATGACCAAACCAGCGCAGCCGCTGGATTTTGATTCGCTTGACTATGTCAATATTAACGTACAGTTTATACTACTCATCGTTATACCTCATTCGGTACTCGCCATCAACGCAAATAGGTCCAAAGATCCTGCGCAGAACTTTTCTCTCGAAAACTCCAAGCATCCTCTCATCCGTGATGGAAATTGTCCAAGCTTCTGCACCATATGTTAGAACAGGAATAATGAGGGACTTGTAGAGCGTGATTTTCGATCTTCGATAGGGCTCGACTACTCAAATGCTTACTCAGCCCAAAGTAACACATGTTAGCAACAGTTATCCTACGCATGATCTCCAGGCTGACGTCAATACAGTTGTTGTAGACCAAGTCCTTCACCACCTCGAAAGTGTAATTGTCAACCTGTGACGTGTTGTCCAAGACGCCGGGACTCCTTGTTTGTAGACACTAGGTACTTCGTCTTGCCCTCGTTCACCATAAGACTCATTCAACGTGACTCTCATTTCAATTCAGAGAATGCTGCACAGACTACTCGCAAGTTGAACCCGATTATGTCAATATCGTCGGCATACGCCAGCAGCATAACACTTTCGTTGAAAATAGTGCCATTTTGTCGTAAATCTGCAGCTCGTATAATTTTCAACATAATAAGTTTGAAAAAGTCAGACGATATCGAATCTGGTCCTAATATATATTATTTCTTTAATTTCTGAGTAAGCTGCTTTCTGTTTGACTGTAAAAGGCCTATTTGTTACGTATGATTCCAAAATCCCAGAATACTGTAGTGGTAATAATCTGTTTTAGAATATAGGACAAGCCTTCATGCCAGACTTTGTCTTTTTACCTTACTAGAGCAACATCAATGAACATTGCCAAAACAGATTTTGTGATTTTCCACTATCGTGTGGACTATTCGATGTATTTGAGCGATTGTAGATTACTTTTCACGGTCCACAAATTGGTGCGACATTTAGCAAATAGTTTTTCAAAAACCAGGTAACCAACTAAGTACCAAGCCAGGTAAAATTCCTAATGAAGTGACATATTCACGACCAATTACACTACTCCCGAAAATAGGAAAACTTTTTTGAAAGAATAAATATCGTGAGCACAATTGTAGTGCCTGCCATTGGAATCAGCGCTTAAAATTTTCGAGATATCACTTTTATTATATTCGTTTCACTCCATCCTTCAACCATTCATCCCAATAATGGATTAATACTTTGGCCAACAGATAATCGCTGCTGAGCAATCAAATTGATATTGATATTGTGATATAGTTCTATATGAACCATAACGTACATATAAATTTTATTTTTCGCTGCTACATACCTACTGTCCATCAAGAGATAAAATCAAACCTTATAGTTTTTCTAGTTGCTCACCCTTTTCGAGAGTCATTCGTACGTACATACATACATTCAATTATTTACTTGTGTACATAAACTACTCTCCTTCATCATCTTCATCACTATCATCATCAGCAGCATTACCATGATTGTACAGGACATATCACTATCATCATAATAAGAGTTGTCATTCTGTGTGACTTCAACGACTTAATATCATCCAACATGGTCGCACTTCCATCGCATATATATAAATGAATCTACACACACAGAGACACACACACACACACATACACACATATTCTAAACCACATCATTAGTCATCATCATGATATGCCAGTAGCTATCTGAATCATCATGAACATTATGATGAACATCATCAGTGATTGCCTGGCCATTACAATTACAATCAAACGTTCATAAAGTACTTACATACATGTATTGTACATATGAGGATATGTAGAATGAAATAGATACTCGTAAAAATAGAAAAGGAATAGAAATTATTTGCTATTGTTGTTGCTATCGTTGCTTTTATTTTATTTTTATTTTTACAATTTGAAATATTTAAATCAATTGTGTAGCAAAAAAATTACCTACCTAACGTTGTAAAAAACAATCCATCAGATAATAAACATTTTATGCTGAGTGCACCCAAAGACCCTTATAATTCCAAGCACTTGCTAGACAAAAATGTTAAATAATCGATTGATCAAAATACGCTCAAAATATGCTTCGTCTTGAACGAAAGTGAATTTTAAACATTTTACTGGTAACTTTCAGCTTTTAGCAGCTCTACTGACTGACATACATTTTCTGGTATGGACACATGCACACATGTATGCATGTGTACAAATCCAATGAATGCTATTTCATGTTACTATTATTATTGCCATCGGCACAAATATAGTATAACTATAAATTTTTTATTTAAAAACTGACACACTATAATTAAGAACTCATTAGCATTATGTTATGAAGAGAAAAACAAAAATAATAAATTCAAATGACAGTAAACAGACTGAGCTTGCATAATATTTTTATAATAACATTTCTTATTTATTTATTTATATTTTAGCTAATTAATTAATTAATTAATATTTACATTTTTAACAAAATGAACAGAACAAATAAATGAAAATAATATAAGTACAAAAACAAAATATACCTTACACTTTAGGTCTAACAATATTCATCTCGAATGTATGAGTATTATATACAGAATTATTCGTAATTATTCGTAAACATTTGCATCTACAATATTAATCGATTAATAGACAATTAACCGAAATTGATGCCAAATCCACCAAATCCACCATGTGAACCAGCGCTCGCACTTGTGGCCGCAGATGCTTTTGCTCCTCCATATGATCCTCCATGACTAGTTAAGGAAGATGTATGTGTACCAGTTAAAGCACCGTGTGTAGCACCAGCTCCAATTCCAGCACCAACTCCGAGTCCAAGTCCACCAATTCCATCACCAATACCAGCACCAGAATGGGCACCACCATGGGAACCGCTGGATCCTTTGCCGCCAATACTAGCGCCTATGCCAGCACCGGCTCCACCTAATCCAGCTCCGATACCAGCACCGATTCCAGCACCACCATGAGATCCGCCATAAGAGCCAGCTGATCCTTTACCGCCAGCTCCAGCACCTGCACCTATTCCTGCACCGATGCCGGCACCAACACCGGCATTAGCTCCAGCATTAGCACCTGCACCGCCATGTGAACCTCGATGAGAGCCAGCAGTTCCTTTACCACCAGCACCAGCGCCTAATCCAGCACCGATGCCGGCACCAACACCAGCATTAGCTCCAGCATTAGCACCTGCACCGCCATGTAAACCTGCATGTGATCCAGCAGTTCCTTTACCACCAGCACCAGCGCCTAATCCAGCACCGATTCCAGCACCAACACCAGCATTAGATCCAGCATTAGCAGCTGCACCGCCATGTGAACCTCCATGATAGCCAGCAGTTCCTTTACCACCAGCACCAGCGCCTAATCCAGCACCGATGCCGGCACCAACACCAGCATTAGCTCCAGCATTAGCACCTGCACCGCCATGTAAACCTGCATGTGATCCAGCAATTCCTTTACCACCAGCACCAGCGCCTAATCCAGCACCGATTCCAGCACCAACACCAGCATTAGATCCAGCATTAGCAGCTGCACCGCCATGTGAACCTCCATGATAGCCAGCAGTTCCTTTACCACCAGCACCAGCGCCTAATCCAGCACCGATTCCGGCACCAACACCAGCATTAGCTCCAGCATTAGCAGCTGCACCGCCATGTGAACCTCCATGAGAGCCTGCTGATCCTTTACCACCAGCACCAGCGCCTAATCCAGCACCGATTCCGGCACCAACACCAGCATTAGCTCCAGCATTAGCACCTGCACCGCCATGTGAACCTCCATGTGAGCCAGCTGATCCTTTACCACCAGCACCAGCGCCTAATCCAGCACCGATTCCAGCACCAACACCAGCATTAGCTCCAGCATTAGCACCTGCACCGCCATGTAAACCTGCATGTGATCCAGCAGTTCCTTTACCACCAGCACCAGCGCCTACTCCAGCACCGATTCCGGCACCAACACCAGCGTTAGCTCCAGCATTAGCAACTGCACCACCATGTGAACCTCCATGTGATCCAGCTGATCCTTTACCACCAGCACCAGCACCTATTCCAGCACCGATTCCGGCAAAAGCTCCAGCATTGGCATCAGCGCCACCATGAGATCCTCCATATGAGCCTGCTGATCCTTTACCACCCGCACCAGCGCCTAATCCAGCACCGATTCCGGCACCAACAGCAGCATTAGCTCCAGCATTAGCACCTGCGCCGCCATGTAAACCTCCATGTGAGCCTGCTGATCCTTTACCACCAGCACCAGCGCCTAATCCAGCACCGATTCCGGCACCAACACCAGCGTTAGCTCCAGCATTAGCAACTGCACCACCATGTGAACCTCCATGTAAGCCAGCTGATCCTTTACCACCAGCACCAGCACCTATTCCAGCACCGATTCCGGCACCAGCTCCAGCATTGGCATCAGCGCCACCATGAGATCCTCCATATGAGCCTGCTGATCCTTTACCACCAGCACCAGCGCCTAATCCAGCACCGATTCCAGCACCAACACCAGCATTAGCTCCAGCATTAGCACCTGCACCGCCATGTAAACCTGCATGTGATCCAGCAGTTCCTTTACCACCAGCACCAGCGCCTAATCCAGCACCGATTCCAGCACCAACACCAGCATTAGCTCCAGCATTAGCACCTGCACCGCCATGTGAACCTCCATGTGATCCAGCAGTTCCTTTACCACCAGCACCAGCGCCTAATCCAGCACCGATTCCAGCACCAACACCAGCATTAGCTCCAGCATTAGCACCTGCACCGCCATGTAAACCTGCATGTGATCCAGCAGTTCCTTTACCACCAGCACCAGCGCCTAATCCAGCACCGATTCCAGCACCAACACCAGCATTAGCTCCAGCATTAGCACCTGCACCGCCATGTAAACCTGCATGTGAGCCTGCTGATCCTTTACCACCAGCACCAGAGCCTAGTCCACCACCGATTCCGGCACCAACACCAGCATTAGCTCCAGCATTAGCACCTGCACCGCCATGTGAACCTCCATGTGAGCCAGCTGATCCTTTACCACCAGCACCAGCGCCTAATCCAGCACCGATTCCGGCACCAACACCAGCGTTAGCTCCAGCATTAGCACCTGCACCGCCATGTGAACCTCCATGTGAGCCAGCTGATCCTTTACCACCAGCACCAGAGCCTAGTCCAGAACCGATTCCGGCACCAACACCAGCATTAGCTCCAGCATTAGCAGCTGCACCGCCATGTGAACCTCCATGATAGCCAGCAGTTCCTTTACCACCAGCACCAGCGCCTAATCCAGCACTGATTCCGGCACCAACACCAGCGTTAGCTCCAGCATTAGCACCTGCACCGCCATGTGAACCTCCATGTGAGCCAGCTGATCCTTTACCACCAGCACCAGAGCCTAGTCCAGCACCGATTCCGGCACCAACACCAGCATTAGCTCCAGCATTAGCAGCTGCACCGCCATGTGAACCTCCATGATAGCCAGCAGTTCCTTTACCACCAGCACCAGCGCCTAATCCAGCACCGATGCCGGCACCAACTCCAGCGTTAGCTCCAGCATTAGCAGCTGCATCGCCATGTGAGCCAGCTGATCCTTTACCACCAGCACCAGAGCCTAGTCCAGCACCGATTCCGGCACCAACACCAGCATTAGCTCCAGCATTAGCACCTGCACCGCTATGTAAACCTGCCTGTGATCCAGCAGTTCCTTTACCACCAGCACCAGCGCCTAATCCAGCACCGATTCCAGCACCAACACCAGCACTAGCTCCAGCATTAGCACCTGCACCGCTATGTGAAACTCCATGTGAGCCTGTTGATCCTTTACCACCAGCACCAGCGCCTAATCCAGCACCGATTCCGGCTCCAGCACCAGCATTAGCTCCAGCATTAGCACCGCTATGTAAACCTGCATGTGACCCGGCAGTTCCTTTACCACCAGCACCAGCGCCTAATCCAGCACCGATTCCGGCGCCAACACCAGCATTAGCACCTGCACCGCCATGTGAACCTCCATGTGAGCCAGCTGATCCTTTACCACCAGCACCAGAGCCTAGTCCAGAACCGATTCCGGCACCAACACCAGCATTAGCTCCAGCATTAGCAGCTGCACCGCCATGTGAACCTCCATGATAGCCAGCAGTTCCTTTACCACCAGCACCAGCGCCTAATTCAGCACCGATTCCGGCACCAACACCAGCGTTAGCTCCAGCATTAGCACCTGCACCGCCATGTGAACCTCCATGTGAGCCAGCTGATCCTTTACCACCAGCACCAGAGCCTAGTCCAGCACCGATTCCGGCACCAACACCAGCATTAGCTCCAGCATTAGCAGCTGCACCGCCATGTGAACCTCCATGATAGCCAGCAGTTCCTTTACCACCAGCACCAGCGCCTAATCCAGCACCGATGCCGGCACCAACTCCAGCGTTAGCTCCAGCATTAGCAGCTGCATCGCCATGTGAGCCAGCTGATCCTTTACCACCAGCACCAGAGGCTAGTCCAGCACCGATTCCGGCACCAACACCAGCATTAGCTCCAGCATTAGCACCTGCACCGCTATGTAAACCTGCCTGTGATCCAGCAGTTCCTTTACCACCAGCACCAGCGCCTAATCCAGCACCGATTCCAGCACCAACACCAGCATTAGCTCCAGCATTAGTACCTGCATCGCCATGTGAACCTCCATGTGAGCCAGCTGATCCTTTACCACCAGCACCAGCGCCTAGTCCAACACCGATTCCGGCACCAACACCACCATGAGATCCAGCACCTATACCTGCGCCAATTCCAGCACCGGCATTTGCTCCAGCACCAGCATGTGATCCGGCACCAATTCCAGCACCAGCACCACCATGAGATCCACCATATGCACCACTAGATCCCTTGCTAGCACCTAAACCTGCGCCAATTCCCGCTCCGATTCCGCCAATACCAGCACCAATTCCAGCAGCGGCATTTTCTCCAGCACCAGCATGTGATCCGGCACCAATTCCAGCACCAGCACCACCATGAGATCCACCATATGCACCACTAGATCCCTTGCCAGCACCTATACCTGCGCCAATTCCAGCACCAATTCCGCCAATACCAGCTCCGATTCCAGCACCGGCATTTGCACCAGCGTCAGCATGTGATCCGGCACCAATTTCAGCACCAGCACCACCACTAGACCCCTTGCCAGCACCTATTCCTGCGCCAATTCCAGCACCAATTCCGCCAATACCAGCTCCGATACCAGCAGCACCAGAACCACCATGAGAACCACTATAAGAGCCACCATGTCCACCAGCACTACCACCAATCCCAGCTCCTATACCGCCAACGCCTAGTCCTAAGCCAAGTGATGCACCTGAACTCGCACTAGCTTTAGAATCGGCTGTAGCTTCACCGCCAATACCCAAGCCAAGAGATCCAGTAATTGGACGACTTGTAGGCTTTCCAAAAGTGGTTAATGTCGACGTAACTAGGATAAAGTCACATTAGAATATGTTTTCTTTCTCACAAAGTATAATTCACAATTTTAATTTTAAGCATTTTGTATTTACCATGGCATAAAGCCAATCCGATTGTAATTAATTCCAATACTGCAGCTTGTCTCATGGTTGATAAGAATTTGTTTTGCAATATAATGTGAACGTGTGCTTTTATAGAATTCGTAAGCAATAGTCTGTGTAGTCGGAATAGTTAGAACAATACGCATGCTAATAATACATCTTGACAACAACAGTAGCAGCTAAAGTAAGTAAGTAGCTGCGAATCATCCTAATCGGAGGAAAATGATTCGTCTCAACATACGAACACTCAACGTCTCCCGTAATTTCATAAACACATTATTGCTTTTTTTTTTTTTATTGCTTACGTTGATAATTTTTTGGATATGTTGCTTTTTGTTTTTTCTTATTCTCTTTTTTTTTTTTTTTTTGTATACTATGCTAACCCTATATTCAGTTATGGTGGTTTCAGTTTCGGGAATCATAATGTAGTATTATTTAGTTACCTAAATCATATACATATGTAAATATGTACACATATGCTTATAGATGTGAGTTTTAATAAGCTTAAGAATTTCCACTGGGTGGGTGCCGTAGCTCAGTGGTTAGTGTGTTGGCCTTCTGATATGTAGGTCGAGGTTCAATCCCCGGCTGATGCATAACAAATTTAATATCGAAAAGATTTTTCTTTTGAATGGTACCCACCTGTCGGCAAGCAATTGGCAATTCTTCCGACAGTAACAACTTGCTATGAAAAAGCTTCTAAAAGAACTCTGTGACAAAGCTCAGAAAAAGTGATGTCACAAGGGTTCTGCCGTTCGGAACCGTCTAAAATGAGTAGGTCCCTTCTAATATTGTCCCAAATTTAACACGCACAACAGTAATGGAAGAGAAACTCGGCAAATGAGTCCTTCGGAGCTTTAAGTACCACATATTTATTTTTTTTTTTTTAAGAATTTTCACTAATCTGATAAATATTAAACTTCGACAAACGGAGCAAAGCGTAGCGTACACAGAAGTCGATTTTAACCGAGCATATTGGAACATATTTTGTTGTTTTTATTGATGTTACGTATATTCTTGCCGCCAACCTCCATAGTAGTTAATATGCGAATCGAGTTCGGCAGCCCAAAATATGACAATTAAGAAATTTTAAAGCCCATTTAGTATTTTGCCGGCCGATTCGCTGAAAATAAATGTAATAAACATCTTATGACAATCAATTTGGTATGAATATTTCTATATAAATCATTTAGGTACTAAATTCCTAAATTGATACTAATTTTTTCATACCATTTGCTCGGCTCAATCGTTAAAAATAGGCAAACTATTACTTCTTTGACAATACATACAAGCAACTACTTGATAGCATGATGTGTATGTGTGATGTATGTAAAAATAAAAATAAATAATAAACGAATTATGATATTTGTATATTTTTGTTATTTTTTTTTATTTCTTTCTTGTTTGTTTTTGGACCAACCACAATAGTACGCGTTCTGCATTAGTTGATTAAGTGGTTTTACCTGTTTTATAGCGCGATGTTCCTACGATGGCAATGACAACAACAATACGATGACGTATGGATCACGCTCAGATTTGTCAGCTTTATGAATTTTTTATTTTAAATAAAAAAATATATGTGTATACAATTACAAATACGTCTACCACATATACATATGTTCTATGATTATTGAACATTAATTATCTGATTTGTGTAAACATGTTTAATAGAAGATTTTTAAGCTTCCACCTACATAAGTAATTTGTAAATAATAGTAATAAATTACTCAATTGCAAAACACTAACTTCTACTAAGGTCAAGTTCAAATGGAGATGTTGTAGTAGTTAGTGTTGGGTGAACGAGAACATGACATGGTATTCGAATATTACCCTACAAATCGATAATTCGATACGATATATTTTTGTTTGTGATTTTGTGTGTGATTGCATAACATCAAAACGAATACATTCGAATACATTTCAAATGTTCAAATACAAGTTTTCATATTCTTAAGTATTCTTTTGCATTTGGTTTGCTTAGCCTTAATCTAACGAAAGTGTCTACTTCTATCGCATCGTACGCACTCATAATTGAAAGCAACAATGTTTTATAAATGATCTGATTAGGTTAATTCCCAAATTATAAATAAATATGCATTCTGTTTGATACTTACAGGTGAATTGAAGTAATCTAGTAGAAAATATACGAAGCTTATAGATCATGCGAAAAGTTGTAATTAATGTATAAGGTAAACTGCATTGTTCATTAATTAATTTTAATTTCAATGAGAATTTACATACATTGTATATATATTGAATTAAATTGATTGTATCGAATTGATTACATCAACACTGAGACCTTTTAACAGCATTTTGGTTTTGCTTTTTATTTCGAACTAGGGTTATAAATTACACTGCGCTGCCATTACAATTTACACATCACTTGGAAAGATAGTATACAACTGCTGGTCAAAAATGGTGTAAATAATTGTTGTAATACAATTTTTAAACAATTTCCTATTCCGTAATTCTTTAATTATTATTTATCATGAAAGTTGAATTTTAAAATTAAAATATGAGTACAATATGAGTATTTACAGTGATTATCGAGTATCAAGCCAGTTTTTGAATGATATTTCTACACAAAAAACGAATTTTTGTAGAATGTAAATTCATTGTAAATATTTTAAAATCATCGTGATATTAGCAAAATGAAAATTTTTTGATAGAAGAAAAATAAGAAAGAAACAAAGATAAATGCATAGTCGATGCGAGGTTACGGGACTTTTTCAGGGAACATCAGAAATTATGATTGGTAGTTGCGCTGTTGGTACTAAACCAAATTTTAATTAAAATGAAAGCATTTTTAATTTATTATTCGTTATTTTATCTTAAAATGGTTAAAATAACACATCTTCGTCGATTACTTATTACTTTTCGTTTTTATTTAACTTCACTTATTACCAGTACCAGTATTACAATATACCAGTACCAGTATTACAGTATTACCATATTGAAATAGCTAAATTCAATATAAATGCACATTAATTTCATGCTGTTAATGCAAATTAAGGCTGTCATCTAGGTCTAATAGCCTAGACAGACGAACAAAATTAATTTGCATTAAGAAGCATAAATGCACATTTGAAATTCACAGTGACAGACGACAACTTTGTGCATTTAGACATCTGATTTTGAAGTCTTGAAAATAGTCAAATTAAAATGGATAAAAGAAAAATTTTATTGGCGGTTTTGCTATTTTTAGAAAATCAACAGCAATTTAATGAAAAAATTCTATTGCTATTAAATAAATTATAGAATAATACAATGCAACTAAAAGCTATATTAGATTGTAACGCAATACTACGAGCCGGGATTGCAATTGCTCAGCCAGACCTACGGGAGATTTGGAAATTCGTAAGTTTAAACAATAATTTTTATTTGGTCTCAATTCATAAATTGTGCCTTTTAAGGACCGGAGTTTGTCATTTTGGGAGCACGACGTCCATGCAATATATCTGCATATATATGCAGATTGCGTCTGGTGCGACGCAAATCTCCGGCCCGTTCAACCCACAAGTCCAACAACTTGATTTCATCGCTGGTACACCAGACTTTTCGATGGTTGCTTTCTGCCATCTAAAAAAGAAAAAAAAATAGTTTTGTTAATATACATAATTGCATATATATTGTAACAAAAATAGCTTACTTCTCTTGTTGCGTTTTTTTCATTATTTTAATTTCTTTTCTTCTTCTTACTGTCAATGCAAATCACCATTCACCATAGCAACCAAATGCCAATTTTTAACGGAGTTGCCATGTCGAAATTAGTAAATTCAGCTAAATGCATGAAAATTATATACCTTATATACCTTATATACCCCGCCCTGTGACATGTAGAAAGACATGCTGTCGAAATCCAACAAAGCCAATTTTTATATGCTCGTATCGGCCGAGCTTCAGATCTATAATTTTACATGTTCATGCAAAAATATACATTTGTATGAGATAATTTCGTCCATAATTTCGTTCATAATTTTGTACATTTTTGGCAGTCGGCCTTCTTTTGTTTTTCTAAAAACACTGTTCCCGGATTTTGTTAAAAATTTTATTTAGTCAACTTTGATGAGCATTTTCTTTAATTTCCTTCTAGTTCAACTATTTCCTGAAAATCATATCCCGATGATGTTGATAAAATATAGCAAATTATACTAAATTTTCTCAGTCTCTGGTTTGAGATTTTTTACAAGAGTTGTCTCATAAACTGGTTATCGAGTTCAATGATTACACAGTCAATGAAATGTAAAATCTCAAATAATTCTGCTTTCTTAAATTTTGCGAAATATTCGCCGTCAGACTCACAAAATCTCAACAACATTTGTAACGGGTTGATTTTTTTTTTTTTTTTTGCTGCATGAGATCTTTCAGATGACAGATGATAGATGAGAATTGTCAAACTGTGTTAAGATTTGTCATTGCATCATGAAGCGTTTAACGCCAGAACAACGCTTCCAAATTGTGGAATTTTATTATCAAAAATAATAATTCTGTTCGCGAAGTTCATAGAGCAATTCGCCCATTTTATGGTGGGCATAATTTCTGGTTGAACGATTACGTTAATAAACAAAATTGTCGTGTATGGAGCAAAGACAATCCTGAAGCTGTCATTGAATCACCCTTACATCAATTAAAATTGGCTATTTGTTGTGGTTTACACCGGTCTGGCGCATAATCATCGTTCCTTATTTCTTTCTAAATGAGGAAGGAGCTGCCGTTAAATAAATGTAAATGGCCATAAATAGCGAGCGTTATTGAGCCATGCTAACGGACTTTTTGTTTCCACAATAATCGTGCAACAATCGAGTTATTGCAAAATCAATTTGGAGACAATTTTCTTTCCATAGGCGGTCCTGTTTATTGGCCTTCTCGTTCGTGTGATTTAACGCCTCTTAACTACTTATTATGGGGTCATGTTTTATTCATTGGTTTATGCCGACAAACCAGCAACTCTTGAAGCATTTTAAAACAATATTCAAGCCATCATTGACATAATATGACCAGATTTATTGGAAAAAGTGATAAAAAATTGGACTGATCGAATGGAGCATGTAACACCTAACCGTGGCGGACATATGCCCGAGAGCATATTTACTATCATTCCAATAGTATTTCTTTCTTTTATAACAATTTATTGTGTTTTTATGGTAATTGGTTCTTCAATTTCTGAAAAATGTTGCTTGGCCTTTCAAGTTGGGAAATGACTGCTTTGCAAAATTAATATGATAAGGCAAGGTCTTCTAGCCAAGGGGGTATATACCTCTACACCTTTCTTAGCTGGGCCATTGTTCTCTCAAATTTCATTCATTCGTGTCAAAGCTCGGCCACATTGCGATCAGAAGAATTGTGAATATTATACACTAAATCTTTTCAGCTTCATCTTACAGCATCATCGTTCCCCGTCGATATAGCTTCGATTTTTTTCGCTTCACAGTTTTTTTTTCGAATTTGCTTTATTCCCATAACCTAACACCGTTTGTAAATCTAAATTAATAAAATTTGGCTACAGGTTTGTCTGAACAATTTTGTTTGTTTTTATTCGGAAGAAATGAATGCGTTAAATGTTGATACGGTCAATGAACTAATCAAACAATTTTCATATATCATAGATGCTTGTACATAACAACATAAATACCAAAATAACAAGTAGTTCAAATGATAATATCTTGCTAGAATTGAACAAATTAGATCAAATAAAATCAAAAATGCATGTATGTAGTAAATCGATTGCTTGTTTTTGTTGACACCTACTACTGATCTGAGTAAAGATATGTAGCTATGTACTCATATATGCGTAAGACCGGCTAGAGTATTGTATGGAATATTTTATTGTAACCAATATATAGCAGATTTAAAATTGGCGCCGGTTTATAAACAAATTCATACAAATAGGTTTTGTTTTTTTTTTCTGTATTATCAATATCAACTATCAGACTGGTTTTGTACGTGATCATTAATTATAAATATTAGCATAAAAATGGTAATAAAAACAAATAAATTTCAGGTTTTCTTCAGTTTGTTTTTTTTTTTAATTTGTTTCGAATTGTTTTGTATTATACAAGTGTTTATGAATAGATTTTAGAATAAATATATTTATTTTTATTTTAGTTTATTCTTTTTTTTTTTTACTATTTCTCTTCATTTTATTCTATTGTATTGGTGATTAATGTATAAACAGAAGCCTCGATTTAACATCTGTATTAGAAGTTTTCGCTAAAGACAATAGAAAATAATTAATTTATTTTGATTATTAAGCAAAAATATAAAACTATCATAAACAAATCTGTAAGTACAGGTTTAATAAGACACATTTTTTTTTCTTTGCCATCCATTAAATTGGATAATATCTATACGAATACTATATATTCTTGGAAAATAAAAGACAAACTTTGATTTCAAAGCAATATAGATGTGGCAATAATCACAAACTTATGGACTATTATTTAATATTGAATATAATGTGATTATAATTTAGTTTTTTTTTTTATGTTTTGCAAATCTCAATAAAAATTTGGCAAAAAATTGTGCTAATTTAATTTTTTTTAATGTAGAGTTAAAAAAATATGCCACATGGTTCTTTTAACTCGTCCACATAGTATCATAAATAATCGGTTATAAAAGTTTCAGTAGGCTAACACCTTGGCACCATCTATTGAACCTATTCCAAGTGTATTGAATTCAGATATTTCATCTAGTGGTGAATTCTTTAATTCTACACCTAATATAGCTGAATTTAATACACAAATTCTTATTACAATCTGTAATAGTTTTACAAATTGACTATTTTATATACATAGCTCCCACACAAATTCTGTGCTTCAACCACCTCAGTGATGGTTGTATTTTAAATAAACTCCACAACCTATTAGATAATTATTTACAAAATTATTTCCACAGGGCATCAATCATCGATGATACGATGTACGTGCTTAGCATTTCCAAGTTCTTTTGCTACTTACTATATGTCTATAAAAATAAAAAATTTTAAAAAAAGAACAATAATGAAAGATCTAGTCAAAGAACAATAGATTATGTAAATATATGGAACACATATATGCGGCCTGTCCAAAAAAATGTATGAGAACTTCCGAATATAATTGCTTATACTCGTACAAATATTGAATAATATTTTACAATTTTTCGTTACAATTTACAGTTTTTTCGTAACTCGTTGTGGAATCAATATTTTCAAAACTATAATATATATCTGAATTTAGTACATTCTCCTAAAAGTACAACACTTTAATCGAATTTTTCAGGGAAATATTTGTGGAAAAAAGCAAAATCAAAAATATATATGTAATTTTCCGAATTTTTATACCCTTCATAATGTAATATGCAAGGTATATTCATTTCGGTTAGATGTATATAACCACTTGAAGGAATCTCCGAAGATATAGAAAATTATATATATTCATGATCAGCGTAGCTTTTTTTCGATTTAACGATGTTCATCCGTCCGTCTGTCTGTCACCTGGCTTCATGATAACTTGAGCAAATATTGAGCTATTTTGACGAAATTTGGCATAAGTAACCTCTGATCCAAGTGCACGGAAGGGATTCATATTGGGCACGCCCACACCAAGCATTCAAAGCGACTAACCCCGGAATTTTCAAAATCTTTAACTTAATATACCATCTGGGACAACAATATTTGGCACATAGTGTTATATTATACAACTACATAACCTTGCCAAACATGGGCGAGCCACGCCTACTTTATAGAGTAGCTCCCATATAAAATGCCTAAATTTCTTTTAAACCATATTTAAGTTGTGTATTAGTATTGTAAGGACAACCAGATTAACAGGAAGTACGCAAGCCACGCCTACTGCTTATTGTAGCTCTCATACAAAATGACTTAATTTCTTTCAAATTTAAACCGCTGTAAGTTCGGCAGTCTTCTATCTAGAACAACCATAATTAATATTTAGATTAATATGCTAGTCGGAAATAATCCGGCAAAAATCAGCATGCTACACCCACTTCTTATTGGGGCTCCGATAGAAAGTAGAGGAAAGTAAACAACAACTTTTAAGCGCCATAACTTATAAAATATTTAGCATAGAAGAACGAGATTTAAGGTGTGGATTAGCATTGTAAGAGCAACTAGACTCACTGGAAATAGATGCGCCACGACCACTCTTTATAGTAGCCCCCATACAAAATAACCGAATATCTTTTAAATTGAAATAGCTGTAACTTTTGCATCCTTCTGTCTAGAACAATCATAATTAATATCTAGGTTAATATGATAGTCCGAAATAATCTGGCAGAAAATCAACATGCCACTCCCACTTTTTAATGGGGCTACCATACAAAGTTGCGAAAATTTAAACAAAATTAAACCGCTATTTAGCGTAAAACAACCAAATTTAAGGTGTGCATTAATATTGCAAAATTAATTAGATTTACAAGAAAGATGTAAGCCACGCCTACTATTTATATAGCTCCCATACTAAGCCTCGGAATTATCTCCTTTGAATTATCCCTTTTACAACCCCCATAACATACAAAGTACTTCGCCAAAGTCAACCATATTTCAGGTGTAGATTAGTATTATATGCAAAAATTGTTTCTTAAAAAACTGGCGAGCCACGCCTACTTCCTAATGTAACTCCCATACAAAGTAGTGGAAATAAAAGAAAAAGATGGAATTCGACCAAACTTTTTTCTTGCAAAATGTTTTCTCCTTTTAGAACTAACTAACTTAAATTACGGTTTAAAATATTTCACGACTTTGTATTGGGGCTAAATTAAATAATAGGCGTAGCACGTTCATTGGCTTGTAAATTTAGATATCCGTATAATATTTATCTACACCTTAAATATGGGTGTTTTACACTGAATACTTTGTATGTTACGGCGGTTAAAATTTGTTTTTTAATTCCACCCCTTTGTATGAGAGCCCCATTTAGATGACGGTGTGGCTTCTTTGTTTCATTCCAGTTTATTTTCGATTTATTCTAGGCAGAAGACTGCCGAAGTTGAAGCGGGTTAAATTTAAAAGAAATATAAACAGTTATGGGTGGTCGGGTGGTGTTTTCGCAAGGTAACGTGTCTAACTGCCTCAACCAGGTGGGGCTAGCGCAATCCTTGTTGAACTCATCGCAAGTCAACTCACTGGCTGTCATGTAGTTTGATCTGAGCGCTATGTGATGATACCTTTATTTGTTAATGAGGGGTAGTCATATAGCTTGCTCTGCTTACTCTGTGATGGCGGTTTCATTATTATTAATGGGGGCCCTCCATGTGGCGACCACCGGGCAACGTCTTCCTGACACCCGCTGGGAGGCGGCTGAAGTGAGTGGCGAAAATCTCCTCGGTTAGAGGTTGTGCGTTGGGTTTGGGACCCGCCACATAAAAAACCCCCCCCCCAATGAAAAAAACAAATATGCCTCAGATAAGGACTACCGCTTTTGTTGATGACCCCCGCAAATGAAAAAAGGACCACGATTTACGGATATGCACCTGGAATGTCCGATCCCTTTATAGGGAGGGTGCCTCTATCCAGCTGGTTGATGTCCTCGAAAAATACAGAGCTGACATCACCGCTCTCCAGGACAGGGCTGCTCCAAAAGAGCGTCCTGTGACATCTACTACAGTTGCCATGCTGAAAGGCACGAATTAGGATGTGGATTTTTGGTCAGCAAGAGACTACGACATATTGTCTCACAGTTCACGCCTGTGAATGAACGGCTGGCTACAATCCGCATCAAGGTAAAATTTTTCAACATCAGCCTTATATGTGCCCACGCTCCGACGGATGAGAAGGACAATGTGACCAAGGAGAGCTTCTTTCAGCGCCTCGAAGAAGCTAATGACCGCTGCCCCCGCCACGATATCAAAATCGTGCTTGGCGACTTTAATGCCAGGGTGGGCAAGGAAGGTACCTTTGGTCCAACTGTGGGAAAATTCAGCCTCCACCAGAACACCTCCGATAACGGAATGAGACTGATCGACTTCGCCGCAGCACGAAACATGGTAATTGGTGGTTCCAGATTCCAGCACCTCGACATCCACAAAGCGACATGGCTGTCTCCAGATCAACGTACAAGAAACCAAATTGATCATGTGGTGATTGAAATCGATCCGTGGTGCCAACATCGACTCGGGTCACTACCTTGTTGCAGCTAAGGTGCGCACACGCCTATGTGTCGCAAATAACAAGAGAAGTCCCACACAGAGAAAGCTCGACGTCAGTAAGCTGCGATCACCAGAGACAGCAGATGCATTTTCCACTCGACTATCGGATCTGCTTATGCAGAACACTCCCCCACTTGATGATACATGCGCACGGTGGACACATATATCCCACTCCATGACTACTGCTGCCGAGGAAGTAATCGGTTACTACCGGCCTCTGAGGAATGAGTGGTATGATCAGGAGTGTCGCGACGCTGCCGCAGAGAAAGACGCCGCCTACAGAAAAACCCTTCATGCAGGCGTAACGCGAGCTGTTAAGGAGCGGTATAGAGAGAAAAGGAGTGCAGAGAGACGTCTTTTCAGGCGCAAGAAGAGGGAGTTGGAAAGACGCGAGTGTGAGGAGATAGAGATGTGTACCGACAAGAATGAGACTCGAAAATTCTTTGAAAAGATCAAGCGCCTGAGTGGAGGTTTAAATCCCGGAGCCTCTTCTTGTCGTGATGGAAATGGGAATCTGGTTACGGATGTCCAGAGTGTACTGAGCCTATGGAGGGAACACTTCTCGACGTTACTGAATGGCGATGCTACGAACAATTCCGCCAGTGGAGGAGAATGCCCGATAACCCCAATTACAGATGATGGTGTTGATGTTCCACCACCCGACTATGACGAGGTTGAAACGGCCATTTTAAGGCTGAAGAACAACAAAGCTGCAGGTGCTGATGGCCTGCCTGCCGAGTTGTTTAAGACCGGAGGCGATGAGCTGCTCACCCGCATGCACCAGCTCATAAGCAGAATATGGTCGGATGAAAGCATGCCTGATGATTGGAGGTTCAGTGTTCTCTGTCCTGTACATAAAAAAGGAGACCCCACAATTTGCGCCAACTACCGTGGAATAAGTCTCCTGAGCATCGCGTACAAGGTTCTATCGAGCGTACTGTGTGAAAGGTTGAAGCCTATGCTCAGCAACCTGATTGGACCTTATCAGTGTGGCTTCAGACCTGGTAAATCCACCATCGACCAGATTTTCACACTGCGCCAAATCCTGGAGAAGACCCAAGAAAAACAGATCGACACACACCACCTATTTGTTGATTATAAAGCCGCTTTCGACAGTCCGGTAAGGGATTACCTCTACGCAACAATGTCTGAGTTCGGTATTCCTGCAAAGCTCATTCGACTTTGTAGAATGACACTGCATAACTCCCGTTGTGAAGTGAAAATTGGGAAGGACCTCTCCGCACCGTTTAATACCGAACGGGGTTTCAGACAAGGTGATTCGTTATCGTGCGACTTCTTCAATCTTATTATGGAGAAAATAATACGAGCTGCTGATCTACGACATAATGGCACTATCTTCAACAAAAGTGTCATGCTGTTAGCGTATGCCATAATCGGCATGAACACGCGAGCAGTCAGTGCAGCATTCTCAGAGTTGGAAAGAGAGTCGCGTCGGATGGGTCTCACGGTGAACGAGGGCAAGACGAAGTATCTAGTGTCAACAAACAAGAGTCCCGGCGTCTTGGACAGCACGTCACTGTTGACAACTACGCTTTTGAAGTAGTAAGGGACTTTTTCTATCTTGGAACCAGCATTAACAGCAGTAATGACGTCAGCTTGAAGATCATGCGTAGGATAACTCTTGCTAACAGGTGTTACTTTGGGCTGAGTAAGGAATTGAGAAGTCGAGCCCTCTCTCGAAGAACGAAAACTACACTCTACAAGTCTCTCATCATGCCTGTCCTAACATATGGCGCTGAAGCCTGGACAATTTCCACCTCGGATGAGCGAATACTTGGAGTTTTCGAGAGAAAAGTCCTACGCAAGATCTTTGGACCTATTTGTGTTGGTGGCGAGTACCGAATAAGGTACAACCATGAGCTGTACGAGCTGTATGCCGATATTGACATAGTAAAGCGCATCAAAATCCAGCGGCTGCGCTGGCTAGATCATGTCGAGCGAATGGAAGAACACGCTCCAGCTAAGAAGGTGTTATATTCGGAACCCGCTGGAGGACGACGCAAAAGAGGAAGACCAAACGTCCGGTGGAAAGACCAAGTACTGGAGAACCTGACGGCGCTTGGAATTTCTAACTGGCGCCAGCTAGCGAAGAACAGAGATGGCTGGCGAAGCATGTTATTTTCGGCCTAAATCGATATTCGGTTGTTATGGCCACATAAGTAAGTAAGTATAAACAGTTATGCAGTATAACTGTATGTGAAATATGTGGCCAAAAGCAGTAACCGCTTAAGTCTATTTAATAGAGAATTAAGTTACATACACCACCGAGGCCGCTGTATTTTCTTACATATTGTGTAAAATTTTCGTAAAGTTTGCATTTAATTGTATTGAGAATATGAAGAAAAACAAAATAATAAATATTCATTTAAGCTCATTTCCTTCGGGGAAGAAAGAACCCACATTTTCATTTTTAATTGCAGGTAATTCTTGAAATATACCAAAGTTGGTGACAATTTCAAAATTTTAAAATTCGCCCAATTGATTGAGTTTTTATTGATTTACCGCTTTCACTTATAATTTGAAAAACGCTCCTCTATAAAATTCAGAAAATTTACAAGCGGTTACCGCTAAATTTTTATACGCCTTACTATGTCAGAATTGTCATAGAGGTCATAGAGCCACTAACGCAAATAGATCCAAAGATCTTGTGTGGGACTTTTCTCTTGAAAACTCCAAGCATTCTCCATATGTATGGATAGGCATGATGAGAGACTCCTAGAGTGTAGTTTTCGTTTCTCGAGAGAGGTCTCGACTTCCCAATTGCGTACTCAGCTCAAAGTAACACCTTTTAACAAGAGTAAATTTTGATGTAATAACCAACTTCTTCGTTTTATTTCGACGGGTTTGGGTTTCTGTTCTGCTGGACAAAATGCAAAAAATATTAAACACCTAAATATAGAAAAATTCATACCCGACGAAGTAGTTCATGCATATACGGCTGGCAAAACAAAAATTAAGATGAAGGATTTGAAATTAATTAACAATAATTAAAAAGCAAATAAAATAAGTGCTAAAATAAAAAATAATATATTATCTTAAAAAAATTAGTAACGGTCTTATTTATTTTTGACAGAATTTTAGCAACCGTTATTTGTCGTTACGGTGTACATTCGTATGTACAGTTTTATGTATCATTTTATTTGAACATCAAAGTCGTGTTCTTAAACCGTATGCTTTAATTACTGTTTATTGCATTCGAATATTTACTGAGGCTAAAAAAAAACTGCATACACCTATGTACATCTACAAGAAATAATAGTAAAAATCTCCTTACAGTCGGCTGGGGCCGACCAAACTATACCCTGCATATGTAGATTTGTATATAAAAAGTTTACTCGAATATCCAACTTTTCTTTTATTTCCACTTTTCGAGAAACAATTTTTGCATATACTACTAATTTACACCCGAAATATGGTTGACTTTGACGAAGTAAAAGGATTTTAAGATAATTCCGAGGCTTAGTATGGGAGCTATATAAAAAGTGGGCGTGGCTTACCACTTCCTAGTAAATCCAATTAATTTTTCAATGTTAATCCACACCTTAAATTTGGTGTCCTACGTTGAATAGTTTCTAAGTTATGGTGGTTAACATTTTTGTTTAATTTCCTCAACTTTGTATGGGAGCCCCAATAAGAAGTGGGCGTGGTACGCAGATTTTTCGCCAGATTATTTCCGACTACGATATTAATTTAAGTGTCAATTATGGTTATTGTAGACATAAGATTGCCTAAGTTACAGCTGTTTCAATTTAAAATTTGTATGGGGGCTACGATAAACACTGGGTGTGGTGCGCCCATTTTCTGTGAGCCTAGTTGCTCGTACAATACTAATCCATACCCTAAGTCTCGTTGTCCTAGGCTAAATGGTTTGTAAGCTATGGAGCTTAAAATTTTAGTTTAATTCACTCGACTTTGTATGGGAGACCCATGAAGGAGTGGGCGTGGCACACTGATTTTCTGCCAGATTTTTGCCGACTACGATATTAATTTAAGTGTCAATTATGGTTATTCTAGACAGAAGATTGCCGAAGTTACAGCTGTTTCAATTTAAAATTTGTATGGGGGCTACGATAAACACTGGGCGTGGTGCGCCTATTTTCTGTGAGCCTAGTTGTTCATACAATACTAATCCACACCTTAAATCTCGTTATTCTACGCTGAATAGTTTGCAAGTTATAACCGGTAACATTTTTTTTAATTTCCGCAACTTTGTATGGGAGACCCAAAAAGGAGTGGGCGTGGCACACTGATTTTCTGCCATATTATTTCTCACTGCCACGTTAATCTAAGTGTCAATTATGGTTATTCTGGACAGAAGATTGTAGAAATTACAGCTGTTTCAATTTAAAAGAAGTACAGACACTTTGTATGAGAGCTACGCTAAAAAGTAGGCGCGGCTCAACCACTTTTGGCGAGGTTATAGAGTAGTATAATATAAGTCTATGTTCCAAATATTGTTGTCCCAAGTGGTATATTATGTGAGTTATAGCAAGTTAAAGATTTTGAAAATTTCGAGGTTAGTCGCTTTGAATGCTTGGTGTGGGCGTGGTTATTGACCGATCATGCCCAATATCAATCCCCTCCGTACCCTTGGATCATAGATTACTTATGCCAAATTTCATCGAAATAGCTCAATATTTACTCAAGTTATCGTGCGAACCAGCCAGGTGACAGACAGACGGACGGACGGACGGACGGACGGACGGACGGACGGACGGACATCGTTAAATCGAAAATTTAATCGACGCTGATCACGAATATATATCCATGTCTATATCTCCGGAGATTCCTTCAAGTGGACACAAACATCTGACCGAAATGAATATACCATGCATATTGCATTATGCAGGGTATAAAAATAGATATTATGCAGAAAAAAAACATAATTTGCATTTTATCAATTAGAGAGCTTATTATTTGCATACCCATACATTCACAAACAGATTATATATGCACTATAATATTACTGTTCAATTAAATACATTCATATGTGAATCAATAACTTACAATAATATCATATAAAAAAACAAATTTAGTTTTTTTTTTTTCTTAAAGTAAATGCTACTGATTATCTAATAAGATAATTATCTACAATTTACATATTTAATTATTTCTCAAAATTAAAACAAACACTATTCATGAAATGATTTAAAAATAAATCGTGCAATACAAGAAATTGCATAGATATATATTATCTTATAATGACGACACTTAAAGGCAATCCTTACAAAAGTTAAACCAAGATTGAAAAACAATTTACACTGACGGCTCGAAGATGGACGGGAGCGGGAATTTTTTCAGAAAGCCTGATGTAATTTCGACTCCTTGACGCTTGCAGAGTCTTTCAGTCAGAAATATACGCAATTGAGAAGGCATCTAAGCTAATACAAGATAGTACAATTCCACCCTCGAATATCACTATCTTTGTGGACAGTCAAAAGGCACTGAAGGAAATTGAATCTAGAACAGTCAAGTCGAAAATGCCGAGCTTCATTATGTGACATAAGAAACCACAGGGTCTCTCTTTGCTGGGTTCCTGGACATAGTGATATTGAAGGGATCGAACTAGCAGACTATGAGACCGACCGATGAGAAATAGTTATTAAGAAGGCGAACAGCTTGTGGACTAGCCGAGAGGATTGTGAGGTGTCCAGAACCTAATGGCCTAGGCTAGATATGAGAAGGACGAGGGTACTTCTGCCATTAGCGAAGAATGCAGTTAGATTTCTTGCCGGGGTGCTCACTGGGCATTGTGCCATCGCGCCAATGCTTTAACGTTGGCGTGTACTGACGAGCGGATTGCGTAGGGGTTGCCGAGATGAAGAGGAAGAAGAATCAATAAACCACCATCTATGCCTCTGCCCGGGATTACAGACAAAACGACTTCAATGTTTGGGTTTTCATTTCTTCACAGGACTGGATGAACTTGCGAAAGTGGACTTAAAAGAGCTTCTTAACTTCATATGGAGAACCAAATGGTTTAAGAAGGATGACATATCACAATGGGCAATAGATGCCTCTGAGTGGAAGTGTGAATATATGTTCACACACGCCCTTCAAACCTAATCTAACCTAGATATACAAATATATAAGAACATGTACACATATGGATACAAGTTTCATTAATTTTTTCCATGGAACCTTTATTCAAATTTTACGGGTGCATTTATTACACCACATTTATCACTATAGGTTTCAATCCAAATGTCGGCACTGTAGCACATGCCGTTACCAATCCTCAGACTTTTCATTTTCTATAACCCACTACAAATTAGTCCAAAAAATTACGTGATCCATTTTTTATATAGTACATATATTGTAATAGAGAAAGGGTATAGCAGTATAAGCATAGATAATGTGCCCCCAGAGCCAAATTTGATGAATATAGTATATTATTCATAATATTGTCTATCGTTAAATTTTTGAATCACCTTCCTAGCTTTATTAATTTTGTAGGAAAAAATATTTCAAAAACATGCTGCTATTAGAACATTTTTCAAGGTCACTCAATGACAATAAAAGATCAATATTATTATCATAAATATTATTATTTAAAATAAAATATGCTTAACTTAAAATTCAAACCATTTCTTAGAGACACAATATATATGTTTAAAATTGCACTTGCCTTGCAAAAGTAGAAATATTATCAGCTTCTGGAACGAAAACTTCGTCTAACAATGCAAAAAACTCATATAAATATTGTCGTTGTTCCAACGATATCAAATTTAACTCTGAATCAAAAATTAATATCATTTCCATTATTATACAATAATTAAAATAATTTAAGATGAGTAATGTTATTATAAAAATTTCCCTTGAATATATTTCATAGTCTTATTTTAAATTTGCTACAATTAATATAAAATAATAATATATATTGAGTTGATATTCGAATGAGTAGCCTGTGTTGGAGAATTCGATGACGTTACATAGTAAATTCAGTATACTGAATATCTATATGGAAGTGTATATTGAACCATGATAAATTAAGCCTATTTTTAAAACTAGATAGTAAAAAACACGTTTTGTAATATGGACTACATATAATTCCACTTGAAACAGCATTATTGAGTCAACTTATATCCTAAAAGGTTGTATACATGATGGGCAACCAAAGAAATAATTTCCAGAAGTATAAAATCGGAAAACTTAAAAGCAATTCTAGGGCATTATGGTTCTTGAAATCGCAAAAGCAAAACTTCAAATCAAATTGAGTAGAATTCTGTAAAAATTCGTTTTTTTTTCCACATCAATTGTTTTTTCATGAAGTAGGGCATCCAATGGATAAAACTAATTCGATACCGCTGAATCCAACTAACCATTTTTCTAAATTATCTCTAGTTTTCGAGATACGAGGGTAGTTAAGTTAATCAGGGGCTTTTTGAATTTCCCGTGAATTTCACTTTAAATGCAACACTACACTTCTCAACTATCATCTGTCAATGCACTACCGTCAAGAAATTTTGGTTTTTCTATTTTCGTCGAACATAAACGCTCTTGTCCTCTATTCAGAATCCAATTAAGAAGACATCGTCTTCATCCAAGCACCACAGTCTACAAACTATAAACTGATGTATAAAAGTAAGGCTCTCAGGTGTATACCCAAATTTTTTCAATATAGATACGAATCTGAATTAGAACGAGAGTCACGTCGAATAGGTCGTACGGTGAACGAGAGCTAGAAGAAATACCTAATGTCTACAAACAAAGAGTCTTGGCATCTTGGACAACACGTCACTGTTTACAATTACACTTTCGAGGTGGTGAAGGACTTCGTCTATCTTGGAACCAGCATCAACCACTCTAATGACGTCAGCCTGGAGATCATGCGTAGGATAACTCATGCTAACAGGTGTTACTTTCGGCTGAGTGAGCAATTGACTAATCGAGCCCTCTCTTGAAGATCGAAAATCACACTATACAAGTCCCTCATTATTCCTGTCCTAACATATGGCGCAGAAGCCTGGACAATTTCCACCACGGATGAGAGGATGCTTGGAGATTTCGAGAGAAAAATTCTGCGTTGGATCTTCGGACGTATTTGCGTTGATGGCGAGTACCGAATAAGGTACAACGATAAGCTGTATGAGCTGTACGCTGACATTAGAATAGTCAAGCGAATCAAAATCCAGTGGCTGCGCTGGCTGGGTCATGTCGAAGATGGTATTTAATTTGGCACCCGCTGGAGGACCCAGAAGAAGAGGAAGACCAAACCTCCGCTGTAAGGACCAAGTGTTAGGTAACCTGGCGGCGCTTGGGGTATCCAATTGTCTTCGCTAACACTCACCACACAATCTGCAAGCAGATATTAGGGAAATAGCTGAGTGCCTTGAAAAAAATATCGCCAAATGCAATTTAGTAAATGTTCCTACCTGAAAACCATCAAATCCGGGACTTGCCTCGGAATATATTGTAGACCATGTTAGGTACTGGAGAGTGGCTGATCAGTATTCTGATCATTTCTGACCATTTTTCAATCACAGATATATTCCATTCACCTTTAGGTTACAAATCACCTATCCAAAACATTTTTATTAAGCATAAGAAAACCAACTGGTAACGGTTTAAAAACTGGTTGGCACTCATCATTCAGAAACAACAACTGCTTTAACGTGTTAGCCCAAACCCCAACAAAAACCATAAACAAAGCATCCGATATCGCATGTCCGATGAGGAAATTATATGACAAACAAAAACCCCCCATTTTAAAACCATTTACAACAAATCAGATGATCAGGAAGAATACTTCATTATAATTCAGTCAATCAGGTAATCATTGTTACTCTTGCCCGTCTGGAAGTGGTTGCAACACTCTGCAGAGTTGCCTAAGCTGCGTTAAAATACAGCTACTAGACAAGTAACAACAGGAACTCTTCAACACCAATACTCTATCCTTGTCTGTAGAACTTAATGGTCAATGAACTACTAAGGTAAATTGAAAGAAATGGGCTCAATGTGATAACATATGCCAATGACGTCATATTCATGGTAACCGGAAGATTTGTGGAAATCGTTAGAGACGATCAAGAAACCGGAAAAAAAACTCAACTCATCCTAATCTCCAATAAAAAGACAACGCTGGCGATATGCGTACCAAATCTAGAGGGCGTTTGACTCACTCTGAGCGAGAATAGTCAATATATATTAGAGTAATCCTTGACCGTCAACTAAATTTGAACAAAAAGAGTTTATCTATAGGGTTGAAAATGCCACCGATAAAGAAAAGGCGGGAATTGAAACAGAAGTTTTCTACTGAATATACAAAGTAGTTTACCGCATACTATTCTAGTGTATATTACTTCTCTATCTAAATCTTTTCTTAAAGCCTATCAAAAAGATACAGAGAGCAGCAAGGATTTTTCTTATGGGAGCACTCATGACAACAACCTAAGTCAGCTCGGCCTTAAGGCTTGTTTCGAAGTTACGATTGATTACGTCACAGCAGAGTATTCATTTGTAAAATAGTTTCAAACTACCATCCTCGACAGAAGCGTCTGCAAAGAAGAGAAATTTTTGCAGCAGATTTTTATAGAGGACTCCAAACTGGATGAAAAAGTGGGCGGCAATGTTTATTTTGAAATTTTTTAATTTCAATATGGCATTCAACCTACCAGATTATTGTACTCGTAGTGTATTTCAGTCTGGAGTCAAAACAATCGGCAGTGCACTAGCTTAGATAGAGCAGAACAATATAAGAGTATCTCCTAAAGATATTCGTATACTGAGTGATAGCCAGGCTGATATTAAAACCCACGACTCGATTCTCTTGAAGAGAGAACAGACCAATGCTCGTTCGGTATCCGGACTTAGTGGCACAAAGACAGTGCCAACTGAGGAAATTAGGTAATTGATGATTCCAGTTGCCACATGCTCAAACTCAAAGTGGAATAAATCATCCTCAAAGAAGATCTTCCAACCATAGTATGGAGACGCGAGAGATTCAAGGAGGGCTTGAAACCATTACACAACTACTATGCACTACGTACAATAAGAAAACTGTTTCTAAGCTCCAATTTCAGAGGTTGCAATAGACAATCTAGTGCAATCCATATAAAAAATCCTTCTTAGAGAGATCGCAACACGAACAACCTAACCCAACCTAACATCTACGTTGTTAAACCAGACTCAACTGAAGCATAAGTCGCAAAAAGTCATTCTTTATATGGGCAAGACTGTTTAATCAAAAGAGCAATTTTATTGTGTAATATGAATAATTTTATTTGATATTATTATAATCACATATACTCGTATGTGCATAACCGCAAATCAAATAAATGAAAGTGTGATTGTTAAAAATAATCTATTAGATTTGCTTACTACAATGTGATCATATAAATTAATGAGAATTAATTAGCATTGTATTTGAGGGATCGCGTGAAATCCGTTAAACTAAACTAACTGGTCATATTCAAAATAAACAATCAAGAAAAACCACCATAAATAAATAAAAATTTGTATATTAATTTATTTGTTATCAATTCTTCGAAAATAATTCAAAAACTACTATTTTGTAGTTTTTAGTTTAAATATGAATATATTGTATGTTTGAATTTCAACATAAAAATGAATTTAAAATAACCAGAATAAACCATTATTTTTTTAATTTTTCATTTTGCGGTTATTTAATTTAAGATTTAAATCATACATACATATGATACAAATACTCGTATTTCTATTTACATTACCCGCATAGTATTTTGTATATTTAATTGCAAATTTATTGTAATTATGTTATCAAAAAAAAAACACACGCCAACTCATGCCAAGCAACTCTTCGATGCACTCTATAGACATGGAAATGAAGCAATATCCAATATCAGGTGGAATCATCCACTCACTAATACAATTCAATCTACTGATGATGCTACGTACTTACCCCGTAAATATATTGGTATTATTTATATACGCTACCTGTATATAAGCATCTATAGCTTTTTATTTTAATTTGCATTTAATTGTCGTCATAAAAAAATTTTTTTTTTTTTATTCGCCTGTTAAACATTTCGTGTGTACGGATATATATTCTTTTGTTTTCATATTATTCATTTCGTATTGGGTTAAACCAACAAACGAATATGCATTTAATTATATTGTATTTATTAGGAATTTTTGTTATTGATCTTACCTGTCTAAGCTAATTTAAATAAATTCATCAAAATAATTGGAGAATTGAAAATGTTTCTCTTCTTCGATTACCTGCACCACGAGAGGGAGCCAATAAGCTACTACAAATTGAAGTAAACAACAGGTTGGGTAGGTTGGTAAAAAAAAAAGGTTTGATTTTTCAGTTTTTGATTTCTCCAATTTTTTATGCCCTCCACATATAACGGTTTCTCGAGTCCATCAAAATGGGAGTCTATTTCCTCGGTGACCCATTTATTCGTCTCAAATCTCTTTACGCTGAGCCATTTCTTCTTTGGAAATAGCTGATAGGCACAAGCAAGCAATGTGTAACCCAAATCATGCAATTTTCCCATTGCTACTGCGATATTGTAGGAAGGATCGCTGTTCTGATGAATACAGCTTTTTTCCTCACCAAATGCGGTTGATTTTGCTTCAGATGGATTCCGCATCGATCCAACAGTATTGCATGGTATGATTCGGTTTCGATCCATCACGGTAAGTCCACTGCCTTCATTGTTCCTGAGTATCTGATGTATTCTAACAAATTCGTTCAGATTACGATCGAACATCGTCAAACCTCTTAAGTTGTCAAACAGTTGCATTTATTATCCATTGTAAGCATTGTAAGTAAGGTGACCTCTATTGGTCTTGACTAACAAAAAATGTTCGATGTTACTTGTACTGTGATGGAAGAATTCCCATAATATTATATTTTAAGTTTTTCCGCACGAAGAACACAGTTATTTTTTTTTTTCATTTTTACGGAAATGACCGTAGGCATCTATTTCTTTTGACTAACGTATGCGGTATAAAATATTAACGATTGAGAAAAATAAAACAAAGTGCGTCAAAAATTACGCAGTTTTCCAACTTTCATTACTTGAAAAAATTTTTAAGTTTCTTTTTCTAAATATGTCACTGAATGAATTTATTTGCAGATTTTGTGAAAATAATTCTACCGCAACGAAATATGAGACATTTTGCAATTTTTCTCAAATGCGCTTTAAAAAAGCGTTATTTATAAAACAATTATGGTTTTCAAAAGTGGGAAATCATGCGAATGAAAAGTCGGTTCTGGAAAAATATGTCTTCTGCAGAGCAGCAAAGTGCGTGCTAAATTGAAACAAGAAATTGTGTATCGATCAGCAAAATCATATCGTAAGTTGAGGAAAAAATACAAAGTCGACGGAAAAACTATAAAACACTAACTTTTAAACAAAAACTCGGCGCTCTTTCCCAAGATTTCTTTGCTGCCAAATCTCTGTCTATTTGCATAATGGATGACGAGAGTTATTTTACTATAGAAGGGAACGAATGGACACCAAATTTTTATTTTAAGTTTTCAAATAGTAATCCCGCAAATATGCCTCAGCTAGGTTAGGTTAGGTTATGTGGCTGCCCTCTCTCTGAGAGGACACACTTAGGCCAGAAAGGCCCATTATGATACTACCGAGCTTTTCTTCCAATACTGTTGTGCATGTTAAATTTGGGGAGCATTAGAAGGGATCTGCTTATATTAGCCGGTTCCGAACGGCAGAACCAAATTTTTACTGCGGCCAATTCTTGCCGGCAGCTGGGTAACGTTCGAAAGAAAAATTTTTTAGATATTAAATTTTGTTATGCTTCACTTTCGGGGATTAAACCCACGACCTACAGATCAGAAGGCCCACGCACTAATCACTGAGCTACGGCACCCACAGTTAAGACCCATTGAAACTTTTTTGACAAATTGAAAAAGAAATATTTATAGAAGGGGATATAAACCAAAAAACGTGGACTGTCTCATTGAACAAATTAAAAAAGAGCTGGCTAATATAAACACAAAGGGGCTTCGGGAAGAAATGCGGAAAGCTTCACAGAATATGTTAAATATTGCCAAATATGTCTGAAAATGCCTTCCTTTAAAAGATGCTTCTCGACAAGAAACATGGATTTTTTTCCTAAGTTGATGTTTCCTATTCAAATTTTCAGGGACTTATTGACACACCCTCGCATTTCATTTATACACATGTTCTAGTATAAACATATGAATCAAATTAATTTAAATTGAAAATCCAAAATTAGACAAAGAGAAAAATAGAGAAAGAGAAGCACAAAAAATAATGCTAATCAATATGAGTAAGTCAATGAGCTTGTGCTGATCATTATCTTTGTAAGTTGTTGATAGATGATAGCTTCAGTATATTTGCAATACATCTAATAATAATTATTTAAAAATTGAATGTCTATGAATATACGATTATATACGTTACAATAATAATAATAGTGAACTCATCTGTCCTCACCTCATTTTTGTAGCATCGGCTATAATTTACATTAATGCTAGCACACGAATGAGAATACTACAATTTGTATTTTATATACACCGATTGTATTTGATCGAAGAACTCTGACGAATACTCGTCATACACAGAATATTGTATAAAATAATAAACAACGTCAGACACCTTTGCTCGTTCACTTGTTCGTTGTTGGAATTTCCCATCTTTCTATGCAAATACTCTAACATCTCATCTCATTGATATTTTGTATTTATTTCAATAGAATATAAAAATTGGAAAAAATACATCACAATCACATTCTAGTCGCACATTGAGTTGAGTATAAAATGTCGATGTACCTTTGAGACGAATGCAATTACAGTTTCGACATGCTCTCAGTGAGGTTGAACAAACACAATATGTGGTGTCCAAATGCTGGTCGTCTAACAGCAACCACAAAAGCATTAATAGCTTTGCAATTAGTATTATGCTGTTTTGGTAAGTAGCAATGAACTGTTTTGGCACTTTTCGGTCCTCTTCTTCTTCTTGTTTGCCAGTTTCTTCGTATCAAACTAATTAGTGCATTTCCAATTGCAGATATAATTTATGGCTACGGTGGATATGGCGGTTATGGTGGTGGTGGCACTGGTGCAAGTGCCCATGCATCGGCTAGTGCAAGTAGTTTTGCATCAGCTGGCGCCGGTGGTGGTGGCTTCGGTGGTGGTGGCCTCGGTAGTGGTGGCCTCGGTGGTGGCAATGGCGTTGGTGGTCAAACTGGCGGTTTTGGTGGTGGAAGTTTTGATGGAAATCCCTTTTTACCTGGCACAGGAGGCGGTCTATCGGTGTCCGTACATAAGGAAGTTGATTTGAACGGCATTAAGGATGGCGTCAACGGAATAATTGGCGGAATAGTTGGTGGCCTAGCGAAACCGCTCGTTGGCGGAGGTAGTAGTTGTGGATTACTAGGTTGTGGCGGTGGTGCTGGTGGTGCTGGTGTACATGGCGGAGGGTTCGGAGGTGCTGGTGGTTTTGGAGGTGTCGGTGGATTTGGTGGTGCAGGAAGCCACAGTGGAGGAATTGGTGGCGCTGGCGCTTTCGGAGGAGGACACGGACACGGTGGTGGTGGTGGTGGTAGAGGCTTTGGAAGTACTGGTGGATTTGGAGGAGCTGGCGGGTTCGGCGGTGTAGGAGGCCATAGTGGAGGTTTAAGTGGTGCTGGCGGTTTCGGAGGTATAGGCATAGGTCACGGCGGAGGTGGTGGCGGTGGTGCTGGTGCTGGCGGACATGGCGAAGCAGAAGGCTTTGGCGGTGCAGGTGGATTTGGTGGTGCGGGAAGCCACGGTGGAAATGGTGGCGGTGGTGCTGATGCTGGCGGACATGGCGGCGCTGGTTTTGGTGGTGCGGGAAGCCACGGTGGAAATGGCGGCGGTGGTGCTAGTGCTGGCGGACATGGCGGCGCTGGAGGCTTTGGCGGTGCAGGTGGATTTGGTAGTGCGGGAAGCCACGGTGAAAATGGTGCCTTCAGTTCCGGTGGTTCTGACGGTTTTGTAGGTGCAGGTAGCCATGGTGAAAATGCTGATTTCAGCTCAGGTGGTTCTGGTAGCTTTGGTGGTGCTGGATTAGGCGGCCATGGATCCGGTGCTGGCAACTACGGTGGTAGCGGTGGAAAACCCGATGGTGGTGCAGGTGGCGCATTTGCTGGAGCTGGTGCCAGCGCATCGGCATTAGCTGGTGCTGGCAGTAACGCTGGTCCAGGTTCAGCAGGACAACTGGGTGCCCATGGTGGTGCAGGCGGATCTGGCGGATATGGAGGAGGAGGTTCAATAAAACAAGTTGGATTAATATCAACCGGCATAGTACCACTACAACTTCCAGGTATTACGATTCACAAAGAAATCTCATTTGGCGCAAACGGCGGTGGTGTCGGCTCCGGAGGGCTTTCTGGAGGATCTGGCATTGGTTTTGGCAAACCCATCAGTGGTGGTTTTGCTGTTGAAGGTGCATTTGGTGGTTCTTCAGCACATAGCGGTGCAAGTGGCTTAAGCGGTGCAAATTCAGGCAATCTTATTGGTTTTCCAACTGGTGCAGGTGGTCTAGAGAGCGATACGGGCTTTGGCGGTGAACATGGTGGTGACGGTAATGTTGCTGCTAGTGGTGGTGGTGGTGGTGGTGGTGGTGGTGGCTGCTCAACTGGTAAATGCGGCGGTGGCTGTGCATCAGGAAAATGTGGTGGCGGCGGTGGAGGTTATGGCGGTGGTGGTTATGGAGGTGGTGCTGGTGGTGGTTATGGTGGAAGTGGTACTGGTGCTTCCAGTGGTGCATACTCTAGTTCATTTGCAACCGCTTCAGCTAGCTCATCAGCTTCAGCAAAAGCAGGAGGCTACGGCAAGTAATTGAAAGATGTTCGCGCACACGTTAACTAATTTAGTTTAAGTCTAATAGTGATATGTATAAGTATAATATTTCAAAGCAGCCATGTTAAGATTTTTATAGTATTTACATAAGTTTAAACTACAACTTTTATAAATATATAATAACAATTCATTTATTACTTTTTTATAGATATTTGTACACATTTTAAATAAATTTCTGTGTGGTTTCGTCCATTTGAAAATTTAATTTATTCAGAGTATTCTGAAACCATATTTTTCCAGTTAAGGGTTCTCATCACATCATCACCATGATAAAATTAAAATTTATATAGATTAATTTATTATGATTTGATTGAAATTTTTGAAAATTCAACTCAGATGTTGCGCTATACTGATTTTAAACTAAACTTGAACGTAAAGAAGAGATAATCCACACACTCACACTAGATGTCACTCTTATGAGCAGCATATAAAAATATTACAAAGAATTAATTGCAAATTAAATTGACATCTTCTAAATGTCCTGCACAAGATGTATATAGTACATAGACAAATACAATATACCTTCACATACACAAAATAATACCAAAGAAATGACAATGATTGATTTATTATTTAAGACAATGATCTTATAGTATTTGTGAGCATAAAGACGAGACGTATGCGAATAATCTAAAGGCCATTTGGTAATGTATATATTGCCACAATGTATGTTATGTATGTTTATAAGAACATCATGTCATAGTGTGGCTTTAAAATTGTAACAGATGACAAAGGAGAATAGCATAAATTGTACATACATACATACATACGAGTACATACATAAGAAGATGATGATATGTAAGTATGATATTCAGCAAAGGAATTAACTATAACATATTATGACAGCAGCAACAGCAGCAGCAATAGTCTAATAGTCGATGTCCTTATTTGTTATTGTTGCACTATAAATATAAAGTATACATACTCTCTAAATACTATATAATGCATTCTAGCACACATACATGAACACAACAAATCATTCGAACGCCAGCATAAATTGTGGGGTAAAATGTCATTAGCAATGATAGGAAATATAACAGAGTACTACTGTCGTGTGTCTGTGTATGTACAATGCTTTGATAAAACAACTAACTTGTCAGATCAGTGTGTACGCATATATATGTGTATGTGTGTATGTATGTATGTATGATTGCTGCCAGCCCATTTAATGTTCGATGCTAATTTTAACACAATTAATAACACATTTTGTGTGAAGCAAAAGTGTGCACGCACACATGGATGTACATATGAATGTTCTTGGGGCAAATATGTGTCACATTTTAGTTCAGATGGAATTAATACCAAAGAAATGCTAAATTAAGGAAAAATGTAAATAAAGTCAAAGGCATATACATATTTCTTCTGAAGGTTACTTAAGTGAGTTCACAATTTTTATTTATATTATATCGAAGCTTTTTTTTATTCTGTCAATAGGTCACTCGAAATGTGTTGTGGCATGAAAACATTACTACTGCTACTACTATCACTTGAAATTCAATGTGTATTTTTACAGGTCATGTTGATCAACTTGAAAAAGGAGACCTCACAGCTGATCTACGGCATAATGGCACTATCTTCAACAAAAGTGTCATGCTGTTAGCGTATGCCGACGATATTGACATAATCGGCATTAACACGCGAGCAGTCAGTGCAGCATTCTCAGAGTTGGAAAGAGAGTCGCGTCGGATGGGTCTCACGGTGAACGAGGGCAAGACGAAGTATCTAGTGTCAACAAACAAAGAGTCCCGGCGTCTTGGACAGCACGTCACTGTTAACAACTACGCTTTTGAAGTAGTAAGGGACTTTGTCTGTCTTGGAACCAGCATCAACAACTCTAATGACGTCAGCCCGGAGAACATGCGTAGGATAACTCTTCCTAACAGGTGTTACTTTGGATTGAGTAAGCAATTGAGAAGTCGAGCCCTCTCTCGAAGAACGAAAAATACACTCTACAAGTCTTTCGTCATGCCTGTCCTTACATACGGCGCTGAAGCCTTGACAATTTCCACCTCGGATGAGCGAATGCTTGGAGTTTTCGAGAAAAAAGTCCTACGCAAGATCTTTGGACCTATATCCGTTGGTGGCTAGTACCCAATAATGTACAATCATTAGCTGTACGAGCTGTATGCCGATATTGACATTGTAAAGCGCATCAAAATCCAGCGGCTGCGCTGGATAGGTCATGTCGAGCGAATGGAAGAACACGCTCCAGCTAAGGAGGTGTTATATTCGGAACCCGCTGGAGGCCGACGCAGAAGAGGAAGACCAAAACTCCGGTGGAAAGACCAAGTACTGGAGAACCTGACGGCGCTTGGAATTGCTAACTGGCGCCAGCTAGCGAAGAACAGAAATGGCTGGCGAAGCATGTTATTTTCGGCATAAATCGATATTCGGTTGTTATGGCCACATAAGTAAATATGTAAGTTACAACCAGCCGGAGTTGTTTATATGGGAGATCTCTATTTTAGATAACTGTCCTATGTTATCAAAGAAGAGACTTCGTAAGAACGATAGTCGGTTTCTGGCTAAGGCAGGGCATTTACACAAGAAATGCTCCACCGTCTTCTTAGCTGCAATGTCGTTACAACAGTATGCAATGATCATTATGCGGAATACCCATTTTCTCTGCATATGTACCAATGGCCTAGTGGCCTGTGCAGACTGCTGTAAGTTTGTATATGACGGTCCTAGATCTACTCAGAAGGCTACTTGTCCTCTTTTCATTATAGTTTGACCAAGTGGCTTTTGAAATTGCACAGGTTATGATGCTTGACCATTTCCGTTGCGCTTTATTAAGGTAGTATTTTGGAATAATCCCCTTGGCTTCGGCTAGGGGAATACCCACATGCTTCTGTCAACTTTGAGCTAATAACTGGTGCTGTTAGCGCCTTTATAGCTGCTTGGCTGTCGGGTAGAATTGTTACCTTTCCAGTTATGTTCCTCTGCTGCAGCAATTCGCATGCTTGCAGAATCGCGTATACTTCCGCCTGGAATACACTTCAATTTTATGGAAGTTTTACGGACGTTGTTATTTTTAGGGACTCCGAGTAGATTCCTGCTCCAACTCCAGAGTCAATTTTGGAACCATCAGTGTAAATGACTTGTGAGGATTGAACATCATATTAACATCATGACAAAATGATGAATTTTCAATTTTCTAATTACGAAGATGAGCCGGTCCCATCATTTCGGCCAGACGGAGTATTTCAAAGATACAAAATTGATCTGTTAAACAAACTGAAAATATTTAAAATGAATTTGGAGAAAACTGGAAGGAAAAAATTTGATGGAATATGTCAAAGTTAGTTTTAACACTGAATATGAAAAATCACAATTTCGTTGGCTTGATTGTGAGATAATAATTTAAGTTTCTAGTTTAAAAATTCTGGTTAGTTTTCAATCAATGCATTTCTTTTGTATTTCTATTATTTATTATTATTTTGTTATTTTTTATATATGAATTTTTTGATTTTTTAGGAACTGTTAACATCCGTCTTCATTGCTGACAATGGAAGGACAAGTGTCCCAGCAGAGCATACATTGAATAACATATGCCTATGCTCTTAAGGAAGCTATACATCAGTACACTTACTCATATTCAATATGATTTCGTCCATTCAATATCGCACAATTCTTTGGAGCATAGGATTCTATTGCTACTCGTACTCGTGGGACTGTGAACATTTCTATTTGTTCATTCGACAATTTAAGGAAAATCTCTCTGACAATCGTTGAATAGTATTTGTTGAGTATTTTTTTTTTGCAAAAAATAATAACAACAATAATAATAGAAGTAGAAATATGAAAGGGAAACGAAAAAATAGAATAAAAAAGAAACGAAAATAACGTCAACCTATGAATGAAGCACAAAATTCCCTTATTGCTGTTGGTGCCATTGATGATGACGATGATGATGGCGATGATTATAGCACAAGTGCAGCCTCACTTGTATAGACTTTGAATTTGTAATGATGGGAGGGAGAGAGAGAGTCAATTTTAAGCAGTTTTTTTCAACGAATTCTATGATTTTTGATCCTTTTAGAAACTAGTAAGCATCGCTTGCGAAAATAGTAACCTCACCTCCTCTATTTCTTTTCTCTTTGAGAAATTGATAATACCATAATGAATATGACAAAAAAAAATCTAGAATTATGTAGAGAAGGAAGTCCATACCGTATTGGCAGCATATAAGGTATCATTATCGTTAGTTATATCGTTACTTATATACTTATAATTTTCCTGTTGTAACATTTCGCATCCTTTCCCCTTTTGCCTTGAGATATTTAATATAGTGTATGTACTCGTACTATAAAACCAATCAATATACAAACAAAATAGTTTTGAAATAAATAAAAGGTTTGAATACGAAAGGTTATAGTATGAATCCAGGTTCAGCTGAATTAAAGGTGACACGTTTTAACTTGTATTTCATAGTGAGGGAACAAGCTCTGTTCTGAGGATCAATCATCAGACCGTAGGTATTCATCTAGCGTACGAGGTGTGATCAAAAAGCAAGGTGACTTTTCATTTTTATCAAAATGTATTTATTTATTCATCAATATTTATGTTGTCCCCTTCAAAGTAATCCCCCTTAGTAATCCCACTTGTGCCAGTGCTTTTTCAAATCCTCGAAGTACTTCTGATAAGCATTCTTTAGTATAGCCTTGAGCTCTTTCAATTGTTGAAAATCTCCGTCCTTTCATGGGTCTCATCAGTTTTGGGAACAGGAAAAAGTCACAGAGTGCCAAGTCCGGTAAATATGGAGGCTGAGGCATGATAGTAGTGTTGGTTTTGGCCAAAATAATACTTACCAGCAACGATGTGTGATGTGTCTGCAAAATCCATGAATTGTTTTTCCACAATTCAAGATAATACTCCTTATTAACCGTACGATCTTGTGGTAAGAACTCCTGATGCACTAGACCATGAATATCGAACAGCTTGTACCACTTATACACATTTTTCCTACTCAGAGTAGACTCACTATATGCCACTGTCAACATTTCAAGACTTTTAGAGCACTTGATTCCATTTTTTACACAAAATTGAATGCAAACTCTATGCTGCATTTTTTTCGACAGCAGAAAATCGCCAAGCACACCAAACAATTCTAACTTTCATAACTTTTCACAAACAAACAAAGAAAAGATGAGAGAATCCCTTTACCTTGTAGGGTATTCTTAGGAATGTATCTTCAAATGGATTTCTAATTTGATAGCTCTCATAGCCTTTTTAGCTCTGTTGGTCAACTTGAGGTAAATTAACCTCCACAGAGACGGGTCAAGTTCGAGACCGAGCAGAGCTTTATTAATGGTTGCAAGTGTAATGTTGTTAAAAACGCCATCGATATTGATGAAGGTAACATTTTAAACATTTTTCAGTCATAGATATGAGTGAGTGTAGAGCAATTTCCACGATTCCACCTTTGCAGTAGGCATATTGTACCCCTGATATCATATTCGAATGTAAGTTATATATTTTCACCCTTAAAAAAATGACAATAACCTCATTAATCTAAACTCGTTCGATCTTATGAGTATTTTTCTGCCTTAGGGATAAAAATTTACGTTGACCTGCATCTATTTGATTCAGGCTTTGAATATGATATCCACCCAAGCTCTAATTATATTTGCACAGCTGAGATGATGCCATCCGGTTCTATATGCTTGAATGGATTCAAATGGTAGATGGCTCCGCCCGATCATCCGATGTCCTAGTACCTAGTAGCTAGACATTGCATGGATCAAATCACACCTTACACTAATTTAAAAATTGAATTATCTAAATGATTATAAAGTCTACTCAATTCAAGTAAAAATATTGATCACCCAACCTGAATGTCATTTATAAAGTTGAATCCTGGTCTCAATGATGAAAACCATAATGAAGCACCATTTTTACATTCTATGAAAGTAAGGCTGAAATAAGATATCTTTACTAGGGGACTCTAATTTTAAGAATATTTGAGGTCTGCTGGACTTCTCTGATCTGCAGCAATGCCTTTGAAATAAGCATTCGGCCATGGTGGAAGCTTGTGTATACTATAAAATCGAGAATGTGCCACATTTTATATTCCTGCCGGACATTATATATTAAATGTGTAACTTATCTGGTGTTCTTTCTAAATTACTATTACTCTAAATTGTATAGTAATACAATTTTTTTTACTAAGTGAGATGCCACGCCAATCTTTCGACTTACCCAGATTGTGCTTCGAATATTCTCATTTAATACAATATATTTAATTTTTTCTCTTTGCAACACTTAGTTACCTCCACTTCGATGTATATGTATTTTCACTAACAATAATACTTTTGTTATTCTTACTTCGATGACTTGAGCAACTCTCTCCACTGGGAGAAAATTTGCATACATGAAGGAAGACAACAAAAAAAAAAAATGATTTCTATCGGATATTTTCATTCTGTTCTGTTTTGTTAATTTTTTTACATTATTTTTCATTTTTATAATCTTCAGTCAATAGCGAATTTTTTTCTATTCAAGTGGAAATTGATGTCCCAGTGGATTATAGAACAACAATAATGAAGAAATGCTTCAATGAACGTACTTATATTGGTACATATTGTACATATAAATATGGACTTATTATGATTTTTTTTTTTTTTTGCCATGCTGACTTGGCCAATTTTAACACATTTTTTTTGGGGGGTATTAAGCATTCTATAGAAATATTATGACTTTTAATTTTCTATTTCATCACATAACAAAATGAAATATAACACTCCGATATACTATACATAAAAATCATTGGAAATAGTAAATTAAATGCAATTTTTCTCAAATTTTTCAATTTTAATCATTTGAAAGGCTTACATACTCAAATATTCAATTTTTTCATGATGCAACTAATAAAGAATGCCAAAGTAATAGTTTCCTTTAGCTAAAGCGAAGAAAAAATTACATCAAATTCCATGAATGAGAACCAAAATTGCATCAAAATCTACTCGTTTCTTCAGTTTGAGCCCTCCGTGATTACTTACTGATCCCGACCATAGAGAATCAACTTAGCAGAAACAGATGTTGGTCCAAGGGCGAAGTCATCGTTGAAAGTTATATTTATGTTAAAGAGTTGTAGCTAAAATGAACAATATGATGTGACTTTGATGTGACGAATAATAAGCTAATTATGATTTTATCATATTTCATAAGATATATTATGATTGCTATTCTTTTTATTTATCCTTTTTATATTTTCCTTATATCTCACTTATTTCTTGCTCTATCCTTCCTTTTGCTGCAGCTATGGCACAAATTAGCAACAAATTAAATAAATAAATAATTTAATATTAATCATCAGCATGTGTTTGCTTGAAAATACCCAACTGGAAAGTGGAGGTTTCACCTTCTTTGTGTGCTTCCTTGTATTTTAACATTATATTGTATGTAATTTGAGCAAAGCTTTCCCTCTATGGTCGCTTTAGCAGTAAGGAAATGTATAGAAAAACATTTACAAAAATGAATATTATTACATAAATTTCATAAAATATTTTAAAATATAACATTAATATATTGTTCGATGTTTATTGTGCTCCCTTTGTGTTCCTATTGGGGGTATATGTAGTAAGTATTTGTGTTTACATACGAATATTTACATGTGATTATGTATATTCGTAGAATTAGATGACCTTTGTTAATTATGTACTACATATTTGTCTACATTCTTACACATACATGATTATATCCCTATTTGTATTATATATAATACTTATGTATGTATGTGTATTCGTGCACTTTGATTATAATTTCATTTCATGTTTTCCTTTCATCTTTATGACTTCATCATATATATTATATATACGAGTAGATATGACAATATATTGTATATAATACATATTTACATACTTCATATATATGGCTTTAATTAGAAAAGGAAATTTACAAGTATAATTATGAGTTTATCTTATTATTATGTTAATACGTGTAGGAGTATGTACTTAACAATAATACTTCTACGCATTAATATTCAGACTAATGACATATGTATTATGTATTACTTTGTATGAAATAAATATACTTCCTGATTCATTTTAGGTATTTTAGAAACATATGCTCTTTTCTACAGCAAAATTCTGAAGAATAATGCAACAATTAAAAACATATAATTTTAAGAAGCAATAGATTCGTCCAAATAAAGCTGTACTTTTAAATTAAAATTAAAAGATTTTTAAGATTGATGGCATAATCTTTTTCAGTACTATGCGCCGGTTTAACTTCCGCTGCAGTCTAATCTGTTCGCAGCAGGACTAATTCTATATCGGGACTCGCAACACCATTTCTATTTCGGGACTCGCAGAGCTAACTTTCATGATCATATAATAAACTATAATTTTCTATTGGAATGTACTAAATCTCGAGATCATATACGAAACTGTAATTCTCTTATTCTCTCTGATCATACATGCAACTCTAAACTCTCTCATTACAGTTGCTTAAAATTGTACAACTGTTAACTTCACTTCTACTGCGACCACGAATCAATAAAGTTGATAGACTTTTTTAAGAGTTTTTAATTATCAATTTTGCAAATATGTGGTGCAAATCAGCTCCTCCTCAAAACATAATCAATAGAATTTTTTTGGTGGAACAGTATCAACAATTGGCATTTTTTCAAACAGTACACATTTGTAATGAAAAAAAAGTTCAAAAAACTATGTGTCACATGACAGCTGTCATATGGAATTGATTCATATAAGCAGGTCCCTTCTAATATTAATTTTAAATTGAGGAGAAACTCACCAAGAATCCTTCAAAGCCTGTAGAATCTTTCGTTATTAACCTTAGAACCGTGACATGGCTATAAAACTTAATCTCGTGACTTGGGCACTCAGTGCCCAGCCATGTATTTTCTATGGGAATTTAAGTTTTTTAAGAATTTTTTTTTTATAAAAAGTGAATATTTCGTCTATTTATGCACACAGTTTAATGAAACATGTATTTAATGTTGGGAACAAAGTTTTTTCCTTGGAAAAAATGAAAATCATATAAAGTTTTAGTTTTGAACTGCTCAAATGAGTGAAATTCTCCGCTGTCATTTTAATTCGTTTTGATTTGGCGTTGGCGTTGTTGGAGTATTGTGCGCGTCTTTATCAATATCTGAGTCCATGTCAGCATCGGCTTTGTATTTTGTGAAATAGTCCATTTCGCATGTCCTTATATAGTGTTTGGTGCATTTCGGAGTAAGGCAATGGTCACAAACTGCTGTTGTTTTGTTCCTTCCCCATGGACATATTCTTCGAAACGTGGATCTGGAATTAGCTGAGCATTATCTTCTCCGAAGTCAGACTGGTCACTGGGTATCGGTTCGAGGTCGCCACCAAATGTAGGTTCTTTTCCACCATCATCATCATCATCATCATTTCGTGAGTATTGAAATAATTTGCAAAACTTTCCTCTTCTTCTTCCGTCAATTCACGGCGTCGGTTGGCCAAATAAACCGTCAATTCCTCACTCATTTCAAAAAAATATAATTATCACAACTAAAAATTAACTGTTCACTTGAAATTTTTACGCGAAACTGATTAGAAACCTATAAATAAAAGTACAATATATCTGCCTACCAAAAAAAAAATTAAATTTGACTTCTTGAACCTCCGGAATTCAACATCAAAAACGAATATGGGCAGTGAGTGCCCAACTCACGGTTGTAAGGTTAAAAACAAATTTTTTCTTGGGTCAAGAGTTAAGATATACATTAGCAAAGAATCCTGTCACCCTCAAGTAGGTGCCTGAGCATGAGTTACACGAGGGAAATGAAATGGCCGACTCCCTGCGCTCCTTTCATTCGACCATAGCCCTTCTGCGGGGTTACAAACAGTTTCATAAACAACTTGATATGTGAAAGGGAGAAACGGGATTTACTCTACTACTGGAGAGCCCAAACGGGCATGCCGCAGTCGAAGGGACTTATGTTCTTAACCTCAGCAGAAATGGCATAAAGCTCTACACAGAGCTGCTCACTGGACACTGTAATCTCAATTACCATATGAAGAAAATAGGTGTGGTAGAAAAAGATCCCTGTCGACTCTGTCACGAGGAACAGCAAGCATCGGAACATATTCTATGTAATTGCCCAGCGGTGGCAAAACGTAGGCTTGGTTACCTAGGTAATGGAATCTTGACTCCAAACCACATAGGTAAAATCAAGTCCACAGCAATTATAAGTTTTATAATTAGTCTAGAATTGTTTTAGTTGGGCAATAGGCGCACAAAAGATCTTTTAGGTCGGCATTGAATAGCCTGAATAATAATAATAATAAGATATACATTTTTATTGTCAGTTCATTAACAACAACAACACTTAGTGTATAACCTATGACCAGAACAAAAACAACAAAAATATAGCTAACACACTTCAACAATTACATTGGGTGTTCGAAAAAGTTTGGTTACAAATTTTACCAAGAATGAAACACTTTTTTCTTATATTTAAAATGAGCTTTACTAAACCAAATATGTGCCGTTTTGATGGATAACCTTTTGCCCTTTTTGGGATAAAGCCATTATTACACCTGTGTAGAACTTCTTAGTTTTCTGAGCGAAAAACTGAAGGGGTTTTAGTAGGCCTCTACGGAATTTAAATTTACACCATTTAGAGAGTTCCGCAGATATCGAAACAAAAGGTAATCTGAAGATGCAAGGTTCGAGCTCTGTGCTGGATGTATCAAAACTTCCCAGCCAAGCTCTTGCACTTTCTGAAGGTTCATAAAAAATGTGTGGTCTGGCGTTATTATATGATGGTACACAACACCTTTTCTGTTGATCAATTCTAGGAGTTTTAATTGAATTTTTTGCTTCAATTGCTGACAGTAAAGATCAGAATCTATTGTTTGCCTAGGTTGTAGAAGTTCATAATGAACAATTGCCTTCCAATTCCACCAGATATACAGAATTAAATTTTTCACTGTTAATTCATGTGGCAACCAAACATCGAGCTTCTTTATGTATCCAGCTTTCTTCAAATTGTTGAGAACTGTTTGGTGATAAATGACTAGTCCTCTACCAACATACACGCTGCTTATATGTCGGTCTTGCTCAATTTTTTCCATATTTCATCAACTTTTTCAATGATTGGTCGACCAGATCGAGGTGCATCTTTAACATGAAAATTTCCGCTGCTGTTTTTCTAGTTAGTTCTATAATAGAAAAGCAAAATATGACGATAATGTTCTACAATATTTTTATAATAACTTCCGAACCACTACCGAAGTTTTTTTTCTTCCTATCAAAAGTGCTGTAAAAATAAAAACCTTTTCACGCAGAGTGTCAAACACAAGTACTTTAGGTGCACAATTAGACCCATACTGTCACTAGATATAAAGAAGATGTAATTCTCTAGCTGAGCCGTGGAAAATATAATGCCATCGATCGAGAAGCATCAAAATCTGCTCCACAAATCTTGTAACTTCATTTACGGTATTTGCCAGTTGAGAAAATTCGATAATGTGATCCCTCTAGAGGCGTTTACAGGGGAACTATATGGTTATTTGTCGATTTTCAAATATTCTTGTACGATCGACCACTTAAGGAATGACTATACAGGGTAAGTAAGTATATTATGTTGGTACATATATTCCCTTTAGGATCATCCCATTATCGCTAGAAGAAGATTTTATGAAAAAAACCAACACATTTGTGTGAAACGTCCCCTTACGGGTAGATATAGCGGATAAATAAGTTTAAGTGAAATGTTGGGAAGCCAAAATGAGTAGGTGAACAGTAATTTTCATCCCTCTCGATAAGGAATATCATGATTAAATAATAAGAAAATTGTGAAAACGAATTTTTTTCCACATTTAGAGCTTCTGGTTCAGTTCGAAAATTTCAACGAAACTTTTTATTTTGTAGTGTTTTATCAAATCGAATATTTTTAATCAATCTGAACGTGGAATGTAAAGAACTTTTCTACAATTAAGCGCCACCTTGATATACCTTATATATTTGAAAAATCTCCTTACAGTCGGCTGGGGCCGACCAAACTATACCCTGCATATGTAGATTTATATATAAAAAGTTTACTCGAATATCCAACTTTTCTTTTATTTCCACTTCTCGAGAAACAATTTTTGCATATACTACTAATTTACACCCGAAATATGGTTGACTTTGACGAAGTAAAAGGATTTTAAGATAATTCCGAGGCTTAGTATGGGAGCTATATAAAAAGTGGGCGTGGCTTACCACTTTCTAGTAAATCCAATTAATTTTTCAATGTTAATCCACACCTTAAATTTGGCGTCCTACGTTAAATAGTTTCTAAGTTATGGTGGTTAACATTTTTGTTTAATTTCCTCAACTTTGTCTGGGAGCCCCAATAAGAAGTGGGCGTGGTACGCTGATTTTTTGCCAGATTATTTCCGACTACCATATTAACCTAAGTGTTAATTATGATTGTTCTAGACAGAAGGATGCAGAAGTTACAGCTGTTTCAATTTAAAAGAAATTCGGTCATTTTGTATGGCGGCTACTATCAACAGTGGGAGTGGCGCGTCCATTTCCTGTGAGTCTAGTTGCTCCTACAATACTAATCAATACCTTAAATCTCGTTCTTTTACGCTAAATGGTTTATAAGTTATGGCGCTTAAAAGTTTTAGTTTAATTCCCTCGACTTTGTATGGGAGACCCATGAAGGAGTAGGCCTGGCACACTGATTTTCTGCCAGATTATTTCCGACTACGATATTAATTTAAGTGTCCATTATGATTATTCTAGACAGAAGATTGCCGAAGTTACAGCTGTTTCAATTTAAAATTTGTATATGGGCTACGATAAACAGTGGGCGTGGTACGCCCATTTCCTGTGAGTTTAATTGCTCGTACAATACTAATCCATACCTTAAATCTCGTTGTCCTAGGCTAAATGGTTTGTAAGCTATGGAGCTTAAAATTTTAGTTTAATTCCCTCGACTTTGTATGGGAGACCCATGAAGGAGTAGGCCTGGCACACTGATTTTCTGCCAGATTATTTCCGACTACGATATTAATTTAAGTGTCCATTATGATTATTCTAGACACAAGATTGCCGAAGTTACAGCTGTTTCAATTTAAAAGAAGTACAGACACTTTGTATGAGAGCTACGCTAAAAAGTAGGCGTGGCTCACCCACTTTTCGCGAGATTATATAGTAGTATAATATAAGTCTATGTCCCAAATATTGTTGTCCCAAGTGGTATATTATGTGAGTTATAGCAAGTTAAAGATTTTGAAAATTTCGAGGTTAGTCGCTTTGAATGCTTGGTGTGGGCGTGGTTATTGACCGATCATGCCCAATATCAATCCCCTCCGTACCCTTGGATCATAGATTATTTATGCCAAATTTCACCGAAATAGCTCAATATTTAGTCAAGTTATCGTGCGAACCAGCCAGGTGACAGACAGACGGACGGACGGACGGACGGACGGACGGACGGACATCGTTAAATCGAAAATTTAATCGACGCTGATCACGAATATATATCTATGTCTATATCTCCGGAGATTCCTTCACGGACGAACGGACGGACGGACGGACGGACATCGTTAAATCGAAAATTTAATCGACGCTGATCACGAATATATATCTATGTCTATATCTCCGGAGATTCCTTCAAGTGGACACAAACATCTGACCGAAATGAATATACCATGCATATTGCATTATGCAGGGTATAAAAATATGGTATACTTCAGAATTGTACCAAACAATTAAAATTTCGTTACACGGAATTAGAATTTTTCAGCCGTTCGAATATTCAGGTAAATTACCAATGCATGCAAAACCACAAATACGTAAGAGGGTGCATCAAAACATTTCATTATTACATGCGCACATATACGTAATATACGTCATACCATTGTTATACTTAGCAAATGACAGCCCTGCGAACAAGCGAACAAAGGAACTAGTTACTTTTACATCCATTCTTAATCAAATCTGTGCAAATTCTGTGCAATGCCTAGGAACCGGTCACATTTGGTTAACAATTCAATATCCGTCATATGTATTCACTATTAAGTGCATACGTAAAAAGTTTCATGCATACGCAGGTTGCAATCATTTAAAGAACTGATATTGTCACGAATACTTGAATATTTGTTACAGTTTTTCCATTTGTTGTTGCACTACTATTTGCTACTTGTTGACCCTAATGTCGACTGGAGTGTTTCAGAAGTGTTTGTTTCTGTTACTACTGCTGCTGGTGCTGTTACTATTGCTTGCGATAATTCTAAGTGCAATAACGACGACTATAATGATGGTGATTATGACGATGATGAAGTTGATGAAGACGATACAATTGTGATACTTTTTCTAATAGTAATGACATTGATATTTATTTCATAATATGCTAGCTGGTTTAGTTCATATGCTTACTTGGTTGTTAAGCATCACATTTAAGCACCATGCAACATGCATTAGAGTATGTTAAATATATTTATAATTGCGTAGTTCATTATGATTTCAGTCACATAAAAACGAAATATCCACTGCATTGTGAATAATATTGAAAATATACACTTTGAGAGAGCGAGAGAGATATAGAAAGAGAGACATATGTACATAATTCATATACATGCACTTATAGATTGAAAAATGTTTATGTGAAACATTCACATCATAACCAAGGGCAACTAACTAACTTGACTCAACATAAGCATACATAAGTGTATTCCATACGCAGTAGAAAATTTTAGCAGAAATTTAGTGCTTACATTTTGATACACCAAGTGTGTATTTTTTATATAGGGTGATTTTTTTAGCAACTTTCTTTTTGACAACACTGTTTTTGACAGCTCAGCTGTTTTCGTGTAACATGTTATTGTCAGACATGTTCAGTTTGGTCTATAATTATTCATGAATCAAATTCATTATCAAAATTCATTCTCGGTTCTTTCATTCATTCATTTTATGATCAGTTTGGGCGACCTTCTGAGGCCTGGGCATTCAGAAAATTTCTGTAATGCACCAGTGGCGTAGGCAGGATTTTGGTAAGGGGGGCTTTAGATGAAAATTATGTATAAGAATAAATTTTTAATGATTAATTTTTAAATATCTATATATTATTATTTTTCTTTTTCAACAAACCCATCGGCCAAGGTGGCTATCCCCCTGAACTCCCTAGCTACACTACTGTACTGTACAAATAAAAAGGAAAACTTCAATCGAATGCGAAATTCACACACTATGTGATACTCTAGTTCATCATAATTATGCTCTTATTGAAAATGTGTGATATAAGATAAATGATAATCCAATCAAATGTTAAAAGTTGATGTTTTTATGTAATTTTTGAACCACATTTTGACATTAATTAAACTCGCTGTAAAAATGTAAATTTGGTAAAGGAGCCTCCTGTGAGTATGGATAGGGGGTAAATATATTCCAAAAAAAATTTCGTTGGCGGAAAATTAATGGAGCATGATAATACGTTAGACTATACTAAAGGTGACTAAAGGTGGGTTCAATCCCCGGCTGAAGCATAACAAAATGAAATATCGAAGAGATTTTTCTTTCCGGCGGTACCCACCTGCCGGCAAGAATTGGCAATAGTAGTAGTAAAAATTTGCCTAAAATGCTTCTTAAAAGAGCTCTGTGACAAAACTAAGTTAAAGTGATGTCACAAGGGTTCTGCCGTTCGAAACCGGCTAATATAAGTAGGTCCCTTCTAATGCTGTCCAAATTTAATACGCTCAACAGTATTGGAAGAGAAGCTCGGTGGTATCACAATGGGCATTTCTGGCCTAAGTGTGTCCTCTCAAAGAAAGGGCAGCTACACAACCTAACCTAACCTAAAGGTGATTATTGGGCGGCTATAACGTTATTTCTCGATTCTCAGATAAAAGTGGAAACAAGCTATAATTTGGGTACTCTCACCAAATTGCTCGTATCTTGGGAACTTATACATAGATTTTCTTCATGGTTGACCTCTGGTTTTTAGTAGGTTTTCGAAATTTTTCAGATTTTGGTCCATTGCCCATTAACCACTAAAAAAAAATAAATAAATATGTGGCACTTAAAGCCCCAAAGGGCTCACTGGCCGAGCTTCTCTTCCATTACTGTTGTGCGTCTTAAATTTTGGACAGTATTAGAATGGATCTACTTATTTTAGCCGGTTCCGAACGGCAGAACACTTGTGACATCACTTTTTCTGAGCTTTGTCACAGAGTTATTTTTAGAAGCTTTTTCATGGCAAGTTGTACTGTCGGAAGAATTGCCAATTGCTTGCCGACAGTTGGGTACCGTTCGAAAGAAAAATCTTTTCGATATTAAATTTGTTATGCATCAGCCGGGTATTGAACCACGACCTACAGATCAGAAGGCGAACACACTAACCACTGAGCTACGACACCCATAAACCACTGGACCGATTAAAAACAAAAGCGAAATTAGGGGGTTTCAACTCTGTATTACTGAACTCCCTAGTTGAACAGGACCTCAGGAGTAAATGGCGTCTGAGAAGAAAATCTAGTGACAGCTTCAACAGTATATAATATCTAAAAATAGCACCTAAAACGTCAAAATTATGCCACAAAACACTTTTAAGCTATTTTAGCGTGCCCCAAAAAAAAAATATTCATGATACGATACCGATATGTTCTCAAATTAAATTTCTGTAAATTAAGTGATGTATATTACAAACTTTTTTCATTGACCCACTCTATTACATATGATATATGTACCATACGAATATAGTTATTTCAATCGATTTCTTCAAATTGCAATGTTCGTAAGTAATTTTGTTTTAATTATATACGTAACAGTGTTCACTTAATCGTCATTGTCGACGTCGTCGTAGTCATCGTCATCATCATTGTCGCTGATTTTTATTGTCGCAGTCGATTGTCATGTTCATTAGTTTTACTTGCACACTCTGTTTCTCTCACTTTGTCTTTGTCTCAATGATTTTTTATTTTTTATTTTTTTTTATTTTTTTTTTTTATTTTTTTGTCATGCTATGTAGTTATGATGCTAGTAGGGATTCTATTTTATACTACATTCATACATTGTACTCAATAGTGGTCATTGTGATAATGGATGGGTGCTGTTGTATTTAATGTCCCCTACAGGCTTCTAAATTACTTTTTAATACGCATCAAATTGTTTGTTAATTTTCATGCTATTTCTTTCTTTTTCATTTTGTTAACTTTTTCTTTCCCGTTGTTTTTTTCGAACTTATATGTACTTGTACGATTTGTTCAACAACTTGGGTAATTCATTAGTTTGCTAAAGTTTATCTTCGATTTTCCATTTTTTTTTTTTTTCTATAAAATCAATTTTTCGTGTAGATATACGAGTATATATGTACATATTTGGATAGCAATTCTTTTATATTTTATACTTTATGTAATGATTATAATGATTCGACTCATGTGGTATCCTTTAGTCAAATCAAGTACTTTATTATTGGTCCTAGTTTTTAGTTAAATATATTAACTACATATGGAAAGACAATTACCCAAGATTATAATCATGATGTAGTAAATTATGGAGCCACTTATTTTAAAATTATAATTATAATCGTAAAACCGAAGGCAAAAGGACCGAGCCATTTTTTCAAATTTGGAAATAGAAAATAATCCGAAGGAGCTAAATCTGGCGAATAAGGTGCGGGCTGATGCAATTCGAGCTTTAACTCATTGCTTTTGGCCATCGCAATAGCGGATGTGTGAACTGGTGCATTGTCTTGATTAAACAACACATTCTTTTTCGCCAAATACGGCCTTTTTTCTTTAATTTCATCACTTAAACGCTGCAACAAATTAGCATAATACTCGCCGTTAATTATTTTTCTTTTTTGAAGATAATCAATAAAAATTATCCCACGTGCATCCAAAAAAACAGAAGCCATAACCTTCCCTGCATATGGAACTATCTTCGCCTTCTTTGGACACGATTCTCCCCTTTCAGTCCACTGTTTTGACTGCTTCTTTGTCTCAGGTGGGCCCATGTCTCATCCATGGTTACGAATCGATGCAAAAACTCGACTTCATTACTATGGAACATCGCCAAACACTCATAGAAACATCTTCACGACGTCGTTTTTGTTCTATTGTGAGCAAACGCGGCACCCACCTTGCGTACAGCTTTTTATATACAAATTTTCGGTCAATATACGATATATAGCACTTTTTAAAATGCCTGTAATTTCACCTAACTCACGCACCTTCAGCCGGTGATCATCCAATCAATTGTATGGATTTTCTAAACCGTTTCTGGCATGGCCACCTCAATTGGTCGACCACTACGGTGTTCATCATGGCAGCTCGCACGACCTCGTTTAAACTCTGCAATCCAATATTTTATGGTCGTAAACGAAAGAGCAGACTCCCCCAGAGTAGAATCTAGGTCGGCTTTAATATTCGTTGGACTCAAACCTTGCAAATGAAAGTATTGAATTCCATAACGGTGACTAATTTTTTCCATGTTTACAAATTCACTGAGGTCGTTAAATTTCGATGGATCCAAAAAAAAAAATACTAAACAACGTGGCGCCTTAAGTGGAGAAATTTAAAACAAATGTTTTATAAGGTTGCCACTCTTCACCAAAGTAATTTTTTTCAAACTACTGCCGCCATCTATATGTCAGATCGGGTAGTTCTAGGACCGCCATCGTACGTATCGTGTACTGCCCGCATTATTTACATTGAGAGAGTTGGCAACTCAACTTTTGATTTAGTTCTCGTCCGTTTTGCCGTGGTTATATTACCAATCAATTGAGCACTAATCATGGCATTCATTTTCCGTATCATCAATTTAGATTGTTGGGTGGTTACACATGATTGTTGAGACAGAGGTGTAATATTTTATCGAAATAATTGTGCTGCATTAAATTTCAATTGATTCCATAATGGATACCGCGCTGAATGATTTGATAAAAACATATTTGTGTTTTTCGAACGATAATCATAGAAGTGTACTGTGAAAAGTAATTGAATTAATAGAAAAAGTATCATCAAAAAATCGGCAAAAATCAAAATGATCAAGTGGTATAAAAAAATGGCGAAAAAAGCCAAGTACAAAGGGCTCTTTCACATTCCTGACGAAGGAATTACCACATAACGACTTCTGGGCCTTCAAAAATTACATAAGGATGACCGATGCGAAATTACAGAACATCCTGCATACATATTTCCTATATCGCTAGCAATTTTAGACAATTGCTGTTGCATAGCATCTAGGGCCTGTTCCCCCTTTTTCCCGATTAGAATAACTTGGATTTCTTATATCCCACAAGCGTTCATTAATTTGCAGCAGAGTAATAAGTTCTTCAGTTCTTCAGGTCTGCTCCACGAAAACACAATTTCTAATTAAAAATTGCATATGGCAACACTGTTGAAATTGGTCTGATTGGTGTCGAGAACAGCAATCAGAACTGATTGACATGCAAATGTTCATTTATCGAGTTCATTTTTCATTTTGTATTGAAGCCAACAACAATTTTTTAATGGGCGTTCAATTGATTGGTAATATAACCACGGTATTTGTTGATATTTACTTTATTAATCTCATTCTCTAAAGAATAAAAAGAGCATGGAATTTTTTTTCTCACTCAAATTACACGTTACAAAAGCGATTTCGCCCAATGTACACTATAAATTTCTCATAAATCCTTATTATTTAAGTTTGAACAACATACCAGATAGATACACTAAAGAAAAACAAAAGTCTGTTTTTTCCAGCAACATAATTATCAACATCAGCATATAAAAGGTTGTCATTCATTCATTTTCATGGATTTTTCCACCTTGATTCATCTCCATTCATTTTGCAAGCGGCTGTCACAACAAATATATTTGACAGATCTCTGACATTTCTTCTTTTGAGGGATGTTTCATGACAAGCTGAACGGAGTGTGCCTTATGCAACCCTTGTGTTCTATAATTATAAATATTTATTTCAAAACCATAAACCGAAACCGCCAAAGAAACGAATTAAGAAGCCAAAATAAAATAGTACATAGATAAAAATGCACATACATACAATCACACACACACACACATATATATATTTAATTACTTTTTATGTAGTTTTATAATTTTGTATGCGGTATTTGATATTGCAGCTGATTCTGCCACTTCTTTGAACGGCGCTTTTATGTACTTTTATTTGTGAATGAGAAAAGTTTCCCAACATTTAACTAGCAGAAGTTGCCACAACTGATACCACCACTTGCACTAGATAACTTTATACCAAATAAAATATATGTACATACATACATATAGATGATGATCGCTTGTTAAATATATTATTTTTTGTTTCAGTTTAACTATTTCAATTTTTTTCATTTTTCTTATTCGTTTTTTTTTTATTTTGTATTTGAATATAAATTATATTATTTCTATATGCTATTCATTCATTTGAAGTTGTTTAATTTTTATTTTTAGGTATATGTATGTATGTATATTGTTGAATATCAGACATTTTCAAATCATATTTGGAATTTTGTAAATTTTAATTTTTCAATGAAAATGCAATTTTTTTCTGCAAGCTCTTTGCAAAAAAAGAATATGATTTGCAAGAAGTAATATTTCTAGACAGATCTTTTGCTGCCAGACTCGCTTAAAGCTACTGCAATTAATCTATTCATGCCGCTGTTGTTGTCTATGCCAGAATACATCTGTAATGTGGACAATACAATATCGCGCTTGAGTTAGTTGATTTCCCGGCTATTGTTAATTAGTCATTCTAAACTCGTTTCTCTGTTTTCACTTTCTCTCTCTCTCTATATCTAAATCAATCTCTCTCAGTCTCTTTCTGCTGCTGAATGTTGATAATTTAGTTTTAGAAAAACTTACAAAAAAATTGCATTCACATCCGATATCTTCCAACTTGTGAAAATCTGCACAGAAGTTCCACTGTTGATTTGTTATTAGATGGTAATATCTACCCCTCAATTTGACATAGAATGATTTCATCAGACCATAATGAAATTAGCCCCATAGTCTTCTGGTGCTCTATGTAAAATACGTCAGACCCTCGGAAACACTGCAAATTCCCTATCAAACACTAAACGTGTTATAGTCTAGACAGACGGAAGCGTTAATCCGGATTACCGGCGCACTTAATCCGAATAAAATATTAACCTGACAGACGGCAGTATTGCGAATAAACTAAACGGCTGATTGCTGTTTTATTAGGTCTGCTCGCTTACATTACTATCACTATCAATTTCTGTCATCTGTCACTCTCGATATGAGAAAATCTACAAGAAGAACGTGAACTGAAAACAATCAGAAACTTGTAAATTAACATTCACAGTTCGTAAGTGACAGCTGGATTTATTTGTTCACCAACGCTTTTCATGTTGAAAACTGTTAACAATTGTCGAAAGTTTTTTATAAGCGAACACACCTAATATTTTGTAAAATGGATCGAGAAAAATTCACAATAGAAAATTTTCAGCAGTGTTGCCATCGCAAATTGCCCTAATCCTCTTTTATTTTGAGAATGAACTCATAGAGTTAATGCGGATTAGCTGCAGGTAATGCCCGAGTTAATTCGAATTAACTCGGTAATCCGGAATTAAGCTGCCAGGCTGCCAGGCAATATGCACCAGAGTTGTAAAAGTGTGAATTCATTTTAGCTTTTCATTCTTTTATATAAATTTTCAAAAGCTGAATTCCCTTTTTCTAGTATTCAGTGTGTGAAGTCTTAGTGCTGATTCACACTGAATTGAAATTTTGATGAATGCAGCTACCGATGACTGCGGCCTCAGAAGAATGGCAATACCCATGTTTATTTTGTAACAAAAACGCCATAATAATATTTAATACTGAATGCAGTCATTGTATATTTGAAGCCTAGCAAGAATGGGATTGATATTTTTTACTGAATGTGAAAATATGCTAATTTTAAGCTTTTAAGAATGGTTCGTTTGTCATTCGTTAACTAATTAAAAGCACAAGAGTGCAACATCGTTGATGCAGCTTTTAAATAAATTAAGGATGATTGAATTCCGAAATGATTCAATACTTTTACAGCGCTGTCGCACACTGTCCCTTGAAAATGCCGCCACAGCGAGCTTTAATGTCATCTATGTGGGAAACAACATCATTGGCTGATTCAGTGAATACGGCATGACCTCAAACCAATGACTAAAGTTCACTATTCCTCAAGATTCATTCTTTCATACAAGGTCTATCCGACGTAAACAGCAAAAAGGCTCAATAACTAATAAATACATATTTTAAAAAATAAAAATTTCATTCTCTGAATGCAGCAAACAATTTCGTTTTTGATTGATTCAGCAAGCTCTATTTCATTTTATTTATTTCTTTTTTTTTTTTTGCTCTAAACAACACCCAGATTTTAGCTTCAAGTAAAAAGCGGAATATCATAAAACTCAATTTCTTTTTTGAAAAACTGAAATTGTGAACATCTGAACATCTCTAATACGTATTTTTATATATATTTATTATTTATAGTTTTTATTTATTTTTTTTATTATTTTTTTTTTTTGTGCAACATTCTTTTAACTTTGCTTCATTTGTGGTCATTGTTACTTTGCTTGCATCGAAATTCCAAACAAAAAGAAATAAACTCTGGTATTTTTTTTTCATGTGTTGTTGTTGTTTAATTTTCAAATTGCACTGCATGTGGTTGTTGTGAATGCTTTTAAGTACAATTGTCTTGTTTCTATTATATATTTGTGCTTTTGCCCTTTTACCTCAAATGTATAGTTGTGAGTGAACATTATCTATGTATGTATGTGTGTGTGTGTGTGTCTGTATGTACATCACACAAATGTGATGTACAATACCTTCTGTTTATTTCGATTTTAATGAGAGTCAGTCTATTGTACAAATCGGTTATTTCATTCCTTTGCCACAATCACCAACAACAACAACAACAATTAAAGAGTTTTTATTTTTTTGATGCTTTTTGGTACAATTTTCCAACTTTCATTTTGGTTATTTTTAATTTTAATCTCATTTCATTGCAAAACCATTTTGGAACAAATTTCTGTAATTACTATTTTGCATGTTTGAATATACATTTCTTTTTCATTTTTTTTTTTTAGTTTTTTTTTCACTTTGTTGTGCTTAATTTTGTATGCACATTCTTGTGGTCTTTGCAAGCATTTATCTAATTTTTTTGTGCATTTTCTGTTGGTTTTCAATTTTTTTTTTTTCTTTGTATCATATTAATTAAAAAATAGTTTTTAAATTTTACTTCCTCAATTTTTTTTTTTTTTATTTAATTTCATTTAATCTATTTTTAATTTTTTTTTACAATGTTTCCACATAATTACTCCTTAGTGGCGCACTCATAATTTTATAATATCGATTGCAATGTCTGTTCCATCACATTTTGCCTCCCTCTCTTGCAATTTTATCCCAATTATATTTATTATAATATTTTTACTATTAGCTTCATCCACGCACACCCTACTCATTTGTTGAAGCACATTTTTTTTTTGCTGCATGCCTTCTGCACTAAAACCAATTGCCATTCTAAGTGCAATACATATTTCATTTGGCTTAACTCCAAAATAGTCATGGCATTCTTACAACAAAAGTACAATAAATTTCAAAAATGCATCTTCTTAATAATTTTTCGCTCTTCATTTTTCTTTATTTTATTGGAAATGACATTCGCATTGCCATTGCAAAATACAGTTTACCTTTATGTATGTAGTCAAGAGAAAATACCAACAAAATAAATTGTATGCTAACCAGAACACAGAATACGAGGGTGAGTTAAAAGAGACGACAGTTCATAGGGCAAATGCAACAGCCATATTTGCCAAATGTAAATACAGCAGCGAACACAACGAATTAAAATGGCAATGAGCAACTGCAGCTATAGAAGCAGCAACAGCAATAACAGCAAGTAGAAAGAAGGCAAGCTGGTGGGTAGTCGTATATAAATACACATATACATACAAGCGCACTTATACACACATATACCGGTATATTTACAATTACAATCATCTTCATCATCATCATCATCATCATTATCATTTTGATGACAAGATGAGAGAGAAGGAACCACAACCAACGAACCGTATAAACGAACATCCGACCGATTGATGCAGAAAGGAAAACAACAATTATGTAAAGCAGCACCTTTACAAGTATGCCAAATGCAGGTATGAGTCGTGTGTTCCATTCATGTCCATAAAATGGGTCGCCGCCATAGTCGGACATTTGCTTGCCAAACAGCAGTAAAAGAACATTTCCAAAATTTGTCATTTCCAGCAGAGTTTTATTAAGGTTTTGTTCTCTATTTTTTTTTTTTTTTGTTCAAATATGCACTTGTGTTGTTGTTCTTCACAATTGGTCTACCTATCTCTCTCTCTCTCCTCGCTCTTTTTTTCCCCTCTCTTTGCATTTATGACACCTCTGTCATATCTCGTCTTGTCATCAGAATTTAATATTTGTTTGTCTTACATGTTAAAAATTGTCATCTCCCTTTTTAAATGTAATTTCAACTTCTTCTATTTCCTATTTTCTTTGATTAAATTAATTTGATAAAATTAATATTATTAATTCAACCAGCAAGTGTGTACATATCAAATTGTGTAGCAGTAGCATGATGACAACGATGACAAAAACATTTATCATGTGGCCAAACAGGTAGATAGGTAAGTTCAGTCGGTCGAAAATGGTTTTTTGGACAAATTTGCACTTCAACTTGAGCATATCAAATTAGTCACTTTATATTGAAGATATATATTAAAGCAGTGCGTGTGATTGTGCCTCCTTCGCGGAGCTAGAGTGTGTCTCTTAGTTCTTAGTCTCTTATTCCCTGGATGCATTTTAGTATTGGTCCTACTGCACAGAGTCTAAGTTCAGGTATGATGAAATCTCCCAGTTATTTCCTTCTCTTGTGCATCAGTGCGGAACAAGCTCCTATCACATGTTGTGCGGTCTCGTCCTCTTCCCTGCAGAACCTGCAAAGAGCTTCAAAGAAAATTCCTAGTTTTATTAGGTGATAATTCAGCCTGCAGTGCCCTGTTAATAATCCCGTAATGATTCTCAAATTGTTCTTCGTTAGATTCATACAGTCCTCGTAGCGATTTAGGTTGTATGTCCCTAGTGCTAGTTCGGAGTGTGATAACTCCGGTAAGTTTTCCCAGTATAAGCCTCGTTGTCTATCCTCTTCTTCCCAGATGATATGGGAGATGTTACCTGATCCTAATCCACAAAATAGTTCGAGTCCTGCAAATGGAGTTAATGCTCCTTTCCTGGCAAGCTTATCTGCCATTATGTTTCCATTGATCTCTACGTGTCCCGGAATCCATCCATCCATAGAATCCTGGTTGAGTTGGCCCAGTAGGTTCAGTTTTTCAATGCACTCCATCACCAGTTTTGATGTGTAACTTGGTGTGATTTGAGTGCTTTAATTGGTGCCTGGCTGTCACTCAGTATTGCTATTCTGTGGTTCCGGTATTTCCGTTCGAGATTAAAGTGCGCCCATCTATCTATCGCGTACACTTCCGCTTGAAAAATAGAGGTGTTCTTACCTAATGGTTCAGAGCATCTTTTCCCTGATTAGAATACACCCTCCCCGGCTGCTTTATCGGTGAGGGTGCCGTCGGTGTACCATGTTATCATGTACTGGCTTACCTTGTATGTTTTTGACATACCTTCCCAATGTTGTTTATTACTAAGCTCAGTTTTAAAATGTTTCTTGAAGCTGAACGTTGGGGGTATTGAGTCCTTGGCATCGATATTTCAGGAAGTTGCTCAGCGAGATGGTGCAAATTCAACCAAATATTGCTATTTTATTCATTTATAAAATGGACGTAACTTACTTAATATTCAGGATTCAGGATAAATATAAACGATCGGCCAATATCTATTACTCCAAATCGCTCACATGGATTCATACCCCTTTTCACTTTGAAATAGGCTGGCTCCGTTGACATGGTTAAATAATAAAACATAATAAACATTCTTGAAGCATCATCTACCTTTGCTTTGATTCCTCATTTGAGTATATAACTCATTAGGTGCCACTAGAATATAATCATGTGGCATCCATTAAATGCTTTCATCAATTATTTACAACAATTGACGAAAAAATTTTTAATTAAATTTCCAAATAATACATATGCCTTTAGCTATTTTATACAAATACTCAAATTCTATCCAATCTTACCTGCGCTATACACAATTCTAGGTAAAAAAAAAATGAATAAAATTATAAATAAAAGTCATAAGACAAAAATATCGAAAAAAAATACATATTTCAATTTTAATTGGAAAATTGCACTGCAAGAGCATATTTATTAGATGCGATTTGTTCATTCCTTCGTTCATACAAATCCTCATGCGGATTTACATATATGCAATAAATAATAGTCACTCATACGCAGTGTATATTTGTATGTAATGAATGCATGTCATGTAAAACTAGTAGTGAAATATTAAAAAATTTGTTTTTTTTACGAAAAAATTTTAAGAATTTTTATTTTATTTTATTACATATACCCTAGACCAAAACTAAATTGCATTTTGAATGTTATACAAACCCATGCTGTATTCAGCTTAAATCATTATGGTACCATCTGATATGCAACTCGTTGTATTTTGATGTAAAGTATCACCGATGATGATATCACAGCAGGAAGATATGAGCAGACAGAGAAGCATTCCTCTTTCAGAAGGTGCTAATCTATGGCATTGGAAAGTATTATAGACCCAATTTAGTTAACATGCGATGGAATAATTTCAACTTTCAACCTTTATATATTTTACGCTATATATGAATGGAGTACTTCTCTCACTAGTCTTCGATATACTCGTATTTGGTATAAGGTATATATATTTAGATATACATACCACCTTGATCAAAAAGTTCTCGGAATAAACACCGTTTGGCGCTCCCATCGTTCCAATTTGAGTTCTGTTTTTTTTTTTTTTTTGGTGCATCTGTTGTTGATATTCCCTCTAAATCTTATCGTCATATCTTGACATTACATCATCAGTACCTCTATCTCCCAAAACAGAACTCAAATTGAAACGATGGGAGCGCCACACGGTGCTTTTTCCGGGAACTTTTTGATCAAGGTGGTATATGTAAAAGTATATATGGGTCATATCTTGACATTACATCATCAGTACATCTATCTCCCAAAACAGAACTCAAATTGAAACGATGGGAGCGCCACACGGTGCTTATTCCGGGAACTTTTTGATCAAGGTGGTATATATAAAAGTATACATATATGGGTTAGAGATGAAATGAGTAATGGCGATGATACTTCAACTACTCGTACTGGTATTCAATGAAAATAAAAATATCATAGTTGGTATGTATATGAAATCTCAATTTTAACTTCAAAGCATAGTTATTTAGAGTAGCTAAATATGAGCATGTGACATCACAATGGACAGAATTTTTTTTTCACCAACTTCAAAAAAAAAACACATAAATCAAAATCACTTCATTTAAATTATCAAAATTACTGTATTACTAAAAATATTGAGTTCACCAATAATTGCTTAGTGCTTAGGCAGCATAAAGTAATAAGAACTAATACTAAATAATGTTTTCGATTCAAATTCCAAAAAGAAAATTACAAAAAATGGGGATGAAAAAATTAAATGAAAAAAATATATATAAGAGAAAATCCACCACCTAACCGTTATATATGTAAAAAAATATTTTTTCCATATTTGCATAGTCATAGTCTCACCTCACCGCATAGGAACGTAGCAAGCGAGAAGAGTGTAAAAACATCAACGACAATGCAAAGAAAAACATAACCATCAACAACAAGAACAACAACAACAACAACATTAAGATATTAAATATTATATAATGCAGTGCTTTTGCATTGCAACATTCCATACCTGCACTATTTATTTATATACATACGCTACCCTATGGCACTCTCTAATATGGCGATAATTTTTAATAGAGTGTCCAACAGTAAATTGCCAACAACACCATAAACAACAGCAACAGCAACAACAACAATAACAACTATGATGTTGAGAACGATTACACGATTGCATTAAGCTGCCTACCACCACAAGACAGCATGTGCGGTTTTTCAACGATTAAATGCTTACATCGGCTTTCGAAAATACATACAACAACAAATACAAAAAAAACGACTACACAAACGAACAAAAGCACGCAACAACAAAAATTGCTCAAACTCGTATGCATATGTAGCAGAAATTGTAAAATGATTGTCGCTCTCTCCCTCCCTCTCTACCTCTCCCTACTCCTCTTGCTTCTTCTCTATACATTTAGTAATTTCATCTTAGTAGAAACAAATAGGCTTTATAAGCTATTTGATGTCGTTAATGTTGTTGTTGTGTTATATTCGTTTTGTCGTTGTTGTTGTTGTTGTAATAAACCAAGTTTAATTTGTGGCACAAAAAATAAAACATTACACACCCATACATCGTAATATGGCGATCAACCAAAGCAAAGAAGAAAAAAAAATTAAATCTCCTCCCCAAACAAAAACGAGAACAGAAAAACATAAGCTGGTCAAAAAGGAGATTAAAAACTACAACAACAACAACAACAACAACATCAACAAGAACTATGAAAAATGCAACTAAATAAAATGGCATAGCATTAGTATTTTAGTGTATGTGTATGTCTCTATGTTTGTGTGTGTGTGCAAGCATAAGAATTAAAATGAGTTAAAAAACAACATTTACTTAATTGCTTACACATACAAATATAAGTATGTATGGATGCATGCATGCATGTGTCTGTGTATACACAAAAAATATATTCATGATACAGATAGCCCAAGAAGGAAAGAGAAAAACAAAAATGGAACAATGGAAATATGCACATATATCTACATATATGTTATATACACATTAGGGTGGCTCTTAGCTATACAATGATTTAAATTATATAATTTCAATTGTAGTAATACACCCCCATTATTATGTCCATCTGTCAAAATTATATCGTCTATTTGGCTTTCTATGCCTCAGCGAATAAAAAAAAAATAAATATGTGGCACTTAAAGCCCCAAAGGGCTCATTGGCCGAGCTTCTCTTCCATTACTGTTATGCGTCTTAAATTTGGACAGTATTAGAAGGGACCTACTTATTTTAACCGGTATTATTAGAACATTAGATTGAATACGATTTGAAACTTTATTTAAGTTAAATTCTTTTGTATATGTCTTTTATGTATTAAAAAAATGTCCGATTTTAGTTTTTAATGAATTCTAAAATTCAATAGTCAAGACTCACTCTAATGCACATACTCGTACCTACACGCCTCAATATGAATGCTCTAACATATGGAAGTACAGTAAATACTTGAAATATATTTAGAACCTTTTTTTTTCTTCTTTTTGGGTACAAAATAATTTACTCACAGCCGCACATACATAGATATTTATGTGCATATGTATAATGCATACAATGCATACCCAGCGAGACAAATTGCAGCCTCTGTAACATAAACAAATAAATGAAGATGTCCATAGCAAAATTGCTCAAAATTAGTTGAAAAATGCCTAAATGTGATTGATGTTGTGAGTTCAAATTCGTCTCAGAGAAAAATTTTTAAAATGAGGCCCATAGCTAAAATCATCTTAAAGTTAGAATCGATTTGTTTGATAAATTTTTATATGGGAACTATAAACAAAAATTTATCAGAAAACCTATTCTTTAAGATAATTCTAACTTTAACTATAACTACGGTTAATAGTGCTAAAAAACTAGACATTTCAAATTTTAATGGAATTAATTATGTGCTTCTCTTTGTGAGAGTTCTTTAGTCTTTACTTAGGTTTTTAACTTAATTTCTGCCCAAAAAGGTTTAGAAAAAAAAATTTATTGGAAAAAATATATAAAATTTATTTCAATGAAAGTATTTTCCGTCGCTTTCTACAACTTTTTTTCCATCTTTCTGGGAAATAAGCAATACCATCTCTATAAAACGATGTCGGTTTCGAAGCAATCCATTCGTCCACATATTTTCGCACTTCTTTAACATTTCGGAAACGTGTACCACTCAAGCCGTACTGCATCGACCTGAACAAGCGGTAATCAGAAGGCGCTATGTCTGATGAGTATCCTGGATGGGGAAGAGTTTCTCATTCGAGCTGCGTCAATATTTCTTTGACGATTTTTCCAGTGTGTGGCCGAGCGCTATCGTGAAAGAGAACAGCCTTGCGCCTGTTACTTGCTATTAGTGGTCTTTTTCGCAACAGCTCATCATTCAGTTTGTTCAATTGACGTTTATAGACATGAGGAGTAACAGTTTCATTCGGTTTCGGCAGCTCGTAGTACACCACTCCTTGCTGATCTCACCAATTGCAGAGCATTACCTTATGACCATGGATATTCCCATTTTGGTTATGATGTTCTTCGGATTGGGATTGTCGTAGTAGATCCCCTTTTCATTGCCAGTCACAATACTCCAGAGAAAACTCTTCTTTCTCTGTCTGGCAAGCAAGGAAACCGCGATATTGAAACGGTCGTGAATAGCACTTTCAAACAAATTATGTCGGACCCCTTTTTCCTTCCTTTTGGACCTTTCCTATGGTGTTTGTACGTTTGGTAACAGCTGCTTCAGTAGATTAGATTAGATTGGTGAGGGCTAGATACTTGCTGTCTATGGCACTGCGTCCATTCCGAAGTATTGTGCCATACCCAAGTTTAATACTGGAAGAGATTATATCCTCAAAGAATGTTTTGATTCTTGTGAGTTCAACTTCAGTAACTCCTAGCTCGTTTCCAAATTCTTCTAACGTTCGAACTGAGATTTCATACAATAATTCTTGCAATTCATCGTCTTCGAACTTTTTCGGCTGTCCTGAGCTTGGTGTATCATTGACATCAAAATCATTACTTTTGAATCGTCTATACAACTCAGCCTGGGATATTGCGAGGGATCACTTTTGCAAACAGGTGCTGCTTTGGGCTAAGTACGCAACTGAGAAGTCGGGCTCTCTCTCTCTCTCTCTCGAGAAACGAAAACCACACTCTACAAGTCCTTCATCATGCCTATCCTTACAGCTTGGACAATTTCCACCTCAAATGAGAGAATGCTCGGAGTTTTCGACAGAAGAGTCCTACGCAAGATCTTTGGACCTAATTGCGTTGGTGGCGACTATAGAATAAGGTACATGAGCTGTATGCCGACATCGACATAGTAAAGCACATTAAAATTCAGCGGCTGCGCTGGCTAAGACATGTCGAGCGAATGAGAGAACACGCTTCAGCTAAAAAGATGTTACATTCGGAACCCGCTAGTGGACGACGTAGAAGAGGAAGACCTGACCTGCGGTGGAAAGATCAAGTACTGGAGAACTTGTCAGCACTTGGAATTTCTAACTGGGGAAAACATTTTGGTATCTCTTACTAAAGCAGTTTGCAAAAACCTCTAGTTTGTGCTACTGATTTTGCCTACTTGGTGTTAACTACAAAAAACTATTATCATCCCATTGGCTCTGATCTCTCCATCTTCATCCGTTTACCATAATATAGATAATATTGTGCAACATTATATATTTAGAGTGCTGGAGAGCAAAAAATCGTAACATAACGTAACATTTTTCTCTGGAACCCCTTGTATATGTGTATGAAAGTGAGATATGTGTATATGAAGGAAACCACCATGATTTAAATGACATCTAGAATAACAAAAACATTAAAAACAATAATACATGACAACATGCAACATTTCGTTTAAAAATGTTTACTACTCTCCTTTTTCCTTTAAGACAACTGTCCACAACTTAATCAGTATGATGTTATGAAATAAAATAAGTTTCATCCTATTTCATGTAAGCAATTTTTAATGAAAACAAAAAATTCAAAAAAATAAAAATAAAAATGAAAAAAATCTAAAGACAACACAAAACCAACAAAAACCACAAAACAAAAAAATATATATACAATACATTTTAGACAAATGAAAATGCCAAATTAGCCGTAGAATCGAAATCAAAGCACAAAGAAGTTAAAAAATGTTGAATCTAAAAGAGGATCAACATTTCTAAGCACTGCAATAAGGATAAATTGCCATTTAATAAATTGTATGCGAATACATGTGCATATACACTATATTTTGGAGTGTTATGAGAAGAAGAAATAAAGTTTTAGATAAAATTCATATGAAATGTTCAACGAAATGAAGCGTTCTAATCCAAATGAAGGTTGCTACTTTCTTAATCTATAATTAAATTCGGGGTTTTAGAAGTAAAAAGTAACAGTTTTTAACGATTTCGTTATAAAAAATACTTTAATCTTTTTCGAAAAATCCATAACACGTATAAAAAGATCAAAAATGACCCATACATGATAGCTAAAGGGTTAAAATATTCCGAAAAAAAATCGTCGGAAAATTTTAACATATTTAGGTCGCCAAAGACAAGAACTATCGTAAATATAATTTTACATAAGATTTTTCAAAATCCATGGTTCTACTTTTAACCGAAAAAGCCACATTTGAAACCACTGTAAAAAAAAATTGTGACATAGTGGAACAGGAAAGGTTTAGGGCTTCTGTTAGTGATGTCAAATGCTCTCTTTTGAGACTAGTTTGGTTCACCCCCGAGACAATGACCCTTGAATTTTGGAATTAAGCAAACACACGATGCAATTAGATGCTTAAAAATAAAGTACTTAAAATTGGCCACAAATGACCAATACGGGTGGTAGTTAGAGAGTTAAAATGTTCCAAGAAAATAATCTTCGGAAAATTTTTATATAGGTCTCCGAATGCAAAAACTATCCCAAATGTAATTGTACATATGATTTTTCAAATGATTCCATAATTCTACTTTTGACCGAAAAAATCAACTTTTAAGCCATTGTAAAAAAACTGCGACTTAGTAGAGCAAAATCGAATTGAGAATTTTTTTACCTAGGGGATATTATGTCATTTGAGATTAGTTTGGTACAGCACCGAGAGGATGTGTCACACTGTGTTAATTTTGAAAATTGTTTTGAACAGAGTATTTATATATTGAATTTATTCTAGTGGTTGTGGTTGCTTGTGACATACTTTGTCCCCTGTAGTTCGTTTCTGTAAATCTTCTCCACCGATTATTTCTCTACTGGTAGAGAATTTGATGACAGAGTGACGTCATTCTCTACTCTATTACTTCTGTAAGATTGGTGGGTAGAATTTTGAGCAATAGAGTACTGAAGCATTCGTGGTTTTTCGGCTATATAAAAGTCCAACAATGGCACTTGATGGATCAGGAACTATATTAATTGGCCCCAGCACAACATTTGATTGACTCTCTTCTATTGGAGAAGGGACATCCTCCACAAAAACACTTTTTCCTCTACGCATAATTTTTTTTTTCGCGTATTTATTAGGTAGAATTAAATGTATAAAGGTTGTGACCCGACATACTCGACTTTTCTCTTATTATTCATTGTCGATTGACTGTAGATAACGAATCCCTTAACAGTGTATTGATTTGTCGTGACAATAGGCAAAGCGATTATTCAAACAATTTTCGCAGATAATAGAATACAACTGCCCAAAACCGTGTGCGATGGCGAAGCCTTGTGGAGCCCCTATGCTCCAATTAGGAGTTTAAAGGAGAAAAAAAAAAGAAATACGAAACACACTTTTTTGTCACAACTTCAGAAATTAGAATAACAAAAAAAAGTATGTTCCTTCTTTCATGTACTAAATTCAAATGACACAATTTCTTCTCTTATCTTCTATAACGTAGTAGTGCCAACATTCCCAGCTTTAATTTAAGTCATTTGAATGGCAACTTCGCTGCATACTTGTGTCACAAGATGACAAGATGACAACAAATATAATTTAATAGTTTAAACTTAAATGAAATTATCTTCTCTGCCATAGCAATGCTATTCATACATATAAAATTTGCATGTAAACTGCCACAGACACTAATAATCTCTAAAAACATTCACCAGTTATGAAATTAATTAGAGACAGACCGATAGAAAGCTAGAAAGCTAGAGAGAAGGGTTGAGGGGATAGAGAGTTTGTGCAAAGGAAAATAATATATGCAATTTCGTTTAAAAGGTGCACTTGTCAAGCAAATATGCATATCTAACTTATGTACTTATAAGCATTATAGTGTCCTTTATTTTTCGAAATTGTTTATACACCTAGGCATGTCTGTTTCTTTAAATTCATCACTTAAATGCTGCAACAAATTAGCATAATACTCGCCGTTGATTGTTTCTCCTTTTTGAAGATAATCAATAAAAATTATACCACGTGCGTCCCAAAAAACAGACGTCGTAAACCTGCTTGCAGATGGAACTGCCTTCGCCTTCCTTGAACACGATTCTCCCCTTTCAGTCTACTGTTTTGACTCATCCATGGTTACGAATCGACACAAAAACTCGGCTTTATTACTGTGAAACATCGGCAAACACTCTATAGAAACATCTTCATGGCGTTGTTTTTGTTCTATTGTGAGCAAACACGGCATCCATCTGGCACACAGCTTTTTCATCTTCAAATTTTCGGTAAATATACGATGTATAGCACTTATTGAAATGCCTTTAATTTTATCTAGCTCACGCAGTACCATTTTGTAGATTTTCTTAACCGTTACTGGCGTGGCCACCTTAATTGGTAGACCACTACGGTGCTCGTCTTGGCGGCTCGTACGACCTCGTTTAAACTCTGCCACCCAATATTTTATGGTCGTAAACGAAGGAGCAGACCCACAAAATACGAAGTATTTATATTTTTTCATATTTTTAGGAACACTCTAATCTACTTTCGTTCCTTATTTTCAACAATCAACTGGTAGTGCATAACAACCATTCCACGTAGTGGAAGAGAATAGTTACTTCTTGTTAAAACACAAAAGAAAAACAAAAGTTGATGAGATAAATCAACAGCTAACACAACAACAACAGCATTAGTACTACTCAGAATATTGTCATACAATAAAAATGCTGATTTATTAACGTACAATACAAACGCATAAATATGGGGAGAAGACACATTTGATTACATTACGAATTAAAGCATAAAAAATTGACAACAATCATATGAATACAGGACTTACATACATATATACAAGCAAGCAAGCGAACATATGAGAAGAGCATACGAAAATATATGAAAATAACTTTGGAGGATCCAGGCGTAACAGAAACTAGATTTTAACAACAACAACAATAACAACTCAACAATCATCAATGAGAGAGATAAAAAATATAGTACCTATGCATTTGTACTATGAGTCGAAAACAACAACAAAAAATAGCACGCTCATATATGGACTACAATTGTAGAAGATTATGACGAGTCGAAACAAACAACCATCAAAAGTTGTCCATCCATCCATCCATGAACTCATACGTATGAAAATCAAATATTGGTGAAAAAAATCATAGTGTACATGAAGCGAAAATAATTCGTTACAAACAAATGCAAGTGTTATTGAGCGACAGCAGGCAGCAACTATTCACTAACTTACGTACAACATCACCATCACTCAACTCAACTCAGCTCAGCTCAACTTTCAATGGTTTTTGTGATGATAAATTTTGTGATTATGATGAGTTATTAACCTCGACTGGAACTCGTCATTGTAAGAGCAACTTTGTAATAATAATAATAATAATAAAAATAAAAACCAAAACAACAGCACAAACAGCAGCATAACAATAGGAGAAGTATATAGTAGTGTATGTTGCAAAAACAGTATTTATAGGGCAAATATTTGGTTTAATATGTAACTACATATGATGTTCACATGTTGAATATGGATTTTGTTAACAACTTCATAGGAGTGCTTACTACACAGTACATCAAATTCTATACACAAATACAAATATGTGTCATACGTGTGACACATGTGTGATTCTAGAATTGATCGGATTTACATCCAGTACAATTTCATCCCTGATGTTGCTATATGTAGATTAGTCAGTCAGTAAACAATCTAAGCATAAAATCAGTTTGACCTCAAAGAGTCTGAATATAATCCACTAAGTGTTCAGGTCAAGAATGATAGAAATAAAGATTGCGTCATTTGACGTCATAAACGAAACAGTACGAATAGTGGGCAAATACGAGGTGTCAAAATTAATACTGGAAGATTGCCCAATATGTTTTTATACAAAATTATTTGTTATGAGCAACCCATTTCCATGTGGGTGCCGAAGCTCAGTGATTAGTGCGTTGGCCTTCTGATCTGTAGGTCGTGGGTTCAATCCCCGGCTGAAGCATAACAAAATTTAATATCGAAAAGATTTTTCTTTCGAACGGTACCCACCTGCTGGCAAGAATTGGCAATTTTTCCGGCAGTAACAATATGCCAAAAGTGCTTCTCAAAAGAGCTCTGTGACCAAAACTAAGTTAAAGAGATGTCACAAGAGTTCTGCCGTTCGGAACCGGCTAATATAAGTAGGTCCCTTCTAATGCTGTCCAAATTTAACACGCACAACAGCATTGGAAGAGAAGCTCAGTGGTATCACAATGGGCCTTTCTGGCCTAAGTGTGTTCTCTCAGAGAGAGGGCAGCCACATAACCTAACCTAACCTAACCCATTTCCATTAATTGCGTTAAAAATATTTTCAAGCGACTTCAATTGAACCGCGAGTTCTTCGGTAGGTTTTCATAAACCACCTTCACTCAGGTGATTTATCCAGGTATGACTTGAATCAGCGCCATCCTGAATCCCAATGTCTCGCACTTCGTGTCGTTATTTTTGACATATAAATATGACATATATTTTCGAGGCCGTCATATGCCAATCCTTTCAGCTCCGCCATTGCCGTGGGTGTGTTGTCAACGTCAGGAGTAATACGTAATATGCTGAACATTACGCCTCAGGAACTTGTAGAAGATTATATAAATATCGTGTATGCAGTTTTGATTTATAAAATCATCATTTATGAAATGGTTCTTGCAAATTATAATTTTTGTCAATTTTGTGGTTGAAAGGACTTGATCGCCGCCAGAAACTAATCCACCTTTTTGCCAAAATCACATCATACGGAAAGGAAAAATAGTTCTTTAATAACGAACTATCGTTGTTGCAACTCGCCACTTCACACTTCATTTATAAAAATCACTTTCTTTCAATCAAAATTGTTTTAAGTAACCGCTTACTATAGAAATTATAAAAATTTATTTACCATTTTTGATTAATTTTCTTTTCGTTTATGACATCACCATACGAAGAGTTGACTGTCAAACTCAAACCAAAAAAGATAACTGGTCACTCAAGGCGCAATTTTTATTTCTATCATTCTTGTTTTCAGATATTGCAAATCTTTTCTTTACCTCTCTCATATTTTTCATTTAATATTTTCTTCAAAAATCAATTTGTCAAAAAATTTTGAAATAATTTCAATTCATACCAGTCTATCTCTCTCTCTCTCTCACACACACTCTCTCTCTCTCTCTCTCGTATTATAGAAACTATAAACTGATTACAAACTAATCATCCTGAAAGTTGCTTAGAAATGCTGTAAGATATCAGTGCCTACAGGGTGTATCGATTTTCAAAAAACAGTTTCTACATAGACATAAACTATGCAGGGAGTCATATTGTCCTATTGTATGAAGAAATCAGAAAAAATTCAGCTCAAAAAAATTATGTTTAGGGTTAGAGTGACTTGATATATTATATTTCGGGAAAAAAAATCCCCAACGGAAATATAAATTCCCCAGGAGGGAACTTTTTCCATTTAACCATGCATAATTTTCTTTTAAAATCAGCCTACTTACAATTCTGACTTCATTTAACAGATCCATTCAATAAGTGTATAGGATGACACATAGATGGCGTTACTATAATTTTTTCCATTTGATTTTTCTTGAGTTCTAACCTTCAATTGACACGTGTATAAAATTGACAACAATCTGACAATCTGCTTCGTGAGTTATAGCATTTTGTGTGAAGCAACTTTTGTTATTGAAAAAAAAAATTGGATAAAAGCGAAATTCGTGTTTTAATAAAGCATTGCTTTTTGATGAAAAAAATACGAAATATACCAAACAATGGCTTGATAAACATTATCCGGACTCTGCTCCATCGAGACAAATTGTAGAAAAGTGGATTGCTGAATTTAATCGTGGTCGTACCAGCACATACGATGCAGAACGCGGTGAACGCCCAATTGAGGCTGTTATTCGAGAAAACATCAAAAAAATCCACAAATTGATTATGAATGATAGCAAATTGATGATGCACGAACTAGCTGACATTGTAAAGATATCAGATGGTGGTGAGTTTACCATTTTACACGAATATTTGGGTATGCGAAAGCTCGGTGCAAAGTGGATGCCGCGTGAGCTCACAGTCGACCAAAAATAACAACGTATCGATGCTTCAACGGAGTGTTTGGCACTGTTAAACCGCAATAAAACCGAATTCCATCATCGATATGTGACAATGAATCTACCATGGCTTCACCATTACACACCATAATTCAATAGATATTCAGCTGAGTGGACAGCAGTCGAAGAATCGAATCCAAGGCGAGCACAGACACAACAGTCGGCCGGTAAGGTGATGGCGTCTGTATTTTAGGATGCGAACGGAATAATATTCATCGACTATATTCAAAAAGGAACCACAATCAACAGCGACTATTATTGTGAACTTTTGGACCGATTGAAGGCTGACATCGCAAAGAAACGGCCACATTTGCAAAAGAAAAAGTCTTGTTTCACCAAAACAATGAACCGTATCACAAATCGATGAAAACAATGGCATAATTGAATGAATGTGGGCATCGAATTGCTTCTCCACCCACCGTATTCTCCAGATTTAGCCCACAGCGACTTTTTCCTGTTTTCAGATGTCAAGAGAATGCTTTCTGGAAAGAAATTTAAGTAAGTAAGTATGCAGTAATCGCTAAAACTGAGGCCTACTTTGACGAGAAAGAGAAATTGTACTATAAAAGTAGTATCGAGCACTTGGAAAATCACTATAATCGATGTATCACCCTCGAAGGCAACTATGTTGAATAATAAAATCGAATTTTGTCAAAGTTTTGTTGTTTTTTTTTTGTTCATACTTTTCCTACGGACTTATTGAATGCCCTGTTAAATATGTGAAATCTCAAAAAACGGTGTCTATGCAGGCTTTTCCCTAGTTTTCCCATTTTTTGAAGCTATTTCTTTAAAGAAAATCGCCAACAGATTTTGAAGTTATTGCATTCAAAAGAAGCACTAGCTTGTCTACCTTTAGGGACAGGATCGAAAATAATATGTCTAGTGTATTTCTTTTTTAGTATACACTGAGTACCGAAATTATACAAATAGCGTTTTATTAAAACTTTTGACAAAATTGGATAAGATTTTGATGTTTAACGGCTTGTTGCAAATTTTTCTTTAAGAAAATTCATACATTGGTGGAGATTTTACCGAAATTATACCTCAAAAGTCATAAAAATGGCCAATAAAAACGGAAATTCACTAGGCGGCAACTCTACACATATTTTTTAGATAATTTTCATCTGATCTCCTCTGTAGGACCCCGTGCATAGGTTATGCCTGTGTAGAAAATTTATTTCTGGATTCCAAGTAAAATCGATACACTCTAACCTACATGTGTTAGCTTATTTTAATATTTACATAAAAGAAATATATACTAGGAATATCGACAAATAATAGAAAAAACAATTTTTTATTTGCAAAATTTCACAAACAATTTCCAAGAATTAAAATGAAGAATGAAATACAAATTTCTTAAATCTTAAAATTTAAAAAAAAAATTGCACTTATGTACACAGCGAATATTGAGCAACAACTATAACTTTGTTTCTTATTTGCACATACTTTTTAGAAAATATACTATTAAATGAAATAACAATAAAAGCAACAATAACAACAACAGCATCAACAAATATTTAACTTTATTTTATTCGACAAGTATTTTAGTGAAGAACAACAAGGGATAAAGATATCGATGAGCAACTAATATGTATGTCTCTACTCCGTAAGAGTAACTTAGCTTCTATAAAATTTTGTACGTGAAAATGAGTTAAAAATGGACGTAAACTTACAATAGCACAATAAACAGAGGAAAAGAAGAAGGTATTACAATAATAAATAACTAAAAGAAAATGAATGAAGAGTTCAATGTACAAACTTCATAAAATGAAGAAAAGAAGCCGAAGAACTTTTGCATTAAACGAAGGCTAACGACAGTAATAATAACAAGGAGATGAACAACAACAACAACAATAACATTATCGATAGAAAGCGACATTATTGTCATAATGAACTCACTCAATTCAGCAGCACTTTGTTAGTATTAAACCTACAAACTTGTTCAAATTGTTGTTGTTTTTTGTTGTTGTGGATATATCAACTTTTCAAGAACTCCTCAAACGCCAAACTACAGCTCAACAATAACAGCAACACCAATAGAATGAATTAAAACTTTCTATTTTATAGTTATAATGGAAATACAATGGAAACTAGCCAAAGGGTGAGAGGGGAGTCATTTTTTGTATTGAAAATAATCATATCATTAAATAGTAGTAGGTAAGAAGATAAAAGTATAGAAAGAATCTCAATTTACAATAGTTCTCTGTGGAAGGAAGGCATAGCTAACTTATTGACCATTTCAACTTTTAGCATAAAACACAACATATGGTATACCCTTTACTTTTACAACATATAAGTATGGCTGCATGTTCTACATTCATATATTGGGATCATGTTATCCATTTTATCTTATTATTATTATTATTATGATTATTATTATTATTATCATTCTTTGTTGTTACTTATTGTATTTTTAATAGTAGATCAATCGTTGGGATCTTTATCCCATGTATAAAATGCACTCGTTTATAACTAAAATGAATATAATTAACTGTTTTAAAATATATATTAAATACAGTTTTATATAGCTGCTAGGATGGACAATATACAAAAAATTAGTAAGCAAAGTCCTATTCAAAAACAAATTAAACATTTGGACCTATTTACATTTAAGCACTTTTTCCCATGATCAATCCTAGGGAAATCTTAACAAACACATACAAAAAGAAAATGTATTATATGTATTTTAATATGTAGCAACCCCCTTCTTTTTTGTGACGTTTCGCAAAGTGAAGATCGGTTAGGGGTAAATGGCGCCGTATCGTAGTATAAATTCTAAAAAATAGAACAAATTTTTCCAAATGGCCCCACAGCCGTCCGGCATTCACTACTAAATATTTTTAATATTATATTTCATACCTAATACTTTTTCTGAACATTTTTATCCCCTATATCCACCCCAAAGTGTGACTCTCCTTTGAAATTGATGATTTTATTAAATTTTTTGGCTCCACTCCTTTTACTCGCCCCTAGAGGTAGAAAATGTTAGACCACCTACCCTTAATTCCATCTCCATTTCGCAAATTTTTTTTTTCCAAGTATTCTTATGCCCTATCTCTACTCTTAAGGTGATCTCCCATAAAAAATTGAAGTTTTTATCGAATTTACTCGCACCGTTTCCATAGGATCCAAATTGGGTTAAGTTGTATGACCGACCCTCATTCTATTTTGAGCTCCAATATTTTCCTAAACATACTAATAGCCTATCCCACAAATTATCCCAAAATCACATGAAAATCGGCAAATAACCCCATCGCTGCACCGGAATCTCCCCCAACACAGTGAAGTATATGGCCGACCTCCCAAAAATCAGTAAACAACCACATAACTGCCTGGGAATGGAAGCTAGAGAAATCAAATGTTAGTCCGACCTCTACTAATTTTGCCACCATAATATTTCCTTCGATTTATCCGCCCCGTATCTCTACCCCTTAGGCCTCAACGCCCATACATTTTTATACCCTGCATAATGCAATATGCATGGTATATTCATTTCGGTCAGATGTTTGTGTCCACTTGAAGGAATCTCCGGAGATATAGACATAGATATATATTCGTGATCAGCGTTGATTAAATTTTCGATTTAACGATGTCCGTCCGTCCGTCTGTCCGTCACCTGGCTGGTTCGCACGATAACTTGAGTAAATATTGAGCTACTTCGATGAAATTTGGCACAAGTAATCTATGATCCAAGGGTACGGAGGGGATTGATATTGGGCATGATCGGTCAATAACCACGCCCACACCAAGCATTCAAAGCGACTAACCTCGAAATTTTCAAAATCTTTAACTTGCTATAACTCACATAATATACGACTTGGGACAACAATATTTGGCACATAGACTTATATTATACTACTATATAACCCCGCCAAAAGTGGTTGAGCCACGCCTACTTTTTAGCGTAGCTCTCATACAAAGTGTCTGTACTTCTTTTAAATTGAAACAGCTGTAACTTCTACAATATTCTGTCCAGAATAACCATAATTGACACTTAGATTAACATGGTAGTCGGCAAAAATCTGGCAGAAAATCAGTGTGCCACGCCCACCCCTTCATGAGTCTCCCATACAAAGTCAAGGGAATTAAACTAAAACTTTTAAGCTCCATAACTTACAAACCATTTAGCGTAGGACAACGAGATTTAAGGTATGGATAAGTATTGTACGAGCAACTAGGCTCATAGGAAATGGGAGCGCCATGCCCACTGTTCATTGCAGCCCCCATGCAAAATGACTGAAATTCTTTTAAATTTAAACAGCTGTAACTTCGGCAGTCTCCTGCCTAAAATAACCATAATTGACACTTAGATTAATATCGTAGTCGGAAATAATCTGGCAGAAAATCAGTGTGCCACGCCCACTCCTTCATAGGTCTCCCACACAAAGTCGAGGGAATTAAACTAAAACTTTTAAGCTCCATAACTTACAAACCATTTAGCGTAGGACAACGAGATTTAAGGTATGGATAAGTATTGTACGAGCAACTAGGCTCATAGGAAATGGGAGCGCCATGCCCACTGTTCATTGCAGCCCCCATGCAAAATGACTGAAATTCTTTTAAATTTAAACAGCTGTAACTTCGGCAATCTCCTGCCTAAAATAACCATAATTGACACTTAGATTAATATCGTAGTCGGAAATAATCTGGCAAAAAATCAGTGTGCCACGCCCACTCCTTCATAGGTCTCCCACACAAAGTCGAGGGAATTAAACTAAAACTTTTAAGCTCCATAACTTACAAACCATTTAGCGTAGGACAACCAAATTTAAGGTGTGGATTGATATTGAAAAATTAATTAGATATACAAGAAAGAGGTAAGCCACGCCCACTTTTTTATAGCTTCCGTACAAAATCTTGGATTTATCTTAAACATTTAAACACCCATAACTTACTAATTAATACGCCTAGGTCAACCCATTGCAACCTATGTAGTTTAGTATTATAGGCAGAAATTGATCCTCCAAAATTGGTGAGGTAGTGGAAGAACAGGATGGATATACGAGCAAACTTTTTATATATATCTCTACATATGCAGGGTATAATTTGGTCGGCCCCAGCCGACTGTAAGGAGATTTTTACACCTTAACCTTTCCATCCAACATACTATAGCATACTTTATCATACTTACTATCTTTGTCCATATGGAATTCCTATTAAAAGGACAATAATAAACCATCTGAAAAGAAAATTATACCTTTTTAACGTACCTTTAATTTAAATAAAATTCTATTATTATTATATAAAAATGTGAATCAACAATTTTTTTTTCTTTTTCAATATTGTTCAATGTTTTTTTTTTGTTTCGTACAGTACATAGCATTATACACATACTTAAACTAAGACACGTACCACTTGATTTGTTATAATCTTTATAAGCATATACACAAACCACAATGATCACTTGATAGTGTTGTTAAATATTTCCGTGACAATATGGAATAAATGAAATTTTAATAATTTCTACATTATTAGGCTGGACATTTGTTCAGCTATTATGATTGCCTGATATTTCCTCTGAAACGACATATTGGAAGTCAAGTGTTTTCAATTTATCTTCTTTGCTGTGATCGTCAATCTGTTCATCCAATCATCACACATGTGTACATACATAAGCATTCTTGCGAATGGGAAATTTTGAATAATTTGTTGAATTACGATGATGTCGATAATGTTGATAATGTTGAGTGATGCTTACTCGATTTACCGTTAGCAGTCGACTATTGTTTACTTTCGAGCTCATACGCAGAAATATAGGATTCATGGTCTGTGGAGTTTGTATAAAATGCAATTTCTACAAAACCTCTTTCACGAAGAATACCTTTCGAATGCGCTCTCGTTGAAATTATAATCATGTCCAGATATCTGGATTTCATAATGATTGCTTTAACAGCTATAGAGTATAGATCTTGGACGCCCGTCTGCATTTTCAGGGGGTCAGGGGGTCAATTAATTTGGTGTCGGTCCTTCGTTTTCATCAGAGTTGATCAGTCTGAAGTTTGAACTGCTACTTGGTTTTTGGTGTGTTGAGTTGGATCTATATTTCCTGAATAGTTATGAAATAGCTCATCTCATCAACTCATCTGGATTGCGGTGAAACCACCTAATTTTGCTTATACCCAACTGATTTGCCATACCATAACCATTGAGCCTACAAAGTCAAACAGTTTCAATCTCCAATAAGACAATATATATATTGTCAGCCAATAATTGAAATTGATTTATATTAAAAATTTACTGTCGTTAGTAAATAGAACTCTACTTTGCTTACTCTCATAGGGGATTGTGTTCATATCAATATAAGGAAAATTTCATTAGAAATGGGAAAGTCAAACTAAATCAAATAAAAATATATTTATGATTCTCTCTTTACTTCAACGTACATATGTATGTATGTATAAGTATTTTATTATATCGCTTAATGTATAATTGAAGAATATGTGTTTATGTATTAATGTCCATAAACATACCGCAGAATAATGTCAACAATAATAATACACTAAAGACAAGACGATACATATATGTACTAGCACATAACAAATACCGTTCCATCATCATTTCCGATGGACAATATAATTTCTTGTTTACTTGCATACATATCATATCATATTGTGATCCTGATTGCCTTTTACAGCTTTTCGTTTCATCATTTCGTATGTTTTTTTTTTATTATTATTATATTTTTTTTTATAAATTGATCCTTCTTGCTCCAGCACTGGGTGTACAAATATAGAATTCAATACGTTCAGCAGCAAGTTGATTGAATTTACAAGTGAATGTCTCACGCATTGTCGCAATCACATTGTCAACAGCATGACGTTGCAATAGTGTGACAGTGCAGCCACCAAAACCACCGCCAGTCATACGTGATCCCAAAACAACACCCGAACAATTAATGGCCGCCTCGACGAGTACATCCAATTCGTGACAGGATACTTGAAAATCATCACGTAGAGATGCATGTGACTTGGTCATTAGTTCGCCCATCTGTTGGGAATGTGCCATTGCGTTGGAGTATGCGAATCATCCAAATGCAATAATATTGTATGATGAAAAAGAAGAAAATAAGAAGAAGAAGAAGAAGAAGAAGCATAAAATGAAAAACGTAACAATAACAACATCAGTAGCAAACAATCATAAAACTTTTAAACTGAGAATGAGCTTATACTTATGGTTGGACACCAGAGTAATGGGTGGAAGATATGAATACATACAAATACACTATACTTTTTATATTGTATGAATCGAGTACAGCATGATTGTTAATGGCAAATACGAGTTTTGTGAGCTGAGCTGTGCAAAAACGCACATATGTACGAGTATGTATATATTTGTACACATAAATGTACGCGTATGCTGAAGCTAAACAAAATGTAAAGAAAAAATAAAGTTGAAATTAAATTAAATTGTTGCCGGCAGTCAACAACATATCGATGGTCTAAAGGGAGCAAAACAGCAACAGCAACAATCGCATAATAATGCTAAGAAGAATGGAACTTTTTACTTTATATGCATTTTAACGAACTTTTGAGAAAAATATAAACTTATCTATTCAATACGTTATGTTCTTCATAATATTCTTCTCAATCATATATACGATTTCACCTTAGATATAAGATTCTTGTTGCTGTTGCATGGAAAATATTTCAGCTTAGATGCAGTACGAAAAAATACCCGTTTTGATCTCCTTAACGATGTAGCACTACATGAAAATATATTACATTCGAATTACATTAATTACAATAGTCAATGCCCAAAAATAACCATTGATGATGCCATTATTTGTCTCATTTTTGGATATCCTAAATGTAATCCAAGTTTCAAATTGAATTATATACGAATGTTCTGGATGGTAGCTAAGGTTTTAATGATTGCGAAACCTGGAAAGCCACCACATGAAGTGTCATCTTATAGACCAATATCGCTGCTACCAATATTATCAAAGGTAATGTAAAAATATTTTTTAAAAAACTAATGACAATAATCGAACGTCGAAATTTGATACATTACCATCAATTTGGCTTCAGAAGCAAGCATTCCACTATTGAGTAAATCCCTAGAATAATCGACGGTACTGAGAAATCTTTTGAAAAGAAGCAAAGTGTGTTCTGCGGTTTTTCTAGACGTATCACAGGCTTTTGACAAGGTCAGGCATAATGGCCTTGTGTCTAAAATACAATGCCAACTACCAATTCACTATTGCAAATTCCTGAAGTCTTATATTTCCAACCGCTTCTTTCGAATAAAGCAAGAAGGCTCTTATTCTGTATTGACTGAAATTCAAGCCGATTTGCCCCAAGGAAGTGTTCTGGGCCCTATACTATTTTTAAAATACAAAAAAAATAAATATGTGGCACTTAAACCCCCGAAAGGCTCATTGGCAGAGCTTCTCTTCCATTACTGTTGTGCGTGTTAAATTTTTGGACAGTATTAGAAGAGACCCACTTATTTTAGCCGATCCCGAACGGCAGAACCGTTGTGACACCACTTTTTCTGAGCTTTGTCACAGAGTTCTTTTAGAAGCTTTTTCATGGCAAGTTGTTACTGTCGGGAGAATTGCCAATTGCTTACCGACAGGTGGGTACCGTTCAAAAGAAAAATCTTTTCGATATTAAATGTGTTACGCCAGGGATTGAACCACGACCTACAGATCAGAATAGCCATACACTAACCACTGAGCTACCCTACGGCACCCCACCCGCTATACTATTTTTACTGTATACAAATTATGTACCTACAACAACAAAACTGTACCATAGCAACGTTTGCAGACTATACAGCTCTACTTTTCTCTGGAAAAACTGAAGAAGAGTCAACGAAAGCTCTACAAATAGCGGTCGATAAGGTGTGTTCCTGGACAAACAAGTGGAATATCAAACTAAATAATGCAAAATCAACACATATTGACTTCACAAATAAAACGATACAGCATTCTAAGAAATATATATAAATGGGCTGGATGTACCATATATAAATACAGCTAAATATCTGGGAAGAAATCTTGACTTAAAAAAAAAATTTTTTTTTTACTATTTATCTGAAACTCGCTATTTTACCACAAAATGTTATCAAATAATAGATCTGTAACCATAACCTCCAGTGGAAAAATTAAGTACTGGAGAACTTTTCAGCGCTTAGAATTTCTAACAGGCGCCAACTAATGAAGGAAAGAACAAAGGCTGCCGAAGCATGCAAGATTTGACCTAACCGGATTTTCAGTGGTAATACCAAGTGAAAGATCATTTACATAAAATACAATATATACTTCAATACATACTATTATTGAAATTTAAATAAAATACTCATACATCTCAAGTCGATTAGATTTAACACTTTAATAAGAAGGTAAATAAAGCTTGTTATGAATAGTTAAAGATTCATATATGTATATAATATAATTGTATCTCACTGTGAATTTCTATCATTTATTCATGGCGAATCATATTTTCTTTACACACACACACACACACGCAAACACCGCTATTCACATATATACCTATAGCCCCAGGCATGCTACGTACATGCACATCGTCCATATTTGATAATACATTAAGTCACAGCTTGTGATCCATTTTATTAAAACGCATAAATCTAAGGGCTGCGTGCTTAATGTAACAACACTATAACACTATTTATTGTGTAAAATAAACCAAGCTGTAATAAAAATCATATGTAACAACAACAACAGCAACAACAAAGACAAAATATAAGCATATTCAATTTACCAACCAAACGAAATTAACTGCCACCAACTATCCTTACTACCACCACTACCATCATAATAATAACAACAGCAATTTCCACTTTTGTTTCAACAGCAAGAGTCACGTGAACAACAACAACAACAATAAAATGTTTGCAATTTACTTTTGAGCATATGTCCATTCAAATGCAGATATTTACGTATACATAAAACTCAAATAGTGTCGCAGACTAGTTTCGATTTCTCGCTTAACTGATTGCTTAGTGTGATGCACTGATTTCAATTTCAATTCATATTTTTGTATACTATTCCTATGTACGATATATCCAATATTTCAGTTTGGGCAAAAAGAAATCCAATACTTTTTCGTTAAATGGCTAATACAATTACAGACTTTATGCTCGTTGGAAAGGTGACATTCTCCACTAAACTGTAAATACTTTTACAGTTTTTTGATTGAAGAATTTGGAGAAAATTCGATATATTTTATAATTTTGTTTTGATTAGGGTAAAAATGCCAGCTAGGCGTTTATAGACCCGAAACTCTCGCAGCCAATTACACGCAATTATGTTGATAGATCGTCGTCGCAAATGTTGATAACATCATAGAAATGATCGTAGTATCACAGCATGTTCACAACCGTAGCATCGCCTAGGAGCTAAAGATCGACCATAAATAATTGTACACGATCTACATAAAGCTGAATTCGATATTTGATATTTGATATTTGGTTGCAACACGAATTGACCTATAATTGATCGAATTTCCATCAGTAAAGTCCTAGGCAAACGTAATGAAATCTATCGATTTCTTAAACGGACGGTGACTGAAAATGTGAAATGGATCACATACGGTATTATTGCGTAAAAACGGTCGTGCTCAAAATACGATAGATCAACTCAATTGGTAGCCAAACCAATACTGGGGCTCAAGAAGATTTTTCTGTGCATTTGGTAGCGTTGGAAAAGTATCATCTACTGAGGGTTACCTTCATATGACCAAATACTAAATTCAGCTATCTTCTGTCCACCATTTGAAATTAGCTATTGAGGAGAAGTGACCAGAATTTACCAACAGCAAAAGTGTTGTATTTCTTAAGAACCAGACCAGACCACATGAGTCTTTAATGGCGCACCAAAAACTCCTGGAGCTTAGTTTGGAAATTCGATGAAATCTATTTTATCATTGATTGACTTACTGAATATTTGTTTTATCATTAATCAGTTTGGATTTTTAATTGTTAATTTAATTTTTAATTGATATTCGACAAATCTGCGAAATACAAGATATTGTCGAATGAAGTAGACGGAGAGGCAAGGAATGGAATCTGCATATTCAAAGAATGAGAAATCAGCGCTTGGCCAAAATCGTGATGGTAGAGAAACCAATGACAATGGGGCTGAAACTGGTAGTAGTTTCGGCTACGAGGTCTTACTAAAAGACTTTAAATTTGATATCACGGGTGATCAGGTTGGAATCCCTTCAACCTAATCGTGGTTTTCGTGGTCGTTGTGGTAGCCCCAAGAACACGCGGGTAGAGTATTTCACGTCAAAGGCGTGGGGTACTCGATGTGCAGTTGCATTGCATCAGAAGAGGTTTTAATTGGTTTTAATTAGGCCTCGATCCCCACCAAGGAGGGTAGTACCTCCATTCAACGTGCCCCAATTGGTATCCGGTCATGGCTACTTTAAAAAATATTTGCATCGTATGGGGAAATCAGACCAACCACGATGTATATATTGCGACACAGAATTTGACAACACAGAACACACGTTTTTTAAATGTGAACAATGGCGTAATGAAAGATATGCGCTAGAACGTGTAATCGGAGCATACTCGACTGAAAATATCATAGAGAAAATGATGTCAAACGAAGAAAATTGAAATGCGGTAGCAAACTTTGTCGGAGACGTGATTACGTGATTAAGAAACGGCGAAAAATGGAAAGAGTTCCTGACGTAACATAATACAGCTACGACATAACCCTGCAACAACTGCACATCAGCGACACAAATATTTTAAAATAGAATGACGACCCTGGACGCAGGGAGAGTAACAGAATTGGAGCCACCTTGGATCTCCTGCCCCGAAGTAATGGCGCAGTAGTCCCGGCGCTGGTGAAGAATCCAGGAGAGGAGGAAGGAGTTTTTTAGTGAATACACCACACCACACACGTAGGGATGACGGCCCCTAAATGGTGCGTTTTTTACCCCACCTCAACGCCAAAAAAAAAAACAACAACAAAAAGATGGTACCGTAGGAACCTGGAGGTTGGTTTCTGATTTTCCAATCCTACGGGGCATATGCTTTCTACGTCGTAAGATTAGGAAACTTCATCATTTAAATTGTTGTAAAAACATGATATTATCCTTTAATAAAGAAGAAGAAGAAGAAGGAGAACTGTTAAAATGCTCATTCCAGTGTTGCTAGATATTATATTACTAAAAAAATTAACTCCTTGCGCTCGTGAACTAATCCTGAATCAGAGAACATATTTTTACTCAAATATAAAGAAGTCGATTGTGAAAGTGGATTCAAAGTAAATAGTAATCGACCTTCATCTTAGGCAAGCAACTGCTTAATTTCTTCCTAACTCCAAATTTGGGCATCCTTGATTATCACATGTTTCAAAAAGCTAAACAATGTAAAATAAACTAAAATCTTTGAACGAAAAAATTAAAAATAAATCTCATAAAATATTGAATTAAATCTATAAAATCTAATTTCCAAATTTTAAAATAATAATTTCACATTTTTACGGTTCTCTACGTTCTAATTTAACAGATAGTAAACTATATATATTTTTAGGTAAACTGTCATAAATCATGTATGATAAAAAGCCGATTTTCTGTTCACTCAAGATTGGTCTGCACCAAACCCTAAACAATATCCCTAATATTGTTTCACTATTTATTTATTTTATTTTTTTTTTTTAATCAAAGCAATGCATAAGCCAATACCTTCTCCATTGACTTTTATACAACAATGCAAAATATAATATTCGAATAAGAATACTCTCGTATCAATGAAATAAATCATATCGTTATGACAATTTATTCAATATCAGCAGATTTTAGTATTTCTAGTGTACGTATGTATGTGTACGTACATATATGTATTTGTACTTGTCATTGACATCATCGCCATTGTCTCGTATTGTTTCAATGAATATGAAGTACTTGTTCATATATATATATTTTTTCATTTGATAATAAATCATTGCAAATGAAAAAGAAATGTTTACTAAAATCAAAAGAAAATCCTTTCTTTTTTTTATTATTTTTTGTTCATGTCAAATATTTAATATATTTTTTTTCTCACCATCGATGAAACAAACGAAATTTAACGATAACACAAGAGACTGAATGACAAAAGGAGTGTTTATTTTTTTTGTAGAGCACTCTAGCAGACATCATTAGTGAAATTTTACGGTGCATTGAATCAAACACGAATTAAAAAAAAAAAATGTAATACATACCACACTATCATTACATATCTGACTCACTGACTCCCCCATTTGCCGACATAATCCACAATGCGCAGTAGGCAAATATGCAATTTACTCATACTACACACAACCGAATGCGCACAAATTCAAAAGAATGAATGAATGAACAAGCCTACGTACGAATGAATGGGATGAATAAACGACCATTAAAACGATTTCATAGAGATTTAGGCATCATACCCATACCGCAAAGGCTCCAAAAAGCTTCAATCTATATTTATGTTATAAAATGTGCTTTGTTGTGAATTCGCGCGAACATAAAAAAATTCAAAAGCAATTCTGAATATATGTACATATGAACATATGTAGACACATACTTCTATATACTTTGTACATATAGGCACCTATCTATATACATAGAAAAAACGTCGCCTACATAATAACCCTGCCAATGCAGCAAATGCAACAAATCAAATTTGCTGATTATACTAGCTGCTGAATTCAATTGTGAATTGTAACATAAGCTAATGACCTTTTATATGATATATTTATTTTATATGCGACTGTAGTTGTGTGTCTACAGATTTGCAAAGATACATGAGTACAGTAAAGACATGATTATGCGAAGAATTTTCAAGAAATCAATATACTAAGCCTAAGCAACTCTGAGTGAAATTAGTAAGCAGTTTAACATTCAATTGATTTTGTACAAACTTTCCAAAAAAGGTACAACCTCCTATGAGTTTCGGAGAATTATGAACCAGTCGGTGTCAAGGTCGCTGCTTCGTCAAGGGAATTCAAAATAAGAGGTGACACCAAGTGGAGGGTGACTACCAGAAGGGAAACAATTAATCGTGATCGTTCAGATATGTTAACTCTTAACTGTTAACTTTTCTACGAAATTGGCGTTTTTATAAAATTCACTCCCACCATTCCTGGAGTACCCCCAAAAGACGATAAAATATAATTAATTCATTTTTTGATTCATTTTTTCCACCTAGCATTCCCTTCGGCTCCCTACAAAAAGAATCTAAAAACATGTGAAAATCGACAAATATATGGCTTAGCTGTCCACATATCACCCTTAGAGGGGTAAAATGTGAGGTCGGTCACCATTAATTTTTATTTTCTATTATTTATCCCGAACGAGGTTTCAGACATCGTTATCGTGAGACTTCTTCAATCTTATTATGGAAAAATTATACGAGCTGCAGATTTACGACATAATGGCACTATCTTCAACAAAAATGTCATGCTGCTGGCGTAAGCCGAAAATATTGACATAATCGGTATCAACTCGCGAGCATTCAGTGTAGCATTCTCTGAATTAGAACGAGCGTCACGTCGAATGGGTCTTATGGTGAACGAGGGCAAGACGAAGTACCTAGTGTCTACAAACAAAGAGTCCCGGTGTCTTAGACAGCACGTCACTGTTGACAATTACACTTTCTACTTTGTACAAGTCCCTCATTATTCCTGCCCTAACATATGGCGCAGAAGTCTGGACAATTTGCACCATGGATGAAAGGATGCTTGGAGTTTTCGAGAGAAAAGTTCTGCGCAGGATCTTCGGACCTATTTGCGTTGATGGCGTGTATCGAAGAAGGTACAATGATGAGCTCTATGAGCTGTACGCTGACATAGACATAGTTAGGCGAATATAAATCCAGCGGCTGCGCTGGCTAGGTCATGTCGAGCGAATGGAAAAAGACACTCCAGCGAAGAGGGTATTTAATTCGACACCCCCTGGAGGACGCAAAAGTAGAGGAAGACCAAACACTCGTTGGAAGGACCCAGTGTTGGGTAACCACACATTCTAATAAATGTATTTGACATTTTTCAAATAATTTCTTATTTTTGCAAAATTAGAATTATAATTGCATAAAAACAGAAGAAGTTTATTTTCAAATATTTTTACGGAAATTCGCTTTATCGATTTCAGAGGTGGAGATAGGTAAAGCGGAGTGTACAGTGGAAACGCTTGGGTGGAACAATTTATGTGAATCGGTCATTTCTGGACAGCTGTGCGGATATTTATCGATTTTTAGGTATTTTTATGTTCATTTTGTTGGGCAACACCCAAAAAAATTCGGTTTGTAGTCGAATTTGTTGATCTCATCCACCAAAAATTATATTTTTCACTCACATTCTAATTAAGTAATTTTTTAATTAAAGTGGCATTTCAGGCCTATTAAACTAGATATTGGTTGTTGTTGTTGTTGTAGCAGCAAGTATACGGAAATGTTTTTTTTTCCCCCCATTCAAGTAGTTCCGTATTTCGCTGAGTTGAATGCACCTTTGTCGACCACGTGGTCGAGTGCTTCCGGGACGTAGACCCGTCCATTTTTTGGAAGCGAACTTGATAGCGAAAAAGTTTTACTGTACTTTACTATGTTCATATACGCAAACACATACGTAAGTTCTACATCTAATATCAGCAACATGATAGCACTAACAACGATGGTGAATTGCAAATAAAAAACAAAAAACTCCATCATCTGTGTGTGGTTAAATGCAACATTCTTATTGCATAATGGCATAAATTAAATATATTTCCAGTACGAATAAAAAAAAGTATTTACTATGGTTGTCAATGTGTGTGTAGTGAAATATGCTAATCGGTTTTTTTTTCCTTTAGTTATTTCCGAATATTATTTTTACCCGAAAATCGTGTTTTTTTTTACCGATAGCTCAAAATTTCGAATAATTTTACTATATACAGTCTTGAAAATTAATAAATACAAGTAAGAACTACAGAAAACCTGCAAAAAATTGTGTGACTAAGCTCTAAAGAGACTAATACGGGATTGGTCTCCAAAGATATTAATCGGAGAATACTTATTCGCCGATCAGTCTATTTAAGCATGAGTTGACGATCATTTTTATATTAATTAATATATTTAAATATAAGGTCTAGTAAAAAGAAATCCATCATTTTTGCATTAAATTGAAGATTTTATTTAGCATAGTTAGAATGATCCGATTTATACAACGCGAGATACATATTACTAAAGCAATCTATTGGAGAAATAATGGATTTTTTTTACTATACCTGATATATTTACCGATCTTTTACAATCTTTGATTTTGCAATCAAAAACCCTTATTTTTTTTTTTGGAAATAACTAGTCTAGACTAGTCTCTTTTTGTACCCGTTATAGCCTGGACAGACGGCAGCCTAATTCCGAATTACCGGCGCACTTAATCCGAATAAAATAATAACCTGACAGACGGCAGTATTGCGGATTAACTAAACGGCTGATTGCTGTTTTATTAGGTCTGTCCACTTACATTACTATCACTATCAATTTCTGTCATCTATCACTCTCGATATGAGAAAATCTACAAGAAGTACGTGAACTGAAAACTATCACAAACTTGTAAATTGACATTCACCGTTCATAATTGACAGCTGGATTTATTTCTTCGCCAACGCTTTTCATGTTAACAATTGTTGAAAGTTTTATGTTAGCGAACATGCCTAATATTTTGTAAAATGGATCGAGAAAAATTCACAATAGACAATTTTCAGCAGTGTTGCTATTGCAAATTGCCCTAATCCTCTTTAATTTTGAGAATTAACTCATAGTGTTTATGCGGATTATCTGCAGTTAATGCCCGAGTTAATTCGAATTAGCTCGGTAATCCGGAATTAGGCTGCTGTCTGTCTAGGCTATTAGGGTATAATTGGGTACAATTAGTCTCTTGATAGAACATGGTCAAACAAAAGAGAACCTTTGCGACTCTTCCCTGACACATCCCGGACAAGTCGTACATTTTGCAGGGATTTAGAAAACACATCTCTTTAGGCATTTATGTGACATTTCTGAGAGGTAAAAAATTTAATCGAAATTGTGTTCAATAGAAAATACAAAAACGATTTTGTGAATATTTTTCTTAATTGAAGCATATTAAATAAACTACATTAATGAAATTTAAATTTTGGCCTGCTCTTCAGCAAGTGTGAAGTATCGTAACATCTGTCCTTAATTTTTCTTTGTAAAAAATATTGAAAATAACAGTCAGTGGTAACTATGAACGTTGACCATTAATTCAAGACACCTCCAGTTCAAGTCCCAGCTTGACACACTCTACAGGATTTGTTTATTGTAATAAAGAATAATTAATATTCAAAATAGAATGCAGAAGTTTATTTTTTTCGAAACCTGATGATAATAATTTATGGAGTAATATTCAAATTGGATAACCGTTACTTTTAGAAAAATTAACATCTATGGCACCCACGAATTCAGTCCTACTCGTTTTCATTTCATCCCATTCACGCCATTTTATTTCCAATAATTTTTTTTTTTCTTTTTTGCCGCAATTTAAGCAAATTATCCCAAAAATTATGCGAAATTATGCAACAGCTATAGCTAGACATCCATATAGAACTATGTGCAGATAGGTGCTATCATTAAAGTTTGGAGGAGTAAAGCGAACATATCATTTTGACATGAATCCATTAAAATTAGCAACGTCGACTGATGTTGGCAAATGAGGTTTGTAATAATGCCTCTGTGTTCTCTATTCTAGTTTTTCTTCGACGTCCATTTTTTTTTAGGTTGGTCTTTCTCTTTCTTTTGCATATTGCCTCTCTGTACAACATTTGAAGCGAGAAATTCTAATTCACGCACACACACACACACATATGCATATGCAGTACATATGTATGTATGTATGTATGTACATGCATTCCAACACATGCATATGAAATGTTAAGTAGCACCAAATTGTACAGCAATTTGCGCTAATGAGCCTTTTTAGCATTTTACGAGAACTCACTATTGCCTGATGCAACTGCTGGCTTCTGCATGCATTCATTGTATTCATTTCACTGCAGCATAAATAGTGTGAAGCAACAGAGCGGCATTTAATTTGGTTATACATATTTGCAAAATGTTCAACTATAAAATGTGCATGAATATATATATATATATGTACACATCTGTGTATGTGTATACGTGTGCTAAAACTCTAATAAGCACTGCTATTAACTAGAATGCCCATACAAGTGTTATCGCTATTATGCTATAGCATAAAATCATTAGACTCTACACTTTAATGATTTATTAAAGTAAGCGCAAAGCCAAAAATAAAGCACACAACAAAGAGAACAAAACCATTTAAAGCTCTCTTCTAAGTGTAGTAGTTCATAGGCAATTATTTGATACTGAATTTCTAAATACATATACTTTTTCCCCTACCAAACTCTTTATCAGTCTTTAGACTTGACAACAATGCTTAATGTAAAAATATTACCCTCTTGAAATTATAGCACTTTTTGCAATCACCTATATTGCGAACAAATTTTGATCAACCAACAATTTAGAAGTTATAATCCAACAATTTAGAAGTTATAATCGTTAGATCCTTAACATATTCCTAGTCGCTTTATAATACTGTCACGGGGATCGATGGAGAATCAGTAGTTAGGATTGGGAGGTTTCTAGCGCAGAAGATCAGAGGATCATGACGTCATCGGTTTATGTCTTTGGTGTTTTATTGTGTTGTGGGTGCGTGTCTAGGGTTTTTGTAGGTCTGCTACAGAGTGATTTTTAAGAGCCTTCGGATTTGATTTAAAAAAACACATACAATTTAGAAAAATGCATGAAATCTTTATTTGAGTCGATAGAACGATCTATATAATTCAATGTTTAAAGATGATTTCATACATATATGGTTCATACGCTGCGTCCAATTTTGGCATACTCTCTCCAACATATCGGCCGGTATCTCACGAATAAATTCTTCAATATTGGCTACCAGTGCGTCAACCGTTGCGGGCTTGTCGCTATAGACATGAAATGTCTATAGCGACATGCCACACATGCTGTGTGTGTTGAAACCACATGTCAGCCACGCCTAGCTCTCACATTTGGGCAAAAAAAAGTTGATAATCATCGCACGGTAGCGCTTGCCATTCACAGTAACGTTCCTGTCTTCGTCGTCTTTAAAAAAGTACGGTCCAATGATGCCACCGGCCCATAATTTGCAGTTCTTGCAATGTTTCTGGCCGCTCTTCACACCAAGTACAGCAATTTGGATTGTTCAGCGCCCATTCTCCAAAAGTTAGCCATTGTGGTGGGTCGTGTGGCTTCAATTCTTGCACCAGCTGTATTCTAAAAGGTTTTATACTCAAATCCTTTCGCAAAATTTTCCACGTAGTGGAGTAACTGAGGCCCAATTGCTGCGTACGAAGCCGAATCGATAATTCACGGTCATCAACAACACTAGCGGATACAACTGCAATATTTTCCTCTGTCCGCACTCTACGTATGCGTGTTGGTGGTTTAATGTCCAATAATGTGAATTTGATGCCTCAGAAGGTCACCCAAACTGACCATAAAGTGTATGAAGTGCACCGAGCATGAATTTTGATAATAAAGTTCAATAAGCGTTGTTCGTTTGTAAGTCGCTTCATGGCTAAATTATATAAAAAACTGAACATCTTTAAGGTTGGAGTAAGGGATAATTTGAAATAAAAAACACGTTTTTCGCTGATTTTTTACGGAGATACAGCTTAAGTAAATTTATTCAAACTTTTTTTTAATTATAAAGCATCATCTAGAGAATATTTGGTTAAATTTTTGGTAATTGAATATTGAAAAATAAGCCGGTGACAGAGCATTTCCCAAAACGTCTTTTGAAAAATACGTTGTTCGGTGAACACGATAACTCGGTGTAGAATTATGTGAAATCAAAAATATTGTTGAATGTACTTAAATTATGAGTTAATTCTCACCCTCCCATAGTTGTTGAGTTATCATTTTTGTTTTTCAACAGTTCGTGGCCTATTTAAGTAAAAAACGCGATTTCGCGCTAAATTTTCCGTTATTTTTTAGGTGACAATCTACCTTAATATGAAAATAGAAAAATGTAAATAACGGGAGGGGGAGGCATTTTATACCAAGAAAGTATGTTTCGAGTTTGAAAAGAATCGGTCGAGTAGATTTTGCAGGATCGTGTTCACGGACTTCGAAAAATTGGTTTTCAGAAAAACACGTTTGAAGTTTTTTTTTTGTAACTTACACTGAATCATCGATCCCAGGTCCATAAAGTACGTTCCCGGCAGCAATCTCGTCGTCTTGGAAAATGAAAAGAAAAAAATCGTTGCCAAAAAGTGTTGCCAAAAAGAAAGTTTCTAAAAAATCACCCTGTAGTATCAGATCAGCTTAGGTTGTATTATTATATCAGCTGATATAATCATGATCCTTAGATCCTCTGAATCGATAGTTCCTAACTATTTGAATCAACTCGAATTGCACCCACGAATAATGTCGAACACGTTAAAGTTAAAAGGAAGTATCGAAACCAAAGTCAACAAAAAAGGAATTGGCAATAAAAAACAGCAATAAGAAAGAGAGACCAAATTTGAAGGAACAGCCAGTTCAATTTCGAGTTTCGATAGCACGGTAAGTGCAGAGGGACCAGGTTAATTTAAGGTTCATTAAAAGATTCGTATATTTTCAGTGTATTTTCTGAGTGATATTTTTTTTTAATTCCATATTTTCTTTCTTTTATAATATAAAAGCCATACACCTAACAGATATACTGAATAATATGTACCTACTACTAACGCCACACAACCATAAACTATCTTAAAGCAATCAAATCACAAGACTTTCTAAAAAAACTGCCTAAAATATGTTATAACTTCTTTAAAGTACCCACTCAAATAAATTCACACACACACATTCATATGAATACGTTCAATGTGGTAAGGTGTTTGGTTAACACAAAGTACAACCACAACCACACAACGTCAGTACACGCACAATAGATTATTGCGTGTGAAAATTGGAATACCTAAAGTACGACCACCTGAGTCAATTCTATTCAACACACACAAACGTGCATACCTACATTAATACCCAACCATCATGTGAAACAAATATAAATTCACATTCTTTACACGCTCAATTGCATGCCAAGTCTTTACATCGAAAATTGAAAACAACAAAACTAAAATGAAATAGAAAAGATTTTTGTTTTTCTGATGTCATCAAAGAATAGTAATTCTAATTATTTCTACTTTATACATATTAAATTCACACACTCCCATCAGTTATAGACGTTAGTAAATTCGTATCGTATCTTTTTAACAGTCATACATCTGTCAATTATTTTCATGCAAATACTTCTTGCCATACTATATCTGCATATAATTATATGAAGCTAAAGAAGCATCATCCCTGTCGACATAATCTAATTTTGATTCTTTTTGTATGCTCCTACAGAATTTGGAAGCTAGATTACATAAAAGTAACCTTAACCTGATCGCATACAATGTAATCGTAAATTAGACTATGGCTTTTATTTACGAGTTAATCTCCAATGAATTATGGAGATTTGAATGGTCGCACCAAAAGTTTACTTAGCTCAACAGAGCTCAGCTCGCCGATTCTCTGCAGTCTAAGCCATTTTTAGCTCTATATAAAAGACTTTGGTAAAATATGTTGTGGGGGAGTTGATGCTCTTACGTGTATTTAATGAAATAGTAAGATCCCTTGAAGGTATGCGGGGTAAAGTTATAAGGAAGCACCGTAAGCAAACAGCAATACACAAAGCCGTACTTAGAAATCCTCCGGAGTGAGTTCAAAGGCAGGTTGTTCTGTGTATGGTAGGATCACTTAGAAGCACCAACCTCAACACTTTGCTACGTTTGAGTCCTCTCGATATTTAAAGAAACAGCTTGCTACACAATCAGTTATTAGACGTAAGGGAATATCGTAGTCGACCCACAATGATATGGGGCATTTCAACATTCTGAACAATTTCAGTGGATTCTTGAGAAATCAACCCACTTTCATATCGATGTCTCTAAGCTGGACACTAGAGTGGATGGAGGAGTCTACTATAAAGATCTTGGGATACGTATAGTATTTAGGAAAACAAACCACTGCAGGGTCTTTCATACAGAGATTGTACCAGCATATGTGGACATAGGTTCAATGAAATATTTTACTAGAATAAACGATTCCAAAGAAGAGTTTAAGCCGAAAACATGGAAATAATAGTCGAAAGTGTCCTCTTCCCGCCATTGTACTCTACCTAACAAATTTAAATAAATATGTGTCACTTATAAGCCCCGAAGTGCCCTTTGTTCAAGCTTCTCGTCCAGTACTGTTGTGCGTGTTAAATGTTTGGACCGTATTAGAAGGGACCTACTTATATTTTAGCCGGTTCCGAACAGCAGAACCCTTGCGGCATCACATTTTTTGAGCTTTGTCACGGAGTTCTTTTAAAAGCCAATTCACGGCAAGTTGTTACTGTCAGAAAAGTGGGCAATTGCCTGCCGATAGGTGAGTACCGTTCGAAAGAAAAATCTGTTCGTTATTAAAGTTATTCTGCAGTCGGTGATTGAACCTACAGATCTTGAATCTCAGCAGGAAATACATCAAACTATACACTGAACTACTAACAGGTCATTGTAAACTTAATTATCACATGATGAAAATTGGTGTGGTAAACAGCGATCTCTGTCGACTCTGTCTTGAAGAGCAGGACACAGCAGAACACGTTCTTTGCAATTGCCCAGCTGTGGCTAGACGCAGACTAAACTACCTAGGCAACGGATTCATAGTTCCCAGGGATCTAGTTAAAATCAATCCCACAGCAGTGACAAGATTTATAAATAGTCTTGAGATCTGCTGGTTAGGGAATAAGGCTGCACAAAAGATCTGCATGTCGCGGTGTTTCATAGCCTTAATAACAATAATAATAAGGGATCAGACGGCCAACGCACTAACCACTAAGCTACGGCACCCTACACACCTACATATTAAAATTATGAAATTATGAAGACGGTAATGCATATAGACCACATCCTTCCCCAGTTTTCTATGGATGTTAGGTCTAGTCAGTATTGGAAGAATATTAACCTGTTCTGAAAAGCAGAACTCTTGTGATATCATTGAACTTTGTCACAAAGGTCGTTCAAAAGCTCTTTCTTGGCAAATTGTTAATGTCAAAAGAATTATAAAATGCCTAAAATTATTTGAAAGAAAGAATTTTTATCATATTGATATATGTATGATATAAAGAGTCTGAAAAAAATTTTGTTAATTGGATTACATATGGAAGCAAAAAAAGAATTGTACTTGCCCTATAACAAGGAAAATCTGTCAGCTAGTAACACTGTGTTGATAATGATACTACGTCTCCCGCAATCAAAGCACTCTCCACCCCACTCTCCAACAACTAACACACCTCACATCATCATTATCATAGATGTTGTTCTCCTATTAAGTACTTGCAGAATGTTATATTTGAGTACAAATAAATAAAAGAAAATTCCTCATATTTTTTTCTTCTCATGTATTTTCTTGTTTTTATTGCACAACTAGAAACTCACTTGATTTCACATTATACATTCTACATATAGTATCTTCTCTGCCTCTCCCACTAGTTTTTTGTCAACTTCATTGTATGTGTGTGTGTGTGTGAAGCTTGTTTACTTACCTTTTGAAAATTATGTTCTCGTAACGCATTGGCCGCCTCTTGTGTACGTTTTATTTCCGTAATGACATGTCGTGCTCGCTGTAACAGTACCGGTTCGGCAGTACCATTCTCAACCAACTGCTGCAGTGCTGTAATTAAATTAAAGTGCAAAAGAGGTATGATAATGAGTGCAGGTACTGTATTTGTTTGCTTATTTGTTCAAAACATGTATGAATAAGCAAAAATTTTAATGAGTACGAACACCTCAAATTCTCTTCGTTGCCACATGTCACATGTGAATATATGTATAGCTAGTATGTGTGTGCATGTATATGTGTGCTTCTTTTGATATGTTGCAATTCGAGATGGTGAAGAAAAAAATTCAATTTGAAAGAAAAAACAACAAACAACAAATCTATTTACTTGTAGTCAAATGAATGGAAATTCTATGGTTAGAGTACTGTGTAGAATGACGACAGCAATGTTGTTAATACGATATGTGGCATGGCACCTTTACGCTAATGTGCAATAATTGCTACTTTCAACAAGCCAGTACACAAATATGGTCTGAAGAGCTATTTTGGTATTACTATTATGATTATGGATTTTGAGGTGGTTGTTGTTGTTTTTTTATTTTGCTTTCATTTCTACTATCACTGCAAAATACAGCCACTTCTCATATATACCGTATATATACATATATGAATACAGCTATTCACACCTAATGATTTCCGTGCAATTCAAAAATTCTTTAGCATTGCTTTAATCTGATATTGTATTTTACCTTTCTGCGTTACGAGTTTACGTTAATTATAACGTAATGTAACTAGCTGAATGTATTGTGATATTTATGATTGTTGAGAAGCATTTTTATTTCATATTTTATGCTAATGATTTCGTCATATACGTAGATACGTATGTAAATAGTTAAATATATGCGATTAGGGAATGCTGCACTTGTGCCACCTTGCATACATACGAGAGCAGTTACACAAGTGATCAACTTTTTGAATAACAAATATTAATATTTTTTGCAATAAAGCATTTTATTTCTCCACATAGTCTCCTTTTAACTCGATACATTTAGTCTGACATTTTTCCAATTTTTGTGTTCCTTTCAAATAAAAGGTTTTCTCAAGGCCCTCAAAATAGGCGTTTGTTGCATCGATGTACTGTGTGCGATTAGCAGGCGATCTAAAAAAAATTCTGGGTAGCAGTTCGTAACCTAGTTCATGCAATTTTCATATTGCTACTGCTTCCTTGTGCGCTGGTGCGTTGTCATGATGGAAGAGCCATCTCATCTTTCTTTACCAAATGCGATCGGTTTTATTTGAAATCAATCTCAAATCTGTGCAAGAGCTGTAAGTAATATTCGCCGATGATCGTTTTACCATTTTCAAGATAATCGATGTGAATTGCATTGAATATATCCCAAAATCCAAAATCCAAAAAATTGTTGCCATAACATCTTTGGCCGACAGACCCACCTTGGTGCACGTTCTGCCGAAAAAGTCCACTGTCTTGACTGTTTCTTGGTCTCTAGTGCATTCGGATATATCCATGTTTCGTCCACGGTACAAAAATTCGTTCCGATTGCAGTTGAACATCGTCAAGCACTCCTTTGAAGTAAGTGATCACACTATTGTGTTTGTTATCAATTGTGATCGAATGCGGCAAATACCTTGTGTATAGCTTTTTCATGCCAAAATATTAACATATATAAAATGTGATATAACCACTAAGTCGAGGTATGTCTACAGCCCCAGCCACCTCATGCACTTTCATTTTCTGATCGTCCAATATCATTCCATGGATTTTATCGACGGTTTCTAGCATCACGAATTCTTTTGGGGGACCTCAATATTCGCGTGTTACTTGTGCTTAAACGATCACAAAAGAATTCAACAAAGCACTTCTTAACCATTAAAATTTATGACACAAAGTCCACATGTCAGGTCAGTCCATAAGTTCGTGCGGTTTTTTTTCCAATAGTTTCACAGTGGGCGCTTTTTGCATACAAAACATGATTCGTGGGAGATAAAGGAACTACATTTATTTTCTCTGATGTATTTTGCATTCAACAAGTGATTTTAATCGCGGATAGAAGAATCTTCGAATGAGTATAAAAGGAATATTTGGTATTTTTTTTATAAAAGTGGAAAAAATGCAACAACTGTTGCTGCAGAAATAAACGCAACTCATGGGGAGAATACCGTGAGTGTAAGGACTGCGCAAAAGTGGTTTTCTAAATTCCGCAGTGGTGATTGTGACGTTGAGGATGCCCCAAGCTCTGGTCGTCCTGAGGTCTTTAACTCAGACGCCTTGCTGTAACTCATGGAAGCTGGGCCAAGTTTGACAATCAATATGATGGCTGGAAGGTTAAATTCATCACATGAAACAGTTTACAGGCATCTGGTTCAATTGAGCAATGTTCCAAAACTGGGAAAATGAGTTCCGCATAAACTTTCCGTCGCAAACCTTCAGCAGAGAGTGAATGTGTGTTCTCATTGTTACTGGGGACGAAAAATGGTTCCTTTACAATAATCCTGTTCGCAAACGCCAACCAACATCAGAACCAACCCCCAGAGATGGCCACCTGTTGGTGGGATATGGCCGATATCATTTATTTTGGTCTGCTGGAACCAAACCTGGCGATCACAGCTGATTATTATTTGCATCATGCATCCAAACTGAATGAAGTACTTGAAAAAAATCGACCGTCAAAGTTTAGTTTCAGCACGACAACGCAAGACCGCATACCACAAGACAGACCTTAGGCAAGTTGAACGAGCTCGGATAGGAGCTAATGCCGCATCCATCATACTCTCCGGATATTGCACATTGTGATTATCACCTTTTCAGCGGACTTCAGTCCCATTTATGTAATAAGAACTACACCTCAAAAGAAGCTATAAAAAGGGATATCGACGTGTATTTTGGCTCCAAGGACAAAAAATTTTTTGAGCAGGGAATTTAGAATTTGCCTAAACGTTGGGAAGACATTGTAAATAATGCAAGAACATATATTATTAATTAAATACTGATAAATAAATAAAGTATTTATCAGTATTCAAATACTGCAAACTTCTATTTTTAAACCACCTAAGAAGAACGCACGAACTTATGGACTGACCGGATAGTATTTTTCAAGCCTTTCCTTAGTTTCGTTGATGGTTTCCTACGCAAAAAATAGTGCTTTAATGAGCACATGAAATCCACTTTTTTTCCATTAACATGGAAAATGTTAGTCATAAATTAAGAATTTAAAAAAAATAATTTCAATTAGGATGCTGTAACTCAGTGGTTAGTGCGTCGGCCTTCTGATTCGACTGAAGCAATTTCAAAATCGCAAAGATTTTTTTTTTTCGAACCATAGCCACCTATGGACAAGCAATTGGGAATTCTTCCGGCAGGAGCAATTTGCCATGAGAAAATGCTACTTAAAGAACTCTCTGACAAAGCTCAGAAAAAGTGATGCGGCAAGGGTTCTGTCGGTCACCATCAACTCATATAAATAGATTCCTTCTAATACTATCCAAATTTAACAGATTAGTGGATTAGAATGTTGAGAGTATCATAATGGGCCTTACTGTCCCAAGTGTGCCCTCTCAGACAGAGAGAAAGAGCAACCACAGTGACCTAACCTAACATTCACTTATATGAAAAAATTTTTAAAGAATGATCAATTGTGCTTGGCCCACCGAGAGATATATGCTATGTAATACAAATAAATTTTGTACAATATATGAAATATAATATATTCAATTATTTTTATACAATAATTCAATCTAATTCCATCTTGATAATTCCCATGGCAAATGTAATAGAATAAAGAGACAAAAGTCTAACATATACAATACTCGTACATATAAGCTTAAAGATAAAATCTCAATTTTTAGAGTCAAGGATAAGAAGTTATCAAAAGCACAACCACAAATACAATGACAATGAAGATGGATACTGATGATGGTGATGATGATGATCAGGATGATGATGATGATAGAATGTCATCAGCAAAAACGCAAGAAGATCTCTTCGTAACTTTGACCTAAGCAAGCATGTAAAAAATGTGCAAAAAAAGAAAAAAATTACATATAATGGAAAAGGACATTTTTTACGTTTTCTTTTCGAATTTTGTGTTTATATATATTTCTTTTTTTTTTTTCTTTCATATTTGGTAAAATTCAATTTTAACTCAATATTCTTGTCACATCATTTTTTTTCTTTTTTTTGTAGTTTTGAGTTTCATATAGCAACGGCAATAATATGTATTTTGCTGCTGCTGCTGCTGCTGATGACGACGATGATGATGATGATGATGACAATAATAGCAACGATAAACATAGCAACAATACTCATATATAGTACGTAACCACAATAGTAACAACCATTCAGATTTGCACAATCCTTGAATGCACCCACAACCCATCGGCTCACCCAAGCAAAGAGGATATTCGTATATCGATATTGAAAAACGCCCAACAAAATCATTGTTATAGCAATGAAATGGATAAAAGTGCATTTTAGCAAAAATAACAAATCAAAACTGCCATCGTTTATGCTTGATTTTATGGTTTTATCTAAAGGCTGATGTCGCCGCCATGGTACACCACTTGCCGCTGTGCCTAAAAGTATACTGCAACAAGAGGGAATTTTAAATCAACCAATAATCAGCGAAATAAAAATATAAAATTAAATAGTAAAAGGCAAAAAAAATGATATGTGCAATACAAATGCATACCTATCGAATAACAACCGTCCAACCCACACAAATGATAGTAAATATACTCGGAATATGTAACAACAACTACAACAAGAAAACTGAAAAAAAAAGCGCAATTGCTTACATTCTTCAAAATGAAGAAATAAAATGGGCAACTTTATTATTAACCATCATCAAACACAATCACCAACAGAAATGTGAGGGTGTTCATATATTTGTCGTTCGTCCTTAAATAATAAAAAAAAAAACAAATATATTTTTATAATTTTTATTTTTTTGGCACAATGCCAAAAACCACAGTAGACATTTAGCAATTGGCATGATAGCAATATGAGTGGATTCCCAGTATCTACTAAGTTAGTGTAAGTCGATAGTGTAATGCAGTCGCAAAGCAGTACTGTGCATGCATTTGCGAACATTTGTGTAACAATGCTTCAACAACAGCAACGAGTAGTATTTACTTTCAATACTTGCATCAACTTAACAAACACACTTATCAATTTTACGACAAGTATACTTATTTATTTTCATGCCTAATGTGTTTGCAAACACATACCATATATTACAGTGGCGGATCTCCAGGGATGGAGGCGCCTGGATCAAGATGACTAAGAGTAATTTATGGATTTCTAATACTAATATTCTAATACATGTCAGAATAGTCATAATATGATGCCAAATACGTTCATGTTATTTACAGCAAGTGAAATGATGTCAATTTTTAATTTTTGTCCGGAAAGTTTGGAAATGTAGTAAGGCAACGTAGCCTCGATTACTTCAGAAACTCAAAATTCATTTATACCTATATTTTCATCGACATTTTCGTTTGAAATATTTCATGGATTTATATTTTGCAACATTATTTGTCGGTAACTGCAGGTGCTGATGGCCTGCCTGCCGAGTTGCTTAAGACCGGAGGCGATGATCTGCTTACTACCATGTGCCAGCTCATAAGCAGAATATCGATCGGATGAAAGCATGTCCGATGATTAGAGGCTCATCAGAGGCTATTCTCTCTTCCGTATATGAGAAAGGAAACCCCACAATTTGCGCATACTAACGCGGCTGATTGGATGGAATGGCATGATATGGTTTTAGACCTGGTAAATCCACCATAGACCAGATTTCACGCTGCGCTAAATCCTGAAGAAGACCCAAGAAAAACAGATCAACTCATACCATCCCTTTGTTGATTATAAAACCGCTTTCGACAGTCCGGCAAGCGATTACCTCTACACAACAATGTCTGAATTCAGTTTTTGCATAATGACACGGCATAGCTCCCGTAGTGCAGTGAAAATTAGGAAGGACCTCTCCCCTCCACTTAACACAGAACGGGGTTTCAGACAAGGTGATTTGTTATCATGCGACTTTTTCAATCTTATTACGGATAAAATATTACGAGCTGCTGATCTACAAGATAATGGCACCATCTTCAACAAAAATATCCTGATGTTGACATACGTCAATATCATGGGAAAGACAGTCGCGTCGAATGGGTCTTACGGGGAACGAGGACTAGACGAAGTACCTAGAGTCAACAAACAACGATTCCCGGCATCTTGGACAACACACTTTTGAAGTAGTGAAGGGCTTTGTCTGTCTCGGAGCAGTAATGACCAGTACTGACGTCAGCCTGGGGATATTTCAAAGAATCACTCTTGCTAACAGGTGCTACTTTAGGTTAAGTATGTGACTGCGAAGCCGCGCCCTTTCTCGAGAAACGAAAATCATACTCTACAAGCCTCTCATCATGCCTGCCCTTACATATAACCCCGAAGATTGTAGAATTTCCACCTCCTATGCAAGATCTTTGGACCTATTGGCGTTGGTGGCGAGTATCAAATAAGGTACAACCATGTGCTGTATGAGCTGTATGGCGACACCGACATAGCAAAGCGCATTTAAATTCAGCGGCTGCGCTGGCTAGATCTTATCGAGCGAATGCAAGAACACGTTTCGGTTAAGAAGGTGTTATATTCGGAACCTGCTGTTGGACGACCCAGAAGAGGCAGACCCAGACCAAGTACTGGAGAACTTGTCAGCGCTTGGAATTTCTAACTGGCGCCAACTAGCGAAGGAAAGAACTGGCTGGCGAAGCATACTAGATTCGGCCTAAATCGATTTCGATTGTAATGCCCACATAAATAAGTAAGTAAATACAATGCATTCCAAATATATATGTTCAAACAGATGAGATCTATATAAATCTTTAAATTTATTTTATGCTAAAATTTTGTTTTGTAATTTTCACATGCTCGTAAATATGTTAATATATGCATATCTCAAATTTTACAGAGATATGCAATTCGATATTGCAAATAATTTGTTCATTGATTGGGCGATGTTTTGCCAATTTTTTCTACATGCTATTCTGTCTTTTCAACAAAAAGAAAAATTCATTTATGTGTACCCATAAAAAATGGCAAAAATCACAAAGTTGGATTATTTTGATGATTGTATTACAAATTCAGAAACAAAACAAAAATGAACGGAAACGCACACACTCACACACACAGAAAAGCGTATGCATACATTCACATGAAAACCTGTAAACTGATTGTAAATGTACAATAGTCCAAAGAAAAAAACGACATGTAAGCACGTTCATAACTGTGGGCGAGTAATAAATTTGGGATGTCGATTAAGGAATAAAGTTAAGATAAATGTGGCAACATTGATAGTAACATCTTATAATAATTTAATATGGAGATTAGAATTAAAAGAATGTAGCTATAAAAAAGCAACGTTTAAATGTAACGCATTTTCCTGCTAGATGTTGCAGCGACCTTAAGCCTAGCGACCTTACGCCTGACTTTGAATTTAATTTAGATATAGTTAAAATTATGTCAACAACCACAACGAAATAACAATTGAAAATATCGATATCCCACAAATCTTGTTTATTTTTTTATAGACGAGCTCAAAGACCATATTTCAAAGTGCCATGGTAGACATATTGTATGTGTACACCTATATAAATATCCAGTTGTGTTGACATTTTTAGCGATATGATTCAAATGTTGCTTTTGCATATCCGTTGCACAACTATCAATCTATGCATGTATGTATGTATGTGCTCGAATATTCGATGCACTATCAATCAAACGTGTGCATAAATGTTGCTACCAACACCAATGAAAAGGAGTATACACTCCTATTCAATAAAATATAGATAGGACGTACCAACATACATATAACAACAGGGTTGTTATGCCTAAGCAATAATCCAGGAGACCGATTAAATAACAAAGCTCTCTTAAATTGTTTGAAAACTATAAAAGAAGGCTGAAATAAAAATTTAAAAGAAAATATAAGCAGTGTTCGAACAATTTCACAACAATTCATTAACGACTAACATGGAAACTGACGGAACTCAACTATTCTCTGCCCTCCGTATGTATGCATCTGACTTTCAGGCAGAGGTGTATGCAAAACAGAAGGCAATGGATAATATCGTGGAGAAGAGCCTGAAAGGCAAGTCTATCTGTGTCTGCAGTGGCAGTCAGACTGCGCTGCAGGCCTTGGACAACCGTATCACCACTTCCAAGATAGTGGAGTTCTCCAATTCAAGGCTAAATTATGTCGGAAGACATAATAATTTAGCACTGATGTGGGTCTCTGACGACGTGGGAATCGTAGGCAATGAGACCTCCGGTGCATTAGCAATAGAAGGTTCTCCTGCTGATTTAATCGGCCCTAAGCCTGCTTTGTCACAACCCGCTGGAGCCATCAAGACCACGGTCAACACCAGAGCTAATCTAGTCCATACAGCGATCCGTCAGGCCGAGATAGGTTTCAGATGGACGAGATCCATGTTACCTAACATATTGGGTAAATAGTCATATTTTCTCCTATCTCTAGGTAGAGGTGATTGCAGAATGCTAGCAGGCTTGGTAACAGGCCACTTTCTCTGGGCAAAGCACATGGAAAAGGTAGGACTAGGAGACAGTACACTTTGACCACCCAGTGAAGAAGAAGATGAGATGGCGGATCAGTTTTTCGGTCGAATAAGGTTTGCGGTCTTTGGCACTGACGTGCTGAGAGCCGAAACTCTTGTATCTTTAGCACCATAGGACCTACTCCGATTTCTTCGGAGAATGGGCAAATTTAAAGCACCATAAAATGGAATATATTCCCATAAGAAAAGAAATATATCCCAAAAAAAAAACAATATGTATCATAACCCTATAAAACAGTCACACACAAGTGAGAGAAAATTCAAAAATAAAATAAAATAAAAACAAATCTACAAACAACACATATTCGCAAAGAAAAAATAGAAAAAATCAAAATATTCAGGAAAATTCATTTTTACTCTCTGCAAGCGGTGCTCAATGGTTTAAACTATTTCCTGGTATCATTCACAAAATATCCATAAATTGCGTTGCATTGGAACAGCAACAAAAACAAAAAAAAATGGGAGAATAAGTGGAAAACCTGAGAAGGATGTCATGTTGGAAATTTGTCGAATGAACAATTTGAATTATGTTCATTTCTACGTATCCATCGTGACTAGTAGAGTTTTTATATTTGCTCTTCGTATAGATATTTATGGATTTCCTTCCTTGTTTCATTCATTTCTCCATTACTTCTACGTTCGTATGAAATGCTAGTTAAGAAAGTATCCGGACATTCTGATCTTTCAATGAGCCATCGAAGAATGACAGTACCATTATTGAAAATCAAGGGAAATATAAAAAAGCTTTGTCAAAAAAGTGCATTGAACTTTTTTCATACAATTTCAAAGGTGTCGTTCTGTAACAAGCAGAAAGTAACATTCAATCAGATATTTGTTTACAAAAAATAGTATTCATTAGAGGAAAACGTTAAAAACGTAAAAAACGTTTTCCTTCACCGTTCTCCTTAAATCTGAGACCATTCTTGACTGCCGCAGATCTCTCGATGAGATTGCAGAGCAGCATAACATTCTCCTGTGCTGGGTGACTGGGCACAGAGGTATACGAGGAAACTGAAAAGCAGATGAGCTAGCAAGGAAGAGCACAAAGGAGGCCTTATCTGAAGGAAACACAGGTTTAAGGAATCTTATTGCCTATTGCATAAATTGGAGGTGATAACTCTCAACGCCTTTCTGAAAAGATGGGCAGACACACCCATCTGTATCAATCAATCAAAAGAGAGCGTGACGTTGGCACAAGGACATAATCCTTGTTCATCAAGTGGACCACAGGAAACCAGACCAAGGTCTGTTAGAGGATATGAGCCCGTATAGCTGATACCTCTGGGGGCTAACCACAAGTGTTACGGGCACTGCGACCATACGAGATCTTTAGTACCCAAACACCCATCTGTAGGACGGCGAAATTGCTGTGGACAAAAATCAGTAGTTAACGCACACGTAAGCTTACTGGCCTTAATAGACTAGACATTTCGACCTATGAGCTCGCACACTCGTCCTCATCTCTGCAGCAAAAGCAGGAGCTTGAGACCGTCTCACATCTGATGTGTACCTGCCCTGCTTTGTGCAAGATGCCCAAACAATTTCTGGTCCATTATCAAATGAATGGCCTAACAGTAATATCCCCGGTTGAAATTAACAACCTCCTAAAGTTCGTTAAAGGTTCGTTCAAGTTGGTTCAACGAGTGAATGGGTAAAAGGAATATCCGCGTGGTATCACAATGGGCCTCCATATGGCCTACGTGCGCCTTTTCACGAATTTAAGTATATTTAATTTTTGTCATCATATGAAAAAAAAATTACCCCAAAGTCATCAGGTTAATCATTAGATGGGCCTACGATGCCTGTCTAAGGATCCAACACTATTACAATACTCATCAAAGCATTCGCATAAAAACAACCGACGTGTCGGAGAAATTTAGAATGAAGATAATTCTTGGATTCTTCATAATGATACTCTTGGTAATGAAGTGCCAAAACAGTCTTTGGCAAAAAAAAAAAGCTATTGAATTAAGCTAATTTGGGCTAAGTATGCAATTGAGAAGTCGAGCCCTCTCTCGAAGAACGAAAACTATACTCTACAAGTCTCTCATCATGCTTGTCCTAACATATGGCGCTGAAGCCTCAACAATTTCCACCTCGGATGAGCGAATGCTCGGAGTTTTCGAGAGAAAAGTCCTACGCAAGATCTTTGGACCTATTTGCGTTGGTGGCGAGTACTGAATAAGGTACAACCATGAGCTGTACGAGCTGTATGCCGATATTGACATAGTAAAGCGCATCAAAATCCAGCGACTGCGCTGGCTAGGTCATGTCGAGCGAATGGGAGAACACGCTCCAGCTAAGAAGGTGTTATATTCGGAACCCGCTGGAGGACGACGCAGAAGAAGAAGACCTAACCTCCGGTGGAAAGACCAAGTACTGGAGAACCTGACGGCGCTTGGAATTTCTAACTCGCGCCAGCTAACGAAGAACAGAGATGGCTGGCGAAGCATGTTATATTCGGCCTAAATCGATATTCGGTTGTTATGGCCACATAAGTAAGTAAGTAGTATTGAATTAAGCAGTAGGTGATCTAGTCAAGAACCATACGAACAGAAGGACTGCGTATTAATCATTGATACAATGGAAAATATTGATAGAAATAAACATTATAGATCTTTTTCGTGTCCGGATACTTTTTTAACAGCATATACTTGCATAGATGAATATACGTGCAAGCCAACTGTGATTTCGACAATGACGATCAAACATTCTTTTGTAGAAATTCTTTTATACTATGGTACTTAATTTGTGAATGCAACATCGCCAAGGTTTATTTTTATTATTTTTGTTTTTTTTTTTGTTTTTTTTTTCTGTCCAATTTACTACTAAATGTAGAGACTCTTAACTAATCGAACCAGCTGAATAACATAATTCGACCGTAGTCAGTGCCATGACCATCACCTTTGTTTCAAATTGTATAAGCTTTTACTATTAAACTCATAAATATGTAATTCCAGCATTCATGAAAGCAGACAAGAATAAGTTCACAATAGAACTCCATAAAATGTCTGATTTTTTCATGTTCATATTTTGAATGTATTATATTGGTATTTCATATTGAATAGAAATTCAACTATTTAAGGATTAAGTTCGGATTCTATTCTATCGAATCGAATGATTTTTTTTTTTATTTATAAGAGAGGAAAACCATGGAAAGAGCGAGTCCACGATTTTAATTCAATAATAACAGAGAAAGCACGTCTGAAGTAGCACGTTTTATTTCGTAGTAGTCGAGTAGATCCCGTTTCTCTCTCTCACATGTCAAGTTGTTTATGAAACTGTTTGTAATCCCGCAGAAGGGCTCTGGTCCAATGAAAGCAGTGCTTGCGCCCTCCTTTGCAAAGGAGTCGGCCATTTCGTTTCCATCGTGAACCTCATATCCCGGCACCCACATGAGGGTGATAGGATTCTTTGCTGCCAGGGAGGTCATTGAGAAGTTTAAAACATTCCCAAAACAGCCTCGATTGAAACGAATATTTTGCCAGCGACTTTAGGGCCGCTTTGCTGTCCGAGAGGATGCATAGTTTGGTACCACGGGTGCCACTACATATGCAGTCTCTCACACATACCTCTAAGGCATGGACCTCCGCCTGAAAGATAGAACCACTTCAAAGTGCTTGGAGAAGGCTAGCTTTCTATCCATCTTGTCAAAGACCTCAAGACATGGAGAGCCCCAAACGGTGTCCAGGATATTTGTTTGTCGTCTGAGATTGCCTTCTTTAAGATTAGATAGTTTGGGCAGCCTGAGTGCTGCACTGGTTGCCGTCCTTTTGACCAGGAGGTTTGGAGGTGTAAGTCCAGTCAGAAAGCTATTCGATGAACCTTACGAAAGATCATTCTGGCCTTTGTTTGATCTGCCTTCGGCCACCACGCCAAGGAGGCATAGGTGATCACTGGCACTATTACAGTCCTATACGACCATTCCACTATTTTTGGTCACAGACACCATCTTTTACCGTGCAGTCTTATTTATTTGTTCTTCTACCTTTCCGAAATTTTTTTTTGCCTCCAAGTAATAATGTCTTGCTATTTGCCACTTGCCAACTTCGTATTTGACAAACAAAATTTTGGAAATTTTTGCTGACGCTTACGTAAATGTATTTTAAAAAGTAGAAATATATTTTTAAATCTGATTTTTTCGAGTACTACCTGCATATATGTATGTAGGTAGGTAAATAAAAGTAACACGAACGCCTGACACAGCACTTCAATCAACTCCAAATAGTGGATGAATTGTAAAAGGCAAAAGGATTAAAAGTATTAAAGTAATAGCGGGGAAAGACAGTTGAATTTCATGGAAAAAAATCAAAAATAAAAAGCCAAACAAACCACAGTTATCATCGTCATCATCACCATTTAATTTCAACAGCAGAAAATGGAATTCATTCTTTTGCAACACACTCAATGTTAAATCACATAGAGAGTAACCCCACCCCACCCCCAAATGATGACGATAGCGATGACGATGATGTCAACTATAAACAAGGAAATCAAGTCAGAAACGTCATCACTATTACACTATCATCACCATCGCCCACTAAACAAACGTGATGAAATCACGTTCAAATGTTGAGCATAGTAAAAATCAGAGAGAAAACAGTATGAATGAAAGAGCCAGAAATCGTGAAGAAATGAGTAAAAGGGGTGAATAAACAAAAGCCGTACTATTCGGTGCAATCATTGGTATACAAGTGGCGAGCCAACTCTAACTCACATTCAAAGAAACATGCAATCAACCAGTGTGAGATAGCAATTTTTGCGCTTGACTGAAGTATTTGATAAAACGTAGTAGATACTAGTTTTCGTAAAGTGTTCATGATTGTTCTTGGTACACAGTTGGTGATGCTGTTGATTGATTCTAAACCTAAGATGAGAGAGGAATACAAATATTTCATATGAAAAACATTGTTAAATGTCAGTATGATTGGGAAAAATCATTGAAAGTGGTTATATTATAGTGACGCTACTCGCCAACCAACACATTCATTGATGCTACCAATTTTTTATTATTAGATTTGGATATAAATATGTTTATATTAAAAAATATTTTACTCGTTCTATTACGAAGAAAACAAGATATCGATGAAGAAAATCTAAGAATAATTAAAAAGCGTTGTTAGATTTCTAAAAATTAGAGAAAACCCTTTAGACAACCCCACAGCTTCTCAGAAATGGCCCTTAGAGGAGTAAATGATTACCGGAGAATACTTATCCTCTATATGTGCCTCGTATTTCGATGTATTTATAAAATACGCTCAGGGTGCCGTAGCTAAGTGGTTAGTGCGTTGGCCTTCTTTAGGTCGTAGGTTCAAACTCCGATTGAAGCGTAAAATTAGGTTAGGTTAGGTTATACAGCCGCCTCCGAAAGTAGGCCCACTTAGGCAAAAAATTGGCCCATTGTCTTACCGTGCATCAATGATGCTCTCTCCCCTGCTCCCTCTGTTAAACGAAACCATTGGGATTTCCTCATGAATAAAGCAATGTCCCTGACATCCATGGGTCTAGCACCTGGCAGTGGTATCTGTAACAAGGCACTCTCCAATAGGGTGTACCTTCTGCGTGCCAAGGCGGGGCATCTACAGAAGAAGAGGTAAACAGTTTCCTCCTTTTCCTCGTCCTGGCATCTACGGCAAAAATCGTTGGCTGGTAAACCAAGACTGGTAGCATGCCTACCCACAAGTCTGTTGCCCGTGAGTACAGCAAGTGCATTACTGATAGTTTTCCTACTCATTGAAAACAGTGGACGAGTTCTTCTATTGTCAAGAGTTGGCCAGACTTTCCTAGTAGTAACACAATAGATCTCATCGCACCATCTTCTGTTGGCTACAGTAAGAAAATCGTGTGTGACAAGAAGCTTGCATGTTGCAAGCGCAATCCTGCACGATGAGATGGATAGACCTCTGGCAACCTAGTGCCCGATCTCGCCAATTCATCTGCCTCACAGTTCGCTGGAATATCCCTATGCCCCGGTACCCATACAATGTGTACATTCTAGTGCTCCGCTGGCTCCTTAAGAGCCTGAGCGGCATTTAAGAGCGCAAGTGTAGATTTGGCGAACGTTCCTACAAGAGATTTAATGGCAGCTTGACTATAGGTGTAAATATAAACAACTTTGAAAGATATTGTATTACAGCGAAGCCACATTGCCGCCTCCTCTATAGCCATAATCTCGGCTTGAAAAACACTGCAAAAGTACGGTAATGGAGCATGGAAGCGAAACAAAACGGTGCGTAAGCGCTACTTAGGCACATGGATGAGTCACCACTTCAACCAACCAACGGTAATTGAAACTTAAGCATAAGCTTAAGCATAAATTTAATATTTAAAATATATTTTTTTTCATACGATGCCCACCAGTCGGCAAACAATTGGAAATTCTTCCAACAGTAATAATTTGCCATGGAAAAGCTTCTAAAACAACTCTGTGACAAAGCTCAGAAGATTATGCCGTTCGTAACCGGCTAAAAAAAGTAGCTCCCTTTTAAACCTGTCCAAAATTTAACACCCACAAGAGTACTGGAAGAACAGCTCGGCCAAAGAACCCTTCGGGGCTTATAAGTGCCACATATTTATTAATATTTATTTATTTTGTTTTTTTCTTTTTGTAAAATTCGCTCTCCCCGCCTCCCAGGGTATGTCTAAAGAGGTAAATTTTAGGGTTGACCCCCACTAATTTTGCTTTGCAAAATTTTTCTCAAACCTACCAAATCACTATCTGCTTTTCTTAAGGGACGTAAGGGGAAAATTAACCCAAAAACACCTGAAAATCGGAAAATACCAATATTGCTGCCCAAAACGATGTAGGACTGACTATCACCAGTGTCTCATATTCAACGTTTTACTGAAACTTACTTATCCTCTTTTCCATCTCTTAGGTGCGCTACCTTATCAAAATAATACACCCTGGAAGCAGTGCTAGACAATTTTTGCCCCCTTTTCGTATAAACCATTTTAAAATATTTGTAAATTTGTGGGATTACCTAAATTTTGATACCATTTACAATCAGATTGGTAGCTTCTTACTCGATACATGGTATTAATCGTTAAATTCCCTTCGAAAGGGCCTAAAAAAATGATATCTCTTACAAAATTTTAATGCGTTTTTAAGCAGGGCTTTTACTTTTTTGAAGATTACCTCAAAAAATGTTTATAATAACTTGCCCTTTAAAATTTATTTGGTAATGAATATTTCATTTCATAAAACAAATTAACTAACAAATTAATTAGGCAAGCGCCTATCATCATACTTTGAGAATTTACACATGAAGTAATATTCATTGATGCCACCACCAACAGTGAGTTTGCTATTAATTTCATTTAACTTCCCATAACTAGAAGTTATGGGGCTCTCTTAAAAATGCAAACTAATGCAAGTAGATAAATCTACATTTGAGGCACATGATGTATAAATTTATAGATCCTTTTCTACAATTAAATTGAGAGTTTCCATCTAACAAATCTATGCCGTTCAACAGTGATTTTTATTCAAATTTATTTGATTCTCTACTTTATTGTTTGTCGTAATTCCCGCGCTAACACATTATATTTTCCACTTCAATTCTAATTTCTGACACTGCCTAGCCACGACATTGCTTAGCATTGACTTAACCATTGACTTCCCCATCAGCATCATCATCATCATCATCATCATCGTCGTCATCATCGGCACCAATAGAAATAAATCGCAGTATCATTGTTGCATACCTTAAGGCTTTTAACAATGACAATTTCGTTAAATGAACGTATTATGTATACTAGACTAGTAAGAGATATTCAAGTGGAAATATATGCTCGTATATAAGAGTGAGAATAAACATGAAGTGAAGGCAAATTTAGAGTAGCTTAACACAAAGGGACAACAAGATGACTCCGTCTGTGGCCGTATAAAATTGAGTATATCATTAAATATAATTTTTTTTCTCTCTCTCTTCTTGCTCCAACAACAAAAACGTCAAATGCGGAATAGCACATTGTAAAGCACTCAAGCATATAAAATGTGCTTGAAAAAATGTGAAATTGAAAAAAAAAAGAAAGAATGAAACGATGACGACGACGATGACGACCAAACAACCAATGTACATTCCCTACAATGTACTATATGTAAATATGTTACAATCAACTGAAATCATCAAGCAAGCTAGCTTCTGGAATGCGTGTATACAATAATTTCATTACAACACAGTAAATGCTTGTCAAAGTTATCGTAGAGGTAGTCATCGTTGTCATTAACATTGTCGAAAGCCTAACATGAAATTATTAAGTGAAACCGTATCAAGAGGCATACACACGACTACTATACGGAAAGTAATGAACAATCATCACTATTTATTGTCAACCCCCCCACAGCGCCCTCAAATTCATGTCATCTTACTATGTAGTTCATTGTAATTTCTAGAACCGTATGTACATAGATACACAATACCTAGTCAAGTCATAAATATTGATACACAACTAAACGCATTCATTACGAATGCAATATTGGGCGCATCCATTTCATCTTGCCTGCGGTTTGACAGTTGACATTTATGCTACATTGCCACGTAAAATATTTTTGGCATCAATCGTTTACAATCATGGACATGGAAAATCGTATTGTTGTAGTTGGCCTACTAAAATGAAACATGGGGAAAAGGCAATATTTTTCGGACGTTACAACCGCTTGGAATCACTCGTGTATCGTGCTGTGAAGTTGTTTGAGGACATTGGTGGAGTACGAGACCGTCAAAGATCTGGCCGTCCATGCATTGTGAGAACTCCGAAAGCGATCAAAGCCGTGAAGAAACGAATCGACAGAAAACCGCTGCGAAAACAGAAAATCTTGTCCATGAAGATTTGGGACTCAGCGCATACAAGCGACACACTGGACACCTGCTCACGGCCGCATTGGAGAGAAAACGCAAGCGAAAAACGAAAGCGTTACGCAGCTGGTACGCTCACAGACAAATTCTGTTTACTGTCGAGAATATCATCACCGTAGAAGAATCGTTTAATAAACATAACGATCGTGTGTATACTCGGTTATCCAGAGAAGCATCTCAACTCATTCCGAGGATCCAAAGAGGCCTCTGCTCCAGCTCACAAGGCAAAAACGACTCAACTGTGGCTAAAAACCAACATTCCGAACTTCATATCAACGGATGATTGGCCAGCTGGTAGTCCACACCTCACTTCGTTGGATTACAAGTTGTGGTCCGTATTAGAAGGCATGGCTTGCTCTACTCGACACCCAAATATTGAGTCGTTGAAACGAGTCCTTGTCCGTGCAGTGGACAATTTCCCCATTCATGAATTGTGTCTCGCGATCGATGAGTGGCCAGATCATCTCAAGTCGTGCTGGAAAGCAAATGGAAGTCATTTCGAATAAGTTGTTCTAAGATTTGTAACTATTGAATAACCCAATAAAAAGAAAAAAATAGTTTTGAAAAATATTAAATCTTTTTCATTTGGCGTCGATTTTTCTGTGTACCAACATTTATGACTTGACTAGGTACTACATACGTATACAGAATGTCTCAATTTGCACTCTGAACATTTGTCATGTCAAGACAAAATTTAATGACAAGGTGTTAGTAAAATAAAGACGAAAATAAGAAGACTATGGCCATGCAGACCATAACTACAGGGTTGTAGGCGTTTGTGGCACGATAATTTGGAGTACAAATTCAATTTATATGTCTAAAAAATTATAAAGATCACATTATTTATTCAAAAGCTAATGATATTTATAAAAAATAAAAAATAAATATGTGGCCACATAAAGCCCCAAAGGGCTCATTGGCCGAGCTTCTCTTCCATTACTGTTGTGCGTCTTAAATTTTGGACAATATTAGAAGGGACCTACTTATTTTAGCCGGTTCCGAACGGCAGAACACTTGTGACATCACTTTTTCTGAGCTTTGTCACAGTGTTCTTTAAGAAGCTTTTTCATGGCAAGTTGTTACTGTCGGAAGAATTGCCAATTGCTTGCCGACAGGTGGGTACCGTTCGAAAGAAAAATCTTATCGATATTAAATTTGTTATGCATCAGCCGGGGATTGAACCACCTACCTACAGATCAGAAGGCGAACACACTAACCACTGAGCTACGGCACCCACTTATGCATCAGCAGGGGATTGAACCACCGACCTACAGATAGAAGGCGAACACACTAACCACTGAGCTACGGCACCCACAATTTATATTTATAGTGTTATATAAAAATGTTTCCCATGAAAAAATAATCAACCTAGCTCAGGTGAAATTTCTCTGTGGAATTAAAAAAATTAAACTATTTTGAATTGAAATATTAAATTTTGTACGGCAAATCAGATTAATTCAATAATATGCATGTTCAGTTACTCGCTTGAGCTGTATCGTAATACAGCTGGATCAACTAAAGTTACCACGTAAAGGCAGAGCTGTAAAAGAATTGAATCATTACTGAATTCACTCACCCTTAATTCATTTAGAAGCTACATCAACGCACTGCACTGCACTCTTTTGCTTCGAATTCGTTAAAGAATGGCAAGCGAACCTTTCATCATTCTCAAAAGCTTAAACTTATCACACTTTCCCATTCAGTAAAGAGTGGGAATTGAAAAATATCAATCCCATTCTTGCTAGGCTTAAAACTATGATGAATTTATTCAATATTATAATTCTCTTAAACTTTGAAATACTGGAAATATGATATTATTTACTACCATGAAGAGCATAGCTGCTTTGTAACAAAACCCTGGGTGTTATTATGAAGGTAGAGCAACTACAAAAAATTTCTCTTGGCTGCGCCATATAATGTCAGAAATTGGATTCTTATAGTGTCAAGCTAGTGTGTTTTTTGTTTCCTATTCAACTTCTTCTTCTTTTTTTTCCTCCATGTGTTTGTTGTTGTTTTATTTACTTTTTCTCCTTCTTTCGTGAGAACTCTCCCCAATGGCTCTACCTTGCGTTATTATACCATGACAAAACCAATCAGCTGTTATTATTCACATAAATAAACGAATTGTAGTTTATAAATGTTTGGTTTTGAAATGTTTATAACGTTGGTTGTTTGAGGTATTTAATTGATCATGGCCTTTAAGTTCTCATACTCATGAAATGCATTTGGATGCTTTACACGCTTGTAGTAGTCTGTTGAATCGAGCTGCTCTTTTTATATAAAAATTAATACAAATGTGATACGCCTAATATATAACGAAAAATATCTTTGAGCGAACCTTTTCAATTACAGAAAAAAATTTGTCATATAAAATAGCATTTACAATAGCTTGTTGAGGCTCGTACTGTACTTTTGTAAGGTGATGACTTTAACATTGATGGCTCTAACGCAAACTTTATGAAATAGGACTATCAAACCAAATATATGAAAGATAATGAAATATCAAACAACAAACAATGCAGATATTTTGTTAACAACAAGACGCGAAGAAGATGAAGGGCTGTCAGCTTGCTACTGAATGAATATCAGCATTCCCATTCATTTTAGGCTGCATTCATCTGCTTCTGCATTCGTCCAAATTTTAATTCATGAATTGAAAACGAATAGAACTCATTCATTTCTATCATCCTAAAGACTTTACATACTGAATGCTAGAAAAAAAAGGATTTCAGCTTTTCAAAATTTAAATAAAAGAATTAAATGTGAAAATGACTTCACACTTTTACTGCTCTGCATAAAGGCTTATTGCTACCAGAACGAAACGCCCATCCTATTTTGAATCCAACACTACAAATTAAGCCGTGATTTAATTGAATTTTATTTACGCCAAAATGTACTAAAATTGAAGCACACTGTATATGCAAAATATGCAAAAATATTCATACAATATAGTATATTTATTTTTTTTTATGCTTTGTAGTATGTAATTTGCACATAAGTACAATTGAAGAAGCAACTACAACTTGAACTCTTGTCTGATTATTGAATATACTTACAAGTAGTATTTCCTACTAACGTTCTGATTGTTGATATTATATTTGTTGTTGTTGTTGTAGTTCTAATATTAAATATGCAAATGAAATTGTGATGAGTGAAATGTAACATCAGTGGCATTACTCCACTGCCTACTTCTATGTACAATTGATATGATATTAATCTCCCCTCTTTTTTTGTATATATTGTTCTTGTTATTGTGCTTTAAACAATAAATTTACTGTAAATTTAATACTTCAACTTTGTTTTTTCTTCTTTTAATTCACAATAAATCACCAAAGGCCACAATAACTATTTCAACAATTTGTGCTTCAATTTCAATTTTATGAAGCATATTTTTAGAGGCAAATGAAACCAATTATTTTTATGTAACTACACAACATATATTGTATATATATATATATGCAATGTGTTGGCATAATAAATGACGAAGAAGTGAATGTGTAAATGAATGAATAAAAACAAATGATCAAGAGCAAAACAAACGAACGAACGAATCATAGAGCATCGAAACGCTGCAGGGTATTTGACGCCAACCAGGAGACAGACAATACTACTAAAACTATGTGAACTATGTGAAAAGTAATTATTGTATATAACTAGTACAATATATCGTATATATATAGAAATAGAAGACTACTTTTTGGCATGAATTAAATTCAAAGTAAAAACAAATAATTATAATCAAAATAATAATAATCGTTATCATCATCATCAACATCTTTATCATTTTAGAAAATAATTACATGGAAAACACAATCTGCACTGAAGAAGAACAAAAAAATGATGACATTTTTTAATGACTGCATGTATGTAGGAGAAAAATTCAATATAGCCTTAAGGCGATGCAAAGCAAATGAAAATCAGATGTTCGAAAAAAAAACAAAAGCTTTTCACATATCCCAAGAGCTAGCAAGTATAGCATGAAAAACGACCTGAATGGATACTGTGGACAAATTCGAAAGAACAACAACTTACAAATTGAGAGAGAGAGAATTCAAAAGAACAAATAAAAAACAAATCTAAACAACGAAGCAGGGAAGCATAACAAAATATTCAATGAGTTGCATGCAATGTAGCAAATGAAAGCAGCTTTCAGGCCAACACACCACAAAGTAAAAAAAGAAACAAACAAAAAATTCCAAGAAAAAAAAAGGGATATCTCAAAGCATATGTCAACATTTTGAAGGAGTGACAACTTTCTAATTGCAGTTTATAATACTTGTATAACACAAACAACAAAAACAACCCCGATGAAGCACAAAAAGAAATATCAAGCAGAAAAAACGTTAAAAAATTTGCAATAAAGCTTATTAAGTGGAAGAAAAACCAATGATATAGACAAATACCAATAGTTTAGCCCACATTGAAGCAAGAACTGGAGCAAGCAGAGTAAACTAAACAAACAAAGAGCAAAAAAAAAAATACAAAGAATTATTGGCAATTGGCCAGAAACCAGCATTGTCGTATAGAGCTATGTTAACAAAATATCGTATGTGCATGGATATGAAACAAATGCAAAGAGGCTCATACAACTCTCTAATGGAAATGGAGCAAAATGAATGTTGATGGTACGAAGAAAAAATGAAGATAAAAATTGTTTAATTGTTTATGAAAATGAAGTATTTACAAATTCAATGGACATTTTGGGCGATAAGATGAATTATTTAATTGAAATTAATATACGATTGAATGTATTAGAGCGGATCAAAGTGTTCAAGGAAAAAAAACGTTATACAGTACAATATATAATCAGAATAAAATAGTTATGCTATATAGCATGCTATATAGCATAACTATTTTATGGTTATTAGTTATTTATTATTATTTTTTATTTATTTTTTTGTTGATTCAAATGTTTTCGAAATGTTTTAAAAGAATTTATTTTTACCCCCGAAAAATTTTAAGGTCGAGGTCGTATTTCTTAAAAGTGAAACAAAATTGAGCGTTCAATTTCGATAGAATAATACAACAACGTAAAGAAAAATGAACAGATCTCACAATTTAACGCCATTGGAATTTTTCTCTACGGCTACGTAAAAACTAAACGGAAACTGGGAAGAATGAACTAAACGTGAGATTCCAAAATTGGAATAAACATGTATTCAATGGGTCTTTAAATATTTCCTTTTTATATTTTCATACGTAATCCCGTCCATTCAATGGTATAAGTTTTAATCTAACTTTTTAAAAATATATACACACCTGGTTAGTTGATTAGTTGGTTGCGATGGCCGAAATACAAATACCTGCTGTAGGTCACAATTAGCGATATGGCACCGTTTTAAAACCAATTCCTCACCGAATCTTGATCTACAGACAGTTTTCCATCAAATCCAGCCCATAAAGTTTAGATATCCTAACAGATTCTTCAAACTAAACCCCGAGCAGTCCAGAAAATCCCCTTCAAGACAGTGTCTTGTCCTCGGCAGAACTGGACATTCGCAAAGAAAATGTATAACGGTGTTTCTTTTGCACCCAAGTTTTCCACGTTCTACAATGAGTGTTAAACAAATTATGCAATTTCTCTGCGCGAGATCTATATACTGATATAAGCCTAGGAACGTCACTATGGATGTTACTAAGAGATTCGCAGAACCCATCCTCATTATATAAAGGCTATGTTGAGTGAGGCAGAATACAGTAAGTTAGTGATATCCCTCTACGATTAACCTGCTGAAAATACGCTCCTCTTGATGACTCCCAGAGAGTTTCTTCATTTCTTACTTACTTACTTACTTGTTATGTGGCCATAACAACTGAATATCGATTTAGGCCGAAAATAATATGCTTCGCCAGCCGTCTCTGTTCTTCGCTAGCTGGCGCCAGTTAGAAATTCCAAGCGCCGTCAGGTTCTCCAGTACTTGGTCTTTCCACCGGAGGTTTGGTCTTCCTCTTCTGCGCCGTCCTCCAGCGGGTTCCGAATATAACACCTTCTTAGCTGGAGCGTGTTCTTCCATTCGCTCGACATGACCTAGCCAGCGCAGCCGCTGGATTTTGATGCGCTTTACTATGTCAATATTGGCATACAGCTTGTACAGCTCATGGTTGTACCTTATTCGGTACTCGCCACCAACGCAAATAGGTCCAAAGATCCTGCGTAGGATCTTTGGACCTATCTTTGTTCATTTCTACCTTCTAAAAATTTTAAAATAGCTACTAAGTAACAGTGACAGGTGATAGTAATTTTAAATTAGCAGCACTTGAGAATTGGAAATACGGAGTCTTGACCAGGTGCCAGCAACAATTCAGCATTTGTAAAGTTACTCTAAGAAATACGTGATCAAAAAAATAACAAGTGTGTAATGGGAGGATATGGTGCCGATTCGAGGCCAAAGTTAAAAAATTAGAAGGAAAATTGGCAAATATCCCAAGAGCTTCCCACGAGTTTCCCCAAGTGTGGTAAAATATATGACCTACCGCCATCAATTTTTCTTCTCCACCATTTTTACTCCTCGTCTTCATTTTTGATGGCGCTTGCCTATTGTTTGTGCAACATTTTTGCTCCAGCCTATCGCAGAGGGACCTTAAATATGAAGTGTTTGACCAACCTTCTTTATTTTTACACCCTAATACTTTCCCCGAACATTCTTACCCTTTGTCTCCCTCTCCCTGAAAAGAGCTTCTACTGTGGTGTAATGTAAGGCCGATCATCATTAATTTTTCCTACTCTACATTTCGTCGGAACATGCTTAACCCTTTATTGTCAACCTTTATAGGAAGCTCCATACAAAATTGATATTTCTAGAAAATTGGCTCATACCTCTTCTTGCGTCAAATATGGCCCGCAATAATTTTTGCTCTGCAAAAAAGATTCTTCCCCTGTATCTCTACTCATTAAAGGGGTGCCCATGCAAAACGGATGAAAAAATACCCGAAAACAAACTTATTCCTATTTAATGTAATTCTAATTGCATGTAAGAAAATAATGATCTCATTATTATCGAAAATGTGAATCAAATTAGCAAGAGAAGCTAAAAGTCTCGTTCTCTTCCTCTTTTGAAAAAAAATCACTTAAAATTGGCAACCAATCATATTTCATTTAATACAGAAGAATGCAAATATAAAAAAAAAACCATATGTAGAGAAATGCTCTAGTCTCTCATAGTATGAATACGTGTGGTACACTTCGTCCTTATGGTGTTAATTACCTGACAAATTGCCTTCTTCAGTTGCATCTCTATAACTGGAAAGTGCCATTAATTGTAGTGCCTGCAAACATTGTTTGCGCCTTGTTGGATATTCACTATCGGATAGCTCATGCCGTATACCTGAATTGCAAATTAAAACCACAAGATCCTTTTCACCAGCAACAAATGGTATTTGAAATGTTTCCAAAGAGCTGCAATAAAAAAAAAACAAGAATTTAAATGCAAGTAAAATTATAATAAAAAGTTTAAACAACATTTCAAACTGAATGGAATAGTATATACACTTATGTACATAACGTTCATAGACATATATACAAAGCTACTATACGTACGTACTAAATCATGCCAAATCCCAAATGACGGAGTGAATTAGTAGACGAACTTATGCTTGAATGAATTTAGTCACTCAGGCAATTTTCCACAATGCACATGCAAATTGAATATAATGTCTCACCGGGAGATTATACATACGTACTTGTATCTACATGCATAATCTCCCAACACATGCCAATAATAATTTATGAATTCGCTGACATTGAATGAATGAACGAGCTGAATGAAAGAACGAAAGAAAGAACTCATGATTGCCTAAAACCATTGTTTACCCCTTTGTTAGTTGGAACTACTAGTATATATGTACTATATGTGGCTGCATGCATGTATGTATATTTGCAAAGTTCTTTTATTTTTTGTCATCCATGTTGATGCAGACCATAATGCATAGGATGCTGGCGCACAAAGCAAAATGATTATTTTATGATGATACAACATGACAAACTTCCAAAGGCACCATTGTAGTGGTTGCTATATGTTAGAACTCAACATATAAGTAGAGCCAACAGAGGCTTCTATTTAAATTAGGACACCATCTAAAGTACTTATTCCATGCTCACACTTTCAAATTGAATTGAAATTATATTGTTTAATTACAGTGTTCCAATAGTAGGTGTGGTTTTTTGTTATCGATTAAAATCTACGTTATCAACGCTTTCCCGCCATATTTTATGTCATTGTCATCGTGACAGTATAGGATTTGAGTTATGGATCGCTACATGAAAAAATCAACGCACTGCAATCGTCGAATTTTAGATCTTAAATTCCAAGTCGATTAGTGAAACAACTGTGCGCAACATTGTGAGTAAATTTTACCAAACTGGGTCCGTACTTGATGTTTCGAAGCAAATCAGAGTGCAGAATGCATGCTATGCTGAGAATATTGCTGCCAAATGACCATTTCTGCGGTACAACACTATGTTGGAGGACTATTTTGTGCCGTAGTTTGAAGCTCCGGATCTGGATGATATGCAGTTTCAACAGGACGGCGCTACACCACAGACAACTTGCCTCAATTTAGGCTTTTTGTGCCGCAAATTAGCGAACCGTGTAATTTTTCGTCGCGGTGCTGTGAATTTCCGCCCAGGTCATGCGATTTGACCCCGTCAGACTTTTTTCTGTACGGTTATACGAAGGATAAAGTCCATGTGAATGAACCGAAGACGGTTCCAGACTTGAAAGCCAATATTAAATCGGTGATTCGGGCCATTTTGGAGGTCATACTGAAAAATGTCTTCAATAATATGGCCGAAAGGTTTAGATATCTACGGAATAGTCGCGATGAACATATCCGAGAACATAATCCTATTGTGTGGCCTTTCGAACGAAGTAAAATATTTGGAAAAATTCCGAACTGTTTGCGTTTTATTCAACATCAACATACTATACGCCTTAATGGAACACCTACTTATTTTAGTCGGTTCCGAACGGCAGAATCCCTGTGGCATCACTTTTTCCTAGCTTTGTCACAGAGTTCTTTTAAAAGCTTTTTTCATGGTAAGTTGTTAGTGTCGGATGAATTGCCAATTGCTTGCCGACCGTTGGGTACCGTTCGATAGATTGAACCATGACCTACAGATCAGAAGGCCTCACATTAACCACTGAGCTACGACACACACAACATCCACAACTTACTGTACTTAAATCAATTTGAACGACATAATTTCATATCACTTCCATTGTAATGGATTTTAGCAATATGGGTTTGTGCAGAAAATATTTTCGATATTAAAGTTGCACTTCAGCCGGGGATTGAACCCACGACCTATAGATCACAAGCCCAATGCACTATCCATTGAGCATTATAATTATATAGCCCTGACAGACGACAGCGTTAATCCGGATTAAATTCTATATTAATTCTCCAAATTAAAGAGGATTAGGGCAATTTACGATGGCAGCACTGCTGAAAAATGTGTATTGTGAATTTTTCTCGATCCAACTTACAAAATAATAGATGTGTTCGCTTATAAAAAACTTTCAACAATTGTTAACAGTAAAGCGTTGGAGAACAAATAAATCCAGCTGTCAATTACGAACTGTGAATGTCAATTTACAAGTTTCTGATAGTTTTTAGTTCACTTACTTGTAGATTTTCTCATATTGAGAGTGATAGATGACAGAAATTGATAGTGATAGTAATGTAAGTGAGCAGACCTAATAAAACAGCAATCAGCTGTTTAGATAATCCGCAATACTGCCGTCTGTCAGGTTAGTATTTTATTCGGATTAAGTGCGTCGTTAATACGGATTAACGCTGCCGTCTGTCTAGGCTAATAGTCGTTATAGTCTGTTGTTGAATTTTTACTTAAAAATGGTATTCTTTTTTTTCTGATATTTCCCAATTCCTAAATTCACAATCATCAATACCACTATTATCATCTTATGCTTAAATATTTATTATTAGTGCCTTACATTCAATAATTTAGAATTTGGTAGTAAAATTGCTAAGTCGTGTATATGTATTTGTATATTTGTGTATACACATAGATTGCACAATAAATGCAGGGGTGATCAATTAAGGGGGACTTACACCTTGTCACTTTCAAAAAATCAATTTTTTTTTTTAATTTTTCTGATCTAAAGGTTCTTATAAATTAGCCTGTAAAAGGATTCGATTTATGGACCAGGCATTGGAGATTAATCCAGATTAATCGTAAGTCTCATGATTCACGTGTTGTACTGTTCTGAAACTTTGAACGCATCTCAAGGTCTTGTAAGTCAACATGACTATGGAAAAACAATCACGTGCGGTATTCTATTGTTCTACTAATAAATAAAAAAAAATTCAAATGAAAATCTTTTCTAGTTTCTTTACAATAAATTGTCAAAAACTAGCTCCAAAATTGGCTTACAAGGTGTAAGTCCCCCTTAAATTCAATTAAATGCTCAAGCACCATTATAAGTGCGCATGGTCCTATCCATCTTAAGGAAACATGCACCAATCACAAAGAAACGAATATTTTATAGCAATAATAACATAACCGACATAATAACCTATATCCATACATATAGTACTCTCTGCTAACCACCGCTTTTATACTCATAAATTTGCAAAAAACTTACTCTTGCATTTTGTTGCGCCCCTTAAGTGAATCGAGAAGTGTTATGGTATTGTTTGCATCCTCAACTCCTATTTATTTGATCTCTTCCTCTAACCTGCTCTTGAGGCTACTATGGTTTACAATTTCTAAGCACACATTCACATATGAAAAAAATGTATATTTTATTCTTATAAATATTATATTTCTGCAATTTCTTCGATAGCAATACTCTTACACGTACTATATATGAAGTAGTAAAATAACCTACACACACACATAATGAGAAAATCATAATAATTCACAAAATGTATATGAAATGGAATATAAAAAGAACCATACGTTCTCAATTATACATACTAGAAGTATGTATAAAATACAATTCTTTTATAGTTATAACAAAAAATGCAAATTAAGCTAATGAAATTAAAGAAAATGTAAATTTACATAGAACAGTACAAACATCAAACATACACATACGTAACTATGTGGCAGAAGAAGATATGTGGTATATGGTTCAGTTGCAGAAAATTAATTCTATAAATGTATATTTAAATATATGTATGTATGTGAAGTGTATTCTGTTAAAAGAGAGGCACTACATTAAAATGACAAAAGGGTATTAAAATCCCAATATTTCATATACACATAAAATGTCCGAATTTTGTTCACAATATGAAAATACCTAATGTTCAAAGGACAGGTTCATCTCACCAAATATTTGAATGTCATTGATGTTTAGTATATTTCATTGAACACTCAGAAAATAGTGGCAAAATCACCGAACATATAACGTGTAGTAAAAAGTATCCATTATTTTTCCAATATATGGCTTTAGTAATCTATATCGCGCATTGTATAAGTGCAATCGGGTTACGCTAGATGGCGTTAGAAAAATAGGATTTCATACTAAATAAATTTTTCAGGCAGTTTTGTGATTACTTGACTCAGTATTGTTTGAGCACACGTCAAAGATGGACACCAGTAAAGAGAAAATACGCCATATTTTACAGTTTTTCTTCGATAAAGGCGAAAACGCAAGCCAGACGGTTGAAAATGTGAATAGTGTTTATGATCCTGATACTGTAACAGCCAATCACGTGCAATTTTGATTTCGTCGATTCCGTTCTGGTAATTTTTATGTCAAAGATGCACTACGCTCTAGAATGCCAATTCTCGAAAATATCGATAAAATAATGGAAATTGTTGAGTCTGACCGTCACGTAAGCACTGTTTCTATTGCCCAGGAGCTAAACATTGCACAAAAATCCATTTAAATAAGGCTGGATACAAAAAGAAGCTCGATGTATGGGTGCCACAAGAGTTAACGCAAAAAAACCTCATGGTTCAATTTCCATCGCTGCTGAATCGCAACAAAATCGATCCCTTTTTGAATCGGATGGTTACTGGTGATGAAAAGTGGGTCAATTACGACAACGTCAAGTGGAAACGGTCGTGGTCGAATCGCGGTGAGCCGGCGCAAACAGTGGCTTGACGATCAGGAAGGTTTTACTATGAGTTTGGTGGAATTGGCAGGGAATCATCTACTATGAGCTGCTCCCCTAGAGCCAAACTCTTAATTCGGATCTGTACTTTCAACAATTGGACCGTCTGAAGGAAGCAATCACCCAGAAGCGGTCAGCTTTGGCCAATAGGAGAGGAATTGTGTTCCATCAGGACAACGCCAGGCCACACACATCGATAGTGACTCGCCAGAAGCTTCGAGAGCTTTGTTGGGAGGTTTTTATGCATCCACTTTATAGTCCGGACCTGGCACCAACTGATTACTACCTGTTCCTGTCTATGGCGAATGATTTTCCTTGTGAAAAATTCGCCTCAAGAGAAGCTTGTGAAAATCTACTGTCTCAGTTTTTTGTCAATAGGGACGAGGGTTTCTATGAGAGTGGCAACAAATTCAAAATGGCAACAAATTATCGAACAAAACGGTGCATATTTGACTTAAATCGGATAATTCGAACTATGCTAAATAAAACCTTTAATTTAATGCAAAAATAATGGATTACTTTTTACTAGACCTTATATTTCAGTGCTGCCAATTATTGTCATTTTTACAGAGATGTTACTTATCCATATCTATTGATTTGAACGTCAAAATAATTAAGAAAAAAGGGAAAGTAAAGGCAAGAAAATTATTTCACTTTTTTAGATACGCTGAATCTATATGAAACTTAAATGATTAGATTTTGTTGTATTTGAAATTTATATATAACATAAAAAATCGAATCAACTCTGTGTCGGAAAGATCTGAGCGCCTGTGTAGTTTTATTAGCACAAAGAGAGCGAGTTTTCGAACAAATTTTAACGCATCCTTATTAGAAAATTAGAATCCTATACTGGTAGAAAGGAATTTCTATCTACGCTTATGTATGTACATGTTTCTGTATATACATTTTATTTCTGGATTTCACTTGAGTAACTATGAAGAAAACTTAATATTTGTTGATATTGCAAGAAAATGTATTGTAGCTGATATTTGAAAGGAAACCAATTAATTTGCATGTACAGGAAAATATTCTTATTCTATGAACTACATATACACACATATTGTATGCAAATACTACTGCATTATTTAACTATAAAATATAGGTAAATATTTTTCACTATTTCTAAATGCAACTCAAATAACATATTGTATATATAATTAAATGAGCAATTATTTTAATTAAAGAAGTAAGTATTTAATAACTGAGAAGATAATTTTTTGTATTTTAAATGAAATGCAATATAAAATTGTATAATAAGAACTTATTGAAGCAACAATTGCTGCATCTGATCGTTTTTACATTTTCTTGCCAGCACAACAAAATATGTCATCCAACAATAAGGCATTATGCCAACACAAAAGAATTATATTAAAAAAGTTTGCATATGAGATTGTAGCAGTGCATTTTTTTTTTGTTCCCTTTTCCTTGTTGTTGCAAATTCTTTTGTTATTGGATGGCTAGTCGGTTGGTTGATTACTTGTTTTGTTGCGGTTGCTGTCAACAACATTGAAAATTATGCACAACTTTTCTAAATGTCGCGAGCTTATGACCTTCTTCTCTTTTTGTATGAACATTAGGGCGATCACACATTTTAAAGGCAAAAAAAAAATAATAAAGAAAAATATTAATTGTATTAATATGAACTTTTCCTACATTTTACTGCTCTTAATCATCATATTCATCAAATGTTTTAATAGATTTGATGTATTCTCTTCAAAATACCAAAAATTTTCATTTTAGATCAACACTTGACAATCATATGACCTACCCCAATATATATTGTAGTACTTGTTTGTAAACAAACACAAAAGATATGCACATTTGATTTGGCAGTAGTACTTCTTTTACATTATACTGACATGAATGACAAATGCAAAGTTTTGTATGACTTTTTTTTTGTTGGTGAAAATTTATAAAAGTCCTTACGTTTATATTCAAATACTATATATAATATCAAATGCACTACTTCGTATACAAATTATACATACCGACAATCCAATAGTAATGCATGATCCGTTTGACCAGCAACCGAAATCATTTGATCCATAATGCCACAAGGCATACCTACAAATTTATGCTCGGCTTTTTGGCAAATTAATGCACGTTTCGAATCACTACAAAAAGAAGAACATCAAAATTAATTTCAATACATACACACATAAATTTGTTTTAGAATTCTAAGTAATTTAAAAATGAGCTGGCCATTATTGTATGGCCAGCATATGGCCATAAGTTTACAACACAGAATAAAGGAGTGGCCGGAATTGCCCAACACCAAAGGTATTGAGGCAATTCATTAAAACAAGGACATTCTGATTATGCAATTTTATAGGCACAGTGATTTTGTTTTTTTTTAGTCTCTATAACGTCAGAACTTCTTAGAAAGCCTACATTACATACATACGAGGGCGGTCCCAGAACTACCCGACGTGACATATAGATGGCGGCAGTAGTTTGAAAAAAATTACTTTGGTGAAAAGTGGCAACCTTATAAAACATATGTTTTAAGTTTCAAGGCACCACGTTGTTTAATATTTTATTTTGAGCCATCGACGACTGAGGTTAACGACCTCAGTGAATTTGTATATATGGAAAAAATTGGTCTCCGTTATGTAATTCAATACATTCATTTGAAAAGTCTCAGTCCAACGAATATTAAAGCCGAACTAGATGCTACTCTGGGGAAGTCTGCTCATTCATTTACGACCATGAAATATTGGGTGACAGAGTTTAAACGAGGTCGTACGAGCTGCCAAGACGAACACCGTAGTGGTCGCCCAATTGAGGTGACCACGCCAAAAACGATTAAGAAAATCCACAAAATGGTATTGGATGTTTCTATAGAGTGTTTGGCGATATTTCACAGTAATAAAGCCAAGTTTTTGCGTCGATTCGTAACCATGGATGAGACATGGGTCCACCACTTCACACCTCAGACAAAGGAGCAGTCAAAAAACTGGACTGAAATGAGAGAATCGTGTCCAAAGAAGGCGAAGACAGTTCCATCTGCAAGCAAGGTTATGGCGTCTGTTTTTTGGGATGCACGTGGGATAATTTTTATTGATTATCTGCAAAAAGGCAAAACAATCAACGGGAGTATTATGCTAATTTGTTACAGCGTTTAAGTGATGAAATTAAAAAAAAAATGCAGCATTTGGCGAAAAATAAAGTGTTGTTTCATCAAGACAATGCATTAGTTCACAGATCCGCTATTGTGATGGCCAAAATCAATGAGTTAAAGCTCGAATTGCTTCAGCACGCACTTTATTCGCCAGATTTAGCTCCTTCGAATTATATTCTACTTTGCAAACAATGAAGAGGTGGAGTCTGCGGTAGATGGCTATTTTAATGCGCTAGACAGTTCATACTATAAACAGGGTATCGAAGCTATAGAATATCGCTGGGAAGAGTGTATATAAATAAAGAAAAATTTTCCCAAATTTGTTGTGTTTTCTTTGTAAAGTCGAGTAGCTCTGGGACCGACCTCGTTAAATACTCCAACTAAATATAAGGCACAGAAATAATTCCTCTGAGTTAGATATGAGATCTTCAACATCAAAGTTTTCTTCGACCTCTGTTCGCGTGTTAAAAACATTCAGTATAACTGAAAAATAATTACTGGCATAGATAACGACATAAATATTAAACATAAATCTACTTTTAATCATTTACTAGATACATTAGATACACAAAGAAGCTCCTGATCGAAGAAGGAAATATTTAATCAATCTGTTCGAACAACTTATTAAGCTTCTTGAGCTCAAATATTCAACAAAAGGCTGAAGGTTTTCTAAATTCTTTTTTTTTTTTTTTTTTGCACACTTCTCACTTACCTTTCTAATTTTTCGCCAGTGAATTCCTCTAAAAATGTCAATGTGGCAACCTCAAGTGCTGCACTCGACGATAGGCCAGCACCTACTGGTACATTGCTGGCGATGACAGCATTAAAACCTCCATCAAGTACCACACCAAAGTTATGTATGACGCCTTTAACATAGTTTGCCCATCTGACAAATGAAACAAATACAATACAAATACATAGAGTATAAAATATAGTAAGAGAATTGAATATTACGAAAATTGAAAAACCAATAACAGTTGTACACAAAGTTGCAATATGTTGTTGAAGTAAATGTTCTATGACCAGCCTGAAATGATTACTGTTGCACATATTAAAAATGTTTGTATGCACAAGTTTTACATGCAAATAAATACTATTTGCAAATGGAGTAGCATTGGTACATATGATCCTATACCAGTATTGTGAATTTCTAGTCACAATTTTACATGAGAAAATAAACTTCATAGGGTCATCTTCTTTAAAATAGGTCGTAACTACATGAATATGCTTGTAAAGATATTAGAAATAATAGAGAGAGAAAAATCCACCCATTTTTCTCATTCTTTATCTGTCACTCTCTATTCCTTTTTTTTTTGTTGTCTACCATTTGATGTAGTTTGCTTATGTACCCGCATTATTACCACCACATTTAAACCACATTTTCTGCTGAACAACAATTTGTTGTTTGACATTTAGAGCTTGCCTTGTCTTGCATTTGCGCCTTCCTTTCACATCGAGGTTAAATCCTTGCATACCGAGCCATTTTGCTGTGTATATTTAAATATGTACATTTATAGTGCATGAGATCGGTCATTCCAGGCCAGGATGTTCATAAATCATGTTGTCATGAGGTATGCATATCCAGACAATACTCACATACTTGCATACGAGTAAATATAATGAAAAATAGGTATCACGAAATATGAACTTAAATAAATTTTAAATTTTCTTTTTTTCTAACTCATTCATTTTTATTGCATATTCTCATGTTTATTACTTATTCTCTAAAATGTGTATTTTAAACATGTAAAAGTATCTAAAATATGTACTTTAAGCATGTAAAAGGGTAAATAGTAAGTAAAAAATGCTAACCCTAATTTTTCATATATGCAAATAGGGATAGATGCATTCAGTAGTCACTTACTTACATTGATGTATCGTACTTCATGCATCACCATCATCATCATCATCATCATCATCATCATGCCAGAAATCATCAAAACTAACAACAACGATAACAAATCGTTTTGTTGAACACAATTTCCCAATGACTGCACTGCGGACAAAAGTTAAACGAAGAATATGTACATATAGACTCTTCTTCTTAATTGTAATTTCTTTGCACGAAAGTTATCCCAAAAAGTGGTCAACGACAAATTAACAATAGTGGAGCCCTGTTTAAATAAACCAGCAAGCAAGTAAACAAACGAACAAACATTGGAAAAGGCCTCTATAAAATGCAAATGCCAACGATGAAAATATCAGTGATGAACGAGAGAGAGGAGCATTAAAGAGAATGTACAACAAAATAAGAATATTTTGCAAGGCACAGGTAGAGTTGCTAAATGTAAATATGTAATCAAAGGATTGCTAACCGTACACCGTTTCTCAAACCTTGTGCATTAGTTTCGAGTGCACTAAAACGTACAAAATAGTGTTTTGTCTTGATGTTCCTATGCAATGACAAATACACGTACTTTGGGTAGAAAGAGAAAGAAAGAGAACAGAATTAAAGTGTCCAGCAAGTCAGTCGTATAACTGCTACATACAATATGTACCCATATCTAATTTTAAGGTAGTCATTTGTACAAATTGTTCCTAAGAATGTGTTAAATAGATAGATAGATGTACAAATGTTAATGACAAACCTGTTAACAAATTGAAAATTATATCATTCTTCAATATATTCATCGTTCTACCAGATATATATACATCGAGGAGGCCACCAAATTAATGGGAGAAGTATTTTCAGCACGAATTCTTATATATTTCAGCAAATGTTGAAGACACCAAATTAATGGGGATTGGTCATAACTTGTACCACGCTAGTAGCGGCCACTGGAACCGGTGAGAACGAATTTTATAAAAATTCCGTAAGAAATCTCACCCACCAAAGGAGATAAGAAAATTTGGTTGAAATATTGGAAAACAAAATTAATTGGGTTCGGATTACCATTTCATCGTGGGTGCCGTAGCTCAGTGGTTCGTGTGTTGGCCTTCTGATCTGTAGGTCGTGGTTCAATCCCCGGATGATGCATAACAAATGTAATATCGAATAGATTTTTCTTTCGAACGATACCCACCTTCCGACAATAACAACTTGCCATGAAAAAGCTTCTAAAAGAACTCTGTGACAAAGCTCAGAGAAGTGATGTCACAAGGGTTCTGCCGTTCGGAATCGGATAAAATAAGTAGGTCCCTTCTAATATTGTCCACAATTTAAGACGCACAACAGTAATGGAAGAGAAGCTCGGCCAATGAGCCCTTTGGGCTTTATGTGGCCACATATTTATTTTTATTCATTTAATAAAAAACAACGATGTTCAACTTTCAGAAGGCAATTTCGAAATTTCATATACCGAAAAGAAACTCTCTATTTTGTAGTTTGTTATCAAATCGAATATTTTTAGCCTATATGAGCTGGAAAAGAAAAGTTTTCTAAATTCCGTTAGCACTTACTATAAAATCAAAAAAGTCGTATTTTTATCCCCAACTTTGATTTCAAAATCTTCTAGTATCTTTTACGTTTCTTTTTAAAGTGGCAACATTATTCATTTTGAACTTTGAAGCAAAACACTAAAGCGTCCCTCATTTTTAAACGAAATTTTATGTAGCATACTTAGCAGCGCTAGTATTATTCCTCTTTCATTTTTAGACACTTACTTTGGTTTGCCTGGTTTCAAATCGTTTAAAGCAAATTTGGCACGCCTCGGTTCGTCAGCACCAGCACAACAAGTGATTATATCAGCATCATTGCCCGAACGATGACCTCCAACAATTATTGTTACCATAGGTAAAGCCTGAAATTATGCACAATATTTAGCTAATTAGAATAAAAATATATTACACAAATATATGAGCAGACTACGTAACTACATAGTATACCCGTAAACTTACCATAGGTAATACAAAACCATCATTATAGTCAACATGTTCGCCAATCAAATTAACACGTCCCGGTGCACAACAGGCTAATTCTGGCTCCATGCCAAACTCTTGGAGATATGTTTCCTTGGCGATTTGTACGATTTCTTTGTATGTTGGTAGCATTGTTGTTGTTCTCTGTGACATTTTCGTTAAGTAGTTATGCTTTTTTGGTTTTTATTGTATCTGTCAGTCAATTGCTACAATTGCAATTTGGCGTTCTGTTATGAAAATGCTGATTGTTTGTTGTTGTTGGTGTTGTGGACACCACCAATATTGCTTCACTATAGTATAATCTAACAAGAATGTTTATTTGATATATTTTCATATACAAATATTTTATATTGTTGCTTCCTCTATCGTAATTCATTATATAAAGGATAAAGTTTTTCAGAAGAGCAAATAAATAAAATTCTTCAAAAATGTTTATCTTGATTTGATTTAATTGAAAATAAAATATGATATCAAACAAGTATAGTAGAAACTCTTTTATATTGCTATTCTCTAACGTTGCCTCTCCCAGCGTTATCATAACTTTTTTGAAAATTTTGCAAATTAAAGAAAAACAAATAAATGGAAAAAAACGTGAAGAGTTATAGCGAGGTGCTGAATGAAGAAAATTTTGTTAATTCTTGTTTATGCATTTTGCTCTTGCAACAATATCCTTATCCTCATCCCTATCTGCAATAAAAGTCTGATAGAAAACTTTTCGAAAAACACTTCCACTTCGACATCTTATACTTGTAAGTCGAAGTAAGTAATAAGTATGTAAGTTAGTAACTAAGTAAGTAAAAAAGCTATAAAATTTTTTAATGGCAACAGCAAGTAAGTAGCATGCGACAAACAGACAGGTGACAGATGCCTGATAACATGAAGTGCCAAACTAAATTGTACGAAGATGTAAATAAACATCCTTAAAGGTGCTAAAGGTGCTTACACGAAAGCTACAAGTAAATATATGATGCATAATGTGAGCATATGTAAATAAATATTTATAAAAGGTATACTAAAAAATTTAGAGAATTCAACTTCGGTAGTAACGATGCTTCGATATCCAACACGATAAAAGGTTAAAAGACATGCTACCTAAAAAAAATGCTTTTGTGCTAAAGATAGGCAAAGGTTCAACTCGATCAATCTGTAATTACTGCAGATATCGTGCTAAATGTTATCTTCCATATCTGTCTGCTCTCCTTATGAGTGATCCAAACAGAACCACAAGCTCATTATACTGAATATGATATAATGAAAATACTGAACACGGTGGAACACGAAACAAAATTAACTACATCAGCGAGCAGAAAAATTTAAATAAGAACATTTAAAGCAACTTTTTCTCCGGTAGCCATACTTTTATTAACAAAGAATAATTACCGATGGTCTTCAATCAGATTTTCGAAAAATGAATACATTTAAAATCCGCAAGCATTGAATAGCAGAGATATCACGATATAGCACAGAAGCTACAACACAGATTAGAGGAATATTGTTGCTTTCGATAGAAAAGTTCCACATAATTTCTTCAGAACTATTTAGATTAGCTTTACAAATATAAAATAAAGTAAAACTGGGAGCTCCGGCATCAGTACAATGACCACTCATCCACAAAAGCTACGAAATGTGTTTGAGCATCTTTTCACAAAGGTATTGATTGTCTGGCGATTGAATAAGTTGAAGTGAGTGTTTTTTGTGAAAATGGTAAATATGGAAAATCGATACTGTTTTGAAAAGCAAATAGCCCGCGTTAAACTCTGTATACGTGGACTCTGCACCATCACTTACCACCGTGAACTTTTGAGCAGCGAAATTTAAATAAGGGTAAATTGGCCTGCTGATCTGTAGGTCGTTGTTTCCATCTCCGGCTGAAGCACAACTTTAATGTCGAAGATATTTTTCTTTCGAATGCTACCCACCTGTCGGAAAGCAATTGTGCAATATTTCCGACAGTAACAATTTACCATGAAAAAGCTTCTAAAAGACCTCTGTGACAAAGCTCAGAAAAGTGATGTCACAAAGGTTCTGCCCTTCGGAACCGGCTAATATAAGTCCCTTCTAATGATGTCCAAAAATTATCACGAACAACAGAAGTAGAAGCAAAGCTCGGCCAAGGGCCCCTTCGGTCTCTTGAATAAATTTTTTTCAGAATTGTCAAAAATAAGAACAACCAATAGTCCAATAGGTGAACTTTTGAATTAATGCCTTAATTAGCGAGTGTATGAAAAAATATGATTTTTGGTAAGAAGGTGTGAATGGATGAGAGAAAGCTGATCCATCCACTACTAAAGAAAAATATATAAGTACATATGTGGCACTTATAGGCCCCAAACGTTGTGCGTGTTAAATTTTGGACAGTATTACAAGGGACCTACTTATAAAAAGGAGATACTTTTTCCAGATATCTCACGCATGATAACTGTCATATTCATACGACATTTGCGTTCATTATTCATTGACATTTCACCATGAATAGACTTGCGCCAGAACAACGTTTACAAATTGTCGAAATTTATATCCAAAATCAGCACGCCAAACCATAGGTTTATTGAAAGAAAGTTTTAATGAGAACATCATATCAAAAAATGAACCCGTGAATTGGCCTCCAAGATCTTGTGATCTGACGCCGTTGGATTGGGGGTATATGAAATTATCTCGATAAAGCCCAATCGATTCCTGTATTAGAAGCGAACATTACAATATTGGTCGAAATGCTCGAAAGAGTGCTCAGAGTCAATTGCAGTTATTTTCAAATATTAAATATTATAAACCGAACTTACGCCTCAAATACAAATTTTTATTATTAAATTCATTTTAATGTGTTTTACATAAAAAAATCTTCCGGGAGCTCTTACTGAATAACCCTTTATTCAGTAAGAGCAAATTCCGAACGGCAGAACACTTGTGAGATCACTTTTTCTGCGCTTTGTCACAGAGCTCTTTTCGAAGTTGTTTATACCAAATTGTTACTGCCGGAAGAATTGCCAACTACTTTCCGACAAGTGGATACCGTTCGAAAGAAAAATCTTTCGATATTAAAGTTGAACAGATCAGAAGACAAACCAATGAGCTACTGCACCCACCCGCTCATTCATCCACTATTTCCCACCAAAAACCATATATGTTTACTTATGCCCTAATTAAACCTCGGTTTATATACAGAAACGCCTTTTGGACTACTGACCTACTTTAATGAATAAAAATAAATTACTTAATTAATATAGTGCAGCTTCTTAGGTTTTGTGGAACCTAATATGGCAAAAATCCGTAGAAATGCCTTTTTACTTGGCTAGAAAGAGCCTTCGGTGGTGTTTGTTTCGCTTATTTCGCACAGAATTGTTCTACTTATTTTAGTCAATTCCTCGTGATTTAACTTGTATGGCAACTGAACTTTTTGCCGATCTTTGTCTCATGGCAATGGAAGAGGCCCATTTTTATTTCAAGTCAAGATTCTTTGTTAGTACCAAAAATGTGCTATACGTACATACCACATGTATATGTTATGTCAATAGATTTTTATTTGTTTACATTTTAAATAACTCACGTCTTCACATTAATATATTTACAAATACATGTATTCACAAATATACTTATTCACTTGCCGTTTAATCTTCTCCTCCATTCACATTGACATTGACCTTCTATAGGTCATAGTATATTCAAATAATACACTATGTTATGATTGAATGCTTGAAATAATCACGTCAATTACAATGTGCAACATCTAAATGTATACGTTTCTTATGAAAATATTAAAAGAACTACAAATCAGAAGAGTACATTATTTTCATATTAAATACACAACGCTACCGAATAGACATAGATAAAGTAATCTGAACACGTAAAATAAATTTTCTAATCAAATAAATAAATATTTACGCTAAATTATTGTAGGTATTTAATTCACTTTGTTCACATTGCGCAAATGTCACTTTGACAAATGTCAACAAGCAAAAGCGCGCACCAGCTGCACCAATTGCAAAAGCGACAACAAAAGCAAAGAAATATCAAGTTCACTGAACGATGATTGTACGATCACAAAATAAAAACACTATACATACATGTACACTGGCATGCATCACTCACGAAGAGAAATTTTCAACTAAAGTGATGTTCACTTTATAAGGGATTTGAGTTTCTACATAGGTCGTCATATTCGGCACATTCGTTATAGGATTAGGTAATTAGTATACACATACAGACCTCATATACAAATAAAATGTTTCAGAACAGTGTCCATACTGGGGCGACGACGCAAGAGGCCGACACATATGATAACCACTTGTTCTACTTATTACTAATGTTGTTATTGTTGTTCTACAATCAAGCCGGCTTACAGTGTTTCTCTACAAGGCAAATATAAATGATACAAGTAATGTTGATATCGTACCATATACATGTGACAAATGCCGATATTTTGATGAAGAACTAAATTTCGAAGTCAAAAAATTTAATTAAATATTACTCTTGCAAATTATTTGCTAAACAACGTTCAAATGTGCTATAACTCTGAGGTAACAAATAGAATAATATAGCAAATTTATTTCTCTCTTGTTATTATTTTATTTCTTCTTTATTATTATTATTACTTTATTTTTAATGAAGCAAGAGTCACTTTTCACTTTATTTAATTTATTACAAAAAGAAAGGAAATTTTTATATAGAAGTTGCGTTACATACAAAATGAATTCGCATCAAATTTCCTATATGTGCACAGTCTATGCGCAAAGATGACACTGTACGACGAATTGTAGAAATGCAGAAGATTAAAAATTGACGCGCACTGAAAGAGAGAAACAGACTAAGAGAGTGTATATTTGAGATTGTAAGAGTGGAATTTAATAGTCTCAAAAATATTATATTATTATCAAAATGAATACTATTTGCAATTTTGTACATATTTGCCAACAAAACGATTGCTTTAGATTGCACTCTTCTACTGTGTACAATGGCAAAAATATTATTAGCTTCTATGTTTCTTTCTCATTTGTTTTTATTACACGTACCTACATACATTAAAATGGCATGTTCTTGTTTTTTTATATTGGAAATAGTTTTTTTTAATTAAAGCTGTTAATACATAAAATACATGTGGCTAAATGATTCTAGAAATTAAATTCCAAATATACTTCTGAAAAAAAAAAACATTTCCAGCATTGCCCATAAAAAAAAAATTAATAAATATGTGGCACTTAAAGCCCCAAAGGGCTCACTGGCCGAGCTTCTCTTCCATTACTGTTGTGCGTCTTAAATTTTGGACTACTTAAAATTGGTACATACGGTACAATTTCATTACATTTTAAATGAAAGTATACTACAATAAGTCAAAACATAAATTATTTTGGCGTGGTCGATAACTAGTATTGCCTCTTTATTTAATCTTTTGTTTTTAATAATGATCTTTTTCTTTTCTGTTACATTTTATGACAAACAGCTAAATTAATTCCTTATTCCAGCCATTAGTAGAATCGAACTTTGCTAACATACGATAAACATCTTTACAAAAAAAAATCTCCTTACAGTCGGCTGAGGCCGACCAAATTATACCCTGCATATGTAGATATATATATAAAAAGTTTACTCGAATATCCATCTTTTTCTTTTATTTCCACTTTTTGAAAAACAATTTTTGCATATACTACTAATTTACACCCGAAATATGGTTGATTTTGACGAAGTACTTTGTATGTTATGAGAGTTCTAAAAGGGATAATTTAAAGGAGGTTTTTAAGATAATGCCGAGACTTAGTATGGGGGCTATATAAAAAGTTGGCGTGGCTTACCTCTTTCTTGTAAATCCAATTAATTTTTCAATAGTAATCCACACCTTAAATTTGTTTGTCCTACGTTGAATAGTTCGTAAGTTATAGCGGTTTAAATTTTTTAAAATTTTCGCAACTTTGTATGGTAGCCCCATTAAGAAGTGGGCGTGGCATGTTGATTTTTTGCCACATTATGTACAACTACCATATTAACCTAAGTATTAATTATGATTGTTCTAGACAGAAGATTGCAGAAGCTGCAGCTATCTCAATTTAAAAGAAAGTCAGTCATCCTGTATGGGAGCCACTATAAACAATGGACGTGGCTGACCCATTTCTTGTGGGTATATTTGCTCTTACAATGTTAATCCACGCCTTCCATCCGGTTGTTCTACGCTGAATAGTTTGTAAGTTATGGCGGTTAAAATTTTTGTTTAATTTCCTCAGCTTTGTATGGAAGCCCCAATAAGAAGTGGGCGTGGTACGCTGATTTTTTGCCAGATTATATCCGACTACGATGTTAATCTAAGTGTCAACTATGATTATTCTAGACAGAAGATTGCCGAAGTTACGGCTGTTCCAATTTAAAAGAATTTCAGTCATTTTGTATGGGGGCTACAGTAAATGTATTTTTAAATGTATACAATTTAATGAGCTTATTCTGATTTCTAAATCTTTCTCAGTCTATATACATACATTCTGTCAAATAAGTACCCAGAAATTCTCATTTTTAATTTTCCCTCTGAGAATATTTCAAAAAAAAAAATTTCTCAGGTTGGCACAACTGTCAGCCACTATTCTGTGAATTTTTATTGCTATGTGTCATTTAGTTTGGTTACGGAGTCATTAGGAACAAGTCAACCTTTAGTGGCTGACAGTTGTGCCAACCTGGGAAAAAAATTTTTTTGAAATATTCTCAGAGGGAAAATTAAAAATTAGAATTTCCGATTTCCGGGTACTTATTTGACAGAATGTATGTACAATTGCACTATTTTGTATATGTTATAAATTTTTTTTGTGAGATCTTATATAAATACCAAAGAGATAAGCTAGCCGGTTGTTTATAATACTTACTCGCTTGATAATACTTATCTTTGACATTCAAATGTTCGACTATTTTTTTATTTTATTTTTATTTTTTAACTTACATATGTAAACTTTCAGTAAACATAAGCACTCTACGTGTTAGTACCTAATATAACTATAAATTTTTTATATTGCAGCTATAGTACCTACATTACCATACAGTACACCTCAATCCTATGGGGACTAGTTTTTAACTCTTCTTCTATTTTCCTTCAATGCACGAAAGAGGCACTATCAAAATTTCATCCAAAAATCTTGTATGGGCGAATTCCCACCACTTCTAAAAGGAATTTTGAAAAGAGAAGGTTACCAGGCAGAGTTGTAGAAGTGTGAACTCATTTTCATTTTTAATTCTTTTATTTAAAATTTGAAAAGCTGCAATCTTTTTTTCTACCATTCAGTGTGTGAAATCTTTAGGCTTATAAAAATGAATGAGTTCTATTCGTTTTCAATTCATGAATTGAATATGCTAAAGAATTCACACTGAATTGAAATTTTAACGAATGCAGCCGCAGATGGCTGCAGCCTAAAAAGAATGGCAGTGGCGATATCCATTCAGTAGCAAGCTGACAGGCTTTCTTCTTCTTCCCGTTTTGTTGTTTACAAAATATCTGTGTGGTTGTTGGATCTTTCATTTCTGGGTTGCCATTGGCTTATATTAAATATAAAGAAAGTATTAAATGCAAAAAATTAAAATTGATCAAATACTATTATTATATATTCAAATATGCTCACATGTATGTTTGCGTTTCGAAACCAATTTAAGAAACGCAACAAGCCAATTAAATACCTTGAACAACCAACCTTATAAACATTTCCAAGCCAAAAATTTATAAACTACAATTCGCTTATTTATGTGAATAATGACAGCTGATTGGTTTTGTCATGGTATAAAAACTCAAGATAGAGCCATTGTGGAGAGTTCTTATCAATGAAGGAGAAAAAGTAAATAAAACAACAACAAACATATAGGAAAAGAAGAAGAAGAAGTTGAAAATGAAACAAGAAACAAACTAGCTTGATATTATAAGAAGCTAGTTTTTGACATTATACCGCGCAGCCAATAGGAATTTTTTGTAGTTGCTCTACCTTCATAATAACACCATATGTTTTGTTAAAAAGCAGCTATGCTATTCATGGTAATAAATAATATCATATTTCCAGTATTTCAGAGTTTAAAAGAGTTATAATATTGAATGAATTCATCATATTTTTAAACCTTTGAAGAATGGGATTGATATTTTTCAATTCCCACTCTTTACTGAATTGGAAAGTGTGATAATTTTAAGCTTTTGAGAAAGATGAATGGTTCGTCTGTCATTCTTCAATGAATTCGAAGCAAAAGAGTGCAGCCTCGTTGATGCAGCTTTTAAATGAATTAAGTGTGAGTGAATTCCGTAATGATTCAATTCTTTTACAGCTCTGTTACCAGGTTACCAGCTGCCATTGGGTATATGTAGCATATGTACGATGTAAATTGATTTGACGCCGAAAAAAGTGTATTTGTAAGCACAAGACTCGCTGTGCCTAAAATTAATCAGTCTACTATCAGGATTATTACGTCGTGTAATTTAATGAAAATAAATTATGCCTTCTATTATTCTGTTTTTTCTTGTTCTCTTTTGAAGAGTGCAACATATAAATTTTTTTCTTTTTTACAGTACACTAATAACGGCTGTAATTATTCATTATTAATCCATTTAATATTGGCTAACTGATATCCCACACATTATGCTCTCATTATTAATTATATTTTTTTTTCATATATATACATATACCTTTCACATTGTAATTGTATATGTACACTTTACACGTATGTACTTTGTAGTTATATAAAAATTAATTAAATATAAAAAATGTTAATGGTATTCCCATCCCACACGAACGTGTAAAAATCAGGACATCAAATAACAACAAATTTTTCAGTATATGGTATTGTAATATACTTACATATAAGCAATTTTTGTGGAAAATAAATTTTGTAAATTGCCAATAACAGTGACGATTGTGACATCATCAACTCCTACACATAACTACACTGACAATGCCATCAGCATCAATGGGATTAACACTACAAATGAACTTTGAGACGAACCTTACGATGGACAAGGACAATCTTCTTATGTACGAAATAACATCATCATTGCTTCATTTTATTTAAATTCATTTATTCACTTCAAGTAGCAGCTTTTCAATAAAATTGCTTGACATTCCCATAATTTCACCATAACAACATACAGTGACTAGCAATACAAATTACGTAAATACTACACTCAATTGTTGGCATAAATTTATTTTATTTACATATATACTTACGTACATCCCTAAATCTCATTTCAATGCCATATTGTATTATTTTCCATTTTGATTTCATTTTTATTCTTTCTCCATTATTGAAATTTTTGCAAATATCATGTCGTGCAATTATACGACGCAACACAAAATAACAACAATAAATCTCTATTTCACATAAAAAAAAATATACTTATACTACAAAAAATTAAGTCGATTTAAACCAACTTATTTACACCCTGCACCAAAGAAAAGTGTAGGTATAGAAATATATACATACGCTTATTCCCATTTGTAAAAATAACTGTCTCACAGATAGACATACATCATTTAGTAGACCAAAGTTATTATTTTAACATATATGAGAGCTATATTAACTAAGGTGTTTGGTAAGCCCATTTTTTGCTAAAGCGTTAATCGCTGCAACTTCTCCAAAGTCACTCCATTTGGCAACCATGCCGCCTGTTATTCAATGTCGCGTGAGCGCTCATTCGAGAATTTGGAGATCTTCTCTACTAAGTCTTCGAAGACTTCGTTGCATTTCCTCTGTTTGGTATGATCGACTGCTATCACTTCGAAATATTAGACATTCAATTATTTAATTTAATTTGCTGGGGTCAAAAATCGATTTTAAACTCCGAGGTTAACTCTTTTAATCTTTTAATTTTTAATTGACGTGAGAACATAATAATCGCTGACAATTTACACACAACTAACCAAAATTAATATACCCTCACTATTTAGTGCAGGGTATAAACAATATAAAAATGGAAGGGCACAGTTCAGACTCAAACCATGACACGACGTATTGTTGTTTATTCACCGAAAAAATATACTGACAGGCGATCAAACAGCAAGCGACGAGCACTGAATCAACAGGCCCAAATAAACTATTCATACTGTCCATGATGATGCCACTTGATTATTGTTGCTTTCTATAGGGATGCCACTTTTCAGACATCTTGTTGTTCCCGAATTCGTTAGGACACCCAAAACCCATTCCAGCATACCAAGACTATTTTTAAAATATAAAATATAATTTTTTCTAGTATTAAAAAAAATGAATCACTACATTCCAAAGGAAGAAAATTTAATAACAGATATTCACATTGCAGATTTACAAGACGATCCACGTAGTGCATGTTGTACGACTATTCAAACAATAAGAACTGCATTCCACAAATTTCAAATGCACCTGCTAAAACGGGCCTTAATAATAGCACTTAAATATTTAAATTTTTTACATATCTCTCATTTGCTGCAAGACCGGCATAAGTCAAAAAAATCGATTTTCCATAAAACGCGTTAGAAGTTATCAACTGACTCCAACCGTACACGGAAAACACGGAAAAAATTCTCTTCTCAAGCGGAGCATATAAGAGGTATTCATATGAATTTTTCACTCAACATGAAGTATGATATAACGAACAATTCTGCAGCATTAACTCAAAAATCACGTTTTTTGATTTATGCCGGTCTTGCAGCAAATGAGCGATATGTAAACATAATTTTAGAATGTTTCCCGGGAGTGGTTTACTTATTGCTTCAGTATTCATATTCATGCGGACGATTTGTGTATTTTGTGATTTCTCTTAATTACATGTATTTAATTTACTTAGTTAGCTAGCCACTGTGTATGGAAGATGTGTAATCGAAATTCATCATGATTAACCAAAAGCAGTGCGAAAGGAAAACAGTAATAATAATAAAAATCAGGCAACGAATGTAGTTTGGTTTGAAGTGAGTTAAAAGAAAAAGAGAGAAAATAGTGCCTCCATACATAAATTAAATGACTTGCTGGAACTGAAAGTTGCATACTTAAATACGTACGTACAAGGATGGATTAATAAGTCCCCGAAAGTTTAAAAAATCAACATGTTTTTCGGTAAAGAAAAACTGTTTCTTTATCAGGAAGCATTTTTTCAAAAAAAAAAACTCACCCAAATTTTCAGACAGATCTGTCACATTCAGAACAAGCTCAATCGTTTGAGTATTTGGCGATGTTCAACGTCTTTTTGCACCATTTTGTGAATGTGAATTCATCACAGCACTCCAGAGACCAAGGAACAATCGGGACCATCGGCTTATTGTAGTGAATGGAAGCTGTAGAAAGCCGAGGTGAGTCTGTCATTCAACAAGATCACGACGACAATTTTTGGGATTCACGTAGTATAATTCATATCGACCACCTTGGAAAAGGTAAAATGATATCCAACACATTAGTGCGGAAAGCGCACCGACTCACAAGTTCGCAGTACCAATGGTAAAATTACATGAATTAGGTTACGAATTGAATCCTCATTCAGCAAATTCTTCAGATTTAACAACCTGCGATTATTTCCTGGTTTCCAAACTTGAGATGGGTCTTCGTTAAACGATTAGATGGTCTCGAGAAATTTGGAAAGGAAGGAAAAAATTGTAGAAACGTTGAGCGAGCTAACTATGATAACTATGTTGAAAAATAAAACATTCTTTGGCCAACTTTACTTAAATTTTCAGGGACTTTTTGACCCACCCTCTTACATTATAACGTCCTTATTCTAATTATTGCTATTGTTACTCATCGCACAATCTGCTTATCTTGTTGTTATTATAACCAACATCAGTTGCATAATATTAATCATGATAATGTCAACAGTAATGATACTGATGATGATTACGATGATTATATGTCCGGTTGTTATAGCGTGTCATCGCGATTAAATCGTTCAATGATGTTCAATGACAACAAAGTACTTGGGTATTCACCTCGACAGAAGGCTGACCTGGAAAAATCACATAGAGGCAAAGAAAACTCAGATCAAGCTTAAAATTAATCAGTTATGGTGGCTGTTACACAAAAAATCAAAGTTGAATCTCGAATACAAAGTGCTATTATATAAAGCAATCCTGAAGCCAATCTGGACTTATGGTATTCAGTTTTGGGGCACCGCATCTCCCTCAAATATCGAAAAATTGCAGCGAATACAATCCAAGTGTCTGCGAATTATTGTAAACGCGCCTTGGTATATGAGGAACGTTAACATCCATCGAGATTTAAATGTACCCACAATTTCTGAGGAAGTTGCAATGTCTTGCAGAAGCTACATTCAAAAATTACACAGTCATCCGAATCCCCTTGCTAGGCAATTGTTGCTGAGCACGGGGCATCGTCGATTAAAAAGAAAAGACACACTGAATATGCTGTGAAATTGCTATACCTCGTGAGTCAACAAATTGTGATGGAACGTTGGGAATATCACATAATTTTATTTAGTTTGTAAGATTTGATTACATATTGTTAGTTTCTAAGTAATTTTAGAAAGATTCAATAAAAAAACTTGTAAAAAAAAAAAAAAAAAAAAAAAAAAATGATGTTCTAAAGATTTCACTAAAACTTCCTTTCAATGTTTGATTGAATGTTTGATTTTACAAATTATGTTGCTTTCGAGAATAAGGTTGCTTCATCCGGCGATTGAACTCACGACCTACGGATCAGAATGCCAATGCACTAACAACTGAGCTACGACCAGATCCTACTGATTTCTCGTTGTGCTCGTAAAGGTATATTGTATACGTAGAATGTAGACTTGCTACGAGAATCTTTTGAATTTAGGGTATAGACTAAACCCTACATCTGTGCTCATTATGGAATACTCTGTGTTCCTGCGGTTCTTTATTTGCATAAATTGTTCGTTTCGTAACTTTATATTCTTTATGCTGTTTTAATAATATTGTATTTAATTTCATTTTAGTATTTAATGCAAAGATAGGAAGCTGCTATCCCTGCTCCCCGGCAGAAGGCCGGCCGCTTAAAAACCTTTAAGTATGAAAGTATTATTAATTATGTAGCTAGTGATTTGATATATTGGAGCACACTAATTTTATGCAAAAGCACTACGGATCCACTGAATTGTTGTATTGTATACATTTCTCATCATTTTCCTTGCGTAAATATCAGGAATACAGGAAACTTCAGATAGCAATTTGTAAAGCGATCTATTAAACATTGCAAAATTTCATGATATAATTTCATTCACATTAAATCATATAACCGTAAGTACATTTTTATATCGTAAATATATCTGTCTGAAATTTGACCACACGGTGTTTTTAAAGAATCTAACTCATTTTCACCTTACTTTTACTTTACATGGCAGTGCATACTTACCGCTACGTCTGTTATTAACTGCAACTCATATTCATATAAAATCAAGAAATTTAATTTAATTTTAAATCTCAATATCTTGCATATACTTTCACGTATTTCACACCTGTGTGCAACTAGCCGATAAATCTGGCCAGATATGCGATTAGTATGCTGGTGGGAATTATTACTAGGCCTTACCTTATAGGGCGGCATGCAAGTAAACTAGAAATCGCGGCACTGGACTACTGCTAGAACTGCGGCGACGAGGAAGAACCGGACTCCATAACTCACCTCCGGCCTGACTCCGCTGCAGAATAACGTGCCCAGGTGTGTCATTCTGCGGTCTCATGACTTCTTACATGACCTCAACGGAGCGACTCACTATTAACTAAGCAATATTTTACGCTTTAATAATTGGAGGTAATTGGTGGAGCCTACCTTCGCCATCACAATCAACCGCCTCAACCTAACCTAACCTAACAGTCATAAATTACTCAATCTTCGGTGCAGGATAAACACTTTTGGCACATAAATGAGCTTCTATACAATGTAAAATATTCCATGACCAGCGTCTCTGAATTCTCCATGTGGGCGTGGTAGTTGACCAATAATTTTTAATGGTATCCGTACCCTCGAGTTTAATGTTAATTAATGTTATTGTTCGAAACAGCCAAGTGACAGACAGGCAGACGTATATCTTTAAATCAACTATTGAAGCTACGCTGATCAAGAGTGTACGTCCTTCAATTAGTTATAAATATCGGAATAAAATGAATATACCCATGCATTTGAGTGCAACGTAGAATCACCAGTATTTATGTGCTTAACTTTCCAAAGTACTCAACATCTTCTATAACTATTTAATGGAAATATACCTGAAAAGGTTAAACTGCAGATAAGCTGCAGCTGCTGCTGTTGAAGCTATTCTTAATTATTTTTCTCATTCGCCTGTTGTATCAAGTTAATATAATTTGTTGTGGTGCCATCGGCGGACGTTCCAAGTTGGAAGTTATTTAAATAAGAATTACTTCACGGCCATTGTGATGACATTCAACAAAACATATAGCTCTAACAGTTGCAAATATAATTGCGAATCAACAAAGTTATTATAGAAAAAATGTATAATATATTAAAGGAGAGGAATTAAATAGCGTAGGATGTCATGAATAGCATACGGTATGGTTAAAGATTATTTCGCTGCTATTTTAATTAAGTAATTTAATCAAAATCACACTACCATCGCACCTTTTAATTGCTTTCTACATTGCCTACACGAAGCACATGCAATAAATTATGAGCTTACGATTTTTAAATCTTATTTATTTGCTTCCTATTTTTTCCTTCACATTCACAATTTGATCTTTTGAAATGTTCTTCATTCAAAGCAGAGTTTGTTACAGTAGCAAACGACACTCTGCTAAATAGCAGAAGCAATTATACAAATACTAAATAATATATGATTATATGTTTGCCTGCAACGCCGGAAGAAACCCTTAAACCCTCAATCAAGAAGACAATAACAAAAGAAATATCTGTAAACCTCTGTAAAAAAAATTCTTCTAATCAAATGCGCAATAAAACATGAAAAGAATAAACTGAAATAAAATTAATAATTTTTTATTTAAATGACCAACAGTAAAAAATAAAATACAAATTTAAATATTTTGTTCATCCTGATAAATACACAATTAAATACTTAAGTGATATGAATAAATGAATATGCTGTATTCGAAAGGAGAAATGTTAAAACCGAAGTAAAAATATCATGGGTATAGCAATAAAATGAAACAATGTGAACAAAACTAAGTAACATAAAAAAGTTAAATTTTGAGTTGACAAAAATTGGCAGCACTAAATTTTTTAAATATGGAGCAAAATTTGCATTTTACAAAGAGGAAATAGGGAAAGCGATACCATCGTCTGTGGTGTTCCTATGGTGATGATGTTGACGGCAATGATGATGATAAGATAACATTGTTACTATTGCTATATAAATATGAAATTTTCTGATTGCGTATACGAAGACCTCATCAACAATATCTTCAAAATGTTGCTATTTCCGATTATGAGTTTCTAATTTCAAAAGGATGATGACAATGTTGATGATCTCATTTTATATTCAACAACCGTATTAATGTTGCTGTTGTTGTTGTTTTCATGTAAACATTTTCATTTGCTACTAGCAATAGCTGTAAATTTGAACGTATAGCAGTCAAAAAATTCTACAAGATACGATTTTGAGCCAGTGAGTTAGGCATATTTTTTCATTTCATAATTTTGCTCAATAAATAGAAAATAGTTTGTGATTTGTAATTTTTTTGCTTAAGGAGTGAAAAAGAAAATGATAAAATTTTATTTTCTTTCTCACAAAATAAATTTTAGGATTTAATTATATTTTGCTTACCAAAAAAGGAATTTCAAGGAATTTTGAAAGCTTAAAAGTGATCAATTGTTATAAAAATTTTGGTCAGCTTTGTAATAGCCTAAGACAGACGGCAGCCTTAATCCGGAATAACAGCACACTTAATCAGAATAACATATTATTAGCCTAGACAGACGAATAAAATAATAACCTGACAGACGGCAGTATTGCGGATTAACTAAACGGCTGATTGCTGTTTTATTAGGTCTGTCCACTTACATTACTATCACTATCAATTTCTGTCATCTGTCACTCTCGATATGAGAAAATCTACAAGAAGTACGTCAACTGAATACTATCAGAAACTTGTAAATTGACATTCACAGTTCGTAATTGACAGTTGGATTTATTTGTTCGCCAACGCTTTTCCTATTGAAAGTTGTTAAAAATTAATAAATGTTTTTTTAGCGAACAAACCTAAACCGAACAAACAGTTCGTAATTGACAGCTGGATTTATTTGCTCGCCAACGCTTTTCATGTTGAAAACTGTTAACAATTGTTGAAAGTTTTTTGTTAGCGAACACACTAATATTTTGTAAAATGGATGGAGAAAAATTCACAATAGACAATTTTCATCGCAAATTGCACTAATCCTCTTTTATTTTGAGAATTAACTCATAGAGTTTATGCGGATTAGCTACAGTTGATGCCCGAGTTAATTCGAATTAACGCGGTAATCCGGAATTAGGCTGCCGTCTGTCTAGGCTATAACCTGACAGACGACAATATTGCGGATTAAGTAAACAGCTGGTTGCTGTTTTATTAGGTTTGCTCGCTTACATTACTATTACTTACTTACATTACAATTTCTGTCGTCTGTCACTCTCGATATGAGAAAATATACAAGAAGTACGCGAGCTGAAAACTATCAGAAACTTGTAAATTAACATTCAGAGTACGCAATTTACAGCTGGAGTTATTTGCCCACCAACGCTTTTCCTATTGAAAGTTGTTAAAAATTAATAAAAATTTTTTTTAGCGAACAAACCTATTATTTTGTATGTTGCATCTAGAAAAAATTCACAATAGAAAACAGGTGTTAATTTTCAGCAGTGTTGCCATCGAAAATTGCCCTAATCCTCTTTAATTTTGAGAATTAACTCTAAAGCTAATGCGGATTAGCTGCTGCTAATGCCCGAGTTAATTCGCATTAACTCCGGATTAACGGGATTAACGCTGCCGTCTGTCTAGGCTATAAGAGGTCACACGTAACAAGCTCAAGTAAGAGGCATTGAACATGTTCGGCAAATGGAATGGAAGATGATGGGTCGTCAACTAAGTAATTACCGATTTCACGCAGGGAAGTTTCTGACTAAACAACACATATATACATTTTTGATATCTTTTGTCAATTTTATAATATTTTCTTTCTGACATCGGTTAGCTGTCATATTTCCCTTGCTTGAGGAACAAATTGCATATATTTTTGTTTGAAGGTGATAGTTTAAGGTTCATTTGTGTATGAAAACATCGCCAATTACTTCGGTCATTTCTTAGTTGCCAATCCAATAGAATTTACATGCATATGAGCTCTGTGAAAAGATAAATGATTTTAGGAAGAAGACAGAATTTAGAATAAAAGGACAAATTTCTGAGTTTTATTATTTTCTCAACTCGCTCATATCTTATAGAAATCCAAATAAATCTCTCTGAACTGTTTACAACTGAATAAATTTAAAATCACAAAATAATTATTAATATTCAATGAAAAATAAAATACATCATTATTTCCCATTTTTTTAGCGAAAATTGAAATCACAAAATAATTTTTATTTGAATTGCGAAAAAATAAATTAATCAAAAAATCTGAACAAATAGCTTTTATATTATGAGCAAAAGGATAATGTTTTGTACATAGATATTATTTACGATCACTGGATTTTTTTGAATGTTAGTGTTAATTTCTTAAGTAGTTTTCAAACAATGATGGAAGTAGTCCAACAGAAATAAAGTTAGATTTGTTATGGTTGTTGTCATTGTTGTTGTTGATGACACTAATCTATCAATAGTCACTCCATGTGTAATTTACATCAAACGTTAATGGTTGATGATACTATGTACTATTGTTGTTGTTGTGAATATTGCTGGTTGTCTTCTTTTTGTTTTGGTTGTTGTTGTTGTTGTCCTAGTTCTACTTTTGCTTTCAATTATGGTTCTTCTTCTTGCCTTCTTATTGTGTTTGTCATAATTGCAATATTCTTCTTTATTTTGTAAGTTATTATGCTTCATCGAAGTTGTAACTCATATTGTTGAATTATTTCTTTCAATAATGTTGTCTGATATTTTATATTAAAAGTTGCATCATTTATATTTAATTCTGAGTTTCACAGCTTATACACTACTATCGTTATAATTTGTGTATGGGCAACTTTTTATTTTTCTTCATTTTTCTCCTTTAGCTCATATTCTAAATTTTTTATATACTTATGTGTATGTTTTGTTGAATTAATATTTTAATTCGGAATTGTTGTTTCTTTCATTGACTTCGCTTTAATTTCTTGAGCGTTGGAAATTTTTGCTTTGTAACGGCAATGGTGGTACACCTTCATTGGCCAACTAGATGGATGAAAAAATGGAAAATCAAAATTAGAATGAAAATTAAAATATATGTAAATATTGATGTAAAAGTAAAAGCAAATTTAAATTAAATTAAATTATATTATTATTATTTTTTTTCTGTGTATTTATTCTTTAACCGAGCTCTATGTGACAGTTTCACATATGGAACAAATCAAACATATACATATAAGTGTTATTCCACTTTTATGAAAAATACTGTTCGTAATAAATGTAGTATAAAAGCATAAACGACACATAAAGAGCTAATTAAAAAGTTAATGCATATAAAGCAAGCGTACCAAATATTTCCCACATCGTAATTAACCACTGAGTCTATTAGCTTGGTACTGCATCATCGGACTTAAATTTCTTTCCAGAAAGAAACACGAAAGTCACTTTTATCAATTTATTTTTTTCAATAACAAAATTTGCTTCACACAAAATGCTATAACTCACGAACCAATTGTCAGATTGTTGTTAGATTGGGCTATTGACAGAACAGAATGAAGATTTTTGAAGACCCACTCTACAGATTCTGCATAGATGAACACAAAATATATACTTGCGAAATGATGAGATTTTCTAAGTTCTAAGGAATTTACCAAATAGCACAACGCTACTCCACGATCATCTTATACTCGTATAGGCTAGAAGAATATTCAGAAATCTAATTCTTAATCGATCTTACATTATTCTTTAATTGTTGCTATTGAGGAGCAAAAAATGGATTACCAACAAATACAATCAAATGTATGCTTACTCTGAATAATTGAAGATATTTGCTTCATACATTACATGAAATATTCTTGAGTAAACAAATATAAACCAATCATATTAGCCATCACACAGTCGAAGAGTTTGCGAATACTTATTACAAAGAAATGTGTCTCCACAACGCTATTAAAAAATTCCCTAATGCTACAACAAAATGTTGGAAATAAGTTTTCCCTACAAAAAAACAAAAAAAAACCTCAAATATAAAATATGTAATTGAAACAATTTCTATACCGGATACAATATCTGATTGACTAAATAAAACTGACATCGGGATAGGCATAAGCTAACACACTGCCTTCCCTAATATTGTGCGACAACTACGTATATAAGATGAAAAATGAGAAGAAGGCAAATATGGTAAAGCGACATAAAGGAAACTATATATTGTATTATAGTAGCAAATATATGTACATAACACATAGAAATATAATATATTTCATATTGTATAAATTGAAAGCCTTCTGGGGCTATATACAATATCTATGTACATACATATATACGTTTTAAGTATATGTAGCTGCAACAATATTGTACCTAGTTTGGTGCAGTTGAATTACATTACCTTATTTGTAAGTTGTTCGATAAGTATTGCAATTGCGTGACGCAAGTATTATATTTCTAGGTGTAATGTAATTCTTCGATATTCAACGATGAGACCGTTATGTATCGTTTATTAAAGAAACTTGGAAGTCAGAGAAATTTCAATATCAACTGTAGAAACTCTTCAGAAGACCGTAAAGTGATTTTTTCTGACCTGAACATAACTGTCAATTTGTCAGCAGTTCTCCATTCCGACAAACAAAATGACGCATATCGGCTAAACTGCCAGACTGCTCCTTGACAAACTAACCAAATCGTTGAATAGTACTAAAACTCTTATTTTCCATACTCCATGCTCGATGGCAAAGCAACACAAAATTGAAATGAAAACTAATGCCAGTGTATGAAAGGTTCTATCGAAAGATCACAGAGCAGTCGCAATATTTATGGAGCAAACTTTGTATCTAGAATATTTCTCTAGTTTTTTATTATATTATTATTGATTTACTTTGGTTTTGTTTGCTTTCAACAGGAAGGAACTAGCTGCCAGCTGCTGTTCCCTTCTCTATATATATGAATATGTATCATCAGCATCATCACGCTTTGGTAATATAATATGTATATACGAGTATGATATAGGAATTGTGTCATGACAACTTCTATTCTATAGATATTTCTCACTCTCTCAACTGGCAATGCTGTGGATATTCCTCGCGACTTTTTTACGTATGAATTGGAATTGAAATTGAAAAAAAAAACACGTCATTTTTGCACCCATTTCTTTACATCAACCAACCCTAATACCACAGCGATGGCTCTATGATAGTTAAACATTCATATGACAGTAGCAAATATTATACAAAACTTACAGGTAGGGCAAAATAATAATAATGAAAAACTGGAAAAGAAAAGAGTTTCATATTGCGATAAAAATATAGAGGTAGCGAAGGCAAATGTGTAAAAGTTAAAATCAAATAACGACAACAGTGACACTAAGCGGAACAATTTGCGCTCAAAGGAGAAAATTTTCAATTTCCGTTTCAAACAAAATTATGATGTTGTGATATCGGTGGCGACAGCAGTCGATGCCGTTATGCGATATCTATGTACATAGTTAGAATAGATGACATAATAGATAATACATATAATGGTGTATGTAAATATTGCCCATAGCCAAATGAGACTACTCCAGAGACTAGAACTCACATTCAATCCCATTGGATAAAACTTCATAATATAAGGTAGTTGCTACATTTTTGTTTCTCTGCTTGCTCGTCTTAAGCTTTGAGTCTTTGAGCTTTAGTCTAAGCTGAATATACCATAGAGTTAGGTGTTGAGGCCAAATGTCATTGAATTTGGCATGAGGTTAGAATGTAGGTGTGTATATATTGTATATAAAATTATGAAGAAAATAACTTTTTTAACTTTCCATACTTCCTGTTTAAAAGTTTTTCAATTGACACAAAATAAAATAAAATACATAGATTATCTAAATACAAACATACTTGGGATAGGTTAGGAAGTTTCAGATATAAAAGGAGGTAGTCATTCGATATAATAGTGGTGGAAGTTTATATAATACAAATATGATATACTTGTATATAACAGAAAGTATGCAAAAATGGTAAATGGTTGACTGATGCGAAGTGTTTTACACTGATAAGGTTGCTGTTTCCAGCTCGGACCTCTAGCCTTTCCTCATCAATTTTTTGCTCTCACCTGCACATGGTGCCCCCTGCTAATCCTAGCAACCTTACATAAGCTTGGGTAACCAACCCCAGTGGATTGTCTGGTAGGAGACAGACGACAGATAGAACACCGTTGCCGAACACGCTTCAGCAACGGGCGGAGCGAGAGTAAACCCTCTTAGTATAAAAATCTCCCCTAACCCAGGGTGTTATGCGACCCGTGCCCAGTGTGTGAGTTTGCAACCAGGAGATTACATTAGGCTGTCTTTGCATGGAGCCATCCTGATACCAGGGCGCTTCACGATGTAACGGTGGCCTTGCCATGGTATGGGGCGCTGCCATGGTTAACCGGAAATTTCCCCGATTATCCTCTTTGGTCGTCGCATATGGTTACTTCTCACTGTATGCAGCCCTACCTTCTCTGAGAGCTCCTCCTGAAGTTTCTAAGCAGTACAAAATGGATCTAACCGTGCTGCCCACACAAACAACCAACGAACAGTTGGAAGCGAGGGTGTGGTAACAAAACAGTGCGTAAGCGCTATTTGGGCTTATGGATGAGTCACCACTTCAAACAACCAACCAACCATGCAAAAATGAATATACATAATAAAGTGTACATGAAACCTCACGACTACTACTTATTTCAGCTTACACTATGCCATGCTAGTGCCTTATCTAAACATGTAAGCACACAAAGACTCCCAGATTTTTTTCAAATTTCTCCACTATATTTTTCTATATTCTTCTTTGTATTTTACTCTTGAGAATCACCAGGATCACAGGAAGCACAAATGTAACAAATCTTGACCAATAAATTGTACTTCTGTAACACAAAACATAAAAATAAAAAAAACGACATTAAACCATAACAACAGGTGACTTCTTAACCTACAGCAAAAGAGGTAAAATTTAAAAAGAAAATTACAAATCAAACAACAATATCACCAACACCACTACCACCATCAGTACCACAACAAGAATCCTACAAGAAAAGTAACCTTAACAACCAGCCAGCCACCATCAAAACCAACTAACACCAACACCACCACCACCACCACCATGAGTATGACTATTAATAGCAACCACACCAAACTGAGAACCAATCATCGAACAAGCAATAGTTTTTCCTTTTCCGTGGTTTAATTATATTTGTTATCGGTTGCTTAGTGATGGTGATGCAACCGCATCAGCAGCACGAGCAATGCAATCGCAGTGCAATATAATTATGTGTAACATTTGCAATATGTAGGGACAATTTGAAATCCTATTAAATTGTGAAACAGAGACATTTGCCACAAAATTGCAGATCAAATTGCAAAATTTGCAATTGCTGTTTTCTCTTCATTGCACCACCACCACCACCAGCACCACCAACATCTTTGTCATTGTTGCAAAAGTCACTTTCTAAAGAATGCATTGTCAGCTGCAACTTTATTCATTCGTTCAATCGCTATATTAATGTGTGGACGCGTGTGCAACTTCACATTCCTTCTCAGAGAATAGAATAAATATAAAGTAGAGTTGAATTGAAAGCTATCGACAAGTAAAAGACTCACTTGTCGTGGACAGACAAACAATGCCAAAGACGACAAAGACGATGACAATGTTGACATGATTAAATGTCGATTAAATGTCGAGTAAAACAACACGAGCATGAATTGTTGCACATCGATTTTTCTGCCTTTGCCACTAAGTAAGAACATTCAACTCCACAGCATGAGCTGTTGCATTCGAATGAATTCAAAAATTCATCGCAATATTAACATAAAAACTGACAAAAGTTGAAACCCAGTTTTTGTTTTAGAAGAAAATATAAACACAGCAATTTCTGAAAAACCTTTTCCAACAGATTTGTTGTTGTTGTTGTAATGCGATATAAATTAACTGTGTGGTTATGAATGGTATGCTTTAGTTCTAAACGAAAGAACTTGAAAAATTTCCAATTAAAAAATAATTTTCGAATAGATAAGCTAGGTTAGGTTATACGGCCGCCCCCAAAGGGTGGCGGACTTAGGCCAATAATTGGCCCATTGTGTTACCGTGCATCATTGATACTTTCTATCCTGCTTGATAAGATAGATAGATCTCTGGCAACCTGGTGCCCGATCTCGCCAATTCATCTGCCTCACAGTTTCCTGGAATATCCCTATGCCCCGGTACCCATACAATGTGTACATTGTAGTGCACCCCTAGCTCGTTAAGGGCTAAGCGGCATTTAAGGGCAAGTGCCGATTTGGCAAACGCTTCTGCGAGAGATTTAATGGCGGCTTGACTGTAGGTGTAGATATAAATATCTTTAAAAGATATTGTATTACAGCGAAATCACATTGCCGCCTCCTTTATAGCCATAATCTCAGCTTGAAAAACGCTGCTAAAGTTGGGTAATGAGGACTTAAGCTTAAGCTTAACGCGTAAGGAATCAGAAAGACGCTACCTCCTACCCTTCCCTCTAATTTGAAGCCGTGTTTGTACAATTGAACCGATTGAACTCCAGTTTCGTCGACAATACCACTATTCCATTCTTTCCTTGAGAGTATATGGGTTGAGAATCTGTTGTCAAAGCATTCGGAATTATATTGCACTCCTCAGCGTGAAGCCATATTTAGCCTAATTGCTGATATAAGCGCTCTCTGCTTGCCAAATAGATGCAATAGCGACAGGGTGGGTCTTAGAGCACCTGTTGTCAACACCACAGACCTCCTTTGAACCTTGTCTTTGAACCTTAGCCGTCTGGATAAGATTTTCAAAAATGTCAGCCCATTTGCGACTGTTAGAATTAATCAACTGCACTTTATTGTGGCCATTCCTTCAGACCAGCTTTATTTCAGCAGGATAAAATCTTCTTTAAAAGAACTTTGATATATACTGTACAACGCCATCGAGTAGCATGTATTTTTGCATCAATCCTATACTTTTATTGCTATTTACAAACAAGTCTGGTTTCTTATCGTTTGCAGTTTCAACAAATTGTTGTCATAGTCGTTGTCGTTGTTGTTGTAGTCGTTGTCTTTGTCATCAATACACATAATAACAAGCTGCTATGCCATGAACATAACAACTGTTTTACATGTTGCTAACAACAGCAGCTCATTTTCACTCACACAAAATGCCATTCCATCGATTCTGTGTGTGTATGTGTGTGTGTGTGTGTGTAAACTACTTTATATACGTAAGTTTATATGTTGATAGTAATGGCTTATATTGAAATTGTGTGTGTGTGTGCAAGATTGCGAAAGAAATTGTGTGTATTTTTATGTGGCAATATGTGTCGTTGACAGCGAAGGAAGGACGAACTCGTCTAACCAACGAACCACACCATTTCAATCGACTGTTGCATTCAATACATTTTCAGTGTGACCATCATTTTTCGTTTTTACTTTCTTCACAATTATGCATAGCCTCACATGCACACACACACACATAAACAATTACCCGTGTTTTGTGATGAATGAGAATATTTTCAAACAGCCATCCATCCATTCACCTACAGTAAATTACTAGTCGGTGTAGTAGTAAATAAGTTCGCCTTTTGAATACAATGAACACATCATATATTTAATAGAAATGCATCTGTTTTTGACACTAGCCATCGATGAGGTGTGTTGTTGTTGTTGTGTACACAGTCGAGTAACTTCAGTCTATTGATGTGATTTACTTTTTTGAAGTCAATTTTCAAGACATACATATGAATTAAGTTACTTTTACATATATGAGTATATAGAATGAAAGATATGCTGATATTTTCATTGTATGTAGAGTCTCAGATTTAAAACGTTATACTGGTACGTATGCAAAATGCTTTTCCATGTAATGTAGACGATGTTCTTTTGATTTAGTTGAAAATTAACTCATCTAGATTTTCATGTATTTACATATTTGCTATGACCTTCGGCATATCGAGCAACTTATTTAGACTTTTATTGATATAGGTAAGTATTATAAATCACAATCTACAAGATCCTCATTATTCCTGTCCTAACATATGGCGCAGAAGCCTGGACAATTTCCGTATGAGCCGTACAGCCGTATGAGCTGTATGAGCTGTACGCCGTATGAGCTGTACGCTGACATTGACTTAGTCAGGCGAATCAATATCCAGCGGTTGCGCTGGCTAGGTCATGTGGAGCGAATGGAAGAAGACGCTCCAGCGAAGAGGGTATTTAATTCACAACCCGCTGGAGGATGCAGAAGAAGAGGAAGACCAAACCTCCATTGGAAGGACCAAGTGTTGGGTAACCTGATCGCGCTTGGAATATCCAATTGGCGTCAGCAATCGAAGAATAGAAAAGACTGGCTCCGCATTATGTATTCAGCCTAAATCGATCATCGGTTGTTATGGCTACATAAGAATTTATATGTGGCACTTGTAGGTCCCAAAGGGTACTTTGGCCGAGCTTATCTTCCAGCAATGTGGAGTGTGCTAAATTTTGGACAGTATTAGAAGGGACTTACTTTTAGTTACTCGTGACGAAAAATTGACTTATTACGACAAACAAAACAGAATATTCATAGCGAGAAGGTAATACTCTGCATTTGGTGGGATCAGAAGGGGGTTTTGTATAATGGACTGTTGAAATCGAGTCAGACGACCACAGGAGATCTGTACCGAACACAGTTTAGTCGTTTGAAAAGAACAATCGCCAAGAAACGACCAATTAAAAATTATTTGGAAAACAGTGACTGGGAAGTTTTACCTTAACCGTCTTATAACACAGATATTGACCCGTCTGACTACCATTTCTTTCGATCGATATAGAATCCCCTTACTGTAATACGCTACACTTCAGTACAGGATATCCGAAATTGGCTTGATTCATGTTTGGCCTGAAAAAATAAGCAGTTCTTTTGGGACTGAATCCATATGCTAACATAAGATCCATAAGATGGGAAAAAGTCATTGCTAGCGATGGCCAATACTTTGAATAATATTTTGTTATTGAAATAAAGAGATTTATTGTGCCAAAAAATCCTTTAAAATGAATCGATAGTCCCACGATGTTTTATTGCTATTATATATAATTAGGTAAACCATCAATGTAGCTCAACTGGCCGAATTGAATTAATATTGCTAAAAACATAGTCTTCAAGATGTTGGGTACAAGTTAAAATGTGTGTTGATAGCTGGTAAAGAGCTTCTTCGGATGGCAACTCTCTTTAGAAAATACATTCCATTAATTGCAGGAAGTTATCGCGATAATCCATTATGCAACCAAACATACACCGACGAAATATGCACTGGGTCTCAGAATGGCGAATGTCTCGGCTCCTAATACTTTTTTCTGCGCACGAAAATAAATATAACATTTCATGCATGGAGTTTTTTAATACCAGAAGAGGCGATTTGCCAATCTAAAGCTCAAGAAAAAATACCTATATTTTCAGTAAATTACTTACTTACTTATGTGGCCATTACAACCGAAAATCGATTTAAACCGAACTTAGCATGCTTCGCCTACCAGTTCTTTCCTTCGCTAGTTGGCGTTAGAAATTCCAAGTTGACAAGTTCACCAGTACATTAACTTTCCACCGGAGGTTAGGTCTTCCTCTTCAGCGTCGTCCACCAGTGGGTTCCGAATATAACACCTTCTTACCCAGAGTGTGTTCTTTTATTCGCTCGACACGACCTAGCCAGCGCAGCCGCTGAATTTTACTATGTCGGTGTCGGCAAGACCTTCATACAGCTCATGGTTGTACCTTATTCGATACTCACTACTAACGCAAATAGGTCCAAAGATCTTGCGTAGGACTTTTCTCTGGAAAACTCCGAACATTCTCTCATTTTAGGTGGAAATTGTCCAAGCTTTGGGGCCATATGTAAGGACAAGCATGATGAGAGAGAAAATTGCTCCATAAAAAACAATACTAAAAATGCTACGACTAATACAGCTAATACCCGTAGGATGAGCACACAGAAAGGACATTAATTGTCAAAATTTTGCATTGTAATTGTACATGAAGAATCTCAGGAAGAATGTATGCAGTAAGAAGATTTCGTAATATTGGTTAATTGTTAGAAAAGATACTTGCCATTTTTAGCCACACGAGTAGAATTACAATTGCAATTACTTAGCACATCCACTTACACTATTGAATCAACATCAATTATAGTATTTGTAATAATATCCTAATCTCAATTGGTTATAATTATCCATAAATCACAATGGTACGAGAACAAATATCTCATAACTTACCTTTCGCTCTTGTTCATCCTTCGATAGTTGGCCGCCATTGCCCACGTTGTTATTATCTCCTTCACCATCAATTGTTGATGGCGTTGTTGGGATATCGCATTCCTCTGTGGGTGGCACAACACAACGCAATGAATGCCGATCGAATACCAACATAGCTGGACAACGCTGTAAACGTGGATAGCCACCTTGGCATTGCCAATAACGGTTGCATGATTTACCCAGTGGGACATTACCATTGGCATCATCGTTACAAAGTGCTGCAATGAAGATATCAAGAATGTAAATAGTAGGGCACATGAATATCTATGAGGTAATTGAAGGAAACCAAACGAAACGGACCTCTCTTATAAGCAATTAGTAATAGATAGTTAGTTACATACACATGTTGGTACTTATATGTGTACTCATAACTGCTCAGATCAAACGGTTTGTTTAATTTCAATTCTCAATACGTATTTTAAAATGAAATTTGATTGCACCTTACAGCATTGTGTACTAGTCTCTCCATATACTATAACGATTCATCGGTCGGTACCATAGGATTCCCTCATTTATTTCATATACCGACTAATACTTACGATGCTTTTGACAACCTTCAACATTTTCTGGCCAATCACAGCTATGCGCATTTTCATTGTATAACAAACCACCGATACAGAGCTGTTCTGTCGCTGTACCATTCCAACAGGTCCAATAACGTGTACACGATGTCTCATGTCCAAAGATGCCATATAACCAGTCGCAATGTTCTGTCGAAATGGGACCATCTGTCGAAGATGAAGAAAAAAAAATCATAGTAAAGATACACGGAATGAGAAACGTTTGAGAAAAAAACACCAGACCAAACCAAATAAAAAATTATGGAAAATTTAAACTAAAATCGACAAGAAATGTTTTCATATTGGATTGATGCAAAATTTCGTCCTTCGTTTCATATGAAAAAATCGAGAATATTTATTTATTTGGATGAGCTTCTCCAATGTATGCTCCATTATCCTCCAACGCACCGAAATACCTTTTTTTCGAAACACATCTGGTTTTGATTTTGACTGTACGGTTGTACAGTCTTCCGTTGAACTCCTTTATATAAAGCAAGTGGTACGAGGTCGGTACCAGAATTACTCGACCTGACAGTAGTCCGGACCGATGGCGGCAGTAGTTTGAAAAAATTACTTTGATGAAAAATTACAACCTTATGGCGTCTGTTTTTTGGGATGCACGTGAAATGCATTCTTATTGATTATCTTCAAAAAGGAAAAACAATCAACGGCGAGTATTATGCTAGTTTTTTGCAGCGTTTAAGTGATGAACTTAAAGAAAACAGGCCGCATTTGGCGAAAAAGAAAGTGCTGTTTCATCAAGACAATGCACCAATTCACACATCCGCTATTGCAATGGCCAAAATCAATGAGTTAAAGCTCGAATTGCATCAGCCCACACCTTATTCGTCAGATTTGACTCCTTCCTATTTCCAAATTTGAAAAAATGGAAAAGTGTATACAGCTAAAAGGAGATTATGTTGAGAAATAAAGAAAAATTTCCCCAACTTTGTTGTTTTCTTTGTTAGGTCGGGTAGTTCTGGAACCGCTATCGTATGATCACTTCTTTTTTGATTCTAGAATTACAACTACATCACAGTGACCCTGTATCTAAGTGGAACACAAATCATTTACATTTTACACTGCTAATACAATTGTAGGCATAATTATTCATATTCCTTTTACATAACCTGGAACCGAATAACCTTAAAAAAAAATTATTAAAAAAAAAAAATTAATTCAATCAACAACACAATTCGAAAATGGGAAAGTCTTAAAACTTCGATCAAAACAGGATAAACTTTTCAATCAATCACATATACGCAAAAGGATGTTTAGAGCAAATTGAAATGTTACCGGTAACATTGCCATTACCGTTGACCATAAATTTTCATTAATAGGATTTTTGCATTGCATTGTGTGTAGAGCTTCAGTCTTCTAACAATTCCAATTGTATGAATTTGTGTACGTGTGCTGATAGTTATGGTGATGGTGATGGTGGCAATGTTTAAGAACCTATGTACATACGAGTAAGTGGATCATTGTATTGAAGACTATTTCGCCGATACACATGCACACATTTGCAATGGTAGCAATTGTTCAAAAGGATTTGTATAAAGCAATAGCAATAAAACGATGCAATAGTACAGTCAGAGGAGAGAGAGAGAGTGAAGCTTGTGTCATGAATGTTGGTTACAGAACATATGTACGAGTACATATATGCAATTTAGTATGCAGGTTGCTAAGTGTCTTTTGTGGTAAACGCTTTCTATATCCCGCATCTCCTCTAATACGACTTTAAATTTGTCTTGTTTTTTATTCTTCCGACAGTTTTCTTGTTTTGTGTTTTAAAGCAAAACCGTGTTTGTATTTGTTTGATATGGAAACGCTTTTTAAGTGTTAATTAAACACGTCAAATATAAACATTTATTAGCTCATTAATGTATGGTTCCTATAAATTAAGAGAGAAAAACAATACAAAACTGAGTACTATGTATCGAACACGTACGGAACAATTTTTTTTTTTTTGGAACAAAATGCTATGGCATTTTTATAAGGTGGGTTAAAACTGAACCCATTCTTGTGAAATACGATTTCCGATAGAGACCATTTCGATATGCAACAACAAAGAATTGTGACGTAAAATTAACATAAATAGGTGAAATGGCGGAAGCAATGCAGCAATACTCTGAACAATTTGTAAAGAGTTTTTAAACGAGAGGTGTCGTTTGCAAAAGCGCAATATTTGTATGAAAAAAGGTGATAATTTTATTTAAATCCAAACTCCAAACTCTGAGGTTAATAATGGAATACAATATCTGCCAAATGTCCGCCTCCATCCGACTTTTCTTCAATATGCGTTGACTTTATCTTTAACGTATCCTCCAAGAAAAAAGTCTAATGGTGTTAAATCGCACGACCTCGGCGGCCTTTCAAAATATCCATTTTGAGAAATCACACGTCCAGGAAATTTTTCACGCAATAGAGGCATTTTTTCACCAGCTGTCCGCCATATGGCGTTGCACTATTAAAAATAAATGTCGTCCACGTCCATAGCATCAATTTCAGACCAAAAAAGTCGGTCAACATAGTTCGGTAACGCAATCTATTCACTGAAATTGTCGCAACATCATTTTCAAAAAAAAATATGGCCTGACAATCCAGACATTCCAAAAACCTCGCCAAACTGTTATTCGTTGTGAATGACGAGGTTATTCGACCATTTCTCTTGGATTTTTGGAGCCTCAGATGTGACAGCCTTGCTTGTTCACGTACCCAGACAGATGAAAATGAGCCTCATCACTCAGAAAAATTTTGCTTGAGAAATCATGACTTTCTTTTTTACTATTTCAATGCGTGTAACGACTCATATCTGAAAATCTCTAGTTCTTCTTTGTCAAATGTCAACGAATGACAGTTGTATGTTGACACCTGAAAAAATAGACACCTCTTGTTGAAATACCATGTATATAGAGCATAAGCAAAAGCTCTTGTCACAATTCACTAAATTAAAGAGATATAATGCCATGCAAGTCGGAAAGATCACTAAGTTTAAACCACAGATTTGGAATCCAGCAAAAAATGCCACAAACGAAGCAGTGGGTATATGTAAGAAGTAGATTCCTCAAATGTTTTCTTCTTGAAACAAAACATTCTATATTTATTTGATTATATAATACGTTAGAGTGTCCCTTATATGAACGAAAATATTTTTTTACAGAGTCGATAGCCTGATTGGACCTTATCAGGAAAACAGATCGTCACACATCACGCATTTATCGATTACAATGCCGTCGATAACATTTAATAAACAACGTGTAAGTTCTGAATATCTGCAAAATTGATTAGACTTTTAAGAATGACAATAAAACTCAATGTATAGCGAAGATTGGAACGCCCCTCATTTCATACTGAACGAGGTTTTCAGACAGGGGAACTGCTTATTGTATAACTTCATCAAAGTTTAATAGAAAAAACCCTACGAGCTCATGTCAACGAAAGGGCCATGTCGATGAAAATATATATGTAGCTAACCTCGACCACCACTAACTCGATGGCATATCCTGTTTCTAATAGGTTGCAAATTTGAATTTTGAAATTTAGATTCGAAAGTAAATTTTCGGAAGTAAAATGAAAGCATCATACGGCCGATGTGACGATAAAATAATTTCGAAAAATAATGCACACTCTAATATAGCTTATATGTATTGTTGCATGAACGATTCTACCTATTTTGCCAATAATGCTCACTTCATTCGCTATTAAATATGTGCATCATATTGGTCACCATGGAAAACAATTTGAAAATATATACCAGAAAACATGTAAATTCTACTAAACAAACACACGTATATACGGCTACACCACCAACAAAACCAATATGGAATACTTATTACCACAAAAACATTGTAACTACCTCAAAAGCATGTTCAATTTACAGAATTACTGATAGAGGTAAAAGAGAGGAAAAGAAACAATTACATACAGAGTACATTTATATCTCACTCACTTGCTAATTGTTTGCCCTCACAGTAATTGGCACGCCAAGGATAATCACAACCTTCTGTAACACCACGATGTTTACCAGCATAAACGAGACCATTCGGGCAATCATACAATTCTGGTTGATTGCTAACACACTCCCAATAGCGATCACAATAGGTTTCGTCGCCAACGACACGTCCCTTCACTTTGCATGGGTCCTCTTGATTACCCTTCAATTGTTGTCCAGTTGCTGCTGTTGCTGCAATGAGATGAAAACAAGAAAGAGAGAGAACGGTTGAAATGATATGATTTTCTGAATTAAATTAAATTCTGTGGTTTTATATTGTATTAACAGGTAAAAGATATGATACCAATATTGTACTACGTACATGCTTACCATTATTGAAATTCAAATTTATTATTACAGCTGCTATTGAGTTGTTATTGTTGAACAACTAGTTTTATGTTAAAGGGAAAATTGAATATTGTCTCATTGTATGTTATAATATACAAATTTTTAAACATATTTAATAGGTTCATTTTAGTTGTCAGCATGTATGTGAGTATATGCAAAAATTGTATATAAAACCTTATAGGAAATTGTAGTTTTGACCCTTCAGCATCTCCTGTTCTACACTCATAAATAATTAATCATTTTTTTCGATGAAAAGTACAGCCTACACCATGACAGATGATAGACAGAAACATCTTTTATAAAATAGAAAAGATAGATTATCATCAAACAGCGCACAAGAAAATATACCTCACAAGAGTTCTGCCATTCGGAAGTGGCTGATATTAGTAGGGCCCTTCGAATACTGTCCAAAATTTCTGTGACAAAAGCTAAGAAACAGTGACCTAACAAGGATTCTGCCATTCGGAACCGGATAATGTAAGTAGGTCCAAATTTTCTGTGAAAAAGCTCAACAAATGTGACCTAACAAGGGTTCTACCATACGGAATCAGCTAATATAAGCAGGTCCCTTCGAATACTGTCCAAATTTCTGTGACAAACCTCAGAAAATGTGATCTCACAAGAGTTCCGCCATTCGTAACCGACTAATATAAGTAGGTCCCTTCTAAAATTGTCCTAAATTTAGCAAGCAAAACAGTTCTGAAGGGGAAGCTCCCTTTAGGGGCTATAAGTGCCAGAGCCAGGTCCTTTTCAAAAATATATCTCGTTTTTAACTCACTCGATAACTAACAACAAGAAGCAATTGACTTTCGCCGAGCCAAGCTTCTATTTTAGTATTAGTCTGTTGGATAGCATTAGAAGGGATCTACTTATATTGGCCCGTTCCGGACGGCAGAACTCGTGTGACATTACATTTTCTGAACTTTGTCACAGAGCTCTTTTAACAGCTTTATCATAGCAAATTGTTCATGCCATTTATGTATTATTCTTGCTTTTTATGAATTTTTTTCTGTTTTCGCATATACTAAATAACACGTGGATAAGAATATCTACGCATATTTGTATGTATAAGTATAGTACATATCACCATAGAGGAAGTAAGCAGACAAAACTTTATTTATGTGCAAATATTCATTAGTACAGGGTCGGCCATTTAAAGTTCGTAATTAGATTCGGCTATAAAAAAAGCTAATGAATATTTTATCAAAATCATGAGTTTATTAGGAAGATTGTACTTTTCAACTTAAGAATGAAACACAACATCATTCAAATGACTGCCACGGCTGGTTTTACAATACCCGATCCGATCGACCCAATTTTTCAGTACATTCATCTTTCAATATATATATCAATGAGCATAATTGTGGCATTTGAGGATCAGAGAATGCCAATACAACCACACCCTGTGACTGGTGTGTTATTTGGTCCGGCGGCATCGAAATAAGCAAGGAGTCATGCTAAACGAATTTTTGTTTCCAAAAATTAAAGAATATGACATTTGGGTCAACATGCCACTCAACCAACGTAACCAAAGATATTGTGCTCACTGTCTTTGAAAATCGAATAATCAGACGGAATGCTTATAACAATTGCCAATTTTGGAAGTATTCATTACTTTTTTTTATGGCCAATTCTAATTCCAAACTTAAAATGGCCCACCCTGTATATGTATGTATGTACGTATGCTTGTGTTCATAAATATGTAAGCATATTCATACAAATATTCTTAGTATCACTTTCAGCCATAATTTAAATGTAAAACTTTTATCTAACATTAATATTTTTATATTCTTCTATCGCTTCATTCAACTTATGCAATGACACAAACTTTTCCATGAAAACCACAAAACTTCATTCATTAAATATTTACAAATCAAAGGCCAAGTAACAGAAGAAAACAATAAAAATATACGAATAAAAATATGCGTAAAATCATATATGTGTCAAATTTTTTATTGTATGTACATTAAGGTGGAGTAACTTTGTATGGATATTTTTTATTTTTATTTTTTTGCAATGGAATTGAAATGAAAAGTTGTCTTTGTATGAATTTAGAAAATTTACAAAATATTTTATATGAAAATTGTGATTTCGTGTAGGTGTTCCTAAATAGATTTAAAGAAAAATGGGTTTCACTATGCCTTAATGTATATGTTTGCTCATGAAGCAAACAGAGCCAAAATTTAATAAAAATTGGACCCATTTTTTTTTAATTTACGAAATTATATTATATTGATGTGATAAGAATTGAAGTTCAGACAGAAAAAATTAAGTTATTAATACTAATACCACCGTTACGGGTTATTAGAAGGATCACACACTTTTTATAATTTTAACTAACTAATATATAAAAGAGCACCCTTTTTTTAGAACAAAATGTATGAGTGTACACACATATATTCATACATGCATGACATTAAAGAAAAAACGTTGATACACGTCCTTCGTATACGTGATAGGCAAATGTAAAAAAATAGAAGGACAACAAAAAATCGCTGTAAAATGGAAAATTTGTCTATACGACAATATGACTTGGCAAAAACTCAACGACAATAACAACACACCATCTATAGAAGCGATTTTTGATGTCAACCATCATAAAGTTGACATGCTTTCATCAATCAGGATTTGGAATTTTCACTATTTCAATATGACTCAACGTAGAAGAACATGAAATATTGGACACTTTTTTTTATAAAGGGTGTATTTTTAAGCAGAAAGTTCTTTAAAATAAATAAAGTAACATCAGCATCGAAAATCACCTAAATTTTTTTGACAATTGATATAGGCAAGTATTTCAATCGTCCAGTAGGACACCAGAAGAAGTATGTTGTTAGCCCCAACCGTACTATGTTAATCAAACAAAACTGTATTTTTTTTTTCCTTACGTCAACGATAAGTCAAAATTTTTCAATAACAATCCATCCATGCATTAATGCATATCTAATTCAATACATATGTCGCCATATTGAGCAATATTGACATCAAACACAGTAATATATCAGAAAACGAAGGGGAAGAAAATGTATTTAGAAAAGAGAAAATGGGGCTAAAAATAACAAAAATAAAATGAAAATTATAATCTTCTCCTATCAATGATAGGTGATGAATAAATAGACTACAAACAGCTTCAACGAGAATCTTTCGTGGGCAGTACTAATCTGACTACCCACTAACTAATGACCAGATATAAACACCACTGTGAATGTGAATACAATGGTGAAGGATAAAAATAGCACCAAGAAGTTTAGTTAATATTAATGATTTTGTAAGCATAACGTCTATATATTCGTATTTATATATTGGACTACAATTTGTGTGTTCTCACCAGCACCAGCTTAGAATAATTGAAAATATTGACAGCAAATTGATAAGCCACGTGTATACTCATACTTATATGGAAGATTCGTATACAAATATGAATATATACATCTAGTTAATATACGATACACTACTATGCAGGGACGATATATTTATTACCACTCCTAAAATGCCTATATGTCAGAACGAATGACGTTCATTTGAATTGTCACAAACTTAACGAAGTTTTGACAGCGTTGACAATATGGAATAATCATGTCTGCCCGTCGATACCAATAAAATCAAATATTATGTTTGTGTGTTACCTTGATTAGGTACATATGGTATAAAGACAGATGATATATGCGTAAGTAGACCATATTTGGGGTGTGTGGTGTTCTACAAATTAATATAAAAAATTTATATGGGAAAATCACAAATTAAGAGCTATTCCATTATTAGCTAATCATCACAAGTGAAGAAAAACAATGAATTACAAGCTTTTATTTTGTGGTTGCAAAGAGGTAATGGGATAAATATTACTTTAATCGATGCTGGAATATTGTACTTTGGACAAGTACTCCATATAGTCATATTTTGATAGTGTAATAAATCCCTATCTGTTCTTTGTATAACCTCAATTAGTTAAGCTTGCGAACATTTTAGCAACTCACTGTATGTAATTATTTTCCTTTTTAAATTATAAGAAATAAATTGAATCGACTGAATAAACAAAAGCCACCAACCACCACGAGTATTTATAATAATTTGAATTATCTGCCAATATCATAAATTTAACACAAATGACAAATGGTTTGGGCTGTGCATTACATGTACTATATGTTGCTGTTGTTCTTCTTGTAATGCTGCCACTCACGTTGTTACTGATAATAATTCTTGTAATAAATTTGTGTGTGTTTATGTGCGATTAATTTAATTTCAGTTTTATTTTCACACGCACGTTTACATTTTTAATCGAATTTTCTTTGATTTAATTTTTTCTTCTTGTTCTTCTTGTTTGATTTCTTTTATTTTATTATAGAAGTATTATCTGGGTTCGAACATAAATTATACACGTACAGTATATTTATTCATATATGAGAATAGATTAATAAGTACCCGCTGCTGACAAAAGTTGACATTGACCGATACTACATTTCAGGATCATTCATAGATTAGTTTTCATTTGGGTAGCAGTTGTGTCAGAAGTGTTTCGGAAGACATTGTTGCCAAGATTACCGGTAATCGTGTCGTATGAAAGAACAATTAAGCGAACACGGTTGACAGTTGTGAAATTATATTATTATACGCTAAAGACCGGGAGACAGTCAAATCAATGATTCATAGCATTTTTTTTTTTTGGGTTCGAATCAAGTAATCGCCATAGATTTTTTGCAAAAAGAAAGAACAATCGCGGAGAGGAACTAGAGTAAATTATTGGATCTATTTTATTAGAAATCGAAGGAAATACGGCCTCATTTGTCTAAGAAAAAAATTATTTGTTGTTGTTGTTGTTGTTGCAGCAGCAAAAATACGTAAATGCTTTGTTTTGTTTCCGTACAAAGCATTTCCGTATTCTGATGTGGTGAATGGTCGACTACGTGGTCGAGTGCTTCCGGCACTTAGATCCGTCCATTCTTCGGAGCAAAATTATTTTTTCGTTCACAGCAGTTGCAGCCGAATTACACGAACTGAGCAATGAGTTATCGCCGCTTCCACCGTATTCCTTGTGACACATTTTTGTTCCCCAACTTTAAAATATGGCTCGAAAGAAAACAATTTAGCCCAAAGGAGGAGGTTATCGCTGCGACAGAATCGTATTTTGCAGAGTTTAACAATTGGTGTTTTACAGTTAGGTTGAAGAAATGGGTTTTGAGCCTTCTTAATAATACAATTTATGTACCCCTTTAAAATAATCACATTTTCAGAAATTATCTCCGCGAAATCTTTTCATATTTGTAAATAGAAGGAAGCCGTACAGATCAAAATGCCTAGAACTGTGTGGATGAGGCAGCAATTCTCAGAGCACTTCAATCAATTTGATTTTTGTGATATCAGGAGAGCCATCCATCTCCTCTTTTACATATTTACCATGTCAGCTAACTCATTCAATCTTACTTGATGTTCCTTTGGAACGATATCATAGAATTTATTAATCATTTCTTTAGTAATGCTTTCAATTTGGCATCCCCAGGCGTCGTACGACGATTACAAAATGCAATGACCTATTAATGAGTCAATCCAATTTCGTATAAGTTTCTTTTCTTAAAAAAAGTATATTTAATCAAATGCTTATATCTTGCTTTTGATATATCTCAATAATATGTACAGCATTGATCAACTTGAATCAATCTTTGGTGATCAATCCCAGATTAAGCAAAATGATCTCAAACTTATAGTGATGAGACTTATTAATATGGTTGAAGATAACTACTAATAGGCTTTAACTATCATACTAATGTGCTATTTTATAAAAATTCAAGTTTAACTTATATAAAATAAAATTTTAAATCTTGCCTAATCAATCAAGCACTTCCAGTTGCTATCATTGCTAGCATTGGATGTATTACATATAAACATATATTATGCAGAATCACTGGAGTATCATAAATTTTCAAAAAGTTAAAAAAAAATCACTCAAATATTTACAAGTAATACAAAGACAAATTTTCAAAGCCACAGGATTTCCTCTTTAATTCCGACTACGATGACGTTGCTTTATTAGCAAATGCACATTCAAAGGTAGCTATAAGATTATTTGCATATACCTTACACTGCTATGATTTCTCCATGTACCACATGTACTTATTATCATCAATAAGACTATAACACTTGATTTCAATAACCTTCGTGTGGGCTAACAAATCGCATCGCAGATACTAAGAGGTGTACCTTCGTAAGTATCGTTATTCACATATGCACAGGTTCCATACCTCTAGCAATTTATTGCATAGTTTATCTTCGCCTAAACAGAATATCACAGAATATATTTGATTAATGGATTTACACTGACGCCATATTTTTTTTTTTTTTTATTTCATCTTCTTTCTTACATTTCATTGCATTTGTGTTGCGATTTAAGTATCGTACAGTATTCTGCAATGTTTATTTTTTAAGCTACTTCATTGCCAGTGACATTATATAATTCGAATATCACCGCTATCACCAATTCTCATACTTTCTAACAGCCAACTGCAATAACGTACACACGGTGATGATAATTCCTCCTCACTAAAATTTAGATGAAACAGAATTGCAATGAATCAGTCACAGAAAGATACTACTCCAAGGTGTACTCGACCTAAAACTAGGCTCATGTTTCATTGTATTTCTTACATTTATTTTCGTTGTCTTAACGATGAAATCCGTATTAATCTGTTAACTCCTTGAGCGGCCAACAGTGACTCCTGCATCTTTCGACGAATTGATCTATCACAAATGATGAATTAGCCTTTATCATGTCACTCTACAAATTTCCATTATAGTCCACTTGCAATGATATCTTCTAATCAATAGAAATTTCATAGGGAAAAATATAAGGGGAATACCCTCATTATTGCGAATTATTACTTTAAGCGAATTATTACTTTTAGAGGAAAAGTAATTGTATTTGTAAAAATTATTTCTTTGGTATTTTGTCCTAAAACTATTTACATGGTTATGTGCTACATATATTGATATTTATTATAATTAGTTTTAACCTTTTATTAAGTTAAAAATTTGCATCCATTTCGATTTGCATCAAAGTTTAAAAATTCAATTTTGATTCAATTGATCGATTTACTTTCTGAATGATGAAAACTTTTAACTTTTTTTTTTAAGAGGGAATTTTGTTGTTCTCTTTTTGTTTTTTCTGCCTACATTATTTACAATACATACCTAATAGTACATTATAATCTCTAATCCATAGACCTATTATATATGTACATATATGAAGTGTATAAAGCACGTATCAAGTTCCAACTTTCATTCAATTTTTATTCAAGAATTGAGATAATTAACTTATTGTCCGAACAAATTGATAAAAACTGGAAACAACAGATTAAATTATATTATCCGTATATTCCGAAACAAATAAAGTTCATTTTTTTTTTCTTAAAATTCTATATCGAACAAAAGCACCGAATTTTAAGGCAAAAAGATAAGTTAGGATTTTATTTAAAATGATGACATACTCGTAACTCTTAAATTCACATCATATTTGAATATCATTAACGAACCCATCAACCTATCTATAGAAAATAATGCAAATACATGTTGTAGACAAAAGTATGACTAACAGCACTATAAAGCATTAAGAAATAATTAAAGCAAGTTAGGTCAAGGTAAGTACATACATAAGATATGTACATTGTTCAAATATATTCTCACAAATGCATTATACAATGTTTTCTTCTCTTTGTAAGAAATATTTTCTATTATTATTTGAATTCCGTGAGAAAATTCATACATATGTGCATACATACGAATATACATATATATACAGAATGTATCCGTATGTAGGTTTAAAGGTATAATATCAATATATGGGCATTTTCCAGAAAATGTCAATAAAACTGGAAAAACTTGAAATATATAAATTGCTAGAAAATATATTTTAGCTCACAATAATAAGGTTTAACACAAATATTAGCATGAACGGATGGGTTCATGCTAATATTTTCCAATAAAACAAAAAATATTAATGATTTTAAATATATAAATAAATATATAATTGAGGTGTTAGAACTATCATTTCTCCAACGCTATCAATTTATATATATTGCGTCATATCGACAATCTCAGCTCCCATATGAAATTTCTTCATTATAGCTTACACCGTTCCCTAGTCGGTAGATGGCGTACATTATTTGTCAATTTAAAATGGCGAAATATTTAATAATTGATCATAACTCGAGTATTTATTGACAGATTTACTCTATCAATAGCTTATTTGCTTTGTAAAGAAATTAATCTCTATATAAAATTATAAATATAGCTATATTTTTTCGATTTATATTTTTCTCGATATTTTAATCTATTTTCATTGACAATTTTGCTGCAAAAAGACAAAATTTATTTATATTCACTACACTGATTTTGTATATCTTCTTTAAGAAATGGTCTAAAAAATAAAATACCCTTGAAAAACCACAAAAAAATAAAACCCGACAACAAAAAAATTTTTAATGTGATTTACAAATTTAGGAGGCTGCAAAATAATTATTTTTTTTAATGGTCGCAGCAAATGATATTTTTGAGAGTCGACCTAAGTTATGACAACTTTCTCTCATGATGACGGTCTTACTTTTACATTTTCATTTCTACTCTTTATCTGTGATAAAAGAAACCAAAATTAATTTTTACTTAATTTAAACCTTTTTTGAAAATAAAATATTCTTTCAAATTTCGAAGAATTTTGTAAATTTGTACACCCAGCTGAAAAATAGATTACCTTTTCTATCACTTCTGTATTGCTTTATAGATATTAACTGATCCAAATATTAAAATTAAGCATTGGACCATTATGTCTCTTAAATGCCAGTATTGTACAATATACAAATATTGTTTTTCTTTATTTTTCGCAATATATTTTATGCATTCGTATATCGCGTCCATAACCTTAGAAATTCCCATATGTAATATAGATGTATATCCAATATAGTATATTTCACAGTTCACAGTAACGTATTCAAAATTTAACTCATACGCTTTATGCTTGCTCGTTCATATGTCAATTGTACATATACATATGTGAAATGTGTTATACACTCCTCATCATGACCATATTGAGAATAGTAAAGTAATAAATATTATGCAACAACAACAAGAAAAAAATAATACCAACAATAAAACAACAACAACAATGAAATAGGCACTAGTGTGGGTTACAAAAAAATGTCCAATAAGTTTGCTGTAATTATTTTCAAAAATTTACCTTGAAAATGTTTCTGGGAAACCAAATTTTCGCATAGGCATGCCTTAAAATCAATTAAAAGCTTCTTTTTTTATTTTGTCACAGAAAAAGAGAGAGAAGTGGTTTAAATACAAATTTTCATATTCTTAAAGCATAATATTTTATTCATAAGATGCTAATCGTACATTTTGGACTCTATCGCAAGCTTAGAATTTACCTAGAATTTATATTACCTCTACGAACCGAAAACCTTCACCAGCGTACGATTGTATGCCTAAATAAGTTTTACCATCTGAATCCGATTGGTTTACAATCACCATCACCAAATTTATTGTTGTCCGTCCTTCTTCATAAGCAGATCTTTCCCGCTCAGGGGTTTCAAAGGCTGTACTGTGCCAATGCTCCACACATAAGAAAAATAAAAATAACGACGTTTGCAAAATAATAACAAAACCTCTAAATGAACACATTATAAAGCATTCTCCAACAGCACAATCATCGAAATCAAAGCTAGTAGGTAGTATAGAGACAACGATGCCTAAGTTGATGGCGGAATCAACCAGTGTTAATATAAAAATAGCAGTATATTGTTGTTTTATATCCACTGCATATAAGATTAACTTTAGTGTTTTATTGCTTTGCGTGGATTTCTTTCTTACTTTGTGGTTACTTTTTCAAAACATTTTGGTTGCTTTGGCTCTTTCGCTAATACTTAGTATGCGCTCCTTTTTTTTTTATAATACCTTTGTGCATTTTTTCGCATACCAATGTTGTCAGCTCAAGACAAATAAATGCCAGGATTCGTAATGATGAGAGCAAAAGAAAAAAAAAAAAAAAATGAAACGCCAACAATAACAACAGCCAAATGTAAGCAGCAGCTGTAAAAATCGTTCAGCATAATCGTACTCGTGTCGGTAGAGAGACAAGAGAATAAGTAATAAAAACGAGCAGCAATTGCAAGCAATGAAAAGTGACAAAAAATATATATAGCCATGGTATGGTGTTGCATGTACTCGTATAAAAAAGCAAAGTGTAGTAAATAGTAAAACAGCTAACTGGTGTATGGTTGGTCTGGAGAAGCATATAAAATGACGTTGGCCCCAAAGTGATAAGCTCTGTCAGATTATCGTTTGTGGTTATCTATGAGTTTACTAGGCTATCCCTTTCCACAATTTTTTATGATCATTTCTTTTCTTTTTTTTTCATTCCTTTTATTTTTGCTACTATCAGCGATGGCTAATACCAACAATATAAACTATTGCACGATTGTCTTTTATAATCGTTGCTTTCATTTTCTATTTATACTCTAAAACAAGGGATTTTTTTCACATTTTACTTGCAGCAATTTCTACTGACTTCCAATAATGTTACCACTACTATCATTGAGCTAACATTGAACAATGAAAAACAAATAAAGATCAATAAAAGATGTATAAAGTAATGAAAGCTATCTGAAGTGATGGGTTTTTTGTGTTTAATTTTTTTGTTAATACACAAGTAAAGACAACATAAATTAATTGATTTCTAATTGTTTAATGTTTAATTCTTCTTCTTATTTTAGGTATACATATATGTACACTATAGTATAGAGCTTAATGCCAAACCGAGTTGGCTAATAATATAAATACATTCTTTTAGAATTGTCCAAAATTAACTGAACAAGACTGCAATAGAATTTCAGACAATATTCTTTGGATCTTTTGGTGCCAGATATATTAATATGTATCAAGTGTAGTAAAAAGAAATCCATTATTTTTCCAACAGATGGCTTTAGTAATCTGTATCTCGCATTGTATAATTGTGATCGATAGGATTTCCTACTAAATAAACTTTTCAGGCAGTTTTGTGATTGCTTGACTCGGTATTGTTTAAGCACGCTTCAAAGATGGACACCAGTAAAGAGAAAATACGCCATATTTTACAGGTTTTCTTCGATAAAGGCGAAAACGTAGGCCAGATGGCTGAAAATGTGAATAGTGTTTATGGTCCTGATACTGTAACAGCCAATCGCGTGCAATTTTGGTTTCGTCGATTCCGTTCCGGTAATTCCGGTAATGTCAAAGATGCACCAAGCTCTGGAAGGCCAATTGTCGAAAATATGAATAAAATAATAGAGTCTGACCATCATGTAAGCACCGTCTATTGCCCAGGAGCTAAACATTGCACAAAAAACTGTTTGGAACCATTTAAATAAGGCTGGATACAAAAAGAAGCTCGATGTATTGGTGCCACACGAGTTAACGCAAAAAACCTCATGGACCTAATTTCTACCTGCGAATTGCTGCTGAATCTCAACAAAATCGATCCATTTCTGAAGCGGATGGTTACTGGTGATGAAAAGTGGGTCACTTACGACAACGTCAAGCAAAAACGGTCGTGGTCGAATCGCGCTGAGCCGGCGCAAGCGGTGGCCAAGCCAGTATTGACAGTCAGGAAGGTTTTGCTATCTATTTGGTGGGATTGGCAGGGAATCATCTACTACGAGCTGTTCCCCTACGGCAAAACTCTTAATTCGGACCTGTACTGGCAACAATTAAACCGTCTGAAGGAAGCAAGCGGCCAGAAGCGGCCAGCTGTGGCCAGGAGAGGAATTGTGTTCCATCGGGACAACGCCAGGCCACACACATCGAGAATGACTCGCCAGATGCTCCGGGAGCTTGGTTATAGTCCGGACCTGATACCAAGTGATTACTATCTATTCCTGTCTATGGTGAATGATTTTGCTGGTGAAAAATTCGCCTCAAGAGAAGCTTGTCAAAATCGACTGTCCCATTTTTTTGCCAATAGGTACGATGGTTTCTATGAGAGTGGCATTATGAAATTACCTTCAAAATGACAACAAGTTATCGAACAAAACGGTGCATATTTGACCTAAATCGGATCATTCTAACCATGCTAAATAAAACTTTCAATTTAATGCAAAAATAATGGAGTTATTTTATATTGTAGGATTAACTCAAAATATGCAAAGACCACCCAATAGTTACAAATCGTTCTACGATACTTATTTGTTAATTTAAATAGTCAACCTAACCTAATCACCACTCTCTTACTTTATGTAATAAGTATATGCATATAATAAATATTACCTGCATCATTCATTCTCGATTTATTGAAATATGTATCAATAAAATTCTATTAAAAAATATGTGTGTAATATGTATTACGTTTGATGTCAAATACATACTCTCCTCGTGTTATGCTATTCATGCACCAGCGCGAATATGTAATATTAGAAAATATTCCAAGGAATTTTCTACAATTCAGCTTTGGATATCTCTTGCAATTACTCTTACATATATATTGAATATTTTACACCCGACTCACATTACAAATACTAAGCGTTTTCTAAATAACAAACCGTTGTTGCTGTAAATCATATTCTACTATTTAATACATACAAAATATACAATATATGCATATACTCGTATATTGTATAGCGTTAAAATGTCATTTTCCTCAGCAAATATTACCGAAACGCGAGCATTGTAAACATATTTCATATAAGTAGGTACGTACGTATTTCACTAGTATTCATAGCAACACGAGCATTCCACATTAGGCAAAGCAATAGCAAGCAGCAACTAAAGCATATGTAAAATTCATAGAAATTTATATACAAGTACGCACACCATTGTCATCTTTCACTTTTCACATCACTTTCTGTATCAGCAACAACAACAATAGCATTCTTCTTTCAACATAATAGCAGCAAACTGATGACGATGATATGAAAATATAAGTAGCACCTTTCATTCTAACTAGAAGGAAGGGACGTGTACCCTCGAGTAGGCGACAAGATATTCCAAATTATGGAAATATGGCAATAACAAATCAAAGTTTTAGAATAAACTCGAGAATCAACTATTCTATCAAAAAATAACAATATGCTTTCCTTCTTCTATTAGAAAATTTCACTAGAATGTATAATTGTCTATCGTTTTTCTCGATTACTTTAAAAGTCGTACACAGTAATAATCTAGACCAACACGATGTTATTCACTTAAATCCACTTAAACGCTTATTATTGCTCAACACCTCAGAAGATGACGATTTGAATTGGAACATTGGAAAAAGTGAAATCAAATCAACAAGAATGTGTAAAGGTACAAAAAAAAACAATAAAATCACATAAATGCACAACAAATTTCGATATGAAATACCATCGCGTACAAACAGCAAGAAGGTGTGAGTGATTGTGTGTATGTTTTGTCGATTTGAAGTGACAGTATATATGTACATAATATAAAGGGTTATCCATTTCGCGGTTTCAAAAGTTTAGGGCTAGAATTCGACATCTGTCAAACTGAGTTGTTAAAATAATTTCTTTCTTTTTCAGTTCAAAGTCTGACATTTGCGAAAATGGATCGCTTAACTATCGCACAACGCATTAAAATTGTAAAAACCTAATACAAAAATGGTGATTCTGCCACAGCCACATATCGTGCTTTAAGAGGAAATTATGGTTTCATAATCGTCCAACTACGCAAGCAATTGGCAAAATTGTGAAGAAATATGAAGAGACTGGATCGGTTACAGATATTGTAAGCCCTGTGTATCATCGTTACGCTCGTACCACCGAAAATATCGCTGCTGTAAGTGAAAGTGTTGCCGAAGACCCGAATGTGTCGATTCCTCGTCGTTCTCAGGAATTAGGACTGTCTTACGGCACATTATGGCGTATTTTGCATTTGGATCTACACCTACATCCATATAAAATCCAGCTCACACAACAACTGAAGCCAGCTGACCATTCACAACGTCGTAGATACGTCGAATGGGTGCTTGAACAACAGGCGGTAGACGGCGATTTTTCGAACAAAATTTTCTTCAGCGACGAAGCACATTTCTCACTCGGTGGGTATGTTAACAAACAAAATTGTCGTATTTGGGGTTCTGCGAATCCTCAAGTAATTGAAGAGAGGTTAGTGTAGGTCGTGGTTCAATCCCCGGCTGATGCATAACAAATTTAATATCGATAAGATTTTTCTTTCGAACGGTACCCACCTGTCGGCAAGCAATTGGCAATTCTTCCGACAGTAACAACTTGCCATGAAAAAGCTTCTTAAAGAACTCTGTGACAAAGCTCAGAAAAAGTGATGTCACAAGTGTTCTGCCGTTCGGAACCGGCTAAAATAAGTAGGTCCCTTCTAATATTGTCCACAATTTAAGACGCACAACAGTAATGGAAGAGAAGCTCGGGCAATGAGCCCTTTGGGGCTTTATGTGCCACATATTTATTTTTATTTTTTTTTATTGAAGAATACGACTTAGAGAATATGTGGTTTCAACAAGACGGTGCCACATGCCACACAACTCGAGCGAATATGGCTTTATTGCAAGAGAAATTTTCTGGCCGCGTAATTTCTCGTCGTGGCGATATCAAGTGGCCACCAAGATCATGCGATTTGACACCGCTTGACTTTTTTTGTGGGGCTACGCGAAAGACCGTGTTTATGCAGATAAACCTTTAACTCTCGAGCACCTAAAAACCAACATTCGTCACGTTATGGCTGAGATACCGCCCAATATGTGTCAAAAAGTGGTCGAAAATTACCTCAAAAGAATCGATGCTTGCAACAATTCGCGTGGTGGTCATTTAAATGATGTAGTATTTCATACATAATGTCAACGTTCAAACTTTATAAGAAAAAAGAAATATCATGATAAAAAATATTTTATATGTGTTTTATTTACATTTACTTTTGAAACCGCAAAATGGATAACCCTTTATATTTACATTAGACTTATTCACACATTGTTTGTCATATGCAAAATATTATATAAATTATAATGAGTAAAATTATAGGCTCCAGAAAGGTCCTTTGTAGTAACATCTAACTCATTGCATGTGTCTGTTGCATGTGTCAAATTTGGGCAATATACAGGGTTAGGCGATTGAAGTGTTACCAACTACACGCAGGAATATCTGTCAAACCGATATTGCCAACTACGTGAAATTCATACCAATAACAGCTGTTTATATTGCTTACAAAATACCAGAAGCATTTGCGTCTAAGTTTTATAGAACAAAAGTTATTCGAAATGGAATTCAAACGTAATAGTGTGATTATGTTATATTTGGCTGAAAAATCACAACCAGCTCTTGTTCGTGAGCTCAAACACCTCAAAATGAATAAAATGTTTGTGTATCGTACTATAAATCGTTACAATGGTACAGGCAGCATTGTCAAACGCTATGATAGTGGACGGGAAAAAATAGCAACATCACCTGAAATGGTTCGGAAAGTGAAGGCTCAACTTGAACGAAATCCACGTCGTAGTGGTAATCAAATGGCCAAAGAACTGAAAATATTCTAGCGAAGCATCCAACGCATATTCCAAAATGAGCTCAAGGTAAAGCCTTACAAGTTCAGAAAGGCACACGATCTTACACCAAAGCAACAAAAAGTTAGACTCGAAAAAGCTAAAGCAGTTGTTACGCTTGCACGAACGTGGCGAATTTGCAAACATTGTGTTTTCTGATGAGAAAAATTTCCCTATTTAGCAGTTCATAAATTCTCAAAATGATAGTTTTTATTTTACTGAACGCACTTCCGAAAATTTGAGACTACGAATTGTCACCTCAAGTATTGGCATGGGCAGCTGTGACAGCCGATGGACACTCTCCAATCGTTTTCATCGAGCCTGGTGTCAAAGTCAATGCGACTTATTGTCGGGAAAATGTTTTGGAAGTTGTTTTAGAGCTGTGGATACGCAAATATTTCAGTCGCAAACCATGGACGTTCCATCAAGACTCGGCACCGTCTCATAAAGCTCATGTGAACCAAGAATGGTTAAAAAATCATGTTTCATACTTCATTTCGTATACACAATGGCTTACGAATTCGCCAGCTGCAAATCCGATGGACTATTCCATTTGTGTCATTTTTGAGAGCAAGGTGAAGACTAAAAAATATCCAGTATGGGTGCGATGAAGAAAGCCATTGTTCGGGAATGAGCCAAAATACCGGAAGATTACATTCGTGAAGCAAACAACTCACTTTTTCACCATTTCAAAGCCATAGTCAAGGCAAAATTACAATTTTTGTAATTTCAATCAATAAAAAATAATTTCACACAAAGAAGATATGGTGGCTTGAATAAGTAACACATAGTAAGTATATGTATGTACATTAGAGAGGCATGTGAGTACACCTTTGAGTGCAAATTGCCATCATTTGATTTTGCGTATGTCAACATACAATAACAAAAACAATAATAATAATAATAGTAATAGCAGTAATAATAATAATAATAATAATAATCTTGTTCGGAAAATTATTTATTGAAATAGAAAACATCCCATCACAGTTGATGATCCTATCACGGTAGCTGTTGAAATGTATGTACATAGACACCGTTTACTACTCACAAGTTATTTCTAATAGTACATCATCTGCTATTTATTGAAAGTAAAGCACTATTGTATACTAACATTCACATACGATTTTGTATTTATACGAATGTCTCACCGTTCATATTTGTAAACTTCCGAGTAATCATATTTTCATGAGATGAAATTTCTCACAAACACAACAACAAGAACTTACATGTAACAACACATATATTAATAATATCGACAACAATAGCATTATGCCAATGTCAATGGAAAAATGTTCCCAGATGGATATTTTTTTGTGATAGGTCTAATTTTACAATTGTGAATTTATGGAGGTTATTATTAATATTACTAGGAAAGAGTTGACTCAAAAGTCAAAGCAATGTGATTTAAAATATATTTTGTGATACTTATAAAGAGTGAATTTAGGTAAAACCCTTTCTTTTCAGTAAGGAAATCGTTTACAATTTTCAACTTCACATGAAACAAACAAACTTCTGTCTAATCTTAATTCTTTCCAGAACCCTTGAAATAGCCGAAAACATGTCATCTTGCTGAGTTCTTATTTAGCTCTTTTAATCTACTTACGTTACATAGTACATATTTAATTATATCTAGTGAAATCTAACTTATCTCCAATAGAAGCACGATCAACTCCTTAACCATAAAGTCAAGCTTAATCGTTACATTGTTACTAATAACACTGTAACGATTGAGCTTGACTGTAATTGACTGAGCTTCTGAGGTTAAACCTTTGTAGGATATTTTTGTAGAGAAAAGACTCCACTCAAGAGTTGTACATCTTAAACTTGCCGTAAATTTCCAAAACCGAATGCATATGCATATGTTCGAAATAAATCAAATCTGGCAACACTGTTGAGATGGTGTATTCTTAATCATACGCACAAGCCACTAACACTAAAGCATAAGCACATTTCAATAAAGTAATTTCCGTTTCACAACTGTTTGCTCGTTGTATGGTACTCCTATATATTGTACATATGCATAATGGCGAATACATTTGTAATAACAACAACAACAACCGTGTATTGTCATAGCATTATTTTTGAGTTGTCTTATGTCTCAGAATATGTGTACTTACGATAGCTGTATGATATATACTTCGACCAGAGTTAGCTTAGTTTAGGTAGGATCGACAGATTTCTCTTTCGAGGGGTCCCACTTAAACCAGAAGACTCATTGTTATAACAGGCGGATGTTTCTATCGTTCGCTCGTTAAACCAACTAACCAGAGCTGTTCATCAAATCTTAGAAGGCTTCCTATAGTTATCTCCGGAAATGGGCCTCTGTCCTTAATGTAGTATCGACCTAGGCGCTTCTTTCTGTTCGTAAGCAGTACAGATCATTTATAAACGATTGCTTTCTTCTTAAAACTAATTTTCATTTAACATTTAAGAATGATCGACTTAGTTCAATGTTATATTACGATTAGTTGTTGCCGTAGCTCAGTGCTTAGTACGTTGGCCTTCTGCTCCTTAGGTCATGGGTTCAATCCCCGATCGTGACATCTTTAAGCAATTGGCAAGCAATTGGCAATAACTCTTCCGGCAATAACTCTTTGTCAGAAAAAGCTTCTTATAGAGCAGTATGACAAAGCTGAAAATAGTGATGTTACAAGAGTTCTGCCGTTCGGAACCTGCTAATATAAGTAGGTCGCAATTAACACTACTAATACTGGTAGAGAAGCTCGCTGGTGTCACAAGGGGACTTTCTGGCTTAAGTGTGTCCTCTCAGTGAGAGGGCAGCCACAAAACCTAACCTAACCTAACCAAACCTATATTATGAATCATAATAAAAAGTGATATTACTTTAAAATTATGACATATTTATATTTATGGTATACTGTGAATGGTAAAGAGCCGAAATAAACTTAGTTTAATTTTGCTTTCATTTTATTTATTCTTACAAAATGTTTGTATAATTTTTTTAAATTCAAAAGTTATTCATTCATTAAAAATTGGTCACAATTTATTTTGTAGATGACATTCACGAAAAATACCACTATACAACGGCTAGTTATATACCTTACAGCCCCCATTTGTATAAGCAAATACGACGAAATTATTATGCAGCACATTGCAATTGTCGTTGATGTTGTTGACATTTTCTTATTGTCGACTCATTTGAATAACCGTTATTGTCGTCAACATCACGCACAATGTTGTCATCACATTTCGTTTTGTTCGGCGTTGTTGTCATCGTTTGATTGACTTGTCAAATGTTGATTTTTCTTTCCATTCATATGGTAATACAACATTATTACGAGTATTATTGTTGTTATTATTGTAAGTATGTCAATATTATTGTTTGTTGTTCTTGTCATTACCTACTATACATAATTTCGTAGCCATTTTATTTATTTGATATTCAATTTCGCTTTGCTCTTTTGCTTTTCACAAGCGCAAATTCAGAGTTGCCTTTCGCTTTTTTTGCTGTCATTTTCATCGATAATATTGCATATGTATATTATTGTAATAAAATATATTCAATTAAAAAAGTCTTGACATGCAGCTTTTGAAGACAATTGTACAAAACGATAATTTATCCACTTCAAAGTGGCACTTGTGCTTTCATAGAAGATTCTAAGCTTGAAAATTTTGTTCAAAATATACAACGCCTAATGGTGTTAGGAAGATAGATCTCTGTTTGTTCCTAGTGTAAGTATTTAAATAGTAAAATCCCAAAATCGAAACTAAATTAATCTAAATGAAAATTTAATCAACTATTTGTTCAAGTCTAATAACTAAAATCCATAGACAGATCCATGGACGATTGCACTCATATGAATAATCCACATCCATATATATATAGATTAAGATGCCTCACCAAAAAAAAATTGTTGGTTCTACCAGCAAATCATGAAACGCTGATTTTTTGGCTTAATAGAACATCTATCGTGAGCAAAATTGTTTGGAAAACCATCCTGAAAATCTGATTACTTTTAAATCTGGATTTTTTCTAAAAACGTTGATCATTGATTATTAATATTTTTATATATTCAGAGACCGTCTATTGAAAAAGGAGTTTAAAACGTGAGTTTTGAGGTTTTTTCAAAAAAATTTTGCTCACTTTTTCATTTTGGTAATACAGCTCAATGTATATTGGAAAGCACGAAATAAAACAAAAAAACAACTCAATTATTCCATATGAACAAATGTACGAATACTTACCGATACACAAGGAACATGCTTTGTAGTTTTGTTGTCAAAGGTTTCATATTGTATACTTCTTAGCAAGCAAAAAAATTGAAGACTAGCTATTTTCAAATAATCACCATTTTGATTTGAATGAAATGGGCACATCGAATTCAATGCGTTTTTTTTTCTTCTTGGATAGATGCATAAATAGCAATAGTTACATTGCACAGTGGTCCACACATGAATTATTAGAAGTATTTTGTTCTTCTCTAATACCTCAAAATGTCCAAGAACGATCTTTACAAAAGCTCGACACGATTTATTAATCAATCGTGCTATTCAAGCGCTAAGTAATTGGTATACAAAAATTGTCATCGCTTAAATGGCTATCCAGTTTTTAATTTTGCTATATTATATCAAAATATTCAAGCTTCAACATCTTTAACAAAATTTCACACAAGATATGGCGAATTATAGGTATCATGGTGGTCTTCTTAAGTCAATTCCTTCCTAACTCGCTTTTAGCGTAACAGAAGTATTCTAAAATTTTTGAGAAATCTATCGTAAAAAATAATCATAGAAAGAAATTAAGTACTTAATTTACACTACTCTCACATTGTAATTTTATATAGGTAATAGATATTTGGACATCATTTATTCATCATTATTCTAGCAGTTTTCGCGATCAAAAACAATAAGTATTTTTCTAATTCATATCCACTGTATCGTTTTGTCTATTTTTTCATAACTGTATGCCTTTTATTAGAAACGTGAAACATTGTTATGACAAACAAGAACAATTTTTTTATTTCACCCACTAACACGTTTATTACTTGTTGCAACGTGATTTATTGAATAACTACTACTATACTCGTATGTATGTAGATACGCACAAAACAACAACAATTGTACAGTGTGTTTTTAAGATGATTTTTTCCATAGGAAAGAATATTATTAAACATAATTTCACAAGTCAATCCACCTTTTAATTTCATATTGTTTGAGATTTAATCATGCAAAAACGTACTATCAGCAAAAACAAAAATTCGCCGCTGTTGTGAATGATCGAAATTTAATGATTCGTTATCGTACGACCGGTATTGGGCCATGTTCAAGCACTTTTTGTTCCATAAACTGTGTGAACATGGTCTGGAAGAGCTTTGGTTTCCAATATCGTGTGATTTGATTACTCTAAACTATTTTTTATTTGACTACTTGTAGCTATTGGTCTACGTGAACAATCCAAGAACTATTGCAACCTTAGAAAGTAGCATCAAGCTCACCATTCGTGATATTCCATTTCAAATGCTCAAAAAAAATTCCGAAATCATTTTGAATCATTAATATCATGAAACTATCTACTAATTAAATAAAACTTATCATCTTAATACGTATTTTTTATACCCTGCGTAATGCAATATGCATGGTATATTCATTTCGGTCAGATATTTGTGTCCACTTGAAGGAATCTCCGGAGATATAGACATGGATATATATTCGTGATCAGCGTCGATTAAATTTTCGATTTAACGATGTCCGTCCGTCCGTCCGTCCGTCCGTCTGTCTGTCTGTCACCTGGCTGGTTCGCACGATAACTTGAGTAGATATTGAGCTATTTCGACGAAATTTGGCACAAGTAACCTATGATCCAAGGGTACGGAGGGGATTGATATTGGGCATGATCGGTCAATAGCCACGCCCACACCAAGCATTCAAAGCGACTAACCTCGGAATTTTCAAAATCTTTAACTCACATAATATACCACTTGGGACAACAATACTTTGCACATAGAGTTATATTATACTACTATATAACTTCGCCAAAAGTGGGTGAGCCACGCCTATTTTCTAGCGTACCTCCCATACAAAGTGTCTGTACTTCTTTTAAATTGAAACTGCTGTAACTTCTACAATCTTCTGTCTCGAATAACCATAATCGACACTTAGATTAACATGGTAGTGAGAAATAATATGGCAGAAAATCAGACTCCTTTTTGGGTCTGCTATACAAAGTTGTGGAAATTAAAAAAAAATGTTACCGGTTATAACTTGCAAACTATTCAGCGTAGAATAACGAGATTTAAGGTGTGGATTAGTATTGTACGAGCAACTAGGCTCACAGGAAATGGGCGTACCACGCCCACTGTTTATCGTAGCCCCATACAAATTTTAAATTGAAACAGCTGTAACTTCGGCAATCTTCTGTCTAGAATAACCATAATTGACATTTAAATTAATATCGTAGTCGGAAATAATCCGGCAAAAAATCAGCGTCCCACGCCCACTTCTTATTGGGGCTCCCATACAAAGTTGAAGAAATTAAACAAAAATTTTAACCGCCATAACTTACAAACTATTCAGCGTAGGACAACCAGATTGAAGGTGTAGATTAGTATTGTAAGGGCAAATATACCCACAAGAAATGGGCCAGCCACGACCATTGTTTATAGTGGCTCCCATACAGGATGACTGAATTTCTTTTAAATTGAGATAGCTGCAGCTTCTGTAATCTTCTGTGTAGAACAATCATAATTAATACTTAGGTTAATATGGTATTAGAAAATAATTTGGCAAAAAATCAACATGTCAGGCCCACTTCTTAATGGGGCTACCATACAAAGTTGCGAAAATTTTCAAAAATTTAAATCGCTATAACTTACGAACTATTCAACGTAGGACAAACGAATTTAAGGTGTGGATTAATATTGGAAAATTAATTGGATTTACAAGAAAGAGGTAAGCCACGCCAACTTTTTATATAGCTCCCATACTAATCTCGGAATAACATACAAGGTACTTCGTCAAAGTCAACCATATTTCGGGTGTAAATTAGTAGTATATGCAAAAATTGTTTTTCAAAAAGTGGAAATAAAAGAAAAAGATAGATATTTGAGTAAACTTTTTATATATAAATTTACATATGCAGGGTATAATTTGGTCGGCCCCAGCCGACTGTAAGGAGATTTTTTTTATTTCAATTTACAATCGTACACCTTTCAAAAAAACACTCGTTGCATGCATTATTAATGGTATGAGAATATGCATAGCATTCAGAACATAAGATAGGGAAAGAAAAAAAACACAATGAAAATGAAACACATGATTCGACAAACAACATGCAACTTTGTAAACAGCAACCATTTAGTTTGGATTATTTTTCAATATGACGATGATATATGGCAAGTTGTGAGGAAGGTTGCTTTTAAAAGTGATAATCTTCATTCTTTTAGCGTGGATAATGGATACTGTTTCACTAAAGACGAACATAAGTACAAGTGCTTGGAAACATCCACTTGAGCATTCTGGGTGCAAGTTGCAAATGCATACTACACATTGATTAAAGTCTGAGAGAACAGGTGTGAATATAGTGGTGCTTGCAAGTACTTTATTCGGTACTCTTTGGTATACGTAAAACTATTCAACAAATTGTATTTCCAATACAAGGTCAAACATATGATTTTGTATAAAAATTCATATTTTGAATTGATAAATGAAAGAGAATAAAGATTAAATGTCTACTATTTATTGAATTTAAATTTTTGAACACGTCATTAAGTTTCAAAAAAAGACAAATATAAAAGGAGCCTAAAATAATTTGGAAAAAACAAAGTTTTTGAAAATATACAGTCAATAGACTTTAATCGAGGTAAAGGAACAAAATTTTATTGTTGTGTTCAATAATTTTCTTTCATAGTAAAATGAGGTGAGACACACCTCCAGGGTTCCAAGAACAACACAAGTGAGTCGATAATTTATCTAAAATACAAACAAATGGCGAACATTTTCCGAATCAAATGCACCCCTTTTCATGCACTGAAGCTTAAAGTTTTGTTTCCTTCATGATTTATCGTCTTGGTAATAATCTCCATATTTTCTTCAAGCGAAATGTATAGCCCAATTCAAAGTAAAGCGTCCACCGGAACATTTCACTTCTATAAGGGATTATGTTTATTGTGTGTTAGTGTCAAGCGAGATTTAAAAAAAAAAGCATTTTTGTCGGATTTTTAAGATCCTAGTGCATATTTCGGAAATGGTTAAAAATTTCTAATTACTTTCTTCAGGCAATATATAGCCCAAAGTAAAAGACAGAAGTAATCAACAAAATTCTTTAAAGCAGAACCACTCCTTGATGCCCCTTGATGTAATATGATTACTTGAATAGCTCATAAATAATTGAAAATGCCATTCAAATTTCATTTATAGACTAGTAGCGATACAACAATTTAAACATTTTTTCACTTAAATTATGCCATAACATAGAATTGAACAAATTCTTTTTTTTTCAAAGCATTAATATGTTATTTTTTTCCATTTAAAAGTGGAATTAATTAAATTAACTCACATTGAAGTGAAAAAAATACAATAAATATTAGGTTTATAATGATTATAAACTCATCCATGCAAATTTTTATTATTGATTGATTATCGCCATAAATGAGAATAAGACAAAGTAATTGTAGCGAAATTTCAAATAATTAAACAAAGTAACATACAGAGCAAGAGCAGAGCAAAAGTCAATATTCAATACGTATCCAATAAAGTCCCAAAAAAAAAACCCCAAATTCGATGACAATGATGATGAAACGATAGATGATTGCTATAACGAAATGCAAATGGTTGATTGCATAAATTGATAGGTACTTGTGTAAAACGAACGCTACTTTGTGGAGTTACAGCAGTCAATACATAGTGACAATGTTGCAAGAAGAAGATCAAGAGGAAGAAATAGTAGCAATACGAAAAATAATAGTTTACACATTATGCTTCAATGAAAATTCAATTGTCACTAAAAGCATAAAACAAGTATGCAGATATAATAACACACCCATCTAGTGCTCAGGATTTATAATAAAATTGTTGAAGATGACGAGTACGAGTACATTAGAGCTTACTTGTGTAATTAAAATGAGCAAATAAAGGAGTAGGTAAAAAATAAGTAAGATGTAGCTAAACATATCGATATAACTAGAGGATGGACCTATAGGTTAGAATATGTTTTGTTTTTTATGACAATTTTCCTGGATTTTACTGAATTATACCCAATGCTGACTAAGATCGATAAACGATCGATAAGAAAGTACAGCCAGTTTTCTGAAGTACAAAAATTATTAATAATATTGAGTTTATTTATCTCTATTTGAATTCTATGTGATTTTAAAACTTTGGAAACAACTTATGACTATAAAATTTTAACAAGTAACAAAAAATCCACAGGAAAAGTCAAAAATATTTAAAAGTAACTTTCACCAAGTTTATTTGTCTAAAATCATCCATTAGTTTAATAAGCATAAAGAAATATCTTAACAATATCTTTACAATGCTATTTCTTTTCACAATATTTTAAGAAAATATATCCCGGTTTAGATAAGGAGGCATTTGGAAGACAAACTTTTAGTTTGATAGAAAAGAACGGACGGTGAAAGGAAAGGTGTGTTTTGTCTCCCGTACCAGCGACAAAACATGAAGAAAATATACAAACGATTTGACATATCGCCGAGAAACATTTTTATGTATACGCGAACACGAATTGAGAATGTTTTTCTTCCAAATGTCTCCCTGTCTAAACCGCGACCTAGGAATAAACGATAGTGATATGATTTCGAATGCATTTAGCTTTAATAAGAAATTACCTATTATTCAACAGTAGAAAAATCGAAAATTTTTGATTTTCAATTAAATTTGAAATCTTGTTTGGATCTATCACACGTGAGGTGTGTTTTCACCCTTATACATGTAGCCAAAAGTAATAGAAAAATGTAATTGATCATAACCTCAAGGGTAATTGGAATCACAATGCAAGAAATTCAAGAAAAAAAAAATCATTTTATCAATCTAATTTGTTTTAATGAAAAGAATAAAGGATCAGGAGCTCAACCTGGTCGTTGTATTTCACCATTTTGAAGCTGTCGACGAACTAGTTCGATATTATATAAATAGTTATTTCGCTACATATTTTTCAAATTTCCTGTTGATTGATTTTTACTATAATCAGAAACTGTATATAAATTGATATAACATTTTTCTTTATAGCATAAATCTTTGTTAACTAATCAATAAAAAAAAAATTGTTTGCGAGAGAAAAAAAGTTATCCCCTCTTATTAATTTGTGCTCAAATAAAATTTGCAATTATTGCTTTCCTTTCTTACTTCTACACTTGACAATATATAATTGCTTTTATATATTGCAAATATTCCATTTTTGTTTTTTTGTTTTTACATGCGAATAGCAGATGAAAGCAAATACACCATAGCCTTGGTTACCACTTGGCATCATTCAACGTCATCGTTGTCATCATCATTGTCCTCGACCACTGTATTAATAAACAATAATTATTCAGAATTCCTTTTATGTATTTACATTAGAGCAGATCTAATTTTTTAACAGACAAATAGTACATAAAAAAAAAATACAACAGAAGGTACTGATGATTTAAATATATTTTCGCAAGGAAACTTGGGTCGAAAAATCAGTTTTGCAAAAATAATTTTTGGTTTTTTTTTTTGTTTAGATATTTCATATTTTCACATTTAGGTCTTGCTATCCATACAAATTCATGAAACAATTTCGTTATACTTAGAATCAATGTTAGTTTAATTGATTTTTTATCGATTTTTTTTTTTGCAATTTAAATTTGACCCGCCCTAATGTGCATACTTATTGTCGAATACACTAATTGATACAAGTTTATTATTGCAGATAACTTGTTCTTGACTTCTCCATCAATACTATTTGAGTGCATAAGTATTTAATAGAACAGAAATTATATTCTCAAACCACCAATATACGTAGATGTTTAATTAATTAGTTATTTAAAACGAATAAGAAATAAGCTTACATAACTTCTTAGCAGTAGTTAATAAATTTACAGGGACAATAATAACTAAGTGGAATACGCTGAAGACGCTTGTGCAGTATTTGCAAAGAAAGTACAAATAAAGCAACAACATGATTTTTGTAAGATTGTATTTCAATAAAAATTTATAGTAAAATTGTGCACAAACGAAATTTGATACATTTTTTACAGTCATCTACTCAGTTGCTGTTTTCAAAATTAAGAACCTAAGTATTACAGCTAAGTATGAGTGAGCTATGTTATGAGTGATTGTAATTTATTGACCAAAAAATATAATATATTAAATACTAAAATTAAAATATTTTCAAACTTTGAAAAATCACTGGTGGTAAATTTTTTAGTTTTAAAAACGAATTACGTTAAATTTTGAAGTTGTTTTTTTCGATCTGTTTGAATAAGATGCATATTATTTATACGATGTAAAATTATTTTCATACAAAATTTTTATACATAATTTTATTTTTTTTTTTTTCTTATGTGGTATTTATAGGCTCTTTGGCCAAGCTTCCCTTCTAGTACTGCTGTGCATGCTAAATTTAAGACAATTTTAGAAGGGACATACTTAGATTAGCCGGTTACGAACGGCAGAGCCCTCGTGACGTCACTTTTTCTGAGCTTTGTCATAGAGCTCTTTACGATGCGTTTCATGGCAAATTGTTACTGCCGGAAAAATTGCCAGTTACTTCCCGACAGGTGGAACCATTTGAAAGAAAAATCTTTTCAATATTAAACTTGTGCACTTGGGCCGGGAATTGAACCCACGATCTACGGATCAGAAGGCCATCGCACTAACCCACTGAGCTTCGGTACCCACACATTATTTTTTTCAACGTTAAATCTTTAGATAATCGTGAAATCTGAAAATTTACATCTCCAGTATTAATGTGGTTGCCAGATGCTTTTCCCCAAATAATAATTCCACAATATATTTTTAGAGTTGAAGCATATACACCAATATTCAGATATAAACTTTGATTTAAAGAGCAATTGATAATGAGATATCATATGCTAAAAAAAACAATATTTACAAAGTTAGTTTTACTAAAAAAAAATTATGTAATCGAAATGATTTTACTATTAAATAATTTTCATACGACCTTGTAATAGCGTATTACAATGTTAAGCGATATTAAAAACATTAGTTATGAATAAATACCTATTAATGGTAAAAAAAAAAAACGTTCCTCCACAAAATTGTGCCTTTTCAAATTTGACTACGAAGTTATTGTATTGAAATTTTAATAGATAACTCAAACAATAAAACAATAAAAAAAAACCAATTTCGACCAATATATTTAATTATTATATACATTTTTGCAACAAATCCGTCGTTGACAACGCGTCAATCTTACTTTCCCTATTTTTATGATGCTTACTTGGGACAGAAAATCAGTTTAAATATATCTGATTTTTCCATAATTTCTGTTTAATTAAATTAAAAAATAAAAATATGCTATACAAATATTTTCAATTAGATCACGCAGTTCGGAGATTATCAAAATATAAAAAATCACTACATATCTCTGAACACTCTGAATAAGTTCAACCACACAAATCTGTTTTTTTTTTCTAATGTATTCAATAAAATTTTTTTTCCACCACTCAGAATTCGTTTTATCCGTTTATACCGAGCGATCATCGAAGAAACATTGCAAAGTGCTGTCTCAAAAAAGACAACTCAAAGCAAAGTTCAAATCCTCACGCTACAGATAAAACGATATACCTCTTCATCGCGGGTGGGATTTCTTTCATTTTGTGATGAAAGTAAATGAAGACTGACTACAGAAATGATCCTGTGAAGTATAGTCTTAATTTCAGTACGCCATCAACGTGATATACTAGCATAATAAATCAAAAACCAAATGAGAATTATTAGCACTTTTAAATCAAACAAATTACAATGAATGACAAATTTTAAAGAACATGAAATTACAAAAATAAAATACACAAAGAGATAATAGCAGAGATACCTCTACACATACACGTAGTATAAAATGGTACTGTGTATAGCAACAACAAAAATGATCGTTATGTGCTAATATGTTTCAGGTAGCAAACTAACGATCACATCAGCACATGCTTATTGTTAGCGACCGATCGTGATATTGCTATTTCTAGAATTCATTCATATTTCATTCGGTCGTTCAATTGATGAATGTATGTATATGTTGATATGGTATGCATATTTAATAGCGTCGACAGTCAATAATGAGTATATTAATTTAAATAGCTTTTTGTCTTTAGAATTTCTGTATAAGTTTCTCTTTTTTTTCTCTCTCTCTCTTGATTTTCAATGTACACACAAAGTATTAAATACATACATACATACGTACATACAATATATTCACAGAAATAAATTCAATATTAAATTTGCTTATTAAAATGAAAAGTTCACTTTTAGTAGTACGTATTTGTTTGTTTATTTGTTTGTTCAAAAACTTTTCATTGCGTACTATCAACAACTAATTAGTGGTGATGGCTCTTGAAAGTCAGACAAATACGTAGTAAAAACAATAAAAGAGCACTACTCTCTGTTTGAGAAGAAGAACAACAAATACAATATTTTCAAATAAGTAAATAAACGTATTTGTATAAAATTCTAAAATTATTTTACTACCATACATACACTACCATTGCTTTTACGCTTCTCGCCAATCTACTACAAATAATATGAAAGCGTAAGAGGTGTGTTTGTTTGTTAACAACTTGTAATTGAAAAGAGGACTTATGCTAACAACTTTCAATTGAACAACAACAGCAGCGACATCAACAATTATTAATTGCAATTAAATGACTAAAACAACAAAGTGAAAAGTGAATTTATGTACATACATAAGCAAAGTAAATAAGTACATACATATGTATGTACATTGCAAAGTATGTTCAATAAACAACATAAATTATTAATAGAAAATTATCACATTACCATAAACTACTCTACAGTAGTGATATTAATAAGATAGAGATAATAGATGTATGTATATATGCAAAGGAACATCAATAGAATATCAGCTATTTGACGTCATTCGAGTTCAAGTGTTCTGTTCGCTCATTTGCAAACACTTCTGTTCGGTTCGAACTTGTACAATAAATAAAGTAGCAGGTACTATAAATGTGTAAAGTATAAAAATATGTAGTAATAAAATATATCCACCATCATTGCTAATGGAATGGTCGTCTAGAATTTGTAGTGATGTTATTACTCTTGGTATAGAATTCCAGAAAGAAGATATTTTTACTCTCATTGTTCTTAGTATTTCTACTTTTAATATTAAACTTTTATTTACTCAAGCGAAATAATTTCAGTAGTTATCAATTTTCCAAAAAGTATTCTATCTTCAATGTTAATAATAAAGTCATGATAATTACATAGCAGATAAAATAATAAAAATCTCACTATCTCATGTCTGTCGACAAATTTTATAAAATTATGTAAAATTATAGAATTTTTTAATTACCATTTCTTAAGAAAGTTTTAGGGGTTCTTTAGAAATGGTCATGCAAATAGGCCCTTTGTTATAGTCCAAATTAATTTTAAATTAAGAATCGAATTATTTCACAAATTTCCCGTACAAAATATGTCGTAAAAGGGATTTTTACTTTAGGATTATCTTAATTTTGATTATAACTACGGTCCATATTATTTTGAAATTAATATTGTTAAATTATAACCATAACAAATTATTTGAAATCCATTTTATTAAATAATTTTTATTTCATTCTAAAACAAGAAATTATTTGAAATTTTCCCAGGCCTAATTCAACGATTAAAATCACAATCTGATTTGTGATTCAGCCTGTTTAAACAACTCAAAAATTTTCGAATTCTAATATGTGAGGAATGGAGCTTCATTTTATAATAGATAATCGAATGAGGAAAAGGTTTAAAACATTAGTGAAGAACTTGTAAAAAATATTTTTAAATATATTTTGTACTTGAAATTAATTATTTTTGAACAAGTGTGAATAACAAAATTTTTTAAGTATATACTATTTGAATAAAGGCAAAAGAAACTGAAAAGTGAGTCTTAGAGAAAGATGTGCTAGCGATCTAAATGAGCGCTTCAAAAAAAAAAAAAAACAAAATAGTAAAAGTTTTTATCTTCAGAGAAAAGAATACAAATACAATTTAAAAATATGTCCAAAAACACTTTTTGATATGGAAATTACATATTGTGTGAAAAACTATCATAATTATGCTATAACTAAGCAATTTATACAACATCTTACAAATATATGGACAAGCATTTTCTACTGAAGCTGAGTAAATTTTCATTTAGGCCCGCTATTGGTGGCATAGAGAGTCATTTCGTCGAGAAAAAGTTTCCATTTATTGTCTCATTTGTCATGAGAATGATTATAAATACAGAAAAGCTGTTCAGTCTGTACTCAAAATACTTCAAATAGAATTATACATAAATGTAAATTGACAAAGCTTGGAAAATATAAGACTGCATATCACAAATGTCCAATATACCTGCAAAATCCAAATGAAATCAAGTGAGTTTTCAAGTTATGTACATATATGTAAAAAGTGCAAGTGCCGATTTTTCGAGTGTATTTACAATAAAATTTCTGAAACGTAATTTTTTATTGCTTGTACTAAATGAGCAACAGCTGAAATCGTTTTAGACAATATTTTTCTAAACACTTTCTTTCTTATAAATTTATGAATTCTACTATATAAATTCTAAATTTCTCATATTGATCGTATGATTTTCTTAGTTAAATCTCCATCACCATTATCCTATTTGAGAAACTCTTGACTATGCCGCTGCTTTCATACATGTATGTATGTTTAGTATATATTAATGAGCTCATTTTTAATGAATTGAATTAACTAACGTAAAAGCAGGTATTTAAAAAAAAAAAAAGTCAATTTTAATTAATGTCTATTTAATTATATTAAATATTTTTCCTACTTTTATTCTCTTGGAATTTTCTTTTACAAATTCTGTCATTTTAAATATGTATGTATGTACAGAAAACAAAATTAAATAAAATAAATGACCTCATTAGAAATAAAACGTACGTTTGATCGAATATGTGCATAGCAAATTTATATTAAATTAATTTGTGCAAAAAGAGAATCAGACATACATTCGTATATAAGAAGAAGAATATGAAAATTACAGCAGTTTGTAGAAATGTCAACTACTACACCCCATTCACATGTATATACTATTTATACATGATATTCATGTTATGTGTACCAATGTGTGAGAAAATGCAACCCTAAATGCAACCTCATTAAAATTTTTGGTTTATTTATACACACACGCACGCTCATGCTCGTATATAAAGGAATACAAATATATAAGTATAAATATAGTCTAAAACTCGTTCCAATTTAACATGCATTTAACACAAATATCCACACATACTGATTTCCCAATATAAAATTTTGTAGCAATTGCTCGAACGTACCATTCCATAGTGAATAATATGCAATTATTTGTATTTACCTACTTTAAGAGATCTGTAATGAGTATATATATATAACATCAAACTTGGACCATTTGTATCATCCTATGACGTCATTATGTAAATGTTATAACATTTTTTTCTATGCATGCAGAATTCACCTGTCACAAATGGATTAGTGCCTATATTAATGTCTGAAATACTTAAATTTTCGTATAGGGTCTGTGTATTTCTTTATGCAACATATAAAATGTAGATTTTGCTAAACTCCTAATTAACAACTTGAACACAGAAATGAAGAACGAATTTTGACAATTTTTTTTTTTTGATTAGTTAAATAGCAACCATATACGAGTAGAATTTCATCATACCGAGTATGATAGCGTCAGTACTGCTACAAACTATGATGCTGTTATTATTCCATGAATTCTTGTATACATAAAGAATTTATAGTTAAGTAAGTACATCGTTTTTAGTTTGGTTCTTTTTCTTTGATGCTCACGCTTCTATATTAATTTTATTTATTCAGCTACTTTGCAGTGACATTCCGATACGATCATATGTCAGCAAGGACGTAAAGGTTATCCACTATGTATTCTCGTCATTACGCCTGTTCAACATAAGGGTCATATCTATTTATATGTGCATGTGTGATACATATGTTGCTAAACTTATGTAGCTAAACATGTGTATATACATATATACAGAGAACTATTAGTTCTAAATTTCATGATGGTAATTCATGGATGTCATCGTCGATGTTGCTTTGTAATATGTCCCTCAAGAACTATGTTTCTTGAGCTAAGCAATGATCATGTCCTCTTTATGTATAATGCAATGTAAAAAGCTAGGGAAACAAGCATATATGTGACTTTTAGTCTCTTAACCTTCTGCCATAATTTAACCTATAATTATCAAAAACTTCTAGCTGTTTATGTTTCATCTAATCTTGTCATCCAATTAAAAATGTTTTAAAAAAATATATAATATATTCTTTATGCCAGATACCTTTGAAAACATTCTCAATGTCATTCTCTTATTTTCAATTGCCTGCAAAAAAATATATTTCCTACATATTTTTAATTCATGGCAGAAATTTGCAAATCATTTACTGCCATCATTATAATTACCCACTATAGAAAGCAAAAGAAAAAAAAAACCCATAAAAGGTCATGAAAAAAAAGGAAAAGAAACAAATTAAATAAAAAAAACTCCACCGAGGCGAACACATTACGTTAGTTAACCTAAGAAAAAAAAACCGACATCATCAAAAATTTAATTGGCCATTTTGTATGAAAATCACCAACTACACAAAATACTATTTACTTCCCTCCACTCAGTCACTTACATATACATATGTACAACTGATCATCTATGCAAAAGCCACATTATATACATTAGTAGTATATATGTATGTATTGTATATGAAGGACCTTTCTTACTTTCGTCCTTCAACATTATGCATGTTGCACGATGCACAAATATAATTTCGTTTGAATTTTTTTATATTTTTTTTTTATTACATTCGTCTATTCATTTGTATAAGAATGTGTATGTAAAAGTGTACTTTTCAAGTGTAGTATTTTAAATTAGGCAACCATTTTTAACATTTATGCATTTATACATTCCAAATGATTGCCTTAATTGCAAATATGTATGTGTGCTTGCTTGAATATCTAATAGTTTTAACATTTTGGTATTTCTTCTTTTTTTTTTTAATTGGCTGAGCTATATTATATTTTAATTCAAAGCATGTTCGGGGTGCTATCAATCCATTTTGATTCCTTCATGGGGATCGAGGAATATCTGTATGAATAAAAATGATTTCATTGGAGTCACTCTTGTAACGCCTACATCGTATTATCGAAGGCTTTATACTTCATACTTCACCTTCGTCGTAAATTTTCTCCTCTTAATTCGCATGTTGATTGCTGAATTTCAAGCTGCCTAAGTAGCTGGTATTTATACATACGCACTCTATATACTTAGATATGTCCTCAAAAATCCTCTGCTACATCTTCTAATCTTGCATGCCTCAAAAATACTGTGTAATTTATGGAGTGCATTCAATAGTGATATTCACATATGAAACCTTTAGGATATGTGTATCGTTATTCATACCTACAAAGGTACGTCAGTAATATACTTCTCATAAAATAATATATAGCATGCAAAGGCATACTTACAAGATATTTATGCTACTGTATTTAGCTTGTACTATATATTCATATGTACTTACATTAGCTTACACTTGACTGTACACACACACACACACATAAGCTTATATTAATTTATACATACTGTTATAATACAACTATAGCAAATATATAGCACAGCCCTTAATAGTACATAGCTACATAGTACTAGTAACACATTACAATAACAACTAGTATTAAACTCGTATTACTTCTACATACATAATATATTGGTGTTCTCGTCTTATTAAAATCTTCTTCACTGCCACTAGCTATTACTTATGTATATTTAAGTTCATCTTTCTTATTTGCAACTTCAATTCAACAATCTACCCTAACATCAATAATAATATACGGTTTTCCATTAGGGACATAACGTTTTTATCTATTAATGTAACACAGAAATATTTGAGATATTCAGTTCAAATTTATTGTGGATATATTGCAAGCATTACATTTTAAGAATGAAGTTCGATTTCGGTCATATGACTACCACGAGCCCGTTTCCAGTGGTCGATTCTTTGGACCCAATTTTTCACTACTCTAGCACACATTTCGACCGGAACGTTGGCAATTTCGCGTTGGATGTTGTCTTTGAGCTCGTCTAAAGTTGCTGGCTTGTTGGGATAGATCAGTGACTTGATAAAGCCCCATAAAAAGAAATGCAATGGTGTTAGATCACATGAGCGAGGCGGCCACTCGACCGAGCCATTTCTCGAGATAACACGTTCACCGAATTTGCCTTGCAATAAATCGATTGTGACGTGTGCTGTGTGGCTAGTGGCACCGTTTTGACGATAACATGACGGTCGTTTTCATCCACGAGAAAATACTGCCCAATCACACCTCCGGCATGAAAACCGCACCAAACAGTAACTTTTTGCGGGTGCAACGGTGTCTCAAGAAGCACTTGTGGGTTTGTTGCTGACCAATAACGCATATTTTGCTTATTGACAAAGCCATTGAGCCAGAAATGAGCTTCATCGCTGAAGATGATTTTTCGCTCTAAAATTGCGACTACCGACTCAGGATTTCGGTAGTAATTTTTAATAATTTCCAAACGTTGCTGGTTCGTGAACTTTATCATGATGAAAATGTTGACTTTAACCAGCGTTTTGACATTGACAGTTGATTAAAAAAGTTCGGTGCGGGGTGCGTTCATATAAAGATACGAAATTGTTAGGTCCCTAATGGAATAACCTTTATATATAAATCGAAATATATAGAAGTAGAAGATGAGAACACATTCACATATAGCAGAGTCTTAACTACAATTAAATAAGAAAAGAGCTCATCACAGGTGCTCTGAACCAGTTCTGAACTAGTGTGAATGCTATGATCACCACGTCTTATGGTTTACCTGCTGTTTGGCAATCTGGGAATATAACAATGTCTCTCTAAATTTCTTCATGTCGTGTGTTGTCGAGATGGCTGCTATGATTGTCGAGGATCGATTCATACACCTCTGCACCACCCCATCGTAATTATTAACCATTGTGCTATGGAAACTAATTGATCCAACGGTCTAATTACGTTTTGTTTTTCGAAATTTACTGAGATTATAGGAAATATAAAGTGTGAAAACGATCTCAAAAAACTTTTCTAAAAAAAGACATCCATGCAGTGGGAATTGTAAACCAGATAAAAGAGAAACATTTTAAAATCCCCATAAAACCAATGCAAAATATTTATACTTCAACTATTGTATATTAATACAAGCATTTATATGGTAATAACCATATATGTAACTATATTAACAAAAGATAATTTTTGAAATTCCAAATAAAAGAATGAGAGAAACAAAAACAGATAGAGAGAGAGAGAGAGAGAGAGAGAGATACAGAACACGATGGCAAATTGATAGAAAAAGGATGCTTTTCTAATAATGAACTCATAAAATTTGATGATGAAAGTAATCACAACTAAATTAACACATCAAATGGAGAAGATAGCAACAAAAACAAAAAAAAAAGCAAAACCTGAGTTGCCTGCCTTGAAGGAAAACAAATAAATAAAAGGTTCATCTGTACAGCGCATCCCTATCAATGTTACCCCCATCTATCTATATTAAATTCGCCTTTGAGCGATTTATATCTAAATGAGGTGTTTATGTATAGAGTATAAACAAAAAAAATAAATTCATAAAATTAAACAACAACAAATATAAAACACATTAATATATTTGTGAAACCCATTATCCTTGAATCCTTTCTTTTTTTTTTTTTTTGTTACTCCTGCTTTGCTGCTGTCAAATGTTACGTAGTACGAGCAACATTTTAATTGCTCCATATGATCATAATAATGGGCATTAAATTTACACAAGAAATACGGAAATTGCTTATTTCGGTGTTTTGCTGTTTGGGTGGGTTCAGCAACAACAACAACAACAACAACAACAACAACAACAACAACAACAGCAACAACAAAAGGGATAAGAAATTTATTAGGATATTAAAATGAATGGCAAACAAAAACTAAAAGGGCAAATAAACAAAAAACAAATGCAAAAAAAAAACTAAACAGTACTAGAAAGGGACTAAAAATAAAATGGCAAGCAAATACTCATAAAAGGAAATAAACTACAAGTAAATAACAAAAAGTTTATTAAGTATGAAACAGGAAGAATAGAAGTATTGGTATACTATGTAGCACCTTAAATAAACAGATGCTTATCTTTGGTGTCGAATGAGCTATTGTGACCTTGTACGGTACCAGATAAAAGTAACTTAATTTATGTAAGGTTAAACAGAGAAAAATGAGCTTGTGGGATTTCTATTCTAATCACTGAGTGAATAATGAGAATATTGCAAGCATTTTTTTACGAATATACGAATCCATGCACTAAAATTTTAATATTTAAATTAACTCGGAATTGTAGTGCATGTCTAAATGATATTTTGAATGTCATGGCCGTGTCATGAATATGGCGAACATCGGATTATCGTGGTGACTGTCATCTCGGGCTAATATCTAATTGGTGATAGAGATGGTTGGTATGGCCCAGCCGCTGGATATGCGATGCCAGTGGACAACAGTCGAAAGATTTTAAAAAATTAAATTAAATTGATTCCTTGCAGAATTGGCTTTATAGTCGAGAGACATAAAAATTAGACACCAGTTAAAGGAAATTTTTTCCATGCAGTGGCAAACCTCTCTTCAAACTTATTATGAACAATTTCGGAAATTGTTATTAATTAGAGTTATCGTATATTTCCTTCCTTCCTTTCTTCATATAGGTGCATATATTCAATTTAACACCTCACACCAATACTCATAAAATCAAATAGATTTTAGAATATAGAAAACACTTAGTCAGTGGAAAGAAATTATGAAATAAACATGAACACAAGAAAGGGACTAGATATTGAAGTGGAATTTAACAACAACAACAACAACAATAAATAACAACAATAAAAAATATCATTACGTTGTTGTTGTATTAACTTTTACTTTTCAAATGAAATTAAAATTACGTTTGAACAACAGCAACAAAAACAACATATTGTAGTGTTAGCAAAACGAATTTTATTTTTCAACTCATTAATTTCAATTTTAAGCACAAATAAACAAACGTATTCATACACATACCAACAGACGTGCATGTCGTGACACTTCTGTAGATATTTTATTTAATTTTTTTTTTTTTGATATTTCTTTTATTTGGTTTAGTTTTGTTACCCATAAAATATACAAATACCAAGGTATAGACAAGGGAGGACCTTCAACAATTGCTCTTCCCTCATCCATACACAAAGAATGAGGAACGTAATATATACGAATTATACGAACAATGTGTGCATACCTAAAGTGGAGAAAATGAAGAGATCATCAAACGAAATAATTTTTAATTTATCTACATAAGCAACAACAACAACAACAACAAACTCAAAACCATGACGCACAATAAAATTTATGCAACCTAATGTATTTCACTTAAAGCACAGAAGTTGGCAATAAATTTACATGAGCACACTAACATACCAACATACATATAGCCTTATGTAGTGTTCCTCCGATATCGCTATACATTTGAAGTGGAAGTGGTGGGAGAAAAATATAAAAAAAACCTAAAGAAAAAAAATTTGCTCAATATGGGTTAATAAAAGTCGATTTCTATCACGGAAGAACGATGGCCCCTGCTTTAAAGAATACGCGCCCGCATACACAGATGATGCTACAACGCAAAAGAAAGTTTCGTTTCTTTAAGACTGCAAATTTTTTATTTCTCTATCTCTTTATAACACATTTGTCAAAAATTCCCTAATTAACTGTAACTTTTTGATTAATATTCCAAATGTAGTGAAATTTGGACAATTGCCTAAATTCGAATGTTAAAATTTGGTCAAAAACGGGTTTTTCTTCAATTAGTGCTGTGAATTTTTGCTAAATTTGATCTATTTAAATTCACAATTTAATTTTTGTAATTAAATTAACATGAGAAAATTAATTAATTTAATTTGTATTAGAAAGACGCCTGAGGGTTTGATGGAAATCTGATCACGATTTTTTTTTTTTTTTGCTCGAAAATCCCAAAACAACGTAAATAGAATTTCCAAAGTGTAAAATTATTCAACAAAGAAATTCCATAAAAGTTTGTGCACTCAATGCTGCTTCTTTAGCCGAAACGTTGCCAAAGGCCTTCAGTGAACTGGCTCTATCAAAAACACAAGTATATTTATGGTAGAAATTGTTCGAAGAGGGTCTAGAAAACGTTGAAAAAGCAGAACATCCCGGACGACCTATCACATCAACTGATAAACAAACACCTCAATCAAATCTTAGAATTTGTGCTGGCAAATCATCGAATGTCAATTAGAGACCTTACTGGTTACTACTGGAATATCAGAAGAATAATTGAAGAACATTTTGAAAGGCTATTTGCGCCTGAGGAATACCATCTCACACTGCACTCGTTTTTCGTGACCAACTCAATGCATATCATTGTAAAACCATCATATTGGTTGTACAATGATTTAGCTCCATGTGGCTTTTAATTATTCGTTAAACTCAAGAGACTGCACCGTGGACACCGCTATGAGTCGGTAGTTGAGATACAAGCTGAATCGAGGAAGGTATTGAAGGCATTCCCGGAAATCGAATTTAATTTGTATTCGGATGATTGGAAAAAACGAGGGCATAGGTGTATTGTATCGGCTGAGGACTACTTTGGAAGGGATGTAATTGATTTGTAAGTACAAATAACAATATTTTAATCAATTTCCCGGTATTTTTTACCCATATTTTTCTTTTCAACATTTTCAATCGAAATGTATAAATTTAACTTTTCGAATTATTGCAAAAATATTTGCAATTAAATCAAAATGCAATTTTGCAAAAATGACAATTGCGACTTTAATACAAAAACGTTTTGGGATTTTGGTTCTTTTTATTTTTTTTTGCCATAGTGAACGCTTTTTCGTAGCAATACCCGCTGACGTCGAATTATGGTAGAATTAAATTAAATTAAATTTTCAATATTAGCAATGTTGAACATCTATTTGAATGAATACAGCTAAATTGAATGCATTCAGTAGACAACGTATGTCATGAATGCTGTTTTTTTGTATTTTATTCACAAGCTGATTGGATTAATGAATAACCGGTAAGGGTGCATTTTTGAGTGCAATAACATTGAAACACTAAATATACCGGTACATTAGCAACACCTTGTTTGAATCGTGACAAAGATAAAAAGACATATCTGATGAACAACAACTAATTAAAGGTATTGAATTAATTTTTTAGGTCAGATCTTAGTAGTACACATTCATAATTCGCACAAGTCGAATTTTAAGATACTCGTATTGCTTCAAGCTCCTCTTTCATGTACTTTTACTTAAATCATTCCAAAAAATTTAAGTAGCATTGTGTAATTTGAGGACCCCTATAATATAAAATATTAAATTTTTATTATTTTTTTGCTTTCTACATATATATTGTTCATGTTATTGATCCTTCTCCTATTTCATTTTACTTGATTATAAAGTTATAAATCGTATAAAACTCTTACACACAAAAGCATACCGATACATTTGCTTAGTATTAGAAATCAACGAAAGTAGTAAAAGCCGTTGTAGCATCAGCAGCCGGTATATACGAAGAAATCTATCCGTTTCCGCTTTAGTACAACAAATATACATGCATTACCAGCATCGCATCACCCGTTAGCCACCACACAGCATAAAAGGAAATTTAAAATTTTCAATTGCATTCAAGCGTAAAAGAGTGAAAATGTCCTGTCTTATTGGTTGACTCTCGATTACTTGCTCTTTCTTTTGCAAAAGTACTCGTATGTATACGATATACATGTACGTTGTATGAATCATACATCCCTCTCAAACATTTGATTGATGATATTGATCTGTCTGCCAGTCTGTATTTATGTACATAAACATGGAACAAAAATCAATATTAACAACAGTAAGTATAATTAAAATATTTTCTTTAATCAATTTTGTTTTTGTTGCAAATAAAAATATTGCAAGGTTTTTTGTTCATGACGATGTATATTTTAATATTAAATGACAGTAAAAATTACATCCTTTTCATAATGACCACATCAAAGAGAATACAATTCAAAGTTTATAAATATTTTAGTGAAAGTATTGTTGAAAAAAACATGTGGGAGAAATAAAGTATCATGTCAATTTACCAAATAAAATCAAAAAAATACTTTCAAATACAAATGACATTCTTTGCAAACCATTGGAATATCGTGTACCTATAAAGAAAACTTCTTTAAAGCCATTTCAAAAATAGCATCAATGACGCCCTTCATATTTGGTATAATAAGCAACTTAAAGATATTCTCATACTACTACCCACGCTGAGTCTTATTCCAAATCCGACTATTGTCCTATAAATAACCAAATTAAAGCATTACAAGAAGAAGAAGAAGAAGATGATGATGATGAAAAGAAACGAAAATTAATTTCCATTATCTCGCACACACAAATCGGCATGCGTATAGAAAAATCACAATAATAAAAAACCAACATACAGAATAAAATGACATTATTCTTTGGGTGATGTTGATGAATCGATGTCATTGAATTGAAGAAACTAACATACAACAGTATGACATCGGAAAAGGACATGTGTGCTAACAAAAAATGACCATAAAAACGTGAAAGAAAAACTAGAAACAACAATAAACAACCAACATAAATAAATAAAGTAGGCAAAATATATAAAATGAAAGCATTAAGAAATAAAAGTAAGCAAGTTCACCTTTGATTATACCTATATGTATGTACATTATTTGCTACATTGTTATCCTTAAACAGAAATATACCTATATATATCAGAAATCGAATGTATACATATGTACACATTAATGCATGTGTTTAAAAGAATCGCTGCCACATACGAAATTATGTAGCAACTGACCCAACTAGTTCCAATATTCCATAGTATGTTATAATAATAATATGCTGTAGCTACCTGACAGCAATATATGTATATGAGCCTTTCTCGATGCCATTGCTGGAACTGGTTTTTGAACTCGGTACTCAACAATGTTATAATGTGATAATGATGCCGAATGTGATAAAGTGCATAAAACGTTTTTAAACGTTCTTCTTCTATGTGTCAGTTGAGTAACAGTGAGTAAATGTGTTGTTTCTCATTTCGAGATTTTTTGTGTAAGCCGAAAATATCGAGAAACTATTAGAAGTCATCATTTGGAAGTGTCATCATTAGGTTTTCTGTTTTAGAATCTGTCATTTCGCTGAAGTGTACCGAATTATGTGTTTTTGTGGGGAGTTTTACTTCATTACTTCAGTATGAAGAAAAAGGCTGCCGAAAGTCATCGTATTTTAGTGCAAGTTAATGATGACCATGCTTTAGCTGACCAAACGTGTGAGAAATGGTTTGCACGATTTAAAAGTTGCAAGTTTAATTTGGAAGATGAAAAATGACCTGGAGCGCCACCAATGTTTGAGGATGAAGAATTGAAGGCAAGGCTCAATGAAGATCCATCACAAACATTAGATGAACCCTCAACAATATTTCAAGTCACTCAGCCAAAAGTCGTTTAAACTCAATAGGAATGATCCGAAAGGTAGGAAATTGGGTGCCGTATGAACTGAAGCCAAGAGACGTCGAACGCTGTTTTTTCACGTATGGATAACTACTCCAACGGCAAAAAAGAAAGAGATTTTAACAAAGAATTGTGTCCGGCCATGAAAAGTGGATCCGTTACAATCATTCAAAATGTCGGCCAACGTGTGTGCACCTCAGCAATGCCTCATCATCGACGGCCAACCTGAATATCATGATGTGAAGAAGATCATACTGTGTATTTGGTGGGATCAGCTGGATGTGGTCTATTATAAGCTGTTGAAATCGTGTCAGTCGATGGTATGGAAGAACAGCACTTCCATTCCTGCTAAGAAACCATAAATTCGGTCAATTAATTCATGGATTGCCTCAAAACATGTCGACTTCTTTCCACGCGGTATCCATATGGTGCCAGAACGATAGGGAAAAATAGTGGCTAGCGAAGGACAATACTTTGAACATTGAACTTATAACCAATTTTTACAATAAAATTTCAATTTTCGAAAAAAAAACCGTACAAACTTATTTATAGTCCCAATACATAATTACCGTCTCGTTCATCTTCAAATTACAAAATATTGCACCAAAAAAGCTGTAGATGAAAAAGAGGTGTTAATCGCAAATCTGATTAAATATTTTAAACTCCAGTTTAACGGGTAACCGCAGCACAAATTTGTACATTTTATTGTTGCATCCTTAAAAACAGTATATATTGGGTTAGTAACTAAGTATTTGCCGAAGTGATTGCCGATGTTTTCACATATAATTTGAACCCAAACCAACACCTTCAAACAAAAATATGTGGAATTTACTTCTTAAGCAACGGAAATGTGACAGTTAACCAGTAGCAGAAAGAAAAAATTAGAACATTGACAAAAGATATCAAAAATATGTGTAGTCAGAAACATCTATGTATGAAATCGGCAATTACTTAATTGCCAACTCAATAAATAAGTAATAACAACATAACAAGCAGAATGCTTGTCAATAATTACTGCTGATTGACATGCTATGAGTGTCACTCGATATGTATTGCGATAAATGTTGGAAATTCTTGTTGTTACACCCAACACTCAAGTACGAGAGTATATTCATTTTGGTAAATTGAGTCTGTCAACCAATCCATCTGCTTGTCACCTGGATGGTTAACGCAATTATTTGAGCCAAAATGTAGATATTTCGATGAAATTTATCATAAACTACCAATGATCCAAGGGTACGGAAGCATTTGAAAATGTTATCGATATTATCCGATAAAAAGAGACTGGCACAACTGATCTAAAACAACAACAAATGTAAAGTGAGTATATAAAAAAAAACAAGATAAGAGTTATCGACAAAATATGAGGTTTGGAAGTACCCAGAATTGTAAAATGACCACTAACATATTATCATTTAATTTTACCTAATCTTTGAAGATGCTTACAGTGCGCAACTAAAGAAATGAATCACCCATAGTAGTTACCCAAATTAAAGGAAAATAATTACAGTGTCCGAATATTATGGAATTTTCAGATTGCATTACTTAACGAGCTATAAAATACACATGTGTAAGAAACAACCATAAAACGCATATAGACCCCAACATGGAAGTATAAAATACATTTCGGTAGGAAAGCTCAGATAGAACAACCATTAAATGGCAAAATAACTACGTATACAAAATCAACAAGACGAACAACAATAACAAAATTTGATCAAGGGTGTAAAATATACATTCAAACTCATACAAGTAGACACTTGTACATATGTACCCATGTATGTATATACCCTTTATATCGCCAATAATTGCTTCAATGAAACAATGACTAAATGCGTAGAGCGTTCAAGTCATTGTTGTTGTTGTTATACGTACGAATAGCTATTGACGACGTCAACAACGTCAAGGACTACCAACTCACCAATTCATGTATGTATGTACTACGTCGCACTCGAGTACATACATGAAGGTTACCATTGCATGTTGCAACAAATACATGTGTATTGCTGTTATTGCATGTCAACATTCAATTAACCAATTTTCAGTTACAATTCCACTCACAATCGCGTACTCACACATACACACGCACACATAAGCTGAATTTAAGGACTTCTCCAAAATGTTTTGATTGCAAAATAATTGTTACTGCACACGTGTATCTGCAATTGTGTGCCCTCCATCCAATGAGTACAACTCATTGTTACAAGAGAGTATGTATAAAGGCTACCGCTAACATTGTCATTTCATTGGCATTGTAGATATGTATGTGATTGCAACAAATGTGCATTAAGTGGTACTTAAATGAAAAATTCCATATAAAATGATGTTCACTGCATAGGGTTATAATTTGATTGAATTATTACTACTGCTATATACATACTTACATGCTTACTGTAGTACATCCATCAAGTTGCATGTTGCATTTTTTAATTATTTAATGATTGTCTTTTGTGATATGTTCTCGGAAAAACATTCAAATGTACGGTGTCAAGAGGACATATCTACTTAATGGATATTGAATAAAATTATCAAAAGTATAATTATTATTTATTCATTTGGATATGATTTAGCAAAATGTACAATATATTTTTAGCCTCGCTTACAGAGAGCGATCAATAAATGCTACGTAGTAAAGTATCTAAAACCGCCGAATTAGATTTTGTGAAATACGGCCGTCCCGTACCAAATATTTAAAAAAGAAAACTCTTTGATCTCCTTAACTTTGTTCCAAAAATGCGTATCAGGGTCCATACTTCAGTTGTTAAATATGTAAATAATAATATTACTACTAAGTTTGCTGTGAAAAAAAATCTCTGAATTAGCTATATCATAATCTCAGTGTTTTGCGACTTTCATAATCGAGAAAAATTTCGAACAATGAATTTGTTTGAAATTGCAAATAAAATTTCGTGTGCCGAACCGTTACAAATGCTAGGCTTGGAGGGCTTGCAGTGAATCGACTTCTTTATCAAATATATGTGCATATGAGTGATATAGTGGTACAGTCATCAACGTCTTCAATTGAAGTCATTGCGTTGTCATACACTTGAAAGTTTTGCAATAAATATCATTACTTCGGCGTTATGCGTCGTGTGAGAGAAAAAATTCGCTGAAAAAGTCCAGATTTGTCAAAAAAAACCTCATGTATACAAATCTATAATTGCGAACGAATTTCTGACCAAAAACTCATCAAAAACTATCGAAACTGGCATGGCTCCTGCCGAATTTTTTCTCTTTTCAAAACTCAAATACCACTTCCAGGCAACCGTTCTGTATCGATAGAGGACATAAAAGAAAATTCGCGATGAGAAGGGAGGTCGATTCTCGAAAATGTGTTTAACAAATGTGTTATGAGATTGGATTAAACTCAAACTCAGCGTCAGTATAACAGTTGTGCGAGCTGAGCCACAAATAAATTTTAACATTCCCTTTAATCGCGCTTTTTAAATGACCCGGTATTCTTGGAATTCTTTTAACAGGATGTATAATCTACTTTTACACACATCTTTATTAAATAAATTTTGAAAAAAAAATACGTTGATTTAATTTAATATAAAAAAAAAAAATATATATACTATATCTTCTATATATATAAAAAGAAGTTACATTTCCTTGGTAATCTTATAACTCAAGAACCGCCCAACCGATTGACACAAAAATTTTAGAGTTCGTTCCCATCTATGAGGACGTGGTTTGTGTGAAGTTTGTTTGGAATCGGTGCAGTCGTTCCTGAGTTATGACATTTGATGTGAGTAATGGTTTCCTCTCATACGAAATGCCTGTATGGGAAAACAGCAACAAATAAACAGCCGCTTATGAGCGTTTCTGTTGTACTGTATAACTGTTTATGTGGACACAGTTGTCAAATGTGGTTTTAAGTGCATTCATTATGTTAATATTAATTTGCTGTCATTGGAATTCAGTTGACAGTTATCTTATGTGCTTTAAGTTCTTTTATATCGTGCTTTCGTTGCGAACAGACATACTTTTGGTGAGTGATGCATCAATTGCATCTCCACCAAATCAAATTCGTATGTTATTTGCGATCATAATATCAACATGTTTTCCATCAAATCCACTGGAATTGTGGAATAAATACAAAGATTTCATGGCTGAAGACATTTTGATTCGACTTCGACATCGTTCAACTGATCCCGCATTGCTGCTGACATTGGAAATGTATAATGAAGCCTTGATAATGATCGAAGATTTGTGCCTTACGATTTCAAATAACGCATTAGGGCAATTAGGATTGGCTCCACCAAATCGTTCAATGCATGATTTATTTGAACAAGAATTGCAACACGAACAGCAATTCGATCGTGATGAATTGCGTGCATTCGTACAAACGTATACTCCACAATTAAATGATCAACAAAAAGATTCATATGACAAAGTGATGCAAGCTGTCAATGAAAACACTGGTGGATTAAATTTTTTTAATGCACCTGGCGGCACTGGAAAAACATTTTTGATTTCATTGATACTGGCAACGATTCGGTCGGAACAAAAAATCGCATTGGCACTTGCTTCTTCCGGTATTGCAGCTACATTACTTGATGGCGGCAGCACAGCACATTCCGCCTTGAAATTGCCATTGAAGCAATTGAAACACCAACATGCAATATATCAAGGAGTTCTGGAATGGCTAAAGTCTTACAACAAACATCCATTATTTTATGGGACGATTGTCCAATGGCCCATAAAAAATCTTTGGAAGCCTTAAATCGAACATTACAAGATTTGAGACGGAGTTCACAGCTGTTCGGCGGTGCATTAATATTGTTATCTGGTGATTTTCGTCAAACGTTGCCTGTTATTCCGAGATCAACACCAGCTGATGAAATTAATGCATGTTTGAAAATTCATTTTTGTGGGCACACGTACAAAGGCTTTCGTTGACAACCAATATGCGTGTGCGTCTTCAAAATGATTCATCAGCACATGAGTTTTCAAAGCAATTGCTAAAGATTGGCGATGGAAAAATTACAAGTGATAAAAATGGGTTTATCACGTTACCGAATAACTTTTGCATAATTGTATCATCAAAACAAGAACTCATTGATCGCGTTTTTAAAAATATTGTTCAAAATTACAATAACCTTGATTGGTTACGGCAACGTGCAATATTAGCACCAAAAAATATCAATGTCAATGAAATCAATTTCCACATCCAGGAAAAATTGCCAGGTGATTCGGTAAGGTATAAATCCATTGATACTGCTATGAATGATGAAGACGCAGTCAGTTATCCAGTCGAATTTTTAAATTCTTTGGAACCACCAGGCATGCCACCGCATAATTTGAATTTGAAAGTTGGTTCATCGATTATACTTCTTCGAAATCTTAATGCACCGAAACTTTGTAATGGGACGAGACTTTCAGTGAAGAAATTGATGCCAAATTTAATTCAAGCAACAATTCTCACTGGCAAAGCAAAAGGTGAAATAGTACTAATACCGCGCATCCCATTAATACCAACGGACATGCCATTCGAATTTAAACGTCTTTAATTTCCTGTTCGGATATCTTTTGCTATGACCGTCAACAAAGCCCAATGGCAAACGCTCCAGGTGTGTGGAGTTAATTTAGAGGAAGCTTGCTTTTCTCACGGTCAACTGTACGTTGCATCTTCAAGAGTTGGAGCACCGAAAAATTTGTTTATTTATGCACCACAAAATAAAACAAAAAATGTTGTGTATACAATTGTATTAAATTGAACGTTGCTTTTCTTTTTCCGAAATAAAAATAAAAATTATTTCATTTTATTTTGTACATTATTGTGTTTAGAAATCAAATGTTTTTAGCAATCAATTTTTTGCGTAGCGAAGCGCGCCGGGTAACGCTAGTATATATATATATATATATATATATATATATATATATATATATACACATATATATATATATATATATATATACATATAAACACAAAGGCCAAAATAATATCTACTTTTGTAGTTACAATAATTATTGCTAGTTTCCATATGTCGTTGCCATCAGATAAAACTTTTTTGACACTACTAACAACAAAGTACAACAATGATTACAATTAATAACAAATTATCTCTAAAGTAAGATAAAATACCATAAAATATAATATATTAAACTATATACGCACATTTCCATTGTAGTAAAGTGAAGTTTTGCAACTTTAGTTTATAAGAAATTATGTATAAAAGTAGCAGAACTCTTGTATGGGGCTAAAGTATTTTCCAAACAATTTCACAATTATTAAAAAAAAATAAATTATACTTAAAGTACAATATCAGCAAACATGCAATTCACATTAAATAAGTATGAATAAAATAAATTTTAAGACTACATAATTTAAAAGGATTCTTATAAAGTTATATAGGTATTTATGTATGTAGTTATATTTTCATATCCTTTATGACTCAAACAAATACATTTCTTTATACATACTTTAGCTTTACTAATATTTTAATTAGGTTACGTTTAATTAAAGACTTGCCTTCGTTACTATTGATACAAAATATTAATTTATAATTGAAATTTCAAATTATGTTATTTAAATTTTACTATTTTTTTTAATTTGCATAGGTACTAAAAACAGTACGCAAATTTAATTTAGACACCAATATGTTCAGATATGCATGTATTATATGTATGTTCATATATGTATGTGATTATAATTGACCTATATAAAAAGATTCCATAATAGGTCAAGCATACTTCACTACGACATGATATCATGGAGTACATCAATATACTGTTGTTTATTTACTATAGCAACGGTAAGTATATATCGTACAATATCGAAATTATTGCGACTATTGCATGAATCAATATTTAGCTTTTCTTGGTTCAAGCAAATAAAAATTCAAATGGAAAAATATTTTTTTTCGGAAAAAAAATATTACTTTAAATATTAACAAAACCACTGAAGCCAATATCTAAATTCCTCATTTTCAAGCAAAATCTTCTACTAAACGAAATGATTCTACTTCTACATATTATCTAATTTTAAAAAATATGAAATTTCGTACAATTTTTCATATTTTCCATAAAATCTAGCGTCATCTTATTGCCATTCATTGCAATCGTACCATTAGTTTCTTATGTTTAAAATACAAATTGACATCAAAATGTTTTCGCTTGAAAATATTTATTTCTATATTAATTAAATACATATTTTAAGCATTTATTTAATTTTCGTGGGAATTTTCATAATACATAATTGACTAGGGAAGATGGGAAGTAGGTTATCAAAATACTGACATCAGTGCATGGAATGATCTAATATAATCAAAGTCAAACACAGCATCATCATGTTCGCAAGAAAAATATTTTTATATAAATTAAACACTAAAGTACCTAACAAAAAATACATTCAGGTTAGTTATTAGTAGCTAATATTTTAAGTATCATTGCACAATTGGAAAGGAAAGGATGCCTCTACAAAAATCTGTCTTGTTTTTTTTATGATAGCAATTGTGTACCTTTTGCATCCACACACATGCGTACACTCACAAAATTATATTTATTACTTAGAAAATGTTAATTGATGACCTTAAGCTACTTATGTTACTATGCTGAAATTAGGTACACTGTCAACTACTATACAAATAGGATAGCTAAAATGATAACTACGTCAACTTATAAGGAAGATGTAAAACAAAATAATTACATATATAATATACGAGTGTGTACTACAGTGAAACCCGCAAATACACAAAACTTGCTGATGGTATTCTTAGAAATTTACCATCTTAAGTACCTTCCCGCTTAATTACCCAACCCGTAGAGAAATTGAATAAGCTTGTTTTTTGGCTTTGACTTATAATGTCAAAAACGATTTCCTTATAGTGTCAAAATCATGTTTGCTGCTTTCTTCTTGACTTCTTCTTTGCACACGATTTTATTGTTGCTTTGTTGACTTTTCGTCTATTTTTTGTTTAATAGTATTTCGATTGTATGGAAGTAACTTTTTTAATACTCTTAAAGATATTAAATGTACTAGGACCCTCGTTTATCTACTCAGCACGAGTTACTAAAGTGAGGTTGTTTAAGTACCCAACCCGAGGTACTAAAGCGGGTTCGCCTAAGTACACAGCCCGCATAAGTACCTTAAAATGCTGGTACTTTTAGGCGAGGCACCTAAGCGGGTTTTACTGTATATATGTACATACTTATTGAGAAACAATTATACCCCTTAAGGAAATGGGTTTCACATCAACTGAAAAATTGTTAGATGAACATCTTTTTGAAGAAAACGTGTACCGTCTGGTAAACGAATAAGTGACAATTTTGATCAACAGAAAATAAAGAAAGTACATTTTAGTATTATCTGATAAGTAAATGGATGTTTTGATTTTAAGATATTCTAACGTAGATATATGAAAACCGTCTAGCTTTTGTCTAGCATTGATCCGCAGCGACAATAACATTCTTTGTTACAACGTTTCTGTTTTGTTGCGATCCGATTTTTTTTGTCTCATTGAATGATCAAAAATCGCCGTTTCATTTAGTAATTAAAGCTGTAAGTAATTTCTATCGGGATGCCTGATTATCTCTCCTCATACATTTTCCCACTTGGTACGCACCATATGCGCAATAACTATATACTTAGGCATTATGATGAGAGTACTTACTGTATTATTAGAAATAAAATAAATAGAATGAAATAAATAAGAAGATGCCTATTATTCGTGCTTTTAAAATACATCTACTAGAAATGTGTACGTAAATTACATAAGCAATGTTAAGAGAAATTATGTAAAACATAAGTACATATTTACAACATATGTACATAACGCTAATAGCTAATAAATATTATGTAAAAGCTCCACTTAACGAAATGTCACAGCTGTGCAACTTACATTTAATAATTTTGTAAATGAACAAACAAATATGTATTCTATTATGAAAATATATGAAAGATGTACCTATTGAGCATATGATTGTATTAAAATTATAATTGGCATTAAACAAAAATTTTTTTTAAGAAAACGTCTACAACGAAGTAGATAAACCAAAAAAAATTAATCCTGCTTAACCAAATTGATTTTCAAGAACTTGCTCAATTAAAATACTTACAACCACATTTGAATGGCAATCACGCACTTAGATCGTTAGATCGAATTCAACCGAGCGTTATTAAGAAGTTATTAAAATCAGTATGTGTCATTCATTCACAGTGTAAACAACATATTTTTTTAAGCACCGACTATGTCAACTTTTGTGCCTATAAAACTCCATTCGCGAAATTTTTTTTTATTTTCATCTTATGAAAAATGCAGCAGAATGTCATCAAATACTGTGTGAGGCTTATGCAGAAAAAGCTCCAACGCTACCGACAACAATACATTAAATTTAATCGACAATTGATCCAAAAATGGATGACCAGGCACGAGTCATTGATATTCCATCATGACGATGCTCGGTCACATGTTAAACAATACGTTAAAACCTACCTAGCGTATGGAAAGCCTTTTACCTATACCGCAAATATTGCAGCCTCCTCCGGAACCCGATGCACTTCAGTTGAAGGTATCAAAAATTGGATCGATATGTTCTTGGGCTCAACAGATGAACGGTTCTATTAGGACAGAATTCATATGCTCCTTCAAAGATCGGAAAAACTTGTAATTTCAGAATAAAAATACTTTGAGTAAAATATATTGTACCAATTTTTAAATAAAATCTCAATATCAGGCAAAAATCATTTAAAACACACTTACGTACCCAATATGTATAATACTGAATCCATCTATTTTAAATATTATGGATATCCTTTTCTACTTGCCAACATCCTATTGACATTACACACACACACACATATATAACATACCACATTCAGTTCTTATTCTATTCATACAATAATACCATGTATACCAAATAATTCATCCTATTTGATGGTTTGATGACAACATTGCATCCTGTATGATTTTGGGATATCCTGACATCAGTATAGATTGTTGTTGTAAATATATTTCTGCTTGCAGGATGAACAATCTGTTATTTCATTCGTTATATGCATTCAAACACTACATATAAAGATGAACTTGAAAATTGACAGAAAGCTACTTTCTTGTCACTTACTTGTACTGATATATAAGTACAATATTTTGATTTTGTTATTTCTAAGCAAAGCAATATGAAGAGGCAATTGGAAAAAACTAAGCGAAATAGCAAAAAAGCGTACTGTTAGTTTTTAAGAACAAAGACGACAAAAAATTTGGAATATTGTCTGTTGGTGTTGGGCACTATTAAAGTGATTATTTTCTTTTCGTTTTTGAACCTTAATGATATGATGATGGCGTTTCTGAAATTTTAATATCGCTTTTTTAATTTTCCTGAATGGGCGGATACCCTTCTATTGTCTTATTGTTTTATTCAGTATATGCAGCTATTGGCTTATCATCACTTTCCTCTCAGTATATTTCCTTTGTAACTATGTATTCACTTTTTGCGGCTGTGAAAATGTTCATAAAACTCCAATTTTTTATATGTGATATGTTTGAAGGTTTTTTATTTATTCTTTTTTTGTGATATGCAATACTGAGCTTTGGTTAAATTCTATCTTGAAACCAGAGCAGGTCAAATTTCTTGTCCACAAATCGTATAGCAAAAAAAAAATTGACTGATGATCGTAAGTAACATATATTTTAAAAATAATTTTTGTATAACTGACATTTATATTCGTCAAATTATTGTTATTGGGCAAATATAGTCAGAATCATCAGTAGTTTCTTTTTTGCTTTACGGTAGACATACATATATATATAGATGATCTTAGATGGACACCTCGTAAGTGGCCTTCTTTTCATTTGTATAATGTATATATAAATTAACCCAATCGCTTTTATTTTTAATGAGAACGATATTCAAGAATATTTAAAGGAGCCCAAACCAAAGACTCAAACCCACATCTCTATTATATGTATTATGGTATAACAGTATAACAGAATTCATTGATTTACTACTAAATTGTCAGTAATTTCAACCCTTTGTAATGTATTACAAAAATAGCATTAGAAAAACAAAAACAAATGTAATAAAATGTGTAAACTTTCATCATTAAAATTCTTAATTTACATTACATATTTATACAATGTCATGCAAATAGATATCTATGCAATAACAGTGACTGTATTAAGCTCATTTATCAACCGAACACTTTAGACAATATATTGCGTTCGACTTATTTATTCTCTCGCTCTCCTACTAACATAGACATAGCATTTCCTGTTCACATAAAACTTAATTTCACTTTATTTATTTTTGTTTTTTTTTTTCTTATTTTAATTGGTTTCAATTGCGTTCTTTACGTTCAAGTTATTTACTTTTTTGCTCCGCACCAATAACAATAACAGCAACAATGACAAAGTATATGTATAATTGAACCTACTTCTTAGATTGCATTTTAGAGTGACTTTGAAGAAATTTAGAGAAAAAAGTATAATAATGTCGAAAAAAATAATTTCCGAAATTCAGTCTGAAATTTAGTATTCTGACATTTCACAGATGGCAATAATGTCAACTTCTCTCAGTAATGCCACCTGTCTTCAAACTTATGCACTTTTTGATAAATTCTCGTATATTTATTATGTTTATTTAATATAATTCAATGCTGATTCAATACTGATTCAACACTTCAAACAATTAAACAAAATTTTATCAAATATTACAATAATTCACCACTATTATTGTTCACAATTGATAGGCAATATTTGCATGTTTGCAATTTTGCAAGACTTTTGCATTTTCTTTAATTCGTAATCACATTAAATCGTAGAATAAGATATGCTCTTGTTGAAAACACTGTGACCTAAATAGAAACTCTATTTGGCATTCAAGTGGCAGACCTGAGAGAAACGAGAAATTAAAAGAATAAAATTTAGGGATCATTTGTAACTCAACGTCACATTTTCAACTTTCTCCATCGCGTCACTAATAATATCATAGTAACTCCCAATAGTCCAATAATAATTTTCATAATTAAATTTATAAAAGTTTTTCTTAAAAAAAAAATGTATATCGTTTGCCCCTTTCTTTTACATTGTACCGCTTTCATTCGCTTCATATACAAACTATATCCTTCGTCTTCATTCTAGATTACTCCCTGCATCAGCTTGCATATACATATACTCATTGATCCAGTGACAGTATACCAACCAACGGTACCGACGAATGCATAATGCTATTAAGTAAGCAAGCAACGAACAATGTAAGTTGCATATCATTTGGATGACACGCCAAATCATACCAGACTGCTGCTATGGTATAGTTGTGCTAATACCATCGCATTGATGGTACCATTATCAACTCGTTACACAACTACTTATTTATGGGATACACCAAGTTTGTGGCATAGCATGCACTGTCGCATTTGTTACTGTTGTTGTTGTTGTTGTTGTTGCAAACGTGCATCTAAACAGTTCCAGCTCCATCATTGAATAAACCCTTTTTATTCTGTTTTCTGTTTGTTTTTATTTTGAAACTTTTATATCTCTCCTTATATGCATAGATATGTTGTTGCTAGTTTGTTGGCTGTTTATGCATTATTGCTGTTTTTGTTGAGTATGAAATACTATAAAATACCCACATTCAGCGAATTTCATCATTGTCTCTGTTATATTATTTATTTGTTTTATTTATTTATTTATTTAAAATTTTCATTTCTCAGATTTAAACTCATTGACTCTGAAATGCTGCGTCAAACTGCCTTCGTCTGTTAAACCCTATAGTCAGTATTTTATGCTAATTTTATTTGTGTTTTAGCCACTTCTATATGGAGCCATATAAATCTTTCTCTCTTGCAACAAATACCTTCTATAGATGAGTACATACATTCTATATTTTTCGTGGCGTCACTTTTATTGAATATTTATTGTCTCTAAAAAAAAGACAACAATTTAGTTATGACAGCTTGTGGAAGAAAAAATTAAGTAACCACTTTGTTGTTAACGTATTTAATGCAAAGAACAAGCAAATTTTGAGTTGGAATAATCAATTTGCAGCCATTTTTAAGGGTAAAATGAAAAATATTACAAAAGTTTAGACCATGAAATAGTATATGATCTCATTCTCCACATAAAATATATTCAAAACAAAAGAAAATGTAATAAATTTAATTAAGTTAGCGAAAAAATAAAAATTTTTACTAATCTGTCGTCCATCTGGAAATTCAATTGCACTGAAATTTATGATCATCGAAAATTTGTACCCTCACAAGTGCCATAAAATGTTTGATTTAGCACAAAAAAAAATTTTGATTTTTCCCTGAAATATTTATGAATATTTGAATTTTAATTTCCCCCACATTATTCCCGAGAAATAAATTTCGAGAAATATCTACAAACTTTATCACATCGTTTTGATAAACAACAGATTTCATGGCAATTGGATTACTCCTTTTTTAATAGAATCACCCTATAGCAAATAAAATTGATTTTAAATGTTTGTATGTATGAAAAATGTGATTGACGATGAAAAAGAAAATTTTCTATAAAATAAAGGTAATACAATACAAATAGCATAACGCGATAAAAGGATACTCCTACTATTCATTACTATTTACAAGTAGTTTATTGACCCACAGTATGACATATCGCACCATCAAATCCACCATTTAATGTTACTGCTGAGCTAATTGATTGTTGAAATATATGAAGACTTTGTTGGATTGGTTTGTTTTTGGTGGCATGCACGTTTGCACTGTAATATGACACTTTATTTGTCATATCATGTTAACTTGTTTGCAAATAGCAAAACAAATAAAAAACATGAAACATACCACACACAGCACTAGTCAACCAGTCGATAATGAATATATTTGTATATAAAATATTTATTTTACTTTTCACTCCACACACAAACATAGACACACACACACACGTAGACTAAAAGAACCAGAAGTAAGAAGACAAATAAAAAGAATACGCTTAACGCTGTCATCATTGATTTTTAATGCACTTGTTTATGCTTTTAAAATGGACTTTGACATTTTGAAATTGTCTTCAATTCTTAGTATGAGCGATCTAATGCTAACCTATTTTTAATGTATATATTATATAATATACGAGCATGTACATACATATGTTCATAATCGATTGTCTATCATGTGTCTGTTGATGTTCTAGAGTGAGAATTGTATACTCGAACACACGCTGTACATCCAAGCATACGTACTTGGTTGCATGCGTAAATACATATAAAAATATATTGTAATGTTTTATTCAATTAAGCACTAATGGTTTTCGTATAAACGATGATTGTTGTAAAATAGATGTCTGCATTTATTTCTGCGCTCATGTAAGATGCTTGTGTGCAGATATATTGTTATAGTGCATATACATATTTATGTATATTATATGTACGAGTATGTCAAATTGCATATATGTCTTAATGGGCGTATGATTAACATTTATTTATATGAACTAAACATTACACATACGCACGGTTGCGCCAATATGATGTATGATGCAAAGGAACATTACTTTGATTACAGGCGCGACATTCGTATAGATAAGCTAGGAGGAAGAAAAATACAAATGTAAGGATGTGATGGGTACCGTAACTCAGTGGTTAGTGTGTTGGCCTTCTGATCTGTTGGTCGCAGATTCACTTCCCGGCTGAAGATCACTTCGGGGCTTATAAGTGTCACATATTTATTTTATTTTTAAGGATGTGATACAATTTCTTAATTCTTTTATAGCTTTAAATGAATTCTAAATATATTTAAGCAAAAAATTGGATTCAGTCGCATTACAATATTGTATTATCACCCTATATCTATGTCATTTACAAATAGGATTCTATGATCTTGAAATTATAACAGATTATAACATATACTATTAATACTTACAGTTGATTAAAGTGGAAAATGTACAAACTTACCTGGAAAAAAAAAACATAGATATAAATTATTTTTAATTAATCACATTAATCAAAATAAAATCAATTTAATTTGAAATACAAGTTAAGTTAAAATAATATAATGAATTAGTTTTCTATGCCTACAAAAGAATTTTCATTAGAAAGTAAACTTTATTGTTAAATACAAACAAAACCGACATGGTGCAAATATACACACAAAAACAGCATGAATTTATCCAAGCATTTGTTCAGAGATAAACTTACAGAGCTGTGTGCAAATTTAATTCAAATTTCACATTTCACGTTTCTTTACCTTAAACAAATACTCCTATGTATGGCACATGGAACTTTATAAAACTCAAATGCATGTAGACGCTAGAGTTGTCCTTAACTAGAGTCTTTCAAAGTCAGTTACAATAAATTAAATTCATATAATAATCGCTATTAAAATTGTAAATAAAATCTTATGAATCTAACACCTTTGGAACTTAGTTTCATTGTTGTAACATGCAATTTTAGCCTTATATTTTTTGATATACTAAAGCTTAAATACGAAGATGTACTTTCAAAATTTAAATCAAACCTAAAAACCACTCTAATGTGCATGTTGATCACAATAGCAAATTCTAAGGAAGAACATATTAGTTCCTGCAAGGATATATACTATATCCTACTTTTTGTTTTTTCGAGCCTTTTCTTTTAATAAAAGCTAATTAAATTAATTGCAAATTTCATTTCAATTCAGCTAACGTCTTTGAAAAATGTAGGATTATATGCGGCAATAGATATGATTAAATTATGTGCTGTTTAAGATAGCGATTGAAGAGCATTAAAGATTTAGTGGGGCATAAATGAAACTCAAGGCATTAAAGATCATCATCTACTAAACAAATCAGCTTCTGACTAGAATATATGTCGAATGAAACAATATCTAATGATAAAGGGAGCCTTCATCTATTCTCCATCTCCACCCACGAGAGATAACATTTTTATTGTACAATTTTTTAAGGTTTCGGCTATAATACTTTGGCCATTGGTATGCTGCTCCTAATATTAGGCCCCTTATAAAAATATATTGATTGCTAAAAAAAGCCCCTAATTTGTAAGACCTTCAATATATGGGTCGATTTGTTTATTAGATCAATTCCAAGATCCTATAATTACAAAAATCACATAGCAATTGACATATTAAATGATAATTTCATAACTGCCCATTTATAGTATACATAATTCGATACATACAAAAAAGAATTTTGCAATTTATTAATTAAATTAGCAACCCTGCGAAACATGTACATTAAAATGTATTATAAATAAGGTTGCCGTATTATTACAAAATTTAGCAAAAAAAAAGCGAACAATCGTATAAAATATTGAATAATATCACCAGAAAAAAAAATAATAAACAAAACACAAAATCATAATGAATAAATGAAAATGAATAATTTCGCAGTGAATTAATTTTCTTAATGTTGCACAACATAACATGCGAAATTTCTTCATTTTTTTCGCACCATCATCATTACCAGTAGTACGAGTACAACAATGGCAAAGCATAAAAAAAGTGCTACTGTCATCGTTACTGTTGCTTCACTTATTTTATTATGATTTTTTATTTTTATTTGCATTTTGCTTACCTCAGCTTTTTATCATTTTTGTTAATCATTAACACTTTATGGCTTGTTGCATGCAACACATATGTACGTACACTACATTATACTTGTAGTTATATACTAATATGTTTACTTTGGGTATCAAACAATTTCGCGCGCATATAAGCACGTACGCAGATTCACATAAGCAGACACACATATACACACATAAAAATGTGCATCTACCCTGCAGTAAAACTAAGATCGAGTACGATTATGCTCTAGTTTTGTGAGGCGGGAATAAATGAACTAGTTCCATAACTAGAGAATCTTGGATGTTTAGATTCACTAGTTTAATTCAAATGAATAATATACAGAAACTTTCAAATGATTCACTTTTAACGCAACATTAATGTGTTACAGATTTAAATAAATATATAGATGAGCATTATAATGCAATGAATGAAAATTATTGTTTGATCGGTAATCACGTTCGAATCGCGGCAAATAACAAAAGAAGGATAAATTGTAAAATAATTTAAATGAAATATATGGATGAGAATTATAATGCAATGAACGAAAATAAATTGTTTGATCGGTAATCAGGTTCGAATCGCTGCTAATAGCAAAAAATTAGAAGATTGTAAAATAATTTAAATTAATATATGGATGAGAATTATAATGCAATGAACGAAAAAAAATTGTTTGATCGGTAATCAGGTTCAAATCGCTGCTAATAGCAAAAAATGAGAAGATTGTAAAATAATTTAAATTAATATATGGATGAGAATTATAATGCAATGTTGAGAACTACGCTTTTGAAGTAGTGAAGGACTTTGTCTATCTTGGAATCAACATTAACACCAGTCCAGTAATGATGTCAGCGTGGAGATATTGTCTCGAGGAACAAACACCACAGTCTACAAGTTCCTATATGAGCTTTATGCTGAAACCGACATAGTAAAGCGGATGGAAGAACACGCCTCGGCTAAGAAGGTGTTATATTCATCCACTAGATGACGCAGAAGAGACAGACCAAACCTCCGTTGGAAAGACCAAGTACTGAAGAACTTGTCAGCGCTTGGATTCTCTAACTGGAGCCAGCTAGAGAAGGAAAGAGTTGGAGGGGGATGCATGCTAGATTCGGCCTAAATTTCGGATGGAATGGCCACATAAGTAAATAAGTAAGAATGAAAAAAATACCAATGGCATCGTCTTGTTAAATTCACCAGTTGTAACAACGAAAAGGGGATAGAAGTTGAACTAGTTGCTGATTCCTTAGAACTAGTGAATTCAACGAACTACTTCCTAACTACTTCTTCTCACTGCAGAGTACGAACTCAGCTGACAATACATATAAGAGTACGGATACAAGGGACGTGTGGTATATACCTGGCTAAGGTTATATATAGCCCTAATAAAATCAACCCATTTTTAACCACTTTTATAGAACTTTAAAGGATCAAAAAATGCATAATTCGGAAATAATGATCGTAAAGTTGTAAAAGGAAATTTTGGTTAGCTAAATTTAAACATAAAGAAAAATTACAAAATTACATGACTTATGAAACAAATTACTTACTAATCAAACACAAATTTTTCAAATCTAAGCTATTACAACTTTTTGTGTTTCCGAGCCGAATGAAAATATATCCTAAGAATAAAATTTCCCAAGCTTTTGAGAGGTTGCATTATTCAGAAATGATCAAAAAATATTAGTTAAACGTTTAATTATAATTTTTTCTTTCCGAAACCAGGTATATATCTTACAGCAGTCGTGTGAATTCGAATGTAAGCAACAAATGAAAACCAACAGCGCCAAACACAATACTATTTACTTTGGAAGTGAGAAAATGAAGATGAAAAATTATGTGAAATCTGTGTAAAATGCGTATAATGCAGGTAACATCATACGTAATATGGCAATATGACATCCAAGCACATACGCACATTGCACAGGTAATAAGTTCATTCATAATCATGTAATGGAGGAGTGGTATATAATGGTGATGATAAAAATAAAACAAAAAAAAACAAAAAATATTTCAAACCACAAAGTTTATGGTTGGCCGATTATTTATTTTTAGTATACGGTATTCATACAACATACACCTATTTATAAGTACATACTATAATGTATGTACTACATGCATGTAATGGAATCATATTTAAGGCAAATTTGTAAAGGTTTCTTAACATAATCCAAAAAAAATACAAACGAAAAACAAAAACACCATATACGATGAACGATGACAGTGTATAAAAATCAGCATGAGTAGTAAACGACGATAAATGAGGTTATGCTACAGTATACTCGTACACATATGATCAACATCCATTAAAAAGTAGGGTAGGTAGTAATGTGTGGGTAATGTGAGTAATGAGGGTGATGACACAATTTATTTTCGCTTATGGTACAATTACATATTTGCACATACAATCATATATGCATGTATAGCAAATTGAGGACATTACTATTAGACCATATTTAGTAAATATTGTGCTAAAATTTGTGATTCGTATTCAAATCGTATACAATTTCATTTCAATGATTTTCTCACAAAGTCTTTATTACTAAGGGCAAAAAAAAATTAATGTGCTCCGTAATAAACAAATTTTAACTGATCATAAATACTATATAAAATCAAATATTTAAGACATTTAAAGATAATTAAAAATCAACTACAATATTGTTGGTATATGAAAGAAATTCAATGTCTGTTTAGAGGAAAACATAGAATTATATATTATCATAGATGCATTTAATTATAATGATAACCACTATTACACCTCAATAATTTCAATAATAACGTAAAATATATCTAAGTAATTATCAGTGATATGTAACTAGTAAAATTAAATATGAAGACGCATAATTATGAAAGTAATAAGCGGAATATGCAACACACTCAAATGCGTTTCAATGAATAGCAATAATTCTCAATGAATACTTACATAGTATACGTTATAGTTATGCATGAATACTCTTACATACTCGTACAGTATTCTATTAAGAATATCAATAAAAGTGTTTTCGTACTTTTGAATGCCAAATGAAACCATAAATACATATAAGGTGATTCAATGATAATGTATGTGGACCTTCAATGATGCATTTCTATAAACATGGTTTTTTTACTTTTTCTTCACAACGAACATTTACAAAATTTAGCTCTTTTAACATATTTATAGATTAATGAATACGTGATATGCCCATATAATCTACCTATATAAATATAATGCAATTCGATATGTCGTTTAATGAGTAAAGTCAAGTTTAGTGTCGAAGCTCTTTTAAACATTACAAAAACATATTTAAAAAATAAATATATACGCCTAATGCACCTAATTTCAATACCTTCGCGTCAATTATGTCACTGTGAACGTGCTTACTCTCCAATGTAGAGAACCACCGAAATGTTCATAGAAAGTTAACAATGTCCCTTGTATCTAAGGTAATAGTAAGTACTAAAGAAGTACATTTACAAAATAGTACTACAATTTAAATCTATTAATTGCATCAGCAAATAATTTACTACTCTAACTGGATACATGCATTTCACTCGACACTCCTTTATTGGTTACAATTATAAGTATACTGAAGGTAGGTGTATTATACACTATATTGTATGTGCATATATATACCGTATGCATATATATATGTATACCTACGAATACACGTAATGTTATAATTGTAGGGGAGAGGCGTTAAAGTTCGACAGTCATAAAAGGCTATTCAATTTTCTATTCTTACTGTTCAAAATGACATTTTATAGTGACACATTAGTCGCGTCGAATGGGTCTTACGGTGAATGAGGGCAAGACGAAGTAACTAATGTCAACAAACAAAGGGTCCCGGCGTCTTGAAGAGCACGTCACTGTTAATAACTACACTTTTGAAGTAGTCAAGGATTTTGTATATCTCGGAAAAAGCATTAACACCAGTAATGGCGTCAGCCTGGAGATATTGCGAAGGATCACTTTTGCTAGCGAGTGCTACTTTAGGGTAACCTGTCCTCACATATGGCGCCGAAGCTTGGACAATTTTTACCGCAGATGAGAGAACGCTCCGAGTTTTCGAGAGAAAAGTCCTATGCAAGATCTTTGGACCCGTTTACGTTGGTTGCGAGTATCGAATAAAGTACAATCAACAGCTGTATGAGCTGTATGCCGACACAGACATAGTAAAGCGCATTAAAATTCAGCGGCTGCTGAACTAGTACTAGTCGGATAGCACGCTCCGGCTAAGAAGGTGTTATATTCGGACGCAGACTAGACAGAGGCATCCGGTGGAAAGGCGAAGTACTGGAGAACTTGTCAGCGCTTGGAATCTCTAAATACCGCCAGCTAGCGAAGGATAGAGTTGGCTGGCGAAGCATGCTATATTCGGCCTAAATCGATTATCGGTGGTAATTGCCACATAAATAAGTAAGTTAGTGCTAAACAAAATTATCATGAAAATTGTTTTTTCTTTCTTGTTGTGGTAAGTATCCGTTTTTCCTCGTAATTCTTCTAATACAAAAGCGAAAAGTATTTTGAGTGTTAGGATATTTTAATATTTTGGAAAAATTCAGAATTCAAATTCAATTCAAAATTCAATTAGAAATATTGACATAGAAAATTTTATTTAAGATAAAAACATTTCGAAAATGTTTGTCCCTGTATAAACAGAAAGAAGGAAAGAAATCAAAATGGAAAATCAATCAAATGTAGCAATTTCGATACATTAGTTCATTTGATTTGTGCTCGCATTTGAAATAATTTTTATATCAACATTTATTATCAGTGAATTCAATTACGAATTATAAAATGGTTTTTTTAAAATAATTTTTCATTAATATAACTACAATAAAAATCAATATTTATATGAAACAAAAAATCTATATTTTTATTAATTTTTAAAACTGCTTATTTTTATCAAACAAATATCTGCTAAATATAATTATTTTATTGTAGATTTATTGATCTATGTTTTTTATAGTATACGCATATTATACCCAAAATTCAAAACTATAACCAACTTATTTGTTCTCCTTTATACGAAAATTGTTAAATGTTCGAATAAGCTTGGTGTTGTTATTTTTGTTGTTATTGTTGTTGTTGTTGATTGAAAGTGTCGCACAAACATAACAAAGCGGAAAATGTGGTAAACACTTGCTCTTACTTTCATACTAGGTATGCTTATAACTATGTATGTATTTACTACGTTGACAATTCGAAATACACATACACAAACATATGTATCGTATGTACATATATCTGCACTTATGCTCTCATAGAAAGACAAAGTACACATATTTACAAGTTAACAATTCGTACGAAACACATTTATATAGGTAAGTTTACATGGATACACATTTACTAACCAAATATGTAGGTACTTACTTGATGCATTTTCAAGCATACGAAGCTTGTGTCACAATCAACCAAGAAGGTAACAAAACAAAGAGAAGGAATATATGTATATGTATGTATACAGTATATGTATGTGTATATTGATAGTAAATTATTTTGTTTTCTTAATTAAATACCATTGCAATTTAACAGACTGTATATCTAGCATATGTATATATTACCTACATACCCTAGCAGATTTGTGCTATTTATATATTGTACTGTAACAATACGTACAAAGGGAGTATCAATAAGGAAAATTAACTAGTTAAAAACCTATATCATAATTTCCAGTTTTTTATATGAATTTCGAGAAAGACCTAACTTCCGGTGGAAAGACCAAGTACTGGAGAACCTGAGAGTGAGTGAACAATACAATATCTTTCGATATTTTAATACATTTTTATTTAACTTCACTTATTGAGCTTTGTTAAAAGTAAAAGTCCATACTCTGGACAATCATAATTACGTTTTAATAGTAAAAGAATATAGAGATAGGGGAGTAAAGTATTGTGCCCGGACAGTAGATATATATATAATGCTCTGATTGGTTTTCTATCATGAGAGAATTTCTCCATTACCATAACCACTAAGGTTGCCAGTTTTTTAAGATGATTGATGACTGAGACTAAATCAATTTCCTTTGGTTATTGCTACACCCATTATTATATAATTTGATATGTTTTACATAGATTTGAAAAAGTTTTTACAAGTACTAAATTGTGTGACAAATGGTCCAACAACTGCTCTATGGTGTATGTATTCAGCTTAGATTATCTTTATAAAAATATACTGTTATTTAATTTTTTTTTCTCCCTCATCTTTTTTAAAGAAATTATACACATTTTTCAGATACATGGCATAATAAGTACAATACAACATATAACCTTTCCTATACATCCAAGCCAATGTAAATAAATGAAGTATTCATTTAGTAGTAGCATTTAGTATTGGGTATAGTCACATATGTACGATTACATATATATATTTGTAAATCTATATTTTCAAACAATTTGTTATTCTGTTGAAATGGACATTTTATCAACAATTGGTATAAATAACTTATTCTCATACATAAAGATAATTACACCTATAGATAAATAGTTATACTAAATAAATATCATTGATTAAGAGAATCGATGCATTTACAATATATGTAGTTATATCCTTACAAATATATATGTACATATACAATATGTGCTACATATTTATATTTAAACTATATATGAGAATGTATGCCAATCAACATCTATCTTATGTCCTATTGTTAGTACAATTGTTTCTAATGTACTAACTATTTATACAAGTAAATACACATCTATATGTACGTATATATGTATGTTAGGTGTATTTGTTAACAGAATTTGATCAACACTTTAACACAAATGTAAATTTTGTTGTTTAGAAATTGCTTAATTATTATATTTTGAATTTAGAAATGTGTTAATGTTTGCATGTCTTCGTTATTTGCATAAATGTCCACACACACACAGACACACACATATACATCTTATTAATACTACGTATTATTTATATACGATATTTGTATATAAATATTATAGCAGAATCGTAAATATTATTTATACAAAATAGTCTAATGTGTATGTATACATATAGCAAATATTTATGTGCAGGCATATTTCAGCATTTTAGTATTATATACATATATTTTATATTAGTAAATAAAATGTTATTTATTGAGTAATATTGTATTGTTTGTACTCATATTACATAATTACATATATATCTATGTGTACAATATATGAAGGTACGTACATTGTGTCCACAAACTGACTGAGATATTGAATACTCAATCCATTTTAGTAATAGTTCATATCTTAATATGCTCAGCATAATTATTATAATGGAAACTATTTATAAAATTTGAAATAAACTAGTTTCCCTTTTATTAGTGATGAAATATTTTTACACTTCCATATGAAAATAAATATGATAGATCACAGAAAGATCAATATCGGCTCGATTGCAAATGGTCTACACAACAAATACACTGGAAGTATAAACTGACTGTGAAATGATTTTCCATGCCGGAATGCGATTACGCCGTGTACTGGCAAAAGTTAGATGATAAGTCACTTTTATTGAATTCATTTTATTCAAAATAGTCTCCATCTGCTTCAATACAACGATTTGTACGATTACGTAGCATTTCAAATTAATATTTTAGACCGTCCGATTGATTCATATGAATGGTACAAGCCTTTTGGGTGATCTCTACGTCCTTATAGCGCTTTTCTATAATGGGCAAATGATGCAAAAAATCAATCACAAGTTGGAAGTTGGAAGTTGGAAGTTGGCGTATGTTTGCCTTATCGTGCAAACATACGCCAACTTCCTTCTTCGCGGTATTCTGGGTATTCGAATACGAATACGAATGCAATGCACCAAACACTTCAAAACAACAACATAAAACACAATATTAACCGTTTGGGCAGATGGAATGAATTATAGGTGAATTACACCCTTCGAATCGTAAAAATAAATTAACATTGTCTTCATTTTGAACTGTTTCAAAAGACCTTGATTCTGATTCGGGTCGTCTGGGTGCTTCCATACGGCGCTTTCGCGCTTGGTTTCAGGATCAAGGAGTTTGGGTATTTATTCGCCTCTTTAATCTTTCGATTGAATTCTGAGCAAATGTTGGTCGTCAGTCAATTAATGCGGAACAAAGCGTTTAGACACCTTACAAAGACCCAAATAGTCGGTTAAAATGTAATGTATGGTTGATTTGGAGATATTTAATTCCATTTCCATCAATTTCACAGAAGATTTTAGCTGATTTTTTATAAATTCTCGCACCATTTTGATCGAATCATCGGTTCGATCGATTCGTCGTCATTGAGGTCTTCACGATCATTCTTGAATCGGTTATACCACTCATTTACACGGCTATGGAATATACAATTATCACCATAAACTTGTTCCATCATTAGAAACTTTTCGATAAAAGTTTTACCGAGCTTAAAACAAAACTTAATATTGAATCTTTGTTCCATCGTCTTTCTTATACCGACACTGTAAACACACTAACACTTTAAGCGAGATATGTCTGCTTCTTTTTATCCAATTGTCACTGAAAAAGGAATATTTTTGAAAAATCCTATTTATATTGAAACGCGCCTTGTAAAATCCTCTATGCATCTACCAACACATGAATATTAATTGAATATTGATTGGCGCCACAACAAGTATATGAATTGAAAAACTTTTAATTATTTCATATTGAATGGAGGCCATCGAATCACAACTACTACAGATTCTCCACAATTTTTCATATTCTCTTTGAATTTACTCATAACAAGAACGATCAACTAATATTTATAAGATAGAAGAGAATGTACTTTACTCCGGTGGTTGTGGTGGTGATGATAACAATCAAACAACAACAATCTAAACGACCACTTGACTTTCTTCGAAATACTTAATCCATCACGAGCGCCACAATTAAATCGAATGCACAAGTGCTTTTCTATGTTTGACATAGGACAAAAAAAAATGATCAAAAACAATATAAAATTGAAGCTAAGCAACTGGTAATCCACTAGAACTACGAATGGAAAACAATTAAATTTTAATTGCAACTACAACACTAGCACATAACGCCAACCACACAAGCTTGCTATACTAATAGAAAAATAGAAATGAAAGGTTTGTGTGTGTGGGTGTGTGTGAAAATGAGAAATGAGCTACAGAGGAATAGAAAGAGAGAAAGAGAGAATAAGGAATGAATTTAAAGAATTTGAATTATTTCAACAACAACAACAACAAATTAAAAACAAAGGAACAAAATGAATAAAATGGCATTCAAATGAAATAATCTAACGATTGAGAATAATGTCAGCAGTAGCAATAACTTCGATTATAGCAATTCGAACAGTTTCTTAAAGTAGTGAATGAATTTTGTAACAAATAACTGTTCTTGCTTTTCTTTCTCTCAAAACTTCCGTGTAAGTTTTTAATATATACTGTTAATTTTCTTAGTGATACTCTAATAGCCCTGACAGAAGGCAGCGTTAATCCGGATTAACGATTTAATTCGAATTAACTCGGGCATTAACTGCAGCTAATCCGCATTAACTCCACGATTTAATTCTCAAAATTAAAGAGGATTATGGCAATTTTCGATGGCAACACTGCTGAAAACATTCTACTGTGAATTTTTCTCGATCCAACTTACAAAAAAATATGTGTGTTCGCTTATAAAAAACTTTCAACAATTGTTAACAGTTTTCGACAAGAAAAGCGTTGGCGAACAAATAAATCCAGCTGTCAGTTACGAACTGTGAATGTCAATTTGCAAGTTTTTCATTGTTTTCAGTTCACGTACTGAGAGTTCACATATCAAGAGTGACAGATGACAAAAATTGATAGTGATAGTATTGTAAGTGAGCAGACCTAATAAAACAGCAATCAGCTGTTTAGTAAATGATGATATCTGCATAATCGGCCTGAACTCACGACTAGTCAGTGCAGCGTTCTTAGAGTTGGACAGAGAGTCGCGTCGAATGGTCTTACGGTGAACGACGACAAGATGAAGTACCTAGAGTCAACAAACAATGAGTCCCGGAGTCTTTTGAAGTAATGGAGGCCTTTGTCTGGTAGTAGCAATACTGTCGTCTGTCAGGTTAGTATTTTATTCGGATTATGTGCGCCGTTAACCCCGATTAACGCTGCCGTCTGTCTAGGCTATTACCTTACTGCCTTTGTTTAAATTATCGTACGGCACTAGCCATATGACAGGTTAACGGAGGGAGACTTCTTCCTCACTATATCAAAATAAATTAATATACTCACGTTTTTGAATGCACAGTATAGAAAGAAAAACCATTTTTTTATGAAAAAACAGGGCCTGCTTAAAATAAAGTACTAAAAATTAATTGATAAAATCTATGTGAATGCGGCACCCTTACCAATAAAATCGGTTCAGTAATTTTGAATCAAATACGCTGAAAGTAAAAAAGAAACATACTTAAAAATATATTTCTCTTGAAGAGAGGTACCTTTTAGGTGAACCACCAAACAAATACACATGCGTAATATTGACCAAATGAAATACTCCTTCTAAGTCGTAGATAAAATGCTCAACAACATTGCATTATATCCATATGTATGCCCACACATAGTGATTGATTCATTTCCACTATATCCTTTTTTTACTCATTCATTTCAACGACAATAATTTTCAATTTATTTTAGTTGTTTCTTCATTGCTTCTGTCTTTCTGTTTTTCCTAGACACAGGTATGTGCACGTATGCAATGTGTTGTGAATGTCTTCAAATGACATTTGATGTTTACACACAATTTAATGAACCACGTGTTCGAACACCATCTACGTGGTGTTTGTGTGTTTACTTTATTTTATTTATTTTTCTATTTTATTTATTGGATTTGTATTATCGCCATCAATCACCTGCATCAATACTATGTCAAAGCAACTTTTAACTCTTGGATTCAATGAATTCACATAGTTTCAAGCCATTCACTAGTTGCTAAAATGAATACATCGCCATATATTATTATTGTTCTTGCACACTGAATTGCATTATTGTGCTAATTTTATGTGCGTGGCCATGTGTGCCATTGTTGTATTTCTAGTCGTTAGAGAAATCAGCACTTATAAAAGCTCCCACCTTAGATGGGGTCTTATTGAATGAAAAAGGTCTGTACCTAGGAATGGTTCTCGACCAGAGGAATACTCTTAATGCGATTGAAACCCCCAACATTGCGCTCTTAGATGGTTAAAGACCGACTGAAAATTGTATGCTGGATACATATAAAGCAGTTCTTCTTTGGATTCGGATTCAAAAGACTTTAACATATCACCCTCTTGATAAATTACAATACAAAAAGCGATAAACATTTTAAGAGCATTATCACTCTCGAAGACTTACGTCCCTTAAAAAAAAAACGTACAAATCCCAAGTCGATTCTAGGAGGTTTGGTTTGACTTCAATGCTCCGGCAGTAACAATTTGCCAAAAATGCTTCTTAAAAGAGCTCTGTGACAAAACTAAATTAAAGTGATGTCACAAGAGTTCTGCCGCTCGGAACCGGCTAATATAAGTAGGTCCCATCTAATGCTATCCAAATTTAACACGCACAACAGTATTGGAAAAGTATTTCAATGGTATCACAATGGGCCTTTCTGGCCTAAGTGTGTCCTTTCAGAGAGAGGGCAGCCACATAACCTAACCCAACCTTATTTCAACACAAGAAGAAACGGCTTTAACTTATCTGGGCTCTGAGACATTGTAGAGTTTAGACGAGCAATATTGCTGATGAACTAGCAAAATTGTGGATATACAGAAAATCTAATGAGACTAGAGTTTAATAGGATTGAGTTTAAAAGAAGCAACCAAATGCTTCCTATATGCCCGAAAAAGAAAATCGTACTACTCTTCATATTAATAGAGAGGAAGCACATTTGATCTATGGTCGAATTGATTACACCACATACTCCATGGGGACAAATGACGAATGAAGCTCCAAGTGGAAACGCTTCCCTTTTACTATAGAAATTCCAAATTTCATTTGTAAACACAACTTGAAGGTAATCGATACCAACGCATTCCAGAAAACATGGTCGCGCATATCCATCTGTAGAACAGCGAAATCAATGTGGCCCACCCTAAGTAAGATACAAAATTTTAACAAACAAAGTAATAAAATTTAACGTAAAAAGTAAAGAATTCGTTCGTCTCGTCGTTCTTCATGAATCATCAGGCTGAAGTGGATCATAGGCAATTACGCAGGCTATATACTAAAAATACCTGCAATATCTACATAAAGAGATAATTTTGAGCACAGAATCCATTGAAGCTCTCAAAAATTCAACATGATAAAACGAAAATGAAAATACTTCAAAAATGTGAATTATTAAATTATAATAAAGAGGATTTCCAAAAGGCCTGACTTGAGAAGCTTCAAATTCGCCCAGATGTTAAAATATCAAAACTCTTTACTTAACAATTTTTGTTTTTCACTATTTTAGGTTCAACTGCACTCTACGACAGTAACTGTTATTTTAATATATTTCATTTATTCTTTTTTATTATGTATTTCATTACGTTTGCAACATTAACTAAGATGAATTGGTACAATTAAATATTATACTATGTTCAATGTAATTATTTTTTTATGATTTTTTTTTTTTTTTTGATTTCTTCGTTTTTCTAATATTCCATTGATTTCACCATCTATGCCATTGTTATTGCTATTGTTTGTCTCATTATTTCTTTTACAAGTTGTTTCTTATATACTTTAGTTAGCTGGAATTGTAATTGTTAATTTGTACGAGTAGATATGGGTGGAAAATTGATTATTATACTTGAAATGGTGGCGATGATGAGATTACATGGCTAAATATACGAGTCGTAATGTTGTAATAAAGTGTTTATTTTTATCGTTGATTTACTGTCTTGTTGTAGAAGGTCAGCGTCAAATATAACTATTTTTTTTTTTACCATTCAATATTATATTTTGCTTTTCATTAGTGCATATCAAATTGCGAACTAAAGTTTACCAAATCTTATTAGACATATATCCTCGATGTATTCAAAAGAAAGTCGTTAAATAGATTGAAGGTCTAGAAATTATATTGGAACATATTAACAGGAACCCAGATGGTACATGTTGCCTTCAATATAAAAAAATATATCGACATTAGTTTTTTTTATTTTTTATCGACATTAGTTCATTCAACATTACTGTGGTACGCCCAGAAGACACACAATCACATTTTCTCAAAATCCACAGTCCACAAAAACATTGGCTAAAATACTGTACCTTAACCTCAACCAAATATTAACAAACAGATAAAATGTTTTGAAAAAAAAGAAACCAATGAAATGTTAACTAATAAAACCTACAAAAAATAAAAAAATTATATTGTATTACACATGGGCAAGTACCACGTTTTCTTGGCAGCAATGTAATATAAGTCAATGCACATGTACATGTGCTTCCTAAAACCAACTTGAACAAGTTTGTGGCGTTGCTGCCGCTCTCGATGTTGTGATTGTTATTTTACAATTATCATCTGCTGCAGTAATGTCTTTCTTTTGAATGTGCAAATATAATAACCGAATCACCGTGGTGGTGATGGTCAATGCTAAAAGTCTACAATACGAACCAACACATACAAGCACAACATAGTTACTAAGCAGCAACAATAGAGAAGCTGTATGAAATATAACTAATTTTGATAAGATGTGCTGACTTGTAAATATCGGGAAAGCCAAGGGAACCGCTCAGCCAATAGTAATGCATAAATGGAGAAAAAGAAATTACAATCCATTAAAATTAAAATGCCATAAATTAGAATACAAATTGTTACCATGACCAAGAAGCAAGAAACTCACCACTGAAAAGAGCATTACTTTTTATTCAGGAGAGATCCACGAAGAAAATATATCCAGCTAAGAGGGATATATATCGTACATCGTATATCGTGCTCAAAACGAAAAATAAAAAATAAATATGTGGCACTTAAAATATAAAAAAAATATGTGGCACTTAAAATAAAAAATAAATATGTGGCACTTAAAGCCCCGAAAGGCTCATTGGCCGAGCTTCTCTTCCATTACTGTTGTGCGTGTTAAATATTGGACAGTATTAGAAGGGACCTACTTATTTTAGCCGGTTCCGAATGGCAGAATTCTTGCGACTTCACTTTTTCGGAGCTTTGTCATAGAGTTCTTTTAGAAGTTTTTTCATGGCAAGTTGTCACTTGCGGAAGAATTGCCAATTACTTGCCGACAGGTGGGTACCGTTTAAAAGAAAATCTTTTCGATATTAAATTTGTTATGCATCAGCCGGGGATTGAACCACGACCTACAGATCAGAAGGCCAATACACTAACCACTGAGCTACGGCACCCTACAATATATACGAACTGAATATTCCTCAAAAAAATGAACAATAAGTTTTCACTCGAATCCAGGTATATATCATACAGTCCGCATGGTCAAAGGTGGTTCTTCAAACAACGCTTCATTGCACATATCTGGCGCCACCACCACCAAAACCGATGCCAACGACCAGCAACATAAATATGTAGTTTCATACAACAAATAATGTGTATATGTATTGTGCATTTTAGTCATTCCATTGCACTTTATTATTAGTTTAGTGCTCTATGAAACAAACAACAACAAAATATAAAATTCCTGCTTGTTTGACATACACACACACACACACGAACACATAAATGTAGGAATTTGAAGTGATTTTTATTTTGCGCTATGTACGTAGCTGTACATTGGAAGTAACATGGAAATGGCGGTTAAACATATTTGTATTATTATACTACTAATTTGAAATATAAAGAAAACAAATATACACATATACGATAAGTATAAGTACGCATATACTGCACATACTGTAATTGTATAAATTCATACACACACACGTATACATTAAGGGTATTCCTATAATAGGTGTTGGATTTTATAATTACTAATTTAAATTTAAACTAATTTAAAAAAATATATATAAATCTACTGATAATTCCAAGTAAATTCGCCCAAGAAATCAAAGATACATGGAATTGCAACTAGGATATTTTGTCCCCAAAATTAGGCGTAATAGAATCTTCATTTCCTTTTACTTCCTTAGTCTGACAGAGCATTTATGGAAATAAAAAATTTATAATTTTGTAATTAGCAACAATTTTTTATCGAAATAAGGGTGGTTTTTTGGCAAATTCGCTTATAAATATCATATCATTGGTTAAATCTTCAAAAAAACGCCTCCCAGGCAAAGTCACTAGCATAATCATCTTAATGATTTAGATATACGGGCGGTCCCAGAACTATCCCAGAACAAAGAAAACAACAAATTTGGGAAAATGTTTCTTTATTTCTCAACATAATCTCCTTTTAGCGATATTCTATAGCTTCGATACCCTGTTTATAGTATAAACTATCTACCTCATTAAAATAGCCATCTACCACAGACTCCACCTCTTCACTGTTTGCTAATCTTCTACCACCAAGCCATTTTTTTCAAATTTGAAAAGAGAAAATAATCCGAAGGAGCTAAATCTGGCGAATAAGGTGCGTGCTGAAGCAATTCGAGCTTTAACTCATTGATTTTGGCCATCGCAATAACGGATGTGTGAACTTGTGTTTTTTTTTTTTCTATTATGAACAAACGAGGTACCCATCTTGCACACAGCTTTTTCATTTCCAAATTTTCGGTCAATATACGATGTATAGCACTTTTTGAAATGTCTGTAATTTCACCTAGCTCACGCACCTTCAGCCGGCGATCATCCAATACCATTTTGTGGATTTTCTTAACCGTTTCTGGCATGGCCATCCCCATTGGTCGACCACTACGGTGTTCGTCTTGGCAGCTCGTACGACCTCGTTTAAACTCTGCCACCCGATATTTTATGGTCGTAAATGAAGGAGCAGACTCCCCCCAGAGTAGAATATAGTTCACCTTTAATATTCGTTGGACTGAGACCTTTCAAATGAAAGTATTGAATTACATAACGGTTACCAATTTTTTCCACGTTTACAAATTCACTGAGGTCGTTAACTTTCGATGGCTCCAAAAATATAATAAACAACGTAGCGCCTTGAAACTTAAAACATATGTTTTATAAGATTGCCAGTTTTCACCAAAGTAATTTTTTTCAAACTACTGCCGCCATCTTTATGGCACGTCGGGTAGTTCTGGGACCGCCCCCGTATATCACTTAAAAGTAAGTATGGGAAAGCCATATTTTTAAAACTCATAATAAAAATTTCAGAAATTACATTACTAACTGTGAATGAAGAATATCGTAGCCTTTAAATTGTAAACTTCCTTTACAATAAAGTCAAAGGAATTTGTAGTGTTCGAAATAAAAGTAAATTCCTGAACTCAATAAATTGACCGATTCAATAATTCGCTGATGTACAAATCAAATTCTTATACATATTATAAGAAATATTTATTAATATAACAGTGAAATTAGTTCAATATAAACCAACAACAACAACAAGAAAAATAGCAGCAAATCAAATGAATGAAAATGTTAATTGTTTCAAAATGTATTGTAGTTGAATGGAATGTTTGCAAAGGAAAAATAAATTTCAAAATAATCGAAATACCTACATAAATGCATCGAAGTGTGAAAAAAGGAAAGAGCCTACAAAAATTCATTTCATTCTTGTGTAGTATAGTAGTACATGTAGCGTACTTGTACTTATGTACCAGAGATGCTATTTTGTGGGAAATTTTCGGTTTAAGTGGGAAATCGCAGAATGAGGTGAATTTTTTCAGAGAATTCAATAAAAATGCTGATAATTTTTTATACATTTACGATGCAACACTTATAAATTTCAAACGCCAATGGATTACTATTCAACGCCGCAAATATTTTTGACATTGCGTTGCGCGTTCAAAGTGACAAGAGACTTTTCTTTTTTCTTACTAATGATCAAAGTCGAATTTGATTCAGAAGTAAGAAAATATTTACTGTACAGTTTTACAATTAATGCATTTTGCATTTGAATTAATGCCGATTTCAAATTGATATTTTCAAATCCGAAAACGAATTTCTCTTTCATACGAGGGTTGTCATTTATATTATTTTAAAAAGTATGAAAATGCATTTGGTTATCATCAATAATGATTTTATTGTTTTTCAAAGTATTCTCCATGAAGGTCGAAACACTTTTGCCACTCCAACTGAGACGGAAAAAATATGGTTTTTGTTGGGTTTGGCTCGTCTTGGAAGACCCACACTGTTGGTTGCTGTTTTGTTTCGGTCTCATACGCATATATCCATGATTCGTCCCCTATCACGATCTTATAAAAGTCTTTCGAAGCACCACGATTGAATTTTTCATCATTTCTTAGCACTAATCGAAACGAGCCCTTTTTTTGAGTGATTGTTAAGCTATACGCAAGATCTTTGGACCTATTTGCGTTGGTGGCGAGTACCGAATAAGGTACAACCATGAGTTGCACGAGCTGTATGCCGCTGGCTATGTCATATCGAGCGAATGGAAGAACACGCTCCAGCTAAGAAGGTGTTATATTCGGAACCCGCTGGAGGACGACGCAGAAGAGGAAGACCTAACCTCCGGTGGAAAGACCAAGTACTGGAGAACCTGACGGCGCTTGGAATTTCCAACTGGCTGGCGAAGCATGTTATATTCGGCCTAAATCGATATTCGGTTGTTATGGCCACATAAGTAAGTTAGTAAGTTAAGTTATACGGGATCCAAGGAGAACAAATCTTTCTGACTGCTAAATGTTCATGCAATATCGAATGCACGGCGATGGAACTAATGCCCAAGGATGCCTCTATCTCACGGTATATCACATGACGATCTATCATTATCAGCTCACATACAGCATCTATGGTTTCTGCATAATGACCGATTTTGGATGATCTTCACGAAACTCGTCCTGGAGCGAACGGCCACCTCGCTTTAATTCCTTAAATCAATTATGAATTGTCTGAAGGGTTGGTGCTTCATCGTCAAATGCCGCATGAAGACGATCGAAGCACCGTTGTTAAGATAAATCACTTCGAAAATCGTAAAAAATCATAGCTCGAAAATGTTCACGAGTAGTTAAATCCCTTTTTAGACGAAATGAATTTTTCCAGTCACTGTAAACAACACAAATAGCGATTGCACAGCAAAACGTTCTGAGTACATTTATGCTAAAAAAATGTCAAACTTTCCAATGGACATGTCAATTTTGACGAAAACGTACTAGATCATAATTGTTTTTTTAAATATAAAAGGCATTCTACGAATAATACCATATGCCAAAACGAATTTTGATCGTTTGCTGGTCAAATATAATTCCAACAAAGAAAAAGTAATGAAAAACATTACAGGTGGAAAGAATGTATATTTGTCGGCAGAGCAAAAATGCGATTGAAATGAAATTAAAACGGCAAAAAGGTAACATTAAAAATTAGCACTCAAGCGAAAACTGTCCGTAGTAACACCATAGTGGCTGCACAAAAGATATTTTAGGTAGCGGTGCTTATAGAGCCTATAATAAACACCATGGTATGGGAAATGCTTTAGATATTCCAGCACGTAATAATTTTTTTTTTAAACATAGTATGCAGTACCTGTTTAGCAAGCGAGAAAACTCATTTTATATCTTACGTTTAAAGCACATATATTGTATATTTATCTACCATATTTAGTCTTATTTATTAACGCATTAACCAGTTGGAAATATAATTTTGGACTTAATTGAACCTTGAATAGAATATATTTTCAAAATTATGTTTATATACTTGGCAAAATGAGGAATAATGAATTGCCTAAGAAATTATAAAAATTTAAAGCTGCTATTTATGATCTTAACAATTTGTGACTGCCGCTCTATATATCACTGATGGAATTTCACGAATTGCGTACGACCTACGACCTACGAGATTAAAATCGTCATAAGCTTTAGATATTAAAGGTACCCTCTATGTTCGACTGGAAGAGTTATCAAAAATTGCGAACCTTCTCTTTTTTTAAAGTTGGTTAAAAATTAATAGAATGAATAAATTCAGCAGCAAGTATATACCTATCATATTTTTGTGGCATTTGTAGGTCCCGAAAGGCCCTTTAGGCGAGCTTTTCTTTCAGTACTGTTGTGCGTTGTTGTGCTAAATTTAGGACAGTATTAGAAGAGACCTACGTATATTAGCCGATTTCGAATGCCAGAACTCTTGTGACGTCACTTTTTCTGAGCTTTGTCACAGAGCTCTTTTAGAAGCATTACCAATCGCTTGCCGACAGATGGGTACCGTTCGAAAGGATAATCTTTTCAATATCAAAGTTATGCTTCAGCCGGTGATTGAACCCACGACCTACAGATCAGAAGGCCAACGTACTTACCACTGAACTACGGCACCCACCATACCTACAATATATTGTAGTATTAGTAGGAGTTCGAGAGAAATGAATAGAACACAATGGCAAATTATAATGTTTTTCAAACAGTGTCCACCTGTTGCGAAGTAATTCAGAATTCTTCCGACAGTGAAAGAGTTCTGTGACAATTCTTAGAAAAACTGACTTCATAAAAGTTGTATCGTTCGACATCGGCTAGACAGCTTCCAATATTACCGTAATTTAACAATTTCCAGAGCTTTTAGTGCCTACTTGTTTATTTAGGTAAATAATTTCAATGTAACTTTATAACTTTAAAGCGTCCTATGAAGTTCCCCAGTACTATGAATGACGATGTCTAATTCGCTTTACGCAAATTTCAAAATAGATCGCTGGTTGGGAAACCCAATTGTGACAGCACACAGAGCTTATTCCGGCCTGGGTTATATATATTCGTATTCATACATAAAATATGAGCAATTAAATCCTCAAAGAGCATATTCCACTCTGTAGCATATTTCGTACTTACAATACCCGTCTCAATCTCCATCTCTCTCTCTCTGCTTTCCTCTCTCTTTCCTCACTTTGTCAGTCTTTCGAACGCTTAGATGCCGCATTTGATGGTAATGAAATTAATGCTGGTGTTGATGATAATGGTGATGACGTTGCTATTGGATTTTCACAGCATTATTGTTAGACAATTTGAAAATAATTGTTTTTGTGGTTGTCTTTAACATTTTTTAATTGTGCATGCAGGCACTTCATATATGGTATTTGTACCTCTGTTGCTGCCGTTGGTACTGTGGTTTGACTATCATGCGGTCGGTAAATGTCTGTCTGTCGCGTCGATTTCTCTGCTGTAACTTTTTCTTATTTTCGTCTACTTCTCTGGTTTTTTTCGCTTTCCTTTTACTTTTGTGTAACCATCAATTTATTCGACTGTGAACAAATTCCTTCAGTCCTGAAATTTGTTTTCTATCTTTCTTTCTCTCTCTGTCTCTCACTTAGAGCAAAAGGAACTTTTTAATTTCATTTGTAGTGTTTTTTTTTGTATTTCACATTATGGCTGTAAATTCTATTAATACTCATCGTACTGATTAACTTTTTCTGCGCTGTTGCATTTTTATATATTTTTTTTTTTATATCACTTATTCTCAATATTAGGGATTCGTTTGTTCTAATGTAACAAAAAGCGATTTAACCAACGCACACAAACAAGATTTAAATGAACATATTTCCTTTTTTCCTACTTTTCCCCGTTGTTTCCCGTTTTTTTTTACAGATTATTACACGTTGACAATTAAAAACGTCTTCCTAATACCTACAGTGGGTGCCGTAGCTCAGTGGTTAGTGTGTTCGCCTTTCTAATCTGTAGGTCGTGGTTCAATCCCCGGCTGATGCATAACAAATTTAATATCGATGATTTTTCTTTCGAATGGTACCCACCTGTCGGCAAGCAATTGGCAATTCTTCCGACAGTAACAACTTGCCATGAAAAAGCTTCTAAAAGAACTCTGTGACAAAGCTCAGAAAAAGTGATGTCACAAGTGTTCTGCCGTTCGGAACCGGTTAAAATAAGTAGGTCCCTTCTAATACTGTCCAAATTTAAGACGCACAACAGTAATGGAAGAGAAGCTCGGCCAATGAGCCCTTTGGGGCTTTAAGTGCCATATTTATATTTATATTATAATACGTACAGTATTGTGGCTCAATAATTAAATCATGAAATTTACCAAAAGTAATAATGCAGTTTTGAGTATTTTTACCATAGGATTTTTACATCCAGCATCGATCCACAGAAATATTACTATACAAATATTCATTTTTCTAATATTTCATTTTTTTTTTTTCTGGGATGAAATAATTTTTGGTCGTAATTATATTCTACCCTAGACATACGTTTGTAACACCCATAAAGAACCATTTGTCAAGCAGACATGAAATTAATTTCATTTAGGACTCCTTACAACCTTTTCAGAGACAATCCTGAGATCAATATTTGAGATCATGCCCAATTGATAAGAGACTTATATGAGACTTGACAAATTCAATTGAACTTTTCTTTCTTAACGCTTTGTAAACATCGGATAACTGTAAAATTATAAAATGACAACTCGGTGGGAAAATCCATTACACATGTCAGAAAATCACTGCTCAAGTCATGTTGTGCTGCAAAATCAAAGTAGTAGCATGAAGGATTATTTTCTATCTTGGAACCAGCCTAAAGCCAATAATAATGTCGGTCTGGAAATCTTAAGAATGATGATCCTTGCAGATAGGTGCTACTTTCAGCTATGTAAGCAATTGAGAAGTGGATCACTCTTTCGACTCTACACTCTACAAGTCTCTCATCATGCCTATCCTTACATATGGCACTGAAGCCCAAATACTTTCCACCTCAGATAAGATAATGCTTGTAGTTTCAGGCAGGAAAATCCTCTACAAGACCTTTACACCTATTTTCATTAGTAGCGAGTACCGAATAAGGTACGATCTCTTTTTCTTTTTCTTCACCTTCAATGCGTCTGCCCAAACTTCACATACATAGAGTAGTATCAAAAAAATAAAATAAATATGTGGCACTTAAAGCCACGAAGGGCTCATTGGCCGAACTTCTCTTCCATTACTCTTGTGCGTGTTAAATTTTGGACAGTATTAGAAGGGATCTACGTATTTTAGCTGGTTCCAAACGTCAGAACCCCTGTAACATCACTTCTTCTGAGCTTCGTAACAGAGTTCTTTTAGAAGCTTTTTCATGGCAAGTTGTTACTGTCGGAAGAATTGCCAATTGCTTGCCAATAGGTGGGTACCGTTCGAAAGAAAAATCTTTTCGATATGAAATTTGTTATGCTTCAGCCGGGGATTGAACCACGACCTACAGATCAGAAGGCCAACACACTAACCACTGAGCTATGGCACCCATAGAGTAGTATCACATGTACGTTTTCTTTTGGTGAGGGTAGATCCTACAATTTTGTCCAATTTAGGTTTTTTCTGCCTTCTCCGCTATATGTTTTATTTACACCCACCAATATTTTAGCGCTTACTTTATATGCATCTGCCATTCAAATGCGGCCGCGTGATCCAGAATCCGTCATGCTTCAACCAAACTATTGTTCTGATCGTTATTTGGTGTAATTTTCTACGCGCTTCTTCAACGTTACGTGTACAGGTTTCTACGTAAGTATTGTTTGGCATTTCAGTTCAGATAATTTCATCATAATATATATTTCAAAAATTCGGGACTAGTATGAATACGTGAGCTTCATCTTCTTTTTTCTTTCTTCACGTTTTGAATTGTATACGATATCGCTCAAATAGCTCTGTATTATTCGGAGTAAATATTTCAATACACGAATATGGTTTTTTAGGGCTGTAATCATGTTTATCCATCTTACACTATTGACTGCGTTGCTACAGCTAGTGTTGCTTGGAGTACCACCATTTTTGGGTAACGATTACACTGTTGTTACGATGTTTTCGTTTCAATATTGTACTTAGAGATCTTCCTAGAGATCTATATTGATATCTTCTCACGGGTAAAGTACTACCATGAGCTGTACTAGCTGTATGCCGATAACGACGTAGATATGTCCATCAAAATGCAGGTGATGTATACTGAGATATTATACTTACCGTTGGTTAAAAGGGACAATTACCTTATGTCGCAAAAAAATCCTATAAGTATCATATTAAAAAAAAATTTGGAAATGGCCCCATTGAATCACTGATGGCAAGGTAAAGTATTCCCACCTACATTTGGCAAATGATTTCACCATGCTCACCTGATTCGCCAAATTTCTGATCATTTTAATTTATGGCATAATTGCATAACTACTGCAAAATTTCCTTTAGTAAGGTAATCAATAATAAAACATGCAAGCAAATACAGTTGAAACTATTTTAATCAGGTTACACAAAGAAATGATGAAGCAATAACCTTCCGAATACAACAACACCAACAACAAAAACGCACACTCAAAAGACAACAACACATCTCACATAACGTATGTATACAAGAGATACGTACATGATTATGTACGTACTGGTGATTGGTATTCGATATACATACATATCATGACTACATATTATATTAAACATTTCAATCACGTTTTTCTTCCGTAACCCACTAACAAAGAGTTTATTTGCATTAAAAAATAACAAGGAGACGACGAGAAAAATGATTCAAATGAAACTAAAAATAATTATAAAAATCTTCTTTTTTTGTATAAACTCCAAATAGGTTTATTAACCTTAAATTTACATTATACATAATAACACACGCATATATGAGTAATCCACCTTAACGAACAAGTGCACCTAATATTTATATACATATAATATTATGGAATTACTATGCACAGACGATGGCGCCTCTTATCACTATATAGCGTAATGGTAATAAAGAAAATTTATTTGGGACGACTTTCACATATTGTCCTTCTGTGAAGAGTCTACGGAATAGAAAGTAATTACAGGTGGTAGGACTATGACAGCAACCAAAACATTACACGTATTTCGCGATTATCAAGTCCAAACACTGAATCCTTAAGGGTAACTGGCAAACAGATAAAATATCTAAAGGTCTTTGGAGCTTAAACATCTACGGATATACTTATTATTTTACCCAATCAATATTAATTTTGAAACTCCACTTTTACTTTGGATGTGGAGTATGTTTTAGAAAAAATGCTGGAGAGAAAAAAATTTATAGAAGTTGTATACATTTTATGCATCTAAAGAAGGTGCGTGTAATTTAAAGAACTCAATTTTATATGAAATCTCTCCAAAAGAGTGGAGATAAGTGGTATACTTATGGGTTTGGATAAAATATTGGGGACGAAAAATGATTGGAGGTCGACTTCATATTTCACCATGAATCCTGACTAATCTTTCTATTCTGTAAATTTTTAATAAATTGAAATTAAAATCGAATTAAATACATTTGCCGGTCACCTTAATACTCATACAAATTTCTTAAATAAAATCAGTAAATCAATTAAAATGTAAACTTACCCATTGCAAATAGCATCACTGCAAATGTTGCTATGCAATATTGTTTCAACATGTTGATTTGCATATATACGACGAGTAGGATTTATCTGTAAATTATTTCTTTCAGTCTTTCTACATATATACGATACACATGGATTATTGTAAAAAAAAAATAAGAACAAAAATACATACAATAAGAAGGAAACAATTATAACGTTAGATATTAATCAAATAATACTATATACATATTTCTGATATATCACTTTTATATATACACATTTGTCACAACTTCTTGAAATGTATAACTACATATGTACAATAAATGCCCTACTTAGTTTGTCTTAGTTTTATTTATAGTAAAAACATTCACATTTTTACACAATATTATTCTCTTGACTATTAACAATATTATAATTTGCACCTTATTATCACCGTCATCCAGCAAACATTTACTCAACACACTTTTATATGGTATACCTGTATATGGAGGTATGTGAACTAATTTTTATTTATTATTCACTTTTCAAATAATTTGGTAACTATTTTCGTTATTGTTGTAAACTTTTTTGTTTCTTTCTTCAAATTGGTAATTTATTATTCACATAACAACAGTTTTATGATTCCAATGGTTATTCCAATTTTCGTCAGTAACACTTTTAAAGTACCCACAGTGTTGAAACAAAATGAAAAAAAAAAACAAAAACAAATTTACATATGTATGTAGTTATATACCAAGCAACAATATATAGTTATTGCATTTTGAAATACTGAATGAAATATTTTTTTTTAGACGTCCATATGGAATATCTATTTTTCAGAGTTTAACATTCAGATAATGGCTTGACATCAAGAGTTTTCACACAATAGATGTTTGAAGATTCCGACATATGCTGCACATACATTGTTATTATGTTAATTAAAACTACTTATGATAGAAAAACAAATTGAACTAATTATGAACTTAGGTTGGGTAATTCCAAGATGAGACAATTATCATACTTTACGATATGACTTTATATTAAATGGGCTTGGCTTGGGTTGGTTTCGCTATATGAAGTTCAACTTTATAGTGAAGTACTAGCGAATTTTCCCAACTGTACCATTCGATTTGTGTTTGACACTCATTGAAAGCGAACAACATTTGAAATTTTATAAACATGAAAAAATTTTAGTACGGACAGTGATCGAATTTCGAAACAAGAGCCAATTAAATCAGATTTATGTGGGCTCTGTAAGTTTGCATTAGGACATAAAATCAATTTTCTTCCATCCAGTCAGGATATATGTGTCGTCATTGTATTAGATTACAAATTGTTTCTACGTCCACCAGATAATAATAATAATAATACTTTCAGTTTCCGAAAATGAAGAGAAATAGGTGGATTTGAATCTATATAACAATACAGTGGTCCGAAAATATTATTCCATTGGAGCAATTGTATTATTCGAACGACTATATAGATTAAAAAACATAATAGCGATATGATAATGTGATTTGAATCCTTGTCCTTGCTCACCTAGTTCGAATGTGCAGTGAAATGACACTACAATGAAACAGGTGTTGCCAACTAAGTGTATTGAAAAATAGAATATGTTAATAAAATTATTGAACTATCAAACATCAATAATAAAAACTGATTTAATCGAATTCATACACAAAATCAGTTTTATTCGACGCAAACGATTGTCGTATGTATACATTACAGTGAAACAAATGAGTATTTTTTCATTGCGTCAATTGCATGCTCACCTGAATTTTTTTCACTCTGTCTCTAATATGTTGTTAACTGTTTTTTATTTTCTTAATGACACTTTATATGTACGAGTATCTTGAAGCATATGAAATTATTACTGGTTCAATATGGAATGTGGTTATATGATCATACTCGTACATACGATTATATGCACAGCAATATATATGCGTGCTCATAATGCATGTAATGTATGTAAACTGGCATACGTTATTCATTTGTGTAAATACTATGTTCAAACACGCATAAAGTTTTTAGTTGACATTTTTTAAAAAGCAAAAAAACAAAAAAACAAAACAACGTGTATATAAGAAAAATATTTCGCAATATTTTATTATTGTTGGTATAGATGTAGGTACTACATGCATATGACATATGGATGAAAAGAAACTTGTTTTGCACATATGTACAAGTTTAACTAGATATATGCATATATATACTAAATATACATAGGTCTATGTAAGTGCAGTAACCCAAAAAAAAAAGAAATCCTTTAAACACTTTACTCCTTTTAATCAAATCAGAATTCAAACATATTACATTTGCAGGATAACAATATGAAAAGAGTTTTAGAAGTTTTGTTGAACATCTAGCTATGCACATATGTGCATATGCAGTAGCAATTACAACAAATAAGTGTTTTTGTATTTATATGTATATATGTATGTATTTAATACAAATACTCCTTCTCATACCCGTTTCAGTAATAATGATTTGAATACAATACGTCACGTTAATACCACAATCGTATAATTTGAACCGCACTCGATTGAAACTCTTCTGCAACTGAAGGTAAAAGTTAAAACTCTCAGCCTAATGAAGCCGTGCCATGCCACCGGTCTCGCTCGGTCGATTGTCGATTTGTGGTCGCACTTGATGGTCGCCGCACACACTCAAATTATTCGGTTGACTATCTGACTAGTTGACTTAGTTGACTATCCGGCTAGCTGGCTAACTGACTGTTTGGTTAAGTGACTAAGCCAACAAGTTAGTAATATAGTGGTGGTGGCCGCACGATCACTTAACCGTTTTCAATTGCAATTTGTTAACAACAACAATAAAGCAACAAGTACACACGAATATGTATTTACATATAAGTATGAGTGTATATGCATGTGAGACATACGATACGTAAATGCAGTTACCTATGTTCGTTTAATTCAAATTCATCACAATTGTAAATGAGTACTCCGTAATAAGTAGTTTGTTATCGTATTGTTTTTCCCTCCTAATTTTTCTCAAAATAATTATACATAATTTTCGCTCACTAATTAACTCCCAACATCACCACCACATTATAAAATCATTTCAGCATAAATAAATATGATAATAAAAAGATGAAAAAAGACGAAAACACACCCAGTTGGAAGTATTTTGAAGACAGCGCACGACTAAAGTGTTTCCAATAAACCAATTTCCAAAAATTGTTATTGTACATCATTTTTCTCTTCTCAAAAAATAATCGGTATAGATTATATGTACTACAAAAATCTATAAAATAAATAAATAAATATGTGGCACTTAAAGCTCCGAAAGGCTCTTTGGCGGAGCTTCTCTTCCTACTTATTTTAGCCGGTTCCAAATGACAGAACTCTTACGACATCACTTTTTCTGAGCTTTGCCACAGAGTTCTTTCAGAAGCTTTTTCATGGCAAATTGTTACTGCCAGAAAAATTGCCAATTGCTTGCCGACAGGTGGTTACCGTTCGAAAGAAAAATGTTTTCGATATTAAATTTGTTATGCTTCAGCCGGGGATTGAACCCACGACCTATAGATCAGAAGGCCAACACACTAACCACTGAGCTACGGCACCCTATGCTCATGGCTTTATTGGCCGATAAAGCTACCTTTTTCTTTTTCAATAAGTTTTTTCTTCTTTTTTTTCAAAATGTCTTTCCTTCTAATGTTCTGAACGTGTTATTGAAAATGTCGTTAGTGTAGTCATTAGATAAATCCTACCATGAGTTTGGAAAAATTCTATGAGGAGATATTCCCCAGTAGAATGAATTGGGAATCCAACCATGTGTGACACAAAAACGTCCCAAGGCGTGGGACAGGAGTTTTATTTTCAACGAGAAATTGCATCAAAAGCCTACGTCAATGAGAGATTTTGACCCGCTAAAAACTTCCTCACGCCCGACGGTAAGCTTCTCCCGGAACCACCGCAAAGTATTTCGTCCGGAGCATCTAGTTCGTTACCGTCCGCTGTTAGGTAGGGCCACTGATGCCCTGGTTTTCGCGTTCACGATCCGTCACTCTTTGGCGTTCAATCCAACGTTGTGTTATCATAATTTTTACCGCTGTTACTTGTACTATTTGCCATTTTTGAGGCAAATCGCACTTGTGGGGCACTATGTTCGTCGTCGTCGTCGCCCTCTTAATTATGAATCGCGGACAGCGTAGCAACACATGCCAAGCATTATCGATCTCGTTGGGACAATTTTGATAAAACGGGTCGTCCTCGTATTTAAAGCGGTGGAAGTATTGCTTAAAGCATCCGTGTCCGCTTAGCAGTTGTCTCAGATAGAAGTCAACTTCTCTGTGTTTACGGTTGCCACCATGATCTTCTTAGCGGAATTATAGACTATTAATGAAGCTAATTCAAAAATCCTGGAAAGGAATGGGACAAAATCAAAAATGAATATAAGTACTCTCAGACAGCCAAGCTCTCATTAAACCATTAAACAAGCCGAATTCTACCATTAATCAGCCCTAGAACGCCATAAATTCCTAAACAAGCCAGTGTAAAAGAAATAAAACAAAACTTATCTGGGTGCCTAGAGCACAGGAGTTTTTATGGCAATGAGAGGGCAGATGAACAGGTTAGAATGGGTGCTGAACAGCCCTTCTCAGAACCCAGTCCGCAATTCGGCTTTAGGAAAACAGATAAAAACAAGGAACTCGAAAAATGGGCGACTTAACAAATGAAGAGGAACAACAGAACATAAACTATTCCAAAAAGTTTATATCGTACAATATCAAAAGGAGCAGGGATGCCCTAATCTTAAGCCGACAAAGCCTTAGACAACTATGTGCAACAGTGACCAGACACTACACCTGTTGATTGCTGAGCACATGCTTGCCAAATGCCCAGCTTTTCTTAGATAAGGTAAAGAAGAGACTCGGCAAGCACGTCTTGGAAAAAGAAGATTACCCAAGAAGATTACAAGTACCGGATATATTAAAATACCTAAACCCAGTTTACAAGCAGGAAGTATAAAACACTCTAAACATTGTACTAGAAGGTGTACAATAGATCGTACAATAGACCGTAATATCCTCAACTCTTACATCCTAATCGTAATAATCCTGGTGCATAGTGTATGATCAGTAAATAGTATCAAAAGAATGGCATTGCTGACATAACCACTTTTCATCTGGGTATTATTTTTCAGCATGAACACATAAATATATGTATAGTATTTGCGTGTCAATGTACATACTCGCACATATGTATGTACACATAGCTAATATATAGGTAATATTATATTTTATATTCCCAAGTCCCTGAGTTTATATTCCACAATAATTTGCAATTTGCAAAATACAAGTACATATTTTCAAATATGTTACATATTAATATATAGAAAATGGAGTACTTAGTGGTGTATATATATATATAGATATACATATACAGGTTGACTATCAATGAAGTTGGATCTGAAGAAATTGTGCAGAATTTTGTCCTTTAAAATCAAAAGCCAGTTGAATGGGACGCACTGCAGTTTAAACATGGGAATAAGTAAATTTTAAACCGAACACTGAGTAGAAAGTATTCTTTACATGCAAATCCTATTATAAATATATAAGTTTAAGCCGCATGACGTTTATCACCCTGTACATACATATTCGAACATTCATGCATATTTCTATTTATATATAAATACGAATTATTTACACTTTCGCTTTTCAATTTGGCTAGCTATAGCAACAAAGACTATATACAATGTATATAACTTGCTTTTCCCCCAGTATTATTGTTGATCGCTCTTACATTTCTCATTTTAATGATGTTGGGGAGGGGGGGTCGAACAAAATTAAGTACACATTGAACAATAATTTCAACGCACGTTCAATGTAAGAAAAAAACTTGTTTTAAGCCGCATTGCATGCCTCTTCATATTCCTTTTCTCTTTCTTTTTCCATCACATTTATTTTATTATATTTTTTTTTTTTGCAATAACAAAGGATGAACTTGAGGTTATTTGCTGAAATATGAATTATAATAGTTTGTAAATGAATATGTAACTCTATTTGTGTGAAAAAGAAAAATACTTTAACGGCGAAAAATAATAATTGATTTTTAATTTAACTTTACATGGTTTCATTTCGAAATATACCCACGACATCGATTCTCAATAAATTTTATCCAAAATGGCAGAATATAAATATTTATAAGAAATTAGAAGCAAATATTCATTAAAAGCATACAAAAAAAAAATACTAATAATAATCGTATACATATTCTAAGATGATTAATAGCAAAATTGCACAAATGTCAAATGTTACTATAGCAATAATCAAAACTAGACTAAAGATACAGCCAGTAGTTTGTAATACATATGAATTGTATTATTGATGGTATTGATATTAAGCGATATTTATTAGTGCAAGCTTACTTGCAACAGACTGCTTCTGTTGTTTCTTACAACAATTATTCTTAACAGTATTATATACAGAACACCTGCTATATTGGTCACTATAGTTACGAGGGTAAGTATGCTAAAGTTATATGATATATACTTGTATATACATACATATATATTCTAGTTATATATGGTAGTATGTACCGTGATGTTATGCGGAACACATTCACAGTGAGTTGAACACATGAAGGCTTTTCTCACATATATATTAATCGTTTGTTTGTTTGTTTGTTGGTCGTTGTTCTGTTTTATTTATTTGATATCATATTATATGTATGTATTTATAAAATAATATATCACAGCTTTAATAATGAAGAAAATTAATTCAAAATTTATATTTTTTGAGATTTTATCATAAAATTAGGAAACTTGGTGCAGAGATTAACTTTAGCCAAACAGAAACCCCAAATAACACAAAAATGGCGGAGATAGATAGCTTTGAATTTCTTTTTAATAACAAACACAAACTTTAAATTTCGAATTAATTTTTATACCCTGCATAATGCAATATGCAAAGTATATTCATTTCGGTCAGATGTTTGTGTCCACTTGAAGGAATCTCCGGAGATATATATATATATATATATATATATATATATATATATATATATATATATATATATATATATATATATATGTATATATATATATATATATATATATATATATATATATATATATTCGTGATCAGCGTCGCTTAAATTTTCTATTTATCGATATCCGTCCGTCCGTCCGTCTGTCTGACACCTGGCTGATTCGCACAATAACTTGAGTAAATATTGAGCTATTTCAACGAAATTTGGCATAAGTAAGCTATGATCCAAGGGTACGGAGGGTATTGATATTGGGCATGATCGGTCAATAGCCACACCCACACCAAGCATTCAAAGCGACTAACCTCGGAATTTTCAAAATCTTGAACTTGCTATAACTCACATAATATACCACTTGGGACAACAATATTTGGCACATATATATGTATATATATATGTATATATATAGTTATATTATACTACTATATAACCTCGCCGAAAATGGGTGAGCAACGCCTACTTTTTAGCGTAGCTCCCATACAAAGTGTCTGTACATCTTTTAAATTGAAACAGCTGTACCTTCTACAATCTTCTGTCCAGAATAACCATAATTGACACTTAGATTAGCATGACAGTCGGAAATAATGTGGCAGAAAATCAATTTGCCACGCCCACTCCTTCTTGGGTCTCCAATACAAAGTTGCGGAAATTTAAAAAAATGTTACCGGTTATAACTTGCAAACTATTCAGTGTAGAATTACGAGATTTAAGGTGTGGATTAGTATTGTACGAGCAACTAGGCTCACAAGAAATGGACGCGCCATGCCCACTGTTTATTGTAGCCCCCATACAAAATGATTGAAATTCATTTAAATTGAAACAGCCGTAACTTCGGCAATCTTCTGTCTAGAATAACCATAACTGACACTTAGATTAATATCGTATCTTGCAAAAAATCAGCGTACCACGGCCACTTCTTATTGGGGCTCCCATACAAAGTTGAGGAAATTAAACAAAAATTTTAACCGCCAGAACTTACAAACTATTCAGCGTAGAACAACCAGATTCAAGGTGTGGATTAGTATTGTAATAGCAAATATACTCACAAGAAATGGGCCAGCCACCTCCATTGTTTATAGTGGCTCCCATACAGGATGACTGAATTTCTTTTAAATTGAGATAGCTGCAGCTTCTGCAATCTTCTGTCTAGAACAATCATAATTAATACTTAGATTATTATGGTAGTTGTACATAATCTAGCAAAAAATCAACATGCCACGCCCACTTATTAATGGGGCTACCATACAAAGTTACGAAAATTTTTAAAAATTTAAACCGCTATAACTTACGAACTATTCAACGTAGGACAAACAAATTTAAGGTGTGGATTCATATTGAAAAATTAATTGGATTTACGAGAAAGAGGTAAGCCACGCCCACTTATTATATAGCTCCCCTCATAACATACAAAGTACTTCGTCAAAGTCAACCATATTTCGGGTGTAAATTAGTAGTATATGCAAAAATTGTTTTTCAAAAAGTGGAAATAAAAGAAAAAGATGGATATTTTACTAAACTTCTTATATATATATATCTACATATGCAGGGTATAATTTGGTCGGCCCCAGCCGACTGTAAGGAGATTTTCTTTATTATTAAAGGTGAAATATATTTCGTTATATAGTATATATGTATATTATATATAGTCGTTTCTATTGTAATCAATTAGACATATATCAAAGATAGTATGTAATATAAACATATATTATGTATTTACAATATCGCCAATATTTGTAGCAGTTCCTGCAATCATGCCATCTCTCCAATCACCCTAATCACGGTCCGGTGACAAACGAGGTGCATCCACATAACATCAGGAAAGCGATGAGATCATGCGACGAACACATCACGGGTCTTGACTACACATCTCATAGGGTGGCACTAAACAGTTTACACCAAAACGCTGTAAGGCTTAACTGCTACATACCATATATGCACATACTCAACGACAACATCCCAGATCTGTGTCCACATTATGACTGTGGCCCACATGACAGCAGACATCTGTTTGCATGCCCAGCGAGACCCACTTCTCTTGTTCCTTCTTCCCTGTGGACGCACACAGTCGAGACGGAAGCCTTCTAGAATTTGAACCCTGAGCTTGATGATCTCGGGGGTCATTAACATTAACAACAACAACGTTACTAATTGATCCACACTTTACATAGTGTTTATGTGAAATCCGTATACTGTTACAACAATATTATCGCCAACAAACTTTAAAATGCTAGCACACTTTTTTGAATGCGTTTATTTACTCAAAATGTATGATTTATTATAAAAAAAAAATGCATGTAAAAATCCTGGCTTTTCAATATTTGAGATTTTCAAATGAATTAATTGTTTGGAAGAATTATTTTGCTTTTGATCTGAGCCATTGCCCGAGTGATACTCTACTTAATAAATGCCTTACTAAACTGATACCAGTAGAACCGAGTTTAGTCAAGCAACCGGTTACCTGATTAGTAGTGGGTGAAAAAATTGATTCTATTTAAAAACAAAAACAAAACGTTAGAAATAATACTATGAACTGAAAGCCTGAAGAGTGATAAAAATCCTTAAAAATTCAGATATCCGTCAGATGGACGAATAACTCTCAAAGTCTACAAAAATTTGTAGCGATTGTGAAGAGGTCACTATGAAAATAAAATACTGGAAAGTCGTTAATAAACGATCTAAAGGTGCCGCCAAAAAGAGGATGAACATTATTCTCCACAGAGAACATACTTACCGGTTATCACCACACACACAAGAGGGCTTATGCTGAATGCACTCCCAAAATAGAAGCTTTCTGGTTTCGATGCAAAATAGTAATCAAGCTTTTTTCTTATATCTTCAACCAAGGAAGGAGCCAAGTAGGGAGAATATGCGAATGCTAGAAAACCATCCAGTCCTAGGAAAAAATGAGTTCCTCGGTTGGTTTTGCTGTTTGTGGACCAGCATTTTAACTTCTCGACTTCCTTGGTCAGTAAATGGTCTTTTTTCCTCCAGAGAGTCACTTAATTTGTTCATCTATTGTTGATAACGTTCAGCTGTAGCTGTTTGACCACATTGATCAGGATCAACCCATACTTTTCTACTTTTAGGATTATCGCACAGTATCCACTTCTCATTTCCCGTAACGATTTAGTACAAAAAATTATTTTTTTTTTGTTACCGAGAAGCAAATTCATGGAGATGTCAATTCTTCGATTTTTTTTTTAAATTAAATCAAATGTAAGTGTAAATGTTGTTATTTAGTACACCAGCATATCCCGGTGTATCGAAAGTGACTAGCAGACATATTTGACCGTAAATCTGATTAGTTTAAAAAAAATTTCTTTATTATTCTTTTTAGTTGAGAAATTATTACTGGAGGATATCATGAAATATGAGACCGATTTAAAAATAATCTAATATCACCAATAGATCATTGTGTCCACACAAGGGTTAATCTTATAATGTCTATTCTACTTAACATCGCTTCATATGATGAGACACAATACATATGTATGCCGGTACAAAAAGCAATGCAAATTATGAGACGGATCAGTGTGCAAGCAATATCTGAAGGGCGTACAAAAGGAAAAACAGATTTTATCACATACAACCAAATACAAAATAGTGTGATTTTGCTTCACATCAAACAATCATCAAATGATGTAAGAGTAGTAAATATTAATTCAAAAACTCAACAGCAAAAACAGAAGGTACTCACTTCTATTGTTATCTGTGAAAAAAATTATGTTAAACAAAAGAAAAACGAGCAACACTAACAGCAACAATGAGAAAATCAATTAGAATTATGTGAACGAGGCAAATAGTCATCGTTGGCACATGGTCAATTGTGTACAACAAGTTTAGCTGTTGTTAATTGGCTTCGAACAACAAGCGGAACATTATAATGCACGATTTCTTCTTTTTTTTTTTCTTTGAGCAGTCTTTCCGTATTTCCGTTAATAAATCGGACAAAATTGGTTTAAAGTTTTATTATTATTGCTTCGGTTAAATTTAATTTAATTTTAATTAAGTATTATTTAACCTAGGTTAGATTAACCTAAATAAATATTGTTTACTATATTGTTGTTGCGATGCATATTTCAAAATATATAAAAACAATCATGTGAAAATTATAAATTTTAATATACATAAGTACGTGAACAGTATGATAGTAATATAGTAATTTGAATCGATGAAAATCATTTCAAATATCCACCTCTTAATTAATAGCTTACCTTGAGAGCATCTTGAAAGCAGCCGAAAACGTTCTTTTTTATCATAAATTTGACATTTGAACAACAAACAAATTTCGCATGTAAAAATCGGTCAATTTAAACTTTATGTGCTTATTTCTTTAACACTTTCAAATATATATTGTACATATATATTGTACATATTTATGTTAATGATAACCTCATCTTTGGAGGTAATTCTCTTTCGGCTTAGTAATAAAAAATTACTTCAGGGAGGCTAAATATGAAGATTATAGTGGATGTGGAAACAATTCATATCATTAAAACTATATAAAATGCCAAATAGTATTCTTCATTGATCGATTTTCTCTTCTCAATCGACGTGCATTATGCTAAGCGATTGAAATATTACTCTGTTAGCTGATAAAGTAGTCACCTTCACCATATTCGGTGCAAATTTTATACGAAATAATCTGTAACGTAATGTAACCGATTCATTCTACAGCCCTACAAACCAAACACACATTCGTAGACTTTATCAATATATCTAATTCAGCGGCAGGCTGAAACAGGCTTAAAAGTAGTCACTTGAAAAATAGCACAATAGCAATAATTTTCTTATTTTACATAAAATGCTTTACATAGCATATGTTAGTATGTACGAAGTATATTCTATGTAGTTCTTCTTGAAAAACAAAACTCAGAGATTTTATCTCCCATTTCTCCAATAATTATTACAATTTATCCACGTTATTTACATATCGAATAAATCATATGGATATGAACAAAGGATTATTGGACCGTAAATTTATTAGCATATAAGAATACACAAGGATTTGGCTTAAATTAAAAACTTTTTGTATTGTAATTTAATATAATCATCAGACAGTTTTAAGTACGAAAGAACTCTTTTGAACTGCAGACATTATGCAAATGTAACTACTCAAATAAAGTCTAAAATATATATATATATAAAACTGTCATAATTATCGCTACATGCATATACCCATCCATACATCCATCATAGTTACCATCCACTTGAAGTATGTGTACATACTTGCATACCCCATAGCATTAAAATTCACGACGATGATATTTATCCGGATCGAAATATGAAGTGACCACAACACGATCACTAAATTTACGACCAGTCAATGCTTGTTGTGCTTTCTGACAATCGATTACCGAATTGAATTCAACATACACTTTACCACAACCTGGTACATCGACACCCTCAATGGGTCGTGGTATTTCAACACTACGTACAACACCATATTTATTACATTCTTCCTTAATATCCTCCAATATGTCATCGTATTCTTCCTCATCGCGTAGTTCATCGGGTGTGACCATATTTAACAAACATAATACCTCTGTTGGTGGTCCTGAACCACCAACCATTGAAAGACCTGGTACTTGTATCATCACTGGTACACTGGAACCCATATTATTGCTGCCACCACCCGCCACTCCACCACCGCCGGCACCCTGTTGTGCATTTTTAGCACCAACACTGGCACGTTGCACAATTAATTTTTTATCACCTAATTGCATGCCATTTAAACCAGCTATCGCCTATGTGTGATTATTAATTCAAGATTACAACCATTCACATAATCAAGTTTTTCATCATTTTACCTGATCTGTTATTGCATGATCCACATACTCTGAAAATGCATAACCTTTGCTCAATCCAGTGGCCGTGTCCTTAACCAAGTTGAAGGCACGTAATTGTCCAAAGGATAATAGAAGTTCTTTTACCTAGAGTATAAGACAACATAGAGAGAAAAGATTAATAAAGTAATTTTTTTAATATAATACACAATAAATACATATATATTAGAAATATCATTCAACTATTTAGTTCGAGCTCTTGTACTATAATTCAATTCACTAATTGCCCATATAACGTAGTATGCACATACCCAAGTACATACAAATGTGTGTATGTACATATATGGAATAAAGAGACTGATTTAATGCACAATTTTTTAATCAAATATATATTTAGCATGTATATATAATTACATTGCTTCATGACACCTAAATTTGCATCTATTTGTATCTCTTGGTCAACTTACTTGAAAATTTACTAAGAAACTCTCTCATGTTGTGCTTAATATCAATAGCTTCTTTTTGTAACATAGTTATATTTTTAAACCCATGGCCATTTGTAGATAGCATCACAATAGGACAATTATAACCAGCAGGCAACAAAAAAATAAGAAAAACATATGCCGCATTTGGTTGCAATTAATATGATGCTGCTGAAGTTGACCAATCTAAGCTACAAATGACACAATAAATAATTATTTCAAATGGACCAACACAGTAAAGGCTTAAAGCAATTAGTAAGCCACTTATTAAAAAAATACAACACTATTTTAATGCAATGCATAAACAACTTATAAAAGAAAAAAGATAATATGTATAATATACCTGTTCTTCATTGAGATAATTCGGTAAGCCGCCAATAAAGATTTTATGTGGTGAATCAGGAACCACCGTCGAAATTACTCCATTTGTTACTGAAAAAAATTTATCAAATTTAATAGCCTAATTCAGTACACGTGTTTTAAGAAGTACTGCGGTACTCACCAGCTGGTGTTGAAACAGGCGCCGATTCTGAAACACCTGGCATGGGCTGGTAATCATGTGGGCGTCGTATTTTCAAACTCTGACCTTTAAAGTTAATACCATCAAAAGCCATTGCTTGAGTTGTCTCATCGGTGGAACGAAACTCCAAAAATGCAAAATTTTTATCTAAATTAATTTGACAAGCAAGCACAGGATTTCCAGCGGCTTGTGCCAAACCGGTCAGATGCATTTGTTGATTGAAAAACTCCATCATTTCTTCTTCCGTTACACCGAAGGGTATGTTACCAACATACAGACGACGTGCCTGCCTTGTTATAGTAGAACCTACGACTGGTACAGCAGCTTGCGGTATTTCTGGTACTGCACTTGCTGGTATTTGTCCGGATGCTTGCATGGCTTTATATTGAAGCGGTGTAATGTGTTCGAATCCAGGTGCTGGAACATCCCAATAGAGCGAAGGTTTACGACGACGAGTACGCGTATGACGATCATTACGTCTGCGATCTCTAGAGCGCGAACGACGCCGGTCCTTTGAACGTGACCTGCGGCGGCGTTTGTCTCGACCTACAACATATTCCGGTATTATTCATCACACAAATGTTGATATTCACTTACCATCTGAACCCATAATTAATGTTTTTCTATATAATTTAACTATTTATTTATATATCAATTATATGCTCTCCAACCCTTTTTCCGGATTCAGCAACGCTAAAACAAAATAACCTGACAGCAGACTAACAACCTAACCATCTGTCAGTTGACACATTACAAACCAATGTGATTGGCAATACAAACCATAAACCGGCCAAATATTACACATAAATCTTATATACTACATATTATTTAATACCATTATTCAATACTATAATATAGAAAATTTTATTATCATTTATTACATATTCGTTTGTTAAATTTTGTTAATTTATCTTGAAAATTTCACAAAAGTGCTGCCAAACTGACTAATGTGCTTCTTCCAAATAAAACGTTGGCAATTCTTTTGTTTTTCAGATGGCCAACATGGCCGACTAAATTAAGTTTGCGTTAATAGTTACCACATTGTGAGACTTTTGTCAAAATTTATAAACAATTTCTAGTTGGGTTGTATATTAAACTAGTTGCGTTCGCTGCTTTACTAGTAAAATTTATCTATCAACACCATTCAAGAGACTTTAAAAAATACTTTCTAAAAATGAGAAAAAAAGTAAAAAAGTACGCGAACGGAAAATTTGTAAGATTTGTTAACAATTTCCAAACTCCTTCAGTTCTGTCACTTGCAATATGAACAGCTGTTTTTCTACGTTATGAATTCTTACTAGGAGAAATATTACAAGTAAAACTTTGCAAGAATTATTACATGAGGGAACAAGTTTCTCCCTCAATTTCCCCTCTTTTAGTGTCATTACATTTATTTTACAACGCCCCTGCGAGTGTTGTATTTATTTCCGTCTATATACAGTGCGATATACGTTATACGATAAAATGAATTAAGCAGTAATTTTATAGGATAGTGTTTTTAAATTTCTAAAAACGATAAATCAACAATAATTCAATCAATATTCAATTCAATTCAATATTTAAATATTTTGTAGATTTCAACAGCTCTCGAATTACCTACTATTAGAAAATGTAATCTGTATTCCCAAATGAACTTTAATCAATATCTGTATATCTTTTGGCTTTTCTTGATATTCTCAAAATTGTTATTTTCGAATTTTACGTTAATTTTACAGAATATATAATAAAATACAGCGGTGTCGGTAGTGAATATAACTTAATTCTCTTCCAACACTCAACATAACCAAAATTGAGATGCATCTTAAATTTAGTATAGGCTTTCTGATCGATTTTTATATGTGAAAATTTTTCAACAAGTCCATTCAACAACTTGTCAAATTTCTAAATACAAACGGAGTTTTATTTGTAAAAGAAATATGGTAAATTTTTTTAAGTAGATGGTTAATTCATATTTTGATTAATTTTGCCGAAGTGGCAACTCTATTAAAAAATAATCAGAATCGGAAAAAAGTTTTAGGGTTACGGAGATATTTTTGATTAATCAACATATATATTGGATAATTATTTAAAATATGGGCTACGATGGTAAGAAAATATTTTATCACAAATTTGTTGTTATTAATAATAATGATAATGTATGTATGTAGACCGGGATAAAGATCGTGACCGTGATCGTCGTCGTCGTTCACGTTCCAGAGATAGACGTCGATCCCGCTCACGAGATCGTAAACGCAATGATCGTCACACTCGATCTCGACGTCGTAAACCCTCTCTCTACTGGGATGTACCACCTCCTGGTTTTGAACACATTACCCCATTACAATACAAGGCAATGCAAGCGTCTGGACAAATACCAGCGAATTCAGTGCCCGAAGTACCACAAGCTGCAGTACCAGTTGTTGGTTCAACGATAACACGACAGGCGCGACGCCTGTATGTCGGCAACATACCCTTTGGTGTCACCGAAGAGGAGATGATGGAATTCTTCAATCAACAAATGCATTTGATCGGTTTAGCACAGGCAGCTGGCAGTCCTGTGCTAGCATGTCAAATCAATTTGGACAAAAATTTTGCTTTCCTCGAATTTCGCTCTATCGATGAAACGACTCAGGCGATGGCCTTTGATGGTATCAATTTCAAGGGACAAAGTCTAAAAATACGTCGTCCGCACGATTATCAACCAATGCCTGGAATGTCGGAAACACCTTCTATTAAACCTACTACAAGTAAGTACTAATTCAGATATGAGAAAAAAGAGAAAATGCAAACTTCACCATTTTTGCTTTTTTAGCTACACCTGGGGTTATCTCTACTGTTGTACCAGACTCACCAAATAAAATATTTATTGGTGGCTTACCAAATTATTTGAACGATGATCAGGTAAGGTTTACTATAAATTATATGCAGATTTACAAATCAGACAAGCTATCATTTGTCACTAAATCAGTCAATAAATTCACAGCAACAGCGGCAATCTATCATACTTATAAATTTCAAACATAAATAGGTCATAGGTGTGTGGACCATGTGAGCCAAGGAATATCTTTGATGCTGTTGATGAAATATTTTTTTATTTTAGCAATCAACACATTTTCTTTCTTTTATCAAGTCCAGATGTCTTCCGTTTGTGATATATCACTTAATTACAGCTGAAATAGTGGCTACGAGATAAAGATTTGCCGACTTGTATTATTATGATTATGTTTAGGAATTATATATTAGGCTTTCCACATAGGTATTACAGATCAAGCTGATGTATCGTTCGAGTCAAAGGTTGAGAACTAGTTTAATATATAAGATTTATTCTCGAAAATAGAATAGCAACCAATGGAGCATCGGAACAGATTTCGGCATGCATATACTAAACATACAGCAAAATTACAAAATGATTAATTGCAATATAGGTTTTACGTCGACTGGAGGAAAAGAAAACTTACAATCGAGTCTATTGTGTGCAATTATTGTACTTGGGATTGGTCAGCGGGCTGACTTTGTTTCTTTTCGTTTTCTTTTTCAGTTTATCGTTTTTCTCCATTTTATCTTTCGTACAGAACAATGACAAGTAAACTTGAAGTCAAACAAAACGTTCGGTTTGGTTCAACAACTTTGTTAACTGATTTTTTCTCTTACAGCAACTTTATGTTTAGCGTAAATTTTAGAATTTTCAGCACAAACAAAACAAATACATATTGAATGTAGCGGTGATACGTGTTGTGCGTTTGTTCGTCATTTCATTTTTAGGTCAACTGGTTTACAGCAAAATGCATCCGAGCCAGACACAAAATGTCCGATTTGCAGCATTGTTTTTTTTTTTGCTTTGATTCAATCCCTCAACAATTCCATTTTTTCTGTTTTCAGTGCAGCAGATATATGACAATTCTTTAAACTTCATTTTTTACAGCGCTGTATTATATCGGTTGTTAAATCAGTTTAATTTTTTTAGGAAATATTTTCAGTTGGTGTGTGGCGTGTATTTTCTTTAAAAATTTTCAGCTAGATTAATATGTTTTATATATATATTTTTGCAGCTTCATTTTCAGTAACAGTAAATCTCTTCTTTCTCAATTAGCATAGAATTACACACATACATGTATGTGTAAATGTAAAATCCTTACTGATCCATTTTCCCATTGTGTAATTATAGATTAGTTTGAGCAGTGCTGCTCCCAACCTTGCCACCTACACAACAACAACAACAACAGCAGCAATATGCATTGTAAATGTTGTTCTTTGTTTTTAATCGCGCGGATTAAGTTAAATGCAATTAGAATAATGTGTACATGCACTGAACTCCTATAAAAACCATAAATACACAACACAATGTGCAATGTGTGAATTCAAATACTGAACTGAACCCAAAAACAATGTTTTGATACCAAACACGACAACGACGAAAGGCAAGTTTAAACAATACAAAAATTTTTGCAATAAAACAAACAAATTTTGTACAAAATTGTATTCAATTAAATATGTATTTCAGCAGCCGATAAGTAACAATGTTGATTATTAAAATGAAATATGAAACTTGCAAGGGACGATGACAACATTGTTGGGTTCATTATTGACAATCACCATCAGTCGTTGTCAATGCAAAACCCTTCAATTGAACGAAAATGTCTTTGGTTCTTCAATGATAGTATAAAACAATTTAAATATAACTGTTGGAAAAAGCAATAACCACTCAAGTCGATTTAAGAGTGATTCGTCACTCAGAAATTTAAAACGCTCCAATAAAATTCAGAAAATTGTCTTAAGTGGTTACTGTTTTTGGCCACAGATATATAATAATAAAATTGAAGAAACATAAACAAGCTAAAATATATTGTATCTTCACCGTAAACAAAGACATTTTTGCCATGTAACATTTTCAACCCAATAAATCTAAAACGACCATCGCCCCAATCTAATCTCACACACTATAATTAATTTTAATTACAATTTATTTTCACATAATTACCATAGGTTAAGGAACTTCTTCTGTCATTTGGACAATTGCGTGCATTCAATTTGGTGAAAGATGCCGCTACCGGATTAAGCAAAGGTTACGCTTTCTGTGAATATGTTGATCTTGCCATTACAGATCAGGTGAGTTGTATTCTAATGCACACATTCTTCATTACTAACCGATGCTGATATTTATTTATTTATTTATACAGGCTATAGCCGGCTTAAATGGCATGCAATTGGGTGATAAAAAACTAATTGTACAACGTGCTAGTGTTGGTGCAAAGAATGCACAGAATAATGGTACAACAGCAGCACCCGTTACCATACAGGTATTTTACTTTGTACCTGTTTAACAAAAAGTACCCATATTATGATAATAAATAATTTGTATAACTTCTAGGTGCCCGGTTTATCAATGGTGGTCTCATCGGGTCCACCGACTGAAGTACTATGTCTTCTCAATATGGTTACAACAGATGAATTACGTGATGAAGAAGAATATGATGATATTCTTGAAGATATAAAAGAGGAATGTAATAAATATGGTGTTGTACGTAGTGTTGAAATACCACGACCCATTGAGGGTGTTGATGTACCAGGTTGCGGTAAAGTTTTTGTTGAATTCAATTCAGTAATCGATTGCCAGAAAGCACAACAAGCATTGACTGGTCGGAAGTTCAGTGATCGTGTTGTAGTCACTTCATACTTTGATCCGGATAAATATCATCGTCGTGAATTTTAACTGAGCGTGCATATATGTAAATCAGAGAATTATGTAACTACATATTCAGAGTACTTTTGTATAAAATTAGGTTCTATTCACAGTAAATTAATGAAATACTTTACACGATACTTATCATATTCCAATAGAAACAAATAAGGAAATAAAAAATAAAATCAAACTAAATACATACTAAAGAGCTGCGTGAATGTATTTGATTTTCGAATGATTCTCTTTGCTCTCAAAACATGTACAATATTTGCAAAGCATATCTAAATAGAATGAGAATGAGTGAGAGTGAAATATTAGGCAAATAGAACACTCCACTCATATCTTGTACAAGAAATATTCCATACATTCGTTTTTTCTCTTCAAATAAACGGATGTTTGAGAGTACTACGAGAATTTGAGAGTACAGCGGGTATGTTGTACGTTATAATTGTTGTTGCTTTTCATGACAGGCAATAATGATTTGTATTACTGCGTCTTGCAGCGTCATGTTCTCTTATCTACTATATTCTTTGCTTATATGGATTGTAGCGTAACAAAGAAAAGAGAAACGACTGTTTAGAGTACTCTCAAATGCTTTACGTCCATTTGCAAATGTGAGATTCTACGCATTCTATGAAAACGAAACATACACTCTATTCCATTCTATTTCTATTTTATTCATTCTAATTCGTATTTGCTTAGAGAGACTGAATGAGAGATTCTATTCTAATATCAATAGAGTGTTTTGAACATGCAAACGAATACATTCCTGCTGCGTTCTAATACATACACATGTGCGTGCTGTTTTTTCTATTGCAATGAATTCAAAACAAAAACGGTCTAATATTTTGTAAGAAATCGTTAAAATTCACATTAAATGAATAGAGAAAGCTACCTCGGCCGGAGGTTGTGCGTTGTGTTTGGGACCCATCTCATAAAAAACTTACTCCAATGAAAAGTCTAAAAATGCCTGGGCCTGGACTACCCACGGGAGGACCAAAACTTAGAGATATGCTCCTGGAATATCCGATCTTTCTACAGGAAAGGTGCCTCTATCCAGATCAAGATTTCCTCGAAATATACAAATGCTGACATCTCCGCACTTCTGGAAATGCGATGAACGGGACACGGATTCTGTGATATATAATACAGTGTTCATGCAGAGAGGCACGTACTAGGATGTGGATTTCACACTTATAAACCAAGGAGTGGCAACAATGCGTAGCAAACTACAATTTTTTAACATCATCTTAATCTGTGCCTATAGCCTTTTTTTATCGCCTCGAAAAACGTTATGATCACTGCCCGTCACAATATCAAAATCTTACTTGGCGGCTGCCAAGGTGGGCAAAAAAGACGCCTATGGTCCAACTGACGTAATATTAAACTTCTACCACAACACTTCCGATAACGAAATGAGGTCAATCGATTTCGTCGCAGCCCAAAACATGGTAATTAGTAGTACCAAATTCCAATATTAAAACATCTACGAAGCGACGTGTCTGCCTCAAGATCAGCGAACGAGAACGTGATTACGTGGTGATTGGCCGAAGGCATGCTACCAATGTGATGGACGTGAAATCGATCCGAATACAAACAAAAAGGAAGCTTAACGTTAGTTAACAGATGCTTTTGCCCCTTTACTATTGGATCAGCTTATGTAAAATACTCTCCCGCTTGATGATACTTGCACACGGTGGAGTCCGTGACTGCTGCTGCGAGAAATGAGTGGTATGGTCAAGAATATCGTAACGCTACCTCAGAGAAAAATTATATCTACGGGAGCCGTTAAGCTGCGGTAAAGAGAGAAAACAGTACGGAAAGATATCAGGAGCAGGAGATCTAAAAAAACGTGAGTATGAGGAGAATGGAAATGATGCACGAAAACTCTTCGATAACTACAAACGCTTCAGTGGCGTTTTAAATCTCGGAACTTCTTCCGTCATGACAAAAATGGGAATCTGGTAACATAAGTCCAGAATATACTGGGTCTGTGGGCGGAACACTTCTCCAAGTTACTGAATGGTAATGAATAGTTGCGCCAATGAATTCAGGAAATCTCCCGAACATTCCAATTACAGATTGTAGATTGTTTTGTAGACCTTCCACCACCCGGAATATGGATTATGCTCAGACGAAAGAATGTCTGATTATCTCTACCACTTAGGTTGTAGACAAAGTGATTTGTGATCGTGCGACTTTATTAATATTATTTAATTAGAGCTGCTTATTTACCACATAATGGCACTATCTTCAGCAAAAGCCCCAACGCTTTTCTAATTTTACTTGTTTTTATGAAAATGGCATTTCTTTTGATGCTTGAACGAAAGTTAAGGAAATTCGTATTGTTACGTTTTTATTCTGTGAACGTTTAATTCTATTTGAATTACCTTGTTCGATCACTGGATTCTGATAATGATAACTGCAACACTTATTTTATACAACTATATACAGCAACAATTTATTTAATAATCTCCATTTACAATCAACACTGTTTACAATCAACTATTTACTATAACACTTAAATGTACTTGCAACTTTTGCCTCCGTATCAATGTTTTCGCAATCACGTTCGGAAGTAGATTGATTTTTCTTCTCAACACTGGCTCTATTTATACTCTGTTGGCAACACCCCAGAATCTTCCTTTATCGAGATTCTTCTCTTCCTTTCTCGTTGGCTTGTTCTGGTTATCGCTTATTTCTTTTTGTTGACATTCGTTTCGATGCTGCCAATAGAGTCAGTCACAATAGTGATGAGTAATCAACTATCGATACTCGTTACACTGCCCTCCTCTTAACCTTGTTCGTCCCGAACAAGTTTTTATACTTCCCCTCGATATGGCGCAAGTCGCTCCAAGTGCACTACTTTAAACTTTGCTCTTTTATTCCAGGCACGTTGAATGCGATACACTACGTCATTTATCTTTGCTATAATCTCATATGGTCCTTCCCAATGAGTCTGTAGTTTAGGAGACAGGCCTTTCTTTCGTTGTGGATTATGAAGCATTACAAGCTCTCCTTCATAGAACCCTTTTGAATTTGCTTTCAAGTCATACCTGGCCTTCATCTTATCGCTTATCATCTGCGACCGCTCTCTGATGAACCGATGTACTTCATCCAACTGTTCCCGCTTTTCGCTAGTATAATTACCTTCGGTTGATCTCGTTGGTGTTACGACTCCAAATTTTAAATCAGCTGGCAGTCTTAACTCGTTTCCAAAAATTGCCATTGCCGGTGTAGTAGCCGTCGTATCATGTTGTGCGCATCGATATGCCATGAGGAACATTGGTATATGTACATCCCAGTCTCTTTGGTATTTATCTACGACTTTTCTCAAATATTCCTCCAAGGTACGGTTAAATCGTTCTACCATGCCATCAGATTGTGGATGCAAAGGTGTTGTACGAGTTTTGTATATACCCAGCATACGGCATATCTCTTGGAATACAACTGATTCGAAATTTCGACCTTGGTCTGAGTGTAACTCCATCGGTACACCAAAACGAGTAACCCATTGGTTGACGAATACATCCGCAACTGTACTAGCTTCTTGATTTGGAATGGGGTATACTTCAGGCCATTTACTGAAGTAATCTATAACCACCAGAACATACTTGTTTCCTGCGTTGCTTATTGGAAATGGCCCAGCTATGTCCATAGCAATTCGCTCAAATGGAGCACCCACGGTGTATTGGTGCATCTTACCTCGACTTTTCTTAGTGGGACCTTTGGCCATTGCACATTGCTTACACTTCCGAATCCAATCAGCGACATGGTCATGACATCCAACCCAATAAAATCGTTTCTTTATTTTCTCGACGGTTTTGGTGATTCCCAAATGCCCTCCACTGGAGGCATTGTGATACTCAGCTATCACTTCATTTATTCTTGCCTTGGGTACCACTAGCAGATCATAAGTGATTTTTCCATCTTCACTTTCCCATGTTCGGAATAAACATCCGTCTCGTAAGTGCAGGCTTTGCCACTGCGCCCAGTATGCCTTTGCTATTGGACTCTCATTAGCCATTTCTTGCCAATCTGGACGTATGCCCTGCTCCTTGTATTCCATAATCTTTGCGAGATCTGGGTCGTTCCGTTGATCTTCTTGAACTCGTTCGGTTGTCCATGACTCTTCCGATAATACATTCGTAAGTTGTAGGTTAACAATGTGATTCTGGCTTCCTACCCGAGAACAATGTTTACTATCTACGGTGCAAGTACGATGATATGGAGTAACAGCTTTACCACGATGAATGACATCACGATCTTCCTTTCGTTGTCCTGGTGAATTCGATCTTTGTTGCTTGCGTCGTAGCCGACAATTACGCGCCATGTGTCCTCTTCGATGGCATATGAAGCACTTACCGGTAAATTTATTTTTGTGTTGATTCCTTGTTCTTCCTTTAGGCTTCATACTCGATTGATTGCAATCACGCGCTATATGCCCTCTTTTGTCGCAAATGAAGCACTTTCCATTAAATCTGTTTTCGCGTCGACCTGCTCTTACTTCAGGCTGAACTACTGATTTTACTGCCTGACGCACTGCTTCAACCAGATGTGATGTTTTCCCCTCTAGTTTGTGTACTCCTGGCACTGGTCGACACATTAAGCTGGCGGCTTCATATGTCAAAGCGCTACTGACTGTTTCGGCATAAGTATTCCTGGGTGACATGACTAGGGCACGCTTTGTCTCTCCATCACGTATGCCATCTATGAATGCCTCTATTTTTATTTTTTCGACGAACTCTTCCGAATTACTGGAGAACGCTAGATGACATAAGCGCTCAATATCGGAAGCGAATTCCTGAAGGCTCTCATTACTCCGTTGCACTCGCGATCTCAATTCCACACGATGTAATTGACTCTTGTATTCATTTCCATATTTCCGCTGGAGGGTGTCCATCAGTGACTGGTAGCTACCACGATCTTTCTCTGGAACCATCTGTAACACCTCGGAAGCATTACCTTTTAATGCGACTATTAAAGCAGCAGTCTTGTCGCTATCATCCCATTGATTCTTCGAAGCTGTTGTCTCGAATTGAAGCTTGAAGATATTGAATGGCGTGCTTCCGTCAAATGTTGGTGGCTTTAATTTGATTGTACTTGAATCTCTAATCACTGATGTGGCTGTTCCATTTATTTTTAGTTGATTGAGTTCGTGCTGTAATTTCTCGAACTTGTCTTCCCAGTCGTCGAGATGTTCCTTCAGCTTATCATCCAACTCATCCACGTGTTCTTTCAGCTCTGTGACTTTGTCATTAATAGCTCCGGAAATTTCCTGAAATCTAAGTTCAATTCCTTTCTGTAGATTTTCGATGACGTGTTCTTGTCGAGCCGAATGTTCTTGAATTTCCATACGCAATTCACTAATAACGCCCTCTTGGCGTACCGAATGTTCTTGAAGCTTGGAGTCAATGCGAGACGCATTTCCTTGAATTTCCGTACGCAATTCAGCCGAATGTTCTTGTAACTTCGCATTAATTCCTTGCAGTTGCTGCTGCTGCTGTTGCATCATGGATTTCATAAATTCCATGAGTTGACCACTCGAATCTACCTTGCTCTCTTCCTCGGCGTGCACAACTGCATGTATATCGTCTTCCTCAAAGAACTCATGTTCTTCTACATTAATTCCCTTAGCCTCCATGGCTTTCCTCAGCCTCACCAGCAGTTCCGCCTTTGCACCTGATGACGATAGGTTCATCTCTACCAACAGCTTTTTAAGCTGGTCCACTTTTAGTTGGTCAATTTTCACCATCTTTACAGAATCCCACTTCTGACACCAATTGTTACGTTTTTATTCTGTGAACGTTTAATTCTATTTGAATTACCTTGTTCGATCACTGGATTCTGTTAATGATAACTGCAACACTTATTTTATACAACTATATACAGCAACAATTTATTTAATAATCTCTATTTACAATCAACTATTTACTATAACACTTAAATGTACTTGCAACTTTTGCCTCCGTATCAATGTTTTCGCAATCACGTTCGGAAGTAGATTGATTTTTCTTCTCAACACTGGCTCTATTTATACTCTGTTGGCAACACCCCAGAATCTTCCTTTATCGAGATTCTTCTCTTCCTTTCTCGTTGGCTTGTTCTGGTTATCGCTTATTTCTTTTTGTTGACATTCGTTTCGATGCTGCCAATAGAGTCAGTCACAATAGTGATGAGTAATCAACTATCGATACTCGTTACACTGCCCTCCTCTTAACCTTGTTCGTCCCGAACAAGTTTTTATACTTCCCCTCGATATGGCGCAAGTCGCTCCAAGTGCACTACTTTAAACTTTGCTCTTTTATTCCAGGCACGTTGAATGCGATACACTACGTCATTTATCTTTGCTATAATCTCATATGGTCCTTCCCAATGAGTCTGTAGTTTAGGGGACAGGCCTTTCTTTCGTTGTGGATTATGAAGCATTACAAGCTCTCCTTCATAGAACCCTTTTGAATTTGCTTTCAAGTCATACCTGGCCTTCATCTTATCGCTTATCATCTGCGACCGCTCTCTGATGAACTGATGTACTTCATTCAACTGTTCCCGCTTTTCGCTAGTATAATTTCCTTCGGTTGATCTCGTTGGTGTTACAACTCCAAATTTTAAATCAGCTGGCAGTCTTAACTCGTTTCCAAAAATTGCCATTGCCGGTGTAGTAGCCGTCGTATCATGTTGTGCGCATCTATATGCCATGAGGAACATTGGTATATGTACATCCCAGTCTCTTTGGTATTTATCTACGACTTTTCTCAAATATTCCTCCAAGGTACGGTTAAATCGTTCTACCATGCCATCAGATTGTGGATGCAAAGGTGTTGTACGAGTTTTGTATATACCCAGCATACGGCATATCTCTTGGAATACAACTGATTCGAAATTTCGACCTTGGTCTGAGTGTAACTCCATCGGTACACCAAAACGAGTAACCCATTGGTTGACGAATACATCCGCAACTGTACTAGCTTCTTGATTTGGAATGGGGTATACTTCAGGCCATTTACTGAAGTAATCTATAACCACCAGAACATACTTGTTTCCTGCGTTGCTTATTGGAAATGGCCCAGCTATGTCCATAGCAATTCGCTCAAATGGAGCACCCACGGTGTATTGGTGCATCTTACCTCGACTTTTCTTAGTGGGACCTTTGGCCATTGCACATTGCTTACACTTCCGAATCCAATCAGCGACATGGTCATGACATCCAACCCAATAAAATCGTTTCTTTATTTTCTCGACGGTTTTGGTGATTCCCAAATGCCCTCCACTGGAGGCATTGTGATACTCAGCTATCACTTCATTTATTCTTGCCTTGGGTACCACTAGCAGATCATAAGTGATTTTTCCATCTTCACTTTCCCATGTTCGGAATAAACATCCGTCTCGTAAGTGCAGGCTTTGCCACTGCGCCCAGTATGCCTTTGCTATTGGACTCTCATTAGCCATTTCTTGCCAATCTGGACGTATGCCCTGCTCCTTGTATTCCATAATCTTTGCGAGATCTGGGTCGTTCCGTTGATCTTCTTGAACTCGTTCGGTTGTCCATGACTCTTCCGATAATACATTCGTAAGTTGTAGGTTAACAATGTGATTCTGGCTTCCTACCCGAGAACAATGTTTACTATCTACGGTGCAAGTACGATGATATGGAGTAACAGCTTTACCACGATGAATGACATCACGATCTTCCTTTCGTTGTCCTGGTGAATTCGATCTTTGTTGCTTGCGTCGTAGCCGACAATTACGCGCCATGTGTCCTCTTCGATGGCATATGAAGCACTTACCGGTAAATTTATTTTTGTGTTGATTCCTTGTTCTTCCTTTAGGCTTCATACTCGATTGATTGCAATCACGCGCTATATGCCCTCTTTTGTCGCAAATGAAGCACTTTCCATTAAATCTGTTTTCGCGTCGACCTGCTCTTACTTCAGGCTGAACTACTGATTTTACTGCCTGACGCACTGCTTCAACCAGATGTGATGTTTTCCCCTCTAGTTTGTGTACTCCTGGCACTGGTCGACACATTAAGCTGGCGGCTTCATATGTCAAAGCGCTACTGACTGTTTCGGCATAAGTATTCCTGGGTGACATGACTAGGGCACGCTTTGTCTCTCCATCACGTATGCCATCTATGAATGCCTCTATTTTTATTTTTTCGACGAACTCTTCCGAATTACTGGAGAACGCTAGATGACATAAGCGCTCAATATCGGAAGCGAATTCCTGAAGGCTCTCATTACTCCGTTGCACTCGCGATCTCAATTCCACACGATGTAATTGACTCTTGTATTCATTTCCATATTTCCGCTGGAGGGTGTCCATCAGTGACTGGTAGCTACCACGATCTTTCTCTGGAACCATCTGTAACACCTCGGAAGCATTACCTTTTAATGCGACTATTAAAGCAGCAGTCTTGTCGCTATCATCCCATTGATTCTTCGAAGCTGTTGTCTCGAATTGAAGCTTGAAGATATTGAATGGCGTGCTTCCGTCAAATGTTGGTGGCTTTAATTTGATTGTACTTGAATCTCTAATCACTGATGTGGCTGTTCCATTTATTTTTAGTTGATTGAGTTCGTGCTGTAATTTCTCGAACTTGTCTTCCCAGTCGTCGAGATGTTCCTTCAGCTTATCATCCAACTCATCCACGTGTTCTTTCAGCTCTGTGACTTTGTCATTAATAGCTCCGGAAATTTCCTGAAATCTAAGTTCAATTCCTTTCTGTAGATTTTCGATGACGTGTTCTTGTCGAGCCGAATGTTCTTGAATTTCCATACGCAATTCACTAATAACGCCCTCTTGGCGTACCGAATGTTCTTGAAGCTTGGAGTCAATGCGAGACGCATTTCCTTGAATTTCCGTACGCAATTCAGCCGAATGTTCTTGTAACTTCGCATTAATTCCTTGCAGTTGCTGCTGCTGCTGTTGCATCATGGATTTCATAAATTCCATGAGTTGACCACTCGAATCTACCTTGCTCTCTTCCTCGGCGTGCACAACTGCATGTATATCGTCTTCCTCAAAGAACTCATGTTCTTCTACATTAATTCCCTTAGCCTCCATGGCTTTCCTCAGCCTCACCAGCAGTTCCGCCTTTGCACCTGATGACGATAGGTTCATCTCTACCAACAGCTTTTTAAGCTGGTCCACTTTTAGTTGGTCAATTTTCACCATCTTTACAGAATCCCACTTCTGACACCAATTGTTACGTTTTTATTCTGTGAACGTTTAATTCTATTTGAATTACCTTGTTCGATCACTGGATTCTGTTAATGATAACTGCAACACTTATTTTATACAACTATATACAGCAACAATTTATTTAATAATCTCTATTTACAATCAACTATTTACTATAACACTTAAATGTACTTGCAACTTTTGCCTCCGTATCAATGTTTTCGCAATCACGTTCGGAAGTAGATTGATTTTTCTTCTCAACACTGGCTCTATTTATACTCTGTTGGCAACACCCCAGAATCTTCCTTTATCGAGATTCTTCTCTTCCTTTCTCGTTGGCTTGTTCTGGTTATCGCTTATTTCTTTTTGTTGACATTCGTTTCGATGCTGCCAATAGAGCCAGTCACAATAGTGATGAGTAATCAACTATCGATACTCGTTACAGTATATAACGTAACTTTTTCTTAACTTTGTCACAGAGTTCTTTGAGAAGTGTTTCATCGAGACATTTTCAACGGTAGATAACATCTAAAAATTAGACATCAACCGTCAAACTTATAATACAATTACCATTTTGACTATTTTGAGATGGTCCAAAAAATTATGTTTTAAAAGTAAGCTTTGAATTAATGGAATTAATTTGAACTTTATTCCGTTGTATGTGTAGTGACCCCGACTAATATGTACAAGCATTTTATTATGAATTGGCAGCACTATCACAAACAGCTGATTTTTGTTTTGTACCAATGGAAAAAAAAACATTCAATAAAAAAAAAGAGTAATTTGAACGCAACTATACACAGCAGTTGCCAGTAGTTTATATGGCTGTTAAAATATTTTTACCTACTGAACTGTTTCGCAGCAAAGAAGATTTTGATATATATGGGGAAATACAAATATATGAAAATAATGCAATATCGTATTTTATAATTGGATGGTCCTCATCGTCTAGTGACTATATTTCGCCAGTTGATAATCATGTTTACAATCATTTACGGCATTTGGGTTATATTGAAGGTAGTGCCACTACAAAATCACGTCTGCAGCATCAACGTGATGTGCCGCTCTTATTTGCATACGATGCAAATACCGCAAATATATATTTGACAAGGGTGAACATCAAGCCAGTAGCACATTCCATGAATGCCAATATATTTCTTTATGATATGAAACGTATACTACAATTGCACGTTTCCGGAATAAGCAAATATCGACATGGTAGTCATAATTATGAAAGTGTACGAATAGAGAAAGAATTCGATGATATAGATATGTTATATCGCTTGTTAACAATAACAAAACAAAAAATGTTAGTGCAAAGTGAGCAGAAAAGAACAATTGGTGGTCTTGCATGTGCAACAATCAACGTAACACTTGAACTAATAAATCGATTATTTATGAGCATTATGGAATGGCAACCGGTAATAATGCTGTTAAAAAGAATGGTGCTCTATGAACACTATCAAGAATGGAAAAGATTTCGTACGTCCAAGTGTGTATTAAAATTAACCTGTATATGCGTAGGTGTATAAATTAATCCAATTTTCCTTATGTTCCATAGCAAACGTAAGCTTAATCTTGCATTAGATAAATTATTAGGAATTTGTGTTATGCTCATGCTGTTATTCATTATACCACATCCTGGTGATTATTTACTACAAACTTCACATGTTAGTTTTTGCAAATGTTTATTTTCAAAAATAATAATCATATCTTTTACAGCTTATCATAAGGAAACTACGTCTACTGTTAAATGGACTCAAAGGTAGCCCCATTGGTTTAAAATTAAATGTGCACTTGAACAACTTTCTCTTGGATTGTTTCAATTACCACATTGACTTATGGGCATTGTTTCTAGGTATGGTGTAAAAATTACACATTCTCATTTTTATTGCTACAAAACATCTTTGCTTACAGATTTTATAGAACCATTTGTACGTGAGTTATTTGTACCGATTGCATTACTTGGCTCAATGGGTATATCCTATCAAATGGCTTTACTGTCCGATTTGCTAGCTGTGATGGGACTGCATGCGCATTGTTTCTATATCTATACAGCCGTGTTCGTACATATACAGTATTTAGTATGAAATTCAAATTTATTCAATTCCAATTCCCTTCATAGGCTCTATAAAGTCGAAATTAAAGGTCTACAAGTTTTATGGAAAGTTGTATTGGGCAAACGTCATAACATTTTGAAAAGTAAGTCAACATTCCACAGTAACCATCAGTTAGCATTTAATTAATATGTAGGTATGTATTATATATTTTAGATCGTGTCGAAAACCATAACTATATGAATCGTCAATTGTACCTGGCCACCATATTCTTCACCACATTGTTTTTTCTTTTTCCGACTGTGCTTGTCTACTATGCCGTATTCACGGCGGTATATCATCAAATGAATACTTTTATTTACAACTTATAATACCAGTCTTATTATTTCAGTTACGACTTTGTATCTATTCGGTAAATATAGCGCTTCAGCTGAAGCGTCGTCGTCTATTGGAATTTCCTTTACATATATTCATTAAATGGATAACTGGACATTTCTTCGAAAAAGGTTTATCAACATTAATTGTATTTAAATACTACAGATTTTTTATTGCATATTTTATTTTATATTTTATAGAGAGCATACAATTGCAACATATAGAGCATGTGCCATCACCATTACTTCAATCGGTTAACGAGCAAATGCAAATGTCCGTATTCGAACTAAAAGTACAATCGTCATCATTAAGCCGGGCGTTATTCTCATGTGAAAGTGGCGTCCTGCAAAAGTTGTCAATGGAACATGATGAAACAAATTTGAATGGTATTTTTAAGCGTATATTAGAAGGCCGGATATAAACTTTGTTTTTAACCTATGGCCGATAAAATATAATAATACTCTGTATCAGAAATATAGATAGCATGATAGCTAGCATGTATTATTATTAAATAATAAAAAAATAGAATATTTATTAATTTATTGGCTTCCATTTCAAAATTATATTAAAAAGATTCCATTTATAGATGTGTACATAAAGCTTAAACTTACTATTTTACACATACACCAAATTTTGTTTTTCAAAATGAAATTGATAAACTTGAGTTTTATTGTTCACTTGTTTTAATGGAAATAAACTAAATTATTAAATTATACTTAGCATATAATAGTATATTTATTTATTTTTATTTTATCTACTATACCGTTGTTCGATTTGAATCGCCGCCCAGCTTCTCAGTGAGCTGCAATAAAAATAAACTTTTTCTTATTAATTACAAAATTTTATAAATATTAAATTAAAGAACTACTTAAAGTACATGAGGCGATTATTTTAAAATCGGCCCAAGTCCAACATATATCTTTTTTTTTTTTGTTTCTGCGAATATAAAATATTTTTCAAAAAATTTTGAAAAGCGTATCTGAAACTGGCATTAGAACTTTGGTCATTTTTAACTAATTTTAAAAATAACTTAAAAACACGATAAAATATTACCATAGCTTAGAATAATTCTTTTCTAATTGCGTTCCCTGGTTACTAGGCCATTGTAGCCAAACGACAAATCTATTACAAGACTTTAAATCTATTACTTAAAAATAATCACTGACACCTGTCACTGTCAATAACTGTCAGCACAGTAGGAAGAGGAAGAGGCAGACTATAAAAAAAGAAGTATCCCAAATTTTACACACTAGTTCGGGGACAATTTGTAGGAATATTCAATAACCGCAAAAATGGCTAGCTATGTTGCAAGGAAGGGCCCCATGGTATTCTGTAAGTATGCAAATAGCATTGCTATATATTCTAAATAATGTTACATTCCTGGAATGTAAAAGTTTCTATAACGTTTTGATTACGTAAAACTGAATAGAAAATTACTAATACAACTTTTTTTACAGCCAGCTTAGGAAGATGGGCCTACAATATGTCTGGTTTCAACCAATACGGTAAATATTGATCAAATCCATAATTTAAATTGCAATTATGTACAGCACAGATAACCTCAATTATTGGATTTGTTTCCTACGCACCTTTTTTTAGGTTTACACCGTGACGATTGTCTATATGAAAATGAAGACGTCAAGGAGGCAATCCGTCGCTTGCCACGCAAAATATATGACGAACGTAACTATCGTATAATGCGAGCCCTTCATCTGTCTATGACCAAGACAATTTTACCAACGGAACAATGGACAAAATATGAAGAAGATGTTAAATATTTGGAACCATATTTGAAAGAGGTCATTAGAGAGCGTGAGGAACGAGAAGATTGGAATAAAAACCACTAAATATTTCTGAGCTCATCGATTTAGGTCAATAATTTTAAAAACGTTAACATGAATTAAAGTAATGTGAATATGAGGCAAATTTGAATTTACTAATTAAAAATAGTAAATAGCATCATGTGTTTTACTCTATTCATGAGAAATTAAAAGCGAGCAATTTTATCACTCGCCTTTATTCAAATTTATGTTATGTAGCGTTGATATCCGTCAACCTACCGGGATTGGATTTTTCAAAATATTAAGTAAAGCCAGAAATACTTATTACATCGAAAAATTACTGGCCCATAAGTCCAACACCTTTAAAAAATATTTGCATTTACTTACCTTTCGTATAAATGGCAAATTTAAAATTGAGCCCAACACTGGTACTCGTGATAAAAAATTGACAGCCACTGGGAAAAATCCGCTAAGAAATGTAAATGAACGATTTTAAAATAATATATTTTAAAAACGATTGGACCTTTACCTAAATAACGCAATAAACCCATAGGTTTCTATGATCATGCCAATTATGGGAAATCCCAGCAACACAACAAATATTCCACCAAAAAAAGCAGTGCTACCTTTTATTTTATGACGCTGGAAAAAGAATCTAAACGTTCGCTCCATACCAATAACACACGCTAAACCACTCAGAAATAATATCTATTGAGAAAATAGGACATATATACACAATTGTACTGCTGTATCAATAAGATTCTTTTATATACAATATTATCAACTCACATTTCCAATAGCTAGCAGACCTTTATCGAATAAAAATAGTACTCCAAGGAATAAAAATGATATACCAAAGCCAGCTAGACCTATGCCAATTTCTATGTAAAATATGCGGAACAGAATATAATGAATGATATCTGAATAAAGCATATTAATTGACCATAGAACTCACTTTGTAAATCTGTGACTTGTATCATGTTTCTACCTTTTTATATCCAACACGCGGAGATATTTTAAAAATTACTAAACAATTAATAATGAAATCTAGGAAATATTTATGGATTAAATACTCCACGTAAACGTATTTGAAATTTTGTTATGTGAAACAGCTGTTTTGATGACATTTGCATTTAATATTGTCCAATTCATTAGACAAGGTTGCATTCACACAAAGCGCCATTTTTATGGTGCCAAGAAGCTAGCGGAATCTCTTACTTAAAAAGTCACTTAATAAGTGAAATAGTTCCATTCAAATGCGCTATGTCCTCACGGCCAACATGTCTGTCACTATGATATCCCCACCAATATTAACAGAAGAAACAAATTAAATTTACTAATATATTTCCTTTGTGCATTGTTATTATTATTATTATTATTATTATTATTATTATTAAAGGGTTGTGTTGCGCTGCGGCCCTAGGTCTATAGTGCACTCGTGGACTTAGAGATTGTCTCTATAGGAAGTTTAATATAGATCCTACGTGATAGGATTTCAACAGATTTTTGGGAAATAAAATAAACCCGAGTAACTTGAAAGAGTATTATTAAAGGCTCCGACTATTTTAGCCCCGGGCCAAACACTCCTGCTCCGCCAGGGTACCATAGCTCAGCGGTTAGTTCGTTTGCCTTCTGACCGTGAGATCTGTATTATCGGCTTTTTTCTTTCGAACAGTGCTCACCTGTCGGTAAGCAATTCTCAATTCTTCTGGCAGTAATTCTTTGCCATTAAAAGCTTCTTACGGAACTCTGTGACAAAGCTAATTAAAGTGATGTCACAAAGGTTCTGCCGTTCGGAACCGGCTAATATAAGTATTTCCCTTCTAATACTGTTCACAAATTAAACACCCACATCAGTACTGGAAGAGAAGCTCTGTGGTATCACAAAGAGCCTTTCTGGCGTAAGTGTGTCCACTCAATGATAGGGCACGCACAATAACCTAACCTAACCTAGTAAAACTGAACTCCGGATTCACTGAGTCGCTCAGCATTCCGTCTTCAGGGTGTTGTTTTGCTAGAATATTATACTTCTTGCGGTTCATCAAACTTATGATAGCCCTCTTGCTTGGGACTGAATATAGATGTGAAGCGATGTAAGTTCCTAGAGAACTTCCAATGATGCTGTTGGACATATGCGCATAGCTTCTTCTATACATACACTTGCTAGTCTTTGAATCCTGCCAAGTGTAATGGTAACAGTATGTAGCTTTTTCACTTTTCCCACTTTTCAGATTCATTTCGTCAACAAAGAAAAGTTTAAAGTGAAGTAGCAAAGAGATTGACTGCGGCTGCAACATTGCAATAACTGTCAACACTTAGATGGCATGGATTTTTCATTGTAGACGCATTAATTGACTGCAACACTGCGACATTGCAACAGAACAACAATTGACGCAGTGGTCGACTTAAATCTATTTGAATCTATTTCTATTTTACTTGTTTTGTTTTTTTCTCGAACTACCAAAAAAATATAATTGTAAAATGTTTAATGAATATTATTATGTTTTATTAACGGAAAATGTATTTTAATGAATCTATCGCCATCTGCCGTCGTGTTGCAATGTTGCAGCTCCAGTGAAACTGTTTACAACTTGAGGTGTTCATTCCTTTCTTTTGCAGAGTTTAGTCCTCAATACGTCGACAATTATAATCAATTGACAGCAATAGATTGATAGTGTAATATCAATTTTAGACGACCATCTGGCGGTAAATAGGCGTACTAAAGTACGCTGAATAAAACGACACCATTTTTGTCAGCAACGCCATTTTCGCATTGGTCTTCTTTCATGTTCATTTTCTTGCGAATAAGTGCGTGTACCTTGTGGCTTGTTGAAAAAATATAATAAATTGAGATTTTCCACAACATTAATAGTTATAAATAAATAAAATGGATCGTAAGTAGTAGATTAATATGATTTTATAATTACAAATAATGTGCAAAATGAAATAAATTGCTTTAAATAGGAGGTGGTTATGGCGGCGGTGGTGGTGGTGGTAGTCAGGGTGGTTATAATAACTTCTCAGTACCTCCACCAAATTATCAGCAAATGCCACCAAAAAATTCAGGAGGCTATAATGAGCCTCCACCATCATATAATAAATCCGGAGGAGGAGGAGGAGGTAATTTACTTGAAATTAAAAGAAAAATGTTCAATAGTAATATGGAGTTTATTGTTTGGCTAAAATATAGGTTATGATTCCGGTAGTCGTGGTGGCGGTGGCGGCGGCGGCGGCAGTTGGAATGACCGTGGTGGCAGTAGTTATGGGTATGTATCTTATGAAAGAAAAATTATATACATATGTATTCATGAATATGAGATAAAAACGAAAATAATTCACAAGCTAAGCCTTCTTTGAGAAGTGTACTCTACAATACATTTCAAATTTTTCCCCAAGAAGATATCGCTTAAAATGAAATTTAGAAAGAACAAAAAGGTATACATATTTCATGACAGTATATTAAACCAACTTCTATGAAAGAGTATTTAGGGTGTTCAACGCAACTATGCCGTATGTACGTATGCATTTTTTAAATCATTTTATGCAAACGACAATTATAAAAAGAATATTAGTATTTTTGTTTCTCAACTGTATCTTGATATATTGGTTGACTAAGTATATTTGAGAGTAATTCGCTGGTATACATTAAGTATGAAATCATTCGAATATATAAAAGGCTTTTAACAACAATTTGTATAAGTGAAAATTGAATATTCTCATTGAATCAAATTTGCTTGGACAGATAGATAAGAACATATTAATAAAAACTAAGCAATTAATATTTCTTAAATCTATGCAATGTGCCTATTTTCTGCTTAGAAATTTCATTCAGAAGTATACTCTTGGTTTTTAGTACTACAAACCACTGTCTTTGTAAATATAAAATATGTTCGTGCATTTTATACAGTTAAGAAACGAAAATATTTTCCATTTGTCTTTATTACTATCCACCTTGAAGGTATTATTTATTTATTTACAATTTTTCTTCAACATTCTTCATAAATTGATCAAAATGCTTCTTATTGTTTATAATTGAAAATAATTTTAAAAGTAATTTAAAGGAGTAAAGAAGAAGAATATTAAGAAGATGTAAATTAGCAACAATACATCCTATGGGTGTATGTAACTGCAACGACAACTACAACAACATCAACAAATGTTACTTTATATGCCACCCTAGACGAGATGAGTGTAATTATACTTGTATTTATATTTATACATTTGCTTACCTATAAAGCATATTGGTTTTATTGGTTGATGATCATACCACGTACATATACAGAAAATATGGTATTGGTTTCATTGCATTTGGTACAATGATATTATGTGTGATTGTACATAGAAAACAAGTGATAGCAACGATACTCCCCTACACGTTTCTAGTAATTATACACACAAATTGACAACTAAGTACGAGTTACTACATACGTATGTACCTATTATCTACAAATAGAATGGTTAAAAATTGTATTAGATGATCGATTACTTATTTGGATTTAATACTACGACGAGTACTATTGAAGCTGCTTTCGTTTTTACATTTTTTTTTATAATACATTGCATGAAAATGGTACTTTTGCTTGCTTGTGTATTGATACGTTTATGTGCATACATATATCCATACATCCAACGATTGTAATAATATATGATAATCATCGTGATGGTGATGATGATGAATTGATCTTTAAAAAAAATCATACAAACAAAACAACAATATCTACAAAAATACCAAAGAAATGTACAAACTTTAAATGAGTATTTGTAATATCCTATTTTAGAAATGGAGGCGGCAGCAAGGACAACTACAATAAAGGTAAAAATATAAATGCAAGCCATAAGTGTGCAAACACATGAGTAAAGTATTAATTCATTTACTACATAACTCTATTACTATTACTACTTACATATGTTCCTCTTATTACCACTGTACTGCTGTATTATGCTTACACGGAATTTACGCTTAATACTACAAAGACACGACAGTAGTTTATAAATATTACGTTTATTGTTTTATTTTTTTTTAACATTCTTTATATATACTATCTACATATACTTGTATTTATTAAGTAGTTGCAAAATCTAAAAGGGGAAACATTTATTTCGTCGTAATGGCACACACACACATAAACAGGTGGATAAAAGCATTGTGCTATGGTTAAACGTTGTAAAAAACTGCATATTAGAATAAATTAATGTCAACGTTGTAAGATGACAATAATACTTGATAGTGTTTTGTGTAATAAAAAAAAAAAACAACGCGATCCTCTCTCTCTAAATAGTGTAGGTACCTAGGTACCAACAGTCTTGTTGTGGCTAGGAATGCCAAAAACTTGAAAGCATCTCTAAATTCGTAATTTTAAGATAGTTGTGTGTGTGTGCGTGTGTGAATTTGCTCATTCACTATAATTACTTTGTATTGTAGACATAAGGACAGAAAAATCACATATATATTTATACATTAGACTGACTCTTAGCTGTGTACCATGATTTTTCACCAAATTGCTGTAGTATGGCCAATGATCTGTGGTACTTAGGGGACGTTGGATCTAAGTGGTCAACATTTGATTTCTTATTTGTAGTGTTTACATATAGCTAAAGACAAAACCGGTCCAACTGATGGTTGAGTAGGGCTAAGTGGTCACTTCTCAGTGTGCTACACGTTGAACTTCAAGAAGTTCAGGATAAATTTAATATGCCTGGTGGTTTGTCTGGTGTCTGTCAGTATGGCCATATCAAATAATTGGTAGTGGCAAAAAGCCGCCCTGTCCACAAAATGTAAAGATCTACAAGAAAACTTCCTTCAACAACAACAACAAGATCTACAAAAAGGAGAATATTTCAACAAAAATTGCACATACAACTTCATAAACAATTCTGTAACAAAGCTAAAGAAAATGATGTCACAAGGGTTCGATGTTCGGGACCGGCTAACCTAAGTAGGTGCCTTCTAATAATGTCTATCACGTGCAACAGTACTGGAAGAGAAGCTCGGCGGTATCACAACGGGCGCTTTCTGGCCTAAGTGTGTTCTCAGAGAGATGTTATATCAGTACAAGAAGACGAGCTCGGTGGTATCACAACGGGCGCTTTCTGGCCTAATTGTGTCCTCTCAGAGAAATACCACCCACAACATCCTAACTTCTTCTTATGTGGCCTTTAACAACCGATGATCGATTTAGGCCCAACATATAATGCGACGCCAGTTTTCTCTGTTCTTCGCTTGCTGGCGCCAATTGGATATTACAAGCGCTGCCAGGTTACCCAACACTTGGTTCATCCAACGGAGGTTTGCTCTTCCTCTTCTTCTGCATCCTCCTACGGGTGCCGAATTAAATACCCTCTTCGTTGAAGCGTCCTCTTCCATTCGCTCGACATGACCTAGCCAACGAAGCCGCTAAATTTTGATGGATGGACTATGTCCATCCAGCTCATCGTTGTACCTTATTCGATACTCGTCATCAACGCAAATAGGTTGCGCAGAACTTTCTCTCGAAAACTCCAAGCATCCTCTCATCCGTGGTGGAAATTGTCCAGGCTTCTGCGCCATATGTTAGGACAGGAATAATGAGGGATTTGTAGAGTGTGATTTTCGATCTTCGAGAGAAGGCTCGATTACTCAATTGCTTACTCAGCCCAAAGTAACACCTGTTAGTTATCCTACGCATGATCTCCAGGCTGATGTCATTACAGTTGTTGATGCTGGTTCCAAGATAGACGAAGTCCTTCACCTCCTCGAAAATGTAATTGTCAACAGCCAACCAATTAACCAACCTAAAACTGAATATTTTTCATTTTCTTTTTTATTTTAAATTAATAATATAATTATCATTTATAAAGTTCAATATCAGTCAAACGGGTTTTAGTTGAACTTTTGTTTTTGTGGACTTTAAAAAAAAGTTACCTATTAGCCCCACGATTCTTTTGCCTATTTAATATTTCACAAAAAATCTATGGTATGATAAATAACGTTGCCATCATGTCGTTGCCTTCGACAGTAACAATTTGTCATGAAACGACTTCTAAAAAGGCTCGGTGACAAAGCCAAAAAGACGGATCCTGCTGTTCGGACTCGGCTAATAAAAAAATTAACAACAGTAGTGGAATAGAAACACGGCCGAATGGCCTTTCGAGGCCCATAAGTGCCACGTAAGCTCAGTCTATTGTACATAATATATGTGTTGCTTATTTTCACACTAACGATAGGACTTTTGAACATTATGACGAACAATTCAAATATATGTATTTATATTACCACGGTGATACACAACTCCAGGATTACAAAAACCACCGAAATATAAAAACTTAATATGAGATTGAATTTTGAAAAAAGTTGAAAGCTTAGGGTGTGCTTTTCTGAACATGGATGCATTTAATTTGGAAAATGTATTAATCGGCCTGTATTGGTGGTTCTTGGAATCACAAATTTTGTCTCACCGTGGCATCAGAGCATCAGAGAATATGTATGTATATGTGTAAATATGAAAGTGGGTTTATATATGAATAAAAAAGATGCAGAAATATTAGTTTTCAGTGTGTACGAATGTTAAAATGGATTTGTGTTTTTTTTTTTTTTGGCCACAAAATGTGCCTTAATATGAAATCAAATCTTCCACCTAAGAGAAGAAGAGTAAGAAAGAGAGAGAGAGAGAGAGAGAGAGAAGTGCGTTGTGCTGTCTGGTATACTATATTATAGTATGTTTATGGTTCTAACTACATATAAGAGAGTTTCCATGGTCAAATACTATTATATATCAACAGAGTGTATTGAGTAATGGTGTTGTTAAATGAAATGGTTAAGAAAAAAAACTATTTTGGTTGACGCGTGTACGTATGTACCGACATAAGAGTTCTACTCTCTTTGAGTGTATTCAAGAGCAAAAGAAATTTTGTGATGTATTTTTTGGTCGTACATAATGGCACACAAAATAAAAATTGAAAATGTTAGATTTGGTATTATAATTTGGTTGTTTTTTTCTTCCTTCCCTTACTATTGATTAAAAAAATCGATCTCTGTCTGGAGCCATAGTTTATATACGTATTTTGTACGCAAACAAAAAGTCTATTTAGTATTGAATGAACTTTAATATCGTAAAATATGTAAATATCATTGAATAGCATATTAATGTGTTGTGTACTTCTAGGCGGTAACGACATGATCACACAGGAGGATACGATATTTGTGTCTGGTATGGATCCTGGAGCTACTGAAATGGACATTGAATCGCATTTTGGTGCTATCGGAATTATAAAGGTATGAGCAAAGAATATTATATTTTGTAGTAGTGATGAACGAGGTTCTAGTCAATCCAATCTTATATGATGCTGTCATTTGCAGAAAGATAAACGCACCATGAAGCCGAAAATATGGCTGTACAAGCATAAGGATACGGGCGTATCGAAGGGCGAGGCCACCGTTACATATGATGACACCAATGCTGCTCAATCGGCGATTGCTTGGTTCGATGGACGCGATTTTAATGGTTGTGTCATTAAGGTGTCTTTGGCACAACGACAAAATAATTGGAACAAAAGTGGAGGAGGTGGTGGTGGTGGTGGTAGCCGTGGCGGTGGTGGAGGCTTTGGTGGTGGCGGTGGTTTCGGTGGTCGGGGCCGTGGCGGAGAACGTGGTGGTGGCGGCGGTGGAGGTGGTCGCTTCGATCGTGGTGGCGGGGGTGGTGGTGGTGGCGGCGGCGGAGGCGGTGGTGGTGGAGACTACGATTCTGGTCGTGGAGGTGGCGGTGGTGATCGCGGTGGTCGTAGCAATGTACCACAACGTGATGGTGATTGGAAATGCCAGAGTTGTAACAACACCAATTTTGCTTGGCGCAGTGAATGCAATCGCTGTAAATCACCAAAAAGTGATGGTGACAGTGGTGGTGGCGGTGGAGGTGGCTATGGCAATGGTGGTAGTGGAGGCTATGGTGGAGGAGGTTCCGGTGGCGGCGGTGGTGGCGGTTATGATCGTGGTAGTGGTGGTGGTGGTGGTGGTGGTTACCAAAACAGAGATCGAGGCGGCAATAGCGGCGGAGGTGGTGGTGGTTTTTCACGCTTTGGTGGTGGCGGTGGCCGAGGAGGTGGCGGCAGCGGCGGTGGACGTCGTGATGGCAATGGTCCGATGCGAAATGATGGTGGTGGCAATAGACAGAGACCGTACTAAATTATGCATCTTGTTTTAATATAAAACACACACACACACACACTTATATATACATAAATGTTAACCTATACTTTTATTTTAAGAATTAATTTCTATTGGATCGTCTGTGTAATCCTTTTTTCACACGAACTTTTAGTTTATTCCTATGCCCAAATCTAAATCATACAACATTAATACAGAGTGGCTTTTTATAGCAAACAGAAGCAAAACTGTAGTCGAATGATAATTAGGCATATGCATAGCATACAAACAAATACATATGTAATTGATTGAGGTACATACTTGACTTTTATTTTTCAATTATATTATGTGTATTTTCAAAATCAAATACAAATAATAAAATGGAATTTTAAAATTAATCGATTTTAATATTTAATTTTAGATGATAAAAACAATGTTAACCCCGAAACACTATGAAAAGTATTGTGATGACGACTTGTGTAGCCCTTAAGTAAGGCTATAAGTTCCTCGACACTATTTATGATACCATGAGAGGTGCACGGAACAAGATCTCACTGTAAATGCTAGTAAGTCGGAAACATTGCTATTTACTAAAAGGAGGAATGGGCTAACCATAGACCCCCTTAGGCTTTTTGGATCTAACTTCAAAGTCTCCAAGGAAGTGAAGTATCTATGTGTCATCCTGGATAACAAGCTGACTTGGAATAGTCACGTCGATGCTAAGATCCAGAAGGGCAAGCGGATATTGCATCAGTGTAAGAAAGCGTTCGGTCTCATGTAGGGAATTACTCCAAGAGCAGCGCACTGGATCTACACAACGATGGTGGCCTTAGGGTAGCCTAAGGTCACCCGAAAGACGTCGAAAGCAAGTTAGATAGGGTGCAAAGAATGATTTGTATTGGAATTACCGGAGCTATCCGGACGACCCCGGTAGAAAGAAGCATTGGAAGTCTTCTTGGGGCTGCTGCCGTTGGACTTGCATATTATGAAGTCGGCGGCATTAACAGCATTACGTCTGAAAACAACCAATAATTGGTATGGATTCGGCAGATATGGCTATATAACAGTGACAGGAACATCCTGTCACTGTTATATAGCAGTGTAAAGGAGGCACAAATGACAATGGAAGGAATGGGTAGGCTAAAGATAACTCGAAAATCACACAGAGTACTCATTGAAGACGGCCTCACACATGTTGTATGTGAGGAATATGACAGTATTTTCACTGATGGCTCATTAATGCAGGGCAGGGCGTGAGCTGGAATCTTCTCTAAAGAGTTAGGACTGGCATGCAGTCTGAATCTGGGAAGATACGTATCGGTCTATCAAGTGCAAGGTAAGAAAATCTTGCTAGCACTCGATAACCAGGCGACTGCAACAACCTACGGAATCTTCTAAGTTGACTCTTGAATGTGTTCAGAAACTTAACGGGTGTGCTCAGAGTAATGCGATTACTATTACGTGGGTGAAGGGACACATTGGTATAGAACAAAATGAAGCTGCAGATGCCTTGGCTAGACAAGGGGCGATAACATTTAAGTTTCTGAACCGAATTTGAAACGGTGTAAGGTTTTACAGGCGTTAATTATCTTCCATTTGAGTGGTCATTTATTTAAATCGGAGCATCCGTTGTCGAGTTCTGTTCAAAATGGCTACAATACCTTCGAATATTTGAAAAAATAAATAATTCAAAAATTCGCATCTTAAAAACGCTTCCATAACAACTTTTTTTTATGATTTTCGTGTTTTGAAAGTCAAAGTCCATTGGAAAATTGGGACCTCCTGAGCATAATGGCTGTAACGTGGTTGTTGTACCAACAAGAATACGGAAACGCTTTTTGTTCCCATACAAAGCATTTTCGTATTCTGCTGAGTTTAATGGACATTGGTCTACCATATGATCGGGCGCTTTCGGGACGTGGACCCGTCCATTCTTGGCAAGAGCAGTAAACTGGCTGTAAATTGTAGCCAATATAGTAATAGCCTTTTTATTATAAACTTTAGCGTAACCACAACTACATAAAATAAAATATTTGTTTTTAATAGAGCCGAATTTAAAAAAAGCTTAAAAACCTAAACAATAGACGCCATATCACTTACCAATTAATTACTGGGAATATCTCACCTAATTTACATATCGACCCCTTTGCGTGATTGCATCGCCACAACGCATCACCTGGAATACTCCGTTCCCTTATTATAATTTTAGCGTTTATGAAAGTGACACTCGAAATGGCTATTGTGGAGTGAGCCTGATGCTAGGTATTTTGATCATCGCTTTTTACAGGGTATTTCAACAAAAAGTGTCTCCGAACGATGTTGACTGGACGTAGACGACGATTATTTTCAGTATGACGGCGCCACATGCTATACAGCTAGTGAAACAATGGCTCTATTCCGTGAAAAATTACCTGGACGTGTGAGATAACCATTCGACTTTTTTCTTTTTCCTGTTATTCGCTAGATGCAGCCTCAATTATCCGAAAATATGATGATTATTTTCGATATGTAAGAGTCGCGGCGGACATTTGGCAGTTATTGTTTTCCATTACTAACATCAGAGTTTGTACTTTAAATTAAAATGAAATTATCAGATCTTTTCACAGAAATATTGCGTTTTTTTTTTTTAATTTAAAACGACACATCTCGTTGAAAGAGGCTGTATGTCAGCCGAGCGTGTGCGTGTTTCCTGTATCTGTAACACAATACCTTAACCCGTTTTTGCTAAGAACACTCTCGCATTTTTTACGATTGTAGCAATTGTTCGAGAGACCTTTGCCCAAACTTAAAATGTCGTATTTTATGATAGTCCTGAAAAGCGAGATTTTAGTCAAGTGGGCTGCAATATATAAGTACAATAATATACGTAATTGATATTTATATTTGTAATTATTGCATTTTCATTGCTTGTGCATCCATTCAGTACCCACTTTATGTAATCAAATCTACACCATAGATAGATTGATTGTAGAGCGGGAACCAGTCAGTGGCATAAAGGTGTTCGCAACTCTAATATCTTTTGTTTCCATCCAATATTGGTACGGTTTTCTTTCTAGACAAGTATTAATTTTATATTTGGTGGAACTCCAATGCCGCAGAATGGTTCTGGTCCAATAAATTTACTGGCTGACCCTTTTCGTTTTCCAAATCTCCACTATGATCTGGTTTTTGAGCCACCTGTGTACCATACATGAGACTTAGTTGCCGGTCGAGGTCTATTCTGTTCCCAATTAACCCTATCAGGGTGTGTGACCTTAAAGTTACGTTAGAAGTTATACTGGGTTTTACAGAAGTCGATAAGGGTAAAATTAAATTGCTCGTCACTATTTCTTCTCTCGAAAGAAATTCCAATAGCCGAGTGGAACTGTTCTAATTTCCAATAATCAGCTTTAGTGCAAATTGCAAAGCATCTTTCTTAATGAAAAGATGAATGGGAGGTAAATTTGGCAAGGCCTCAAGAGCAGCAGTCGGAGTCATTGCTCCTGTTACACAGACGCAGACTAGTCTTTGAATTTTATTGATCTTGGCCTGTGCTATAACCTTGTCCAGCTTTTTGCGCCAATTCGATGCCGCATAGGCAATTATTGGCCTTGTAATTGCTGTGTATAGCCACAGTGACATTGTAGGATTTAGTCTCCAATTGTTTGCCAGAAAGTTATACCTAGGTATTTCACTTCACTAGAGAAAGGTATTGTTTCACCAAAAATGGAAGGCTCTCTGAAATTGTTCCATACTCTTTTTCTGGTAAATATTACTATGCAGATTTTCTTTGGGTTGACATTTAGGCTTACCTTCCTGCACCAGTTCGATACCAAGATTAAAGCTCTGTGGAGTAAATCTAAGATTGTATCTTCAAAATTTCCTCTGATAAGTATGACAATGTCATCCTCATATCCTTACACATCGAAACCATTATTTGTCAATAGTAGTAGCAGCTCGTCAACAACGATGGACCATAAAAGTGGAAATATGGCTCCACCTTGAGGAATCCACAATATAAGTAAGCTCTTCAATAAAAACAATATTGACCCACTATTAGAGTAGTTCTTTTACATCAAAGTGGTTTTTATGTGACCCACCTATATGTTATTGGTAGGGCTGTGCGATTAATCATTTGTTCACAAATTTAAACTAATCAAAAAAAAAATTATTCAAATAAAATATTTATATTTTTTCCGAAGACAAAGCAGACAGGTAGCTACGAATATGAGAATGAGTTTTAAATTTTTATTCCCAAAGAAAAATTCAAAAACAAAGAAAAAATAAAATTGTGAAATATTTTGATTAATCAAAATTCCAATTAAACGATTAATTTCAATTTTGATTAATCAAAATTTTTGAACAAACGATTAATCGCACAACTCTAGTAATTTCCTGCAATCTATGATAAATAAAAACAATTGCAAAAAAAAAGATTAATTTCAATTTAGATGATCATTTAAATATTTATTAAAATCAAAAATAACAGAATAATAAAGTAAAAGTAAACGGAATATATACATATGTATGCAGATGCATTGGGTATCATGTAAGAGAAGTAGAAGGGTATCTAGGCGATGAAAAAAAAAAATTCGATTAAAATTATGCATGGTACCTATATAATTATATTTAAAATAAAATCAATCACCACATAGTATCGTATGTAAAATAAAACAAAATAAAATTATTATTTAAGCAAAACAGATAAATATTAGATTGATTCAAATAGATTAGAGTATATCGTAAAAAAAGAAAAACAAACAAAAATTATGACCAGTGATACATTACATATATCTATCGTAGGTAGGTATACGTATGTATGTATATAAATGTTGACTCTCCTTTAAGTTGGTTGTCTTGAATCAGCAGTTTGTTTCTTAAATTATTACATTCATAGTCATTTGAGTTTATTCATATTCAAAACATTTTTTTTTGTTCAAATAAACTTAGCATAAACACACATAGATATATATATATAGTATAGAGATATTATTAAGATTAAATATTCCATATATATATGTATTTGTTATTAAATCATATATATACTCATACATACAAACGAATTATATTACATATATATGAGCACGTATGCGTTTCAATTGTAATCGCATGCACTGAGCAACAAAACAAAATATAAATACATACAATACATATACTACAACTAATAGCAATTCGCTAACAGTCCCATATACCTCTTGTTTGTTTGTTTTTGTTTTTTTTTTCTTTTTTTTTCTCTCTCTCTTTCGATGAAATCTCTCAATATAATTCACTGGAGGACCAACTATGCAAACACCAGCCAAGCAATGCATAAGAATGCAAAATACAGAAATAATTTTGATAGTTGCTGTTCATCTTGATATTGTGTAGTGCCACGATTTGCTGCTATAATTGAAATAATTGATTATTGTAATGCTTATGATGTAATATAAATAATATACATACCAGCTGGACGTGGTTCACCAAAATTAAAAGATGACGCAAAATAACCAAATGGAAATGCGCCAATGCCGAAAGACATATGAAAACCCTCGCCAAAACTTAATCCTTGAAAACCATGTTGTGGATCTGGTTCAGTGCGTTGACCAGCTGGTCGTGGTGGTACTTTATTTCTATACAAATAATATAATACAATATTAGTACACGCTAGATTGCTAGATTATATTTAAATTTTACCTAGGATCCGTTTGTTGAGTGCTATTACGTCCATATAATGGTATCACTTTTTCTTTACTAATTGCCGACTTACATACAGGACATATTTTACGTAGTGGCCGCGTCTCCAACCATTGATGCAGACATGGCCAACAGAATAGATGACCACACATACTAACTACAGCATCCTTTGCTGTGTCTAAGCAAATATTACATTCAAAAAACGATTCACTATTCCGATTATCGTTCTCAGTGGTGTTACTGCTACTATTGGCATTTGTTTCTGCATTCGCATTGGTAGTTGCATCCTGACTCAAATCACTAGCCGTAAACGAATAAGCTGTTGCGGATGATGATGAGCATATGCTTTTGTTACTGTTTGTAGTAGCTGTAGCTTCTGTTAATGTTGCTACTGTTGTTGTTGTTGTTGTTGGTTCAGCTGTATTCACTGTTGCATCCATTTGCATTTCGGAACGATTACAACCAGATGTTTGCCTATTATTCACAATATCATTCTCCAGTGTCGATATTTCAGGTGCCGTTGGTATTGGCATTGTTGTTGTCTCGGTTGACATTTTCGATGCAATTGATAATTTAAACGAAACAAATTGGAACTGTAATTATACAAAAATTAAAATACAATTAATTTAACGCATTACTTTTCATGGAATAATTTTTTGTATTGTTTAAATTTGCTTAATACTTATTTACTTATTTATTTGTTCATGTTTTTTTCATGGAGGCTTATTCACTTATACCAAGATATGGGCATATTGCGATAGACCAGATTAAAAAATAAAATAAATATGTGGCACTTAAAGTCCCAAAGGGCTCTTTGACCGAACTTATTTTCCATTACTGTTGTGCGTCTTAAATTTTGGACATTATTAGAAGGAGCCTACTTATTTTAGCCGGTTCCGAACGGTAGAACTCTTATGACATCACTTTTTCTGAGCTGTGTCACAGAGTTCTTTTAGGAGCTTTTTCATCGCAAATTGTAACTGCCGGAAGAATTGCCAATTGCTTGCCGACAGGTGGTTATTGTTCGAAAGAAAAATCATTTCGTTAATTAATTTGTTATGCTTCAGCCGGGGATTGAACCCACAACCTACAGGTCAGAAGGCCAACATACTATGCACTAAGCTACGGCACCACCAGATTATATTGGACCAGATTAGATGTTTAAAATATATAGGTTCAAAATATTTGTAGTTAAAGTTAAGATCATCTTAATGTTGGAAATGAGTTTTTTTTTTTTACGTAACGGGTAACGCTATAACATATTCTGTCATCCAAACTCAAAAGATCGTTACAGCCATTTTAGGGTCGATATAATTATTTCTCATTTTTGGAATAAGCAAAATTGTCGATTTTGGAGCGAAGACAATCCACAAGTAATTCTTCAGACACCATTACATCATTGGTATATACTTTTTTTAAAAACACGACAGGCAACAACGTAACTGTCATGGCTCTGGCGGTCGCTATGATTCTCCAATTGCATGGTATGAATGTGGAAGAGATTTGGTTCTAGCAAGACGGCACAACGTGCCATATATCAAACATTTGGCGACAATGGTTCAATGTCTCTCGAAATGAAACTATTCTGCGATTTATCGTCTGTGGACTATTTCTTGTGGAGCTATGTTAAAGGGCTAGTTTATGCTGATAAACCAGCAATTTTGGATGAATTGCAAGCCAACATTGAACGAACTATTGCCGAGATAAGGCCCCAAAATGCTTGAAAAAGTAACCGAAAATCGGATTTCCAGATTACACCACGATCGAATTGCATAAAATTATTCTTCCAATAAAGCCAATTTTTAGTTGAGAATATTACATTTTGTATTTCTATTTCCAAATTTGAAAGTGCTTCAGTCTAAAAAAAACACCCTGTATTTCCCATATATGAAATCCTGTCAAAATGACTATAACTAAGGGTCATAATCTTTAAAGCCACGATGGTGGCTTTAAAGATTATGATGATAATAAATTAAGACAGTACTGGAAGGAGTGTCCTTAAAATGACCTTGGTGACATCGCTAATTTCTCATTTTTTTCTTGGCAAATTCTTGCTGCAGGAAGAATTACTCATTGCTTGCCGACAGATGGGCACCGTTCCAAAGAAAGATCTTTGCGATATTAAAGTAACCTCTGCCGGGTATCGATCTCACTTAAAACTGTACTCATAACTCTGATACGCCATGCGGTGCTTATGAACCCCAATAACATTCAAAGTCAATAAACGCAAATTATATGTGAAATTTTCTATTAAACAAAATGCTACACAAATGAATGCGATAAGCACAAATTAAATATAATAATTAATTATAGAATATATTTTAATATCACGTCAACAGCTATAGACTAACAAATGGTGGGGGAAAACGATGACTATATAACCTATTAAATTGTAGGTTATTCTCCTCAGTTCTGATTTACTTTTATGTCACTTGATATTATTTTAATTTATTTCTTTTTCTTGTCTTAACATATATGTTTTAATTTCTTTAAGATCAATGACCCACCATGATGATACTAAGTAGGAAATCATTTCTCTACTTGTGTCAAATCATCTTTATGTGTTTGATTATGATCGCTTATGTGTAAATTTAGATTCCTTTTATATTGTATTTAATTCTTTTTATATTCTGTAAAATATGTAATCAAATAATACCACGAAGGGAATAGTCACCAAAAAAGGAATTCCTATTTGCAGAAGGATACCTCACCAAAAAGTTGCAGTCGCAACCGACTAAAAATTCAGTTGTTTATTTTGTATTCTAGATACCCGAAATAGTTCTTATTTGAAAATGATTCATACTTTTACCCATAGTTATAGTACACGTTAGAATTCTTTCTCCTTTTCATCCTCTACTTATAAATTGCAATGGCAATAAGCGACAAAAATTCTTCGAATTATCGTTCTATTATGGCATGGTTACAATAGTTACAATTTAATTCTTTGATTACAAATATAACAAGTCGGTATTTTGAATTGTTACCCGCTAATAAGAAAGTAGTAAGCTGTTACCTCCTAAAATTGAGTCTTTATATAAAATTACAGCATACTTTTAGGCTTTTGCTGATATAAGCAAAATGTATGTGACCTTGGGTGTGTTTGTTTAAAGGGGGGTCACTCCGTAATACGTTTCGTAAAGCAATCCGATTCGAAAGCAAAATCGTACCCTGTAATTCGTTCGCATCAGTGACAGTATTGCAAACCTCATATTCCCTTTTATTCTGGTATTGAGTAAACACTACTGTTCTACAATTGTCAAAGAATATAAGTAAAAGATATCATCAACGGAAAAATAACATTTTGATTTAATAAATTGTGTGAAATATAATGGATTCGTTTGCTTTGTGGGTAGAAGAAAATGATGGAGATGAAAGGATCCAATGGAAATATATTATATAGTCTTATAGACTTTCTCTTAGCGTAATTGTGCACAATAAAAATATATAAGAAAACAAAAAATGGGCTCTGACGAAAAACACATTTATAATCCTCCGGTTTTACTAAAGAGGCAGAACTTCAGCTATATGATTTCAGTCGTTATGTGAGCACAAGATCGTTAGCACTTTTCTGTGGCAGTGCATTCATTGTATCGAATGAATACGGATAAAGTATCAATAATGTTATTTAAATAAAATAAATAAAAAGATAGGATATTTAGTAGAAAAAGATTACAAAATTTATTATATATAGAGGTAAATGCATCAGTTTTAATAATTTTTGACAATATATAAATTGATAGTGCTGGATGTATAGATGTGAAGACAATCTACTATTCGACGGATTCGTTATGTAAAGAAATTCCTTGACCACCGCCAATACATGCTGAGCCAATATCTAGATTTTTGTCGGCTGCATTTAGCTCACTGACAAGTCCCTTCCAAAAAAAAATTGTTGGCGCAATTGTTTGCAGTCATCGTCTTTAATTGACCCATAGCCAAATCAGAATGATTTTAAAAAAAATAAACCATTATTTCAAATTGTCATTGCTTGGTATAGACATTTTTTGTTAAATGTTCTCTTCAATTTGAATAGTTTTGCCGACAAACATAAAATTCTCAATTAAAAATACTTACATTTTAATTCCTTTACAATTTCCGCGCACCAACTAAGTGTAGAATGAATAATCCGCAAATCGAATAAGTTTGACATTTGCTTTCGATTGTTAAGTGCAAGAAATTTCTTATACGAAAAGGATAAAAAATATATGCGTAAATTGCATTACTGAGGTACCATTAATTTGAAAGCGAGTAATATAGCTTTCGAATCGAATTACGGAGTGACCCCCCCCTAAAATATTTTTTGTCAAATGAAATTTGTTTACACCTAAAACTTGTAACGAGAGAGAAAATGAGAGCGTAAAATGACAGTTCGCTGTGAGAGATTTTACATGTTTTTACTGGAAAAATGTTTACTTGTGAGAATTTGCAAGCAAATAAAACATATGACAACAAAAAATATTTTTGTAGTGTGCATAAATTTCCGAGCCTGCCACTTGCTGCACCATGCGTTCTCTGTAGTTCAAATCTGTAAAGTTGTATTAAAAAATATTTCGGAAATGTTCACGATTTCTTATTTTCTGTTCTGAGTACCAGTTTCAACTATTTCAAATGTTTTGTAGAATATTTTCATCAAGGTTTCTTGGCATTTCGCTGCTTTTATTTTTTCTCCAAATTTTTATGCACAATCAGCTGTTTCTGTTAACTTGCTAATTTCTGTTTGTTTACTTTTTGGGATATTTTTCTGTTTGAGAGCGCAAGCTTCCTTCCTTTTGTTGTTGAGAAAGTAAACAATCACACCTATTATTAATTAGTGATAAATTATATAAACATCGAGTCACTGTGATTTTCCTGCAATTTGTTTTTGTTCTATCCAAAATGCAATAACAAAACGCATGCAAACAAGCTGATTCGCCGCATTGCGTTTTATCTACATAATTCAGTCGGAACTAACCGGTACGAACCGGAGAGTTCTTATTTGGCAGCCAGTTGTGTGGCACATATTCCGTGTTGAACGAAAAAATGTAAAAAGAACTTCACCTTTAAACTTTTAATGGAACCACTACATCACGGATGTCAATGATGGTCAAGGGATATTACCATTTGACAGATCACAATGCACGATGATAACGTCACTCACCAAACGCGGGTATCTACCATCGTATATATAGAATTAGGATGAACTTTTATTTTTAAAATACTTTTCTATACAACAGAAATTCCAAAAGAAAATATATAGTCACATCCTACTCGTATTTTTTTGTCCCTATATTTATGCGTCGGATTGCGCATCCGTTATCTAGTAAATGCCCATACAGAATATTGTTTTTATGGAGGCTTGTTTACTGCAAAAGGCAAAAAAAAATAACGTGCGTTGTGGTTATTATCTAAATACGCAAATACGTACTTGATAAGGATTTGTATGCGAACAATCTACTTTATAATCTCATTCTCGCTTATTAGTCGTAATTATTTAATTTAAATTGTGTAGTTAACGCTGCTAAAGAATATACCTTTGGTCGGCGAAAAAACACAATTTCAACCACCGAATTTAACCCACCTAATTATACTTATAACAGTAAACATATATACATGGCACCATTGTTTTTTATATTCTACTAATGTAAATGAATTAGCACTTATTATTTGATAGCAACTGCTCTTAAAAACATCTTAATCAAATTTTATTTAAAGTAGAATGAAAATGTTCATCATATTTGATCACAAAATTGTACTGGTCTCATAGCCATAAACATCAACTACATACAATATATGTAGTCGCAAATACAAAAACTTGCCATCAATGACGTCTACGTGTTCATTAGCATGATTATGACGATCCAATATATTCTCAAACTTCATTAACAAAACCCCTTTCAGTAGATATATCAATCTTTTTACGAAACGGAATTATACTGACGTGTACTTTGGAATTTAAATGGAAATTGAGTTTTCTTCGTCTTACGTGTCTTATTTGTAATATTTTTACTTCCATTTAATATTCTCACAATAATATATGAATAATTTACAACATCAAATCGATACATATAAATAATAAAGTTACATATTTATTTTCACTAAAATTTCCATCACTCACTTTTTACTTCTTTCTTTCCTTTTAGACTATCCCAAATTATTCGAATTCACACAGTAATGAAAAATTAAAAATTTTTTGAAACAATGTTTGGGTAAAGAAAAATATTTCTTTTCTTTCTTTTAATGATTTTTACGTGTTAATTTGATTTTAATCCAATTATTTTTCGCGATTTTTCTATCTGCTGCTACGACTTTTACCCGACGTCTTCCGTATTTTTATGATTCTTTCATCATTTTTTCGTTTTTCATTTGCCTTGTTTTGTTTGTTTTTGACGTTTAGATGACATCGAAGCGTAATTACAGGTGGACGTATTACGACACTGAGGAAAATTATTGTCGTACTATTGCGAAACGCAAGCAATGAATCCAAGGTTGCGCAAGATAATGATAGTGAATTTCGTAGGATTGAGCATCAGGAACTAAGAAAGAAAATAAAACAATAGAAAATCCACGTGAAGTGATACCATCTTCTAATTCCTTAAAGTTGGACTACATAACATTAGCGTGCGTGCGATTACGTTATCCCTTTCTATGCATTTTCATACAAACAGTGTACGTTTTATTCGTTTGTGCTATTTAAAAATGACGAATGGTTCATATTGCCCACCAGATTATGTAGAACTCGTAGATGGACTTGGCGGATGGAGGTTAATCCATTATGAAATTGTCTTCAAATATTGCATCTCATTCGACATTCCAGCTACGTACCATTCTAAAAAATTATGTATATTAAAATACAACAGTCAAATAGCGCCTTAAATAAAAAATGCAATGCCTTATAATATAAAAAATATATATAAGACACGTAATTAGAATCGACTTGTTGCCATATTTCGCACACAACCATCTTCAAAACCCCGATTCTAACTTTGTCTTATGACTTTTTCTTGTAAATCCATTATTTTATATCAAAGCCCATTAAATATTTTAAGGCGTATGTATTGGATGATGATCTATCAAAATCCAGAAAAAAATTGTTAAAGTAATGATATATGCAAATATGTGACGTTACGGATTCAGCTTACCAAAACCTTGATCGATTTGTTAATTTCAGATTTCAGTTTCCATATTAAAATTAAAATGTTGAAGCTCCAATCTTCATTTGTAAATCTAAAGACTCATAACTGCACCGATTTCGGAATACGATTCAATATTACTTTAGTCATATGTCTAAGACGACTTATAAGTCTTCCTAATTCAGTCTTTTGCAACTTTAGGAATAACGCAAATATAATTGAAAGGACTTTAATATGGTAATCAATTTTCGAAAGGCCAACAGGGCTTTTGAAAAAATTCTCAAATGATTTTTTTTTTATCATAAATTAAAAAAATTGTTTAATAGCTAAATGAAAATAAATGAAAAAGTATTTAAAAAACCCTTTCTTTTGACATCCATATTATTGAAAAAAGAATAATTTCGGTCGCAAATTTGAATGTTGATCTTGAACCACGCCTTATATGGGCGTTTCATACAAAAATTTTGTTTTATTCGGAAAAATTAGCCCAATACGATGTAATTATACCCTGCATAAGCATATGCAAGGTATATTCATTTCGGTCAGATGTTTGTAACCACTTGAAGTAATCTCCGGAGATATAGAAAAATGTATATATTCGTGATCAGCGTCCCTTAAATTTTCGATTTAACGATGTCCGTCCGTCTGTCTGTCACCTTGCTGGTTCGCACGATGACTTGACCAAATATTGAGCTATTTTGACTATGATTCAAGGGTAAGGAGGGGATTGATAATGGGCATGATCAGTCAATAGCTACGCCCACACAAAGCATTCAATGGGACTAACTTCGGAATTTTCTAAATCTTTAACTTGCTATAACTCACTTAATATACCATGCAGGACAACAATATTTGGCACGTAGAATTATGTTATACTATTACATAATCCTGGTGTAAATGGGCCAGCCACACCCACTGTTTACAGAAGCTCCCTTACAAAGAGCCTGTACTTCTTTTAAATTGAAACAGCTGTAACTTCGACAAACTTCTGTCTAAAACAATCATAATAAACACTTGTTTGTGTGGCTCCATAACTTACAAACTATTAAGCGTACGACAACCATAAATAAGTTGTGCATTAGTAGTAAAAGCATAACTAGATTTATAAGAAATAGTCGAGCCCCTATACAAACCGACCAAATTTCTTTTATATTTAAAACACTGTAACTTTGGCAGTTTTCTTTCTAGATCAATCATAATTGACACTTAGACACACTGTTTATGGTAGCTCCCATACAAAATGACTGAATTTCTTTTAAATTTAAACCTTTGCAACTTTGACAGTTTTTTTGCCTAGAACAATCACAATCAACGCTTGAATTAATATCGTGAACGAAAATATTGTGGCGTGAAAGCAGCACGCCACGCCCACTCCTTAATAGGGCTATAATACAAAGTTGCGAAAATTAAACCGCTATAGCTTACAAACTATTCAGCGAAGGACAACAAAATTAAGGTGTTAGTTAATATTGTAGACAATTAGATTTACAAGAAAAAGGCACGCCACGCCTAATTTTTATATAGCTCCCAAACAGTGCCTTGGAAAAAATCTTTTACTGAAACACCCATAACTTATAAAATACATCTCCTAGGTTAACCATATTTCAGGTCGAGGTTAGTATTGTAGCCACTATTCCCCAAAATTGGTTAGCCACGCCTACTTCTTAATGTAGCTTTTATACAAAGTAGTGGAAATAAAAGAAAAAGATGGATACGCGAGCACACTTTTTATATATAGAGGTACATATGCAGGGTATAATTCGATCAGCCGCAGCTGATTGTAAGGTAATTTAAAAAAAATTATTTTTTTTCAGAGAGCGAGTCCTATTCCGCATTTGTTCTTCCAAATCTAGTAAATATGAATCAAGAGTTTTCGGATCCTTTCGATTCGTATGGGTATATTCACTTATGTTCTTTTATTTTATAGTATTGTAATACATGTTACAAAAATTTCTTAATTTCATCATAAAGTACAAGGACAATAGCAGCACCAGTACCTCTAAGTACGTTGGAAAACGCACCTTTAAAGAACGCTGTTGGACCCTCTTGCTGGCCAATTTTTACCCAGCAATGTAATGTATTCTTGTATGTTCTTTCCTCTTTCTTTAGACCAGACTGCATCATCATACGACGCCGCACCGTATCGAATGGATACGATATAATTCCAGCAATAGTTGTAACTATCTCAGCTATAATAAAACTAATAATGATTGGCGTTTTCTTCGGATCGGGCAGCATGCCACGTGCTGTATCATAAAATCCAAAATAGGCAGCACGATATATAATAATGCCTTGAACTGATACACTGAAACCACGGTATAAACCAGCAAATCCATCGGATTTGAATATTTTCACCAAACAATTACCAAGACCAGTAAATTCTCGGCCTTCTGCTTTGCCAACATCTACTGCTAACCTATGTGATTCCAAAATAAAAAATGGCAAATGAATCAGTTGTGAAATTTCTAATACATATATATATGCTATGTCCACAATTACCGAGTACGTGCAAAATCCAAGGGATATACAAAACATAGTGAAGTGGCACCAGCTGCGCCACCTGATGCTAAGTTACCCATAAAGTGGCGCCAGAACTGTGTGTTTTTATCAACACCACCCAAAAATATCTATTGATATGATACGCAAAGGCTATAGGACATATTAAATATTGAACATACTAAAATCTTACTTGCTTGTACTTATCTTTGAATGCAAAATTCAATGCTTGTGTAGGAAAGTATCGTATAACATTGGCCATGTTGCCGCGCCAATATGAAAGAAAGCCTTGTTCTTTAGGGATACGCACAAAACAATCCAACATTCCTTTGTATTGTTTATCGGCGCTGATTTGTTTTGAAACATGTTGCACCTGCAAAAGTAACTTTACACGCTCAATCGGGGCAACAGCCGTCTTTGCAATGGCGGCAGAAACACCACCGGCCATAAAATCCTTTAAGAAAGCAATAGGATCAGTTAATTCGCTCTCACCCATACTGAATCCGCCTGCTGTGTATTGCTGTGTGAAAAGGAAAAAGGTTTAAAATATACAACACATCCAACTCTTATTTTAAATTTCATACCTGTGCTAAAAATTCTTCAAATAATATTATTTTTCAAAAACAATTGTAAATCCTCGCAATTTGGAAAACTAACCGTCAATTTCAAACTATTGCAACGATTGCTTTGTTTCCCGGAATTTATAAAAAAAATATGTTTAGTGTTGCCAGTGCTATTTTATATCTATTATCCGTTAGGCCGATATCACACCAACAACAGTTGTCACTGGGATTCGCTCTCTTTTGTTCACGCTGAATGGAAAACCGTACTATTAACATAGAAATCAAACAAACTGAAACCAAGGAAAATATGTAATAGTGAAGCTTTTGAGTACATAGTGAAAGAAATTGAAATATGTACTGTTGTTTCATGCGCTTGTAAAAGTGCAATCGGAATTGCTCAATAAATTTGCAATTTTTCTTTACAATATGAGTATCAAAAGAAAGGTAGGGCCTATAAGGGTTATTTGTTTTGGGGTCGGCCCAAGGCCGGCTATCAAGAAAGACTTAAGCAAAAATTCTGATGGTCGCGAAAATGTATTTGAAGACATACAGGTAATTCTATCGAGCCATCCATATTGAAAAATGTCAAGAAGTATCAATTTAAAAAAATATTAAAATTATATACGCATTTTCTAAAAATGTGATTTATATACCGTTGAAAAGGTAATTGTATGCCCGTGAATATGATTCTAAATTTTTGATAGGTCAATGTAGATCATTTTCGAAAAAAAAGAATTCAAATTTTTTATTTTGATCATAACTTTCAAATATTTCAAATAGATGATAAATGTTATATATCACTGAAAAGGTATTAAAAAGACCTTTTGATACCCATATTGCAAAGAAAATTTTCTAATTTATGGAGTAATTTCGATCGCAAGTTTGAACTTTGACCTTGAGCTACGCCTTATATGGGAGTTTGCTACAAAAAAAAAATTTGGTTTTTTACACACAAAAACAGGATATACGAAGGAAAATTTTTTTTTTCCTTTCAGTGGCCTATTCTATACTTATACTTATACTTTACGCCCTCTTTTTGAAATAAATGTGAAGAAGAAAATCATAAAACAACATATTAAAATCTATCAATCAAAGGTATATATCAAAATATTGTGACCAGGTGGTTAGGTTGTGTGTAGTGGTTGTTGTCGTTGTAGCAGCAAATATACGGAAATGCTTTGCTTGTTCTCGTACAAAGCATTTGCTTATTCTGCTGAGTTGAATGGACCTTGGTCGACCACGTAGTCGAGTGCTTCCGGGACGTAGACCCGTCCATTCTTGGGAAACATCCCAAACGCATTTGCCTATTTTTTTTTCGAGTACTTAAAATTTTATTCTAAGTTCAACTTGTAAATATTTTAATAACTGTTACAATCATAAAGGGGTTAAGTGCAACCACCACCAGTCTCTTCAGTACTACTGCTGTTGAGGATTCTTTAGTGAGGCCACAGAGAATCAAGACGGCATACAGTCTCAAAACTCAAAAAATTGGCAAAACTGAATGAAGGTGTTTCCGTGCCTATTGTATAAGAGTTTCACAGCCAGGCCGTATTCAAACGGAGTTTGCTCGACACAGGGTTACCTCGAGCAGTATTTATGGCACACAAACACAAGCGGAGGGATCTCGACGAATACGTTGAGTTTATTTCCGAGGACATTCTTGGCCCAAACTAACATACTTCAAGTGCACGCCAATTACCTCAATCCAAAATAACACTTCTATACTATTTAAACATTCTCTGTTGAAATACACAGTCTTCAGGGCCGAATCTCTCCGTAAGTACTGGTCGACGAACTGGAGCTTGTATCAGCTTACAATTAAAGAAATCGAATAGTTTAGATCGACTATTAATTGCCTTCATGCATTCAAATCAAAGCAGCTGATTTCTTCGGTTGACGTCAGTTGCTTCTCAGGCAACTCAAGCAAGTTTAGTAAACCCTGACGTATTTTATTATTTGTTACGAGTGGTTTGCTTTTGAGCATGTCGTTTAATCTTACCTCCTGACATTTGCTGTTAAAACGCTGTCCATTAACAGTGGGATATCTCCATCATCTAAAGCCTCTGGTAAAACTCACATATTTGTTAAACCTGAAATCGGTAGCCCATGCAAAACGTCGTAAGACTTCATATTCACTCGCCTATGTTCTTTCATGGTTTTTACTCACATATTCTTTCTCACACACAAAATCAAACATATGTATATTTACTATTTTTATTAATTTTTGTATTTTTAAAATTAATGTTTGTTGTTGTTGTTTAAGGGTGAACATGTACTATATCGTCTTGTTGGTAATTGTTGTGTTGCTCGTTCATGATGTTGCAATTACTTTCATTATTTTTACTTTCTTCTTACAATTAAATTACAATTTCTTTATAGCTTAATTATATTTTACGGTTGTTGTTGTTGTTTTAAATTAAATAATTTTTTGCCGTGTGTGTGTGTTTGTATAATATGTATTAGGTAATAGTAATTTAATTTACAAGTATTTCTTGATTTCATCGTAGAGCACAAGCACGAAAGCACCACCAGTACCTCTGAGTACGTTGGAGAATGCACCCTTGAAGAAGGCGCTTCCACCTTCTTGCTTGGCAATAGTGGCCCAGCAGTGAACGGTGTTCTTGTAAATGATTTCGGTTGCCTTGCGACCAGACTGCATCATCATACGACGACGTACAGTATCGAATGGATAGGACACAATACCAGCAACAGTTGTAACAACTTGAGCGATAGCCCAACTGATGTAGATGGGTGTGTTCTTTGGATCGGGCAACATACCACGAGCAGTATCATAGAAGCCAAAGTAGGCAGCACGATAAATAATAATACCTTGCACGGAGACACCGAAACCACGGTACAAACCGGAAAGACCATCACTCTTGAAGATTTTTGTTAAGCAATTGCCCAAACCAGTGAATTCACGTTGACCACCCTTACCAGTATCGGCAGCCAATCTGTATAAGAAAAATACAAAAAATTACAATTTTACTTCATCACTTCGAACACAATCAATACTAACCGGGTACGGGCAAAATCTAATGGGTAGACGAAGCAAAGTGATGTAGCACCAGCGGCACCACCGGAAGCCAAGTTACCCATAAAGTAACGCCAGAATTGAGTGTTTTTGTCAACACCGCCCAAGAAAACCTAAACAATATTGTGATGCAATCAAACCATACAGCGTCTGTATTCCAAAAAACTTACTTGCTTGTACTTATCCTTGAAAGCAAAGTTCAAAGCCTGGGTTGGGAAATATCTGATAACGTTGGCCATGTTACCACGCCAGTATGAGGCAAAACCTTGTTCTTTTGGAATGCGCACAAAACAATCAATCATACCTTTGTATTGCTTATCGGGACTGATTTGTTTTGAGATGTGTTGAACTTGCAACAGCAATTTCACACGCTCAATGGGTGCAACGGCAGTCTTTGAAACAGCTGCGGAAATACCGCCGGCAGCGAAATCCTTCAAGAAGGCAACTGGATCTGCTAAATCTTTACCCATTTTGCTGTAATTGAAAAGAAGAAAGAAAAAAAATCATTCAAAATCAATTCATAACAGTATTTTTTGTATCAATTACAGTTTATACAAAGAATGGCTATGTTTATGTCAAAATCAATTGTTTGAAATGTTGCAATTTTGCTTAAAAAATAAATACACAAATTACCCTCAAGTTTTATATTTTGTATACGCAAAAAAAAAAGACTCCAAACATAGCAACAGCAATCACATTTTCATTTTAATCGTAATCATAATAGCAATATCAGCAAATTTTTCTTGAAATTATTTAGCATTAAGCAGTACACGCATACACACTTATTGCAATGACATCATGAAACAACAAAACCATTACTAATAACGTGAAATTCAAGATTAGCTTGTGTCTACCTACTTAATATATGACTGATTTGAATAGTGTGGTTGCAAATCCACATACAAATACAAATGCACGTGGGCAAATTTTCTCACATACTTATGATGCCGGCTGTCATTAGCATCGAATATTATTTCTACAATCTTGACTTTGACTTTGAACTTATCACATGGATTATTTGAATCCTCTAACCAATAAAATAAGATTAGATGGATATATCAACAACTGTGTCGTAATAAGGAAATACGGATTGGCAATCTAAACCAAGTGCCATTTTTTTAGATTTCTAATGTTTTATGTATTATGAACCTTCCTTAACATTATGTCAAATACGGTAATCCAAAGTACGATTCTATAAAGTTTGTTCCAAGAGGTTCAATGGTTAATGCTGACTATTACACCTTGGTGTTATGCGGGTTTGCTAAATCGTATCGAGTCAAGCAGTTGGAGATTATTACTCGATAATGCACAAGTACATTGTTCAATACAAATCACCGATTTTTTTTACTGAAAATCAAATATTTTCTACTTGATTATTCGTCGTATTCACTCATCCTAAACAATATACCAGTCAATGGCATCAAAACACACATTTGATGCACTTGATCGTGCAAAAAGAATATACTTCAGTTTATGGAGATAATTTCGAATAAATAAAATGTTTTTTTTATTAAAATTGTTGTAATTATTTCTGTTTTTTTATTCAACCAATCCGGATTTTATTGGGACAGAAGGTAGTGCATTTGATTAAATTCATCATTATACAAATTATATTTATGAAAGAAAGAAAAAAAAAGTGAAATTGTGTAAACGCGTTTCTTGAACTCAACAGAATTAATTATCTCTGTAAATTTGTGGTGTTTTGAAAACAACAATTGGAGTTCTTGATTATGTGATTATACAAACAACAACAACGATATGGGAATATTTCAGAAAATTGCATATAATTATGTTTGAATTTAAAAGATAACATTTAAATTAAGTTTTAAAATTCTGATTTCTATGACTTTTTGATCATTAAAAAAAATACAATTTCTCCATTTGTAGATCGATGAAGAACATTTAAAAAGGTTCTATTGTTTTTAAAACGAAATTGGGATTGTAGTGTAATATAATGTCGAATATTTTCTTTAGTTTCTTGTGTTGCATAATTTTCTTGTATTATACAATAGACGAACAACCCAACCATCTGCCAAGACATGAAAAAATATAACTACAAATATCTACATATTTTAAATGTTGTATACATGCATACATATATAAATATGTACATATATTTTTATTTTCATTGCCAAAGAAAATAGAAATGAAAATTCAAGAACATGCTCTTCATATGAATGTGAATGTATTTAAAAATATACATTCTTATTAAATAACATTTTTACGAATATATTGTAGTTAGCTTGAAAAGAAAGAGAAAGAGAGCGCGCGTGTCGCAATGCAAAATACTATAATAATTAGCAAGTTCTGCTCCTCTATCGGCTATACTTAATAATTTTTATTCTCTTCTTTTTCTTCTTGCGATATTTATGTAACAAATGACGGAAAGGCGCCTGACTCAAATTTAATTCAACTTAATAAACCAACTAATAGTCGATTCGTTCGATTTATATGCATCTAGCTGCTTAACATAAACAGTACATGATAGTACATTATATAATAATCAATCCAACCAAATTTCGTTGTGTTACGTTACGTTAATGACTCGACAGTCACATTTCTTTTTTTACCACACCACGTCACAATACGACGATAGCAAAAAGTACCAAAGAAAAATTTTTTTCACGCGTATAAAAAAGCATTGAAACCAAATTATCTAATCAATTTGAAAAAAAAAAAAGAAAGAACTTCCACAATAATATATGCATGAATAGTAAAGTCATATGCTTAAGCATGTGTGTTCATGTGACGTAACACACATGTCTGATACTTGGAAGCAAAGTACACAAGAATATTTCTCACATTGTAGATATGTAGGTGCACGTGTTAGCATTAAAAAAAAAGAAAAAGACAATTTAATATAGATAATAGCAAGCAAGCTGATAATATTTTTCCAGTGGTAATTTATATAATCATCTATATGCATGAATGTATCATACAATTATTGAATCAAAGTTGAAAGTTGCATAACGGCATTTGTATAGTATTGCCTTCAATAGAATTTTAATATTTCCTTCTTTATTTTCCTACTAAATCATCTATGTGTATATCAATGGAAACTTTATTGCAAATAATGCGACAAATTTTACGATGGGCGTTGATTAAGCCGACTAGTAATAAATTACGTTATCACATTATAATTTTTATTAAAATTAGTATTTTGTTGTTATTGCACTTTCATCACAAGTCATCACATTTAAAATTGATTTTCTACATGGATAATTAGTTAAATAATAATTGAATTTCATTAAAAAATTAAAATCTTGATTTACATACTTATTTGTATTTAGTTCACTTTCTTTTTATCACAGTATTGAAAATCCAAATCAAGTCCTATTCCTTTCTATAACAAAGGTCTGTACCGGACGGCAACCAAATCGTTTGTGGAATATAGTCAATTGATTAAAATTATCACAAGTCTCGTTGAAACTAATTCAAGTTTACATAATTTCTCTCTCTCTCTCTCTCTTTTTTTTTAACGCAGATATAGGAAGTTCGACGAAAATGTGTATGGAATAAGAGAGCGAACATTTTAAAAGCTTTTTGCAATTACGTATATACATACAGTGGCTCACAGCTTATTTCGTACAGTGTATATATTTTTATGTACATGGCTGTAACATCGAAACTAAAAAACTTATCGATAAGTTTTGAATGTAGATGTCTGTGTATGTGTTTAATAAACCTAATAAGAAAACGGGGAACCCCAAAAATTTTTCTTTTTGTTATGCAAGAGAGAAAAACTATTGATCAGCTGATTTTCAGCTCACATCTTATTTCGTACACAAACTTCAATGTAAGTAAGTTTCATTCTGCCGCGCAGTTACAAAGTTTTTTTGAATTGTATGAGTTTTTGGACCTTTTTAACTATTATAACAATTTTTATTATTATTATTTTAAATAGTTAAAGTGCTGTAAATTAAACATTTAGCTTTATGGGTCATCGTACAACGATGGAACAGCGTAAACTGGTAATTAACCATTTTAGGAAAGGTCAGAGTGTGCGAAAAATTGCTGAAATGACAAATTTAAGTGCCTCAACTGTCTAATACATCATTCAACGCTTCGTTCGTGAAAATCGGTTGGAGAACAAGGGCAGAGAAGCACCTAATAAGATTTTCAACGCATCAGACGAGCGTTATATTGTACGAAAAATTAAGAAAAATCCAAAGTTATCCGCTCCGAAGTTGGCTGCAGAGGTTCAGCGTGAAATAGGAAAATCATCCAGTGCTGAAACTGTCCGACGTGTGCTGCGCAATCATGACTTGAACGGTCGAGTAGCCCGAAAGAAACCATTCATTTCGAAAATGAATATACAACGCCGACTTGACTTCGCCAAAGAGCATATTATTAATACTCCTGCGTTCTGGAATACCGTTATTTTCGCGGATGAGTCTAAGTTTAATATTTTTGGCTCGGACGGAATGTCATATGTTTGGCGTAAAGCGAATACCGAGCTAAACAAGGAGAACCTTAAGCCCACAGTGAAGCATGGTGGCGGTAGCGTGATGGTTTGGGCCTGTATGTCAGCAGCCGGAGTAGGTGAATTGGTTTTTATTGAGGGAACAATGGACAAAATGAAGTACCTCGAGATTCTGAAAAACAATTTACTTCAAAGTGCAGACAAACTGGGTTTGCGGGAAGAATTTCGGTATTACCAAGATAATGACCCAAAACATAAATCTGGGATTGTGCAATCTTGGCTTATTTGAACTGCTCACACTTGATGTCTCCACCACCACAGTCACCTGACATGAATGTGATTGAAAATCTTTAGTCTATTTTGGACAATAAAATAAGAACACACAAGATTTCTAATAAGCAAGACCTAAAGAAGGTACTGATGGAGGAATGGAAAAAAATCACACCAGACATCACTCAAAAATTGGTGGATTCAATGCCAAGTAGACTCCAGGCTGTCATTAACGCTAAGGGATGTCATACTAAATATTAAAATCAACTTACTTTGTTTTTAGTTTGAACTTAAAGAGACTGTACGAAATAAGCTGTGACATGAATTTTCCTATTTTTTTCTTATTTTATTTTTTTATAGTGTCAAAAACTAAAATTTTGAAAAAGTAAATTTTGGAAAATAAAAAACAAACCTTCCTTTCAAAAATGGCATTTATATTTTGTTCAAATTTTTGCTATATTAGGAATTACGACTGCAGCAATTTTTAAACTGTCACTGTACGAAATAAGCTGGGAGCCACTGTATGTACATTGATTTGATGGCACAAGGTAGTTAATGTATGTATAATACATACAACCTACAGGAAGCTTTAAATAAATGAAAGCTTAAAAATCGAATAAAGTACTTATTTACAGAAAATTTTTTGTAGATTTAATTTAAAATACATATAAAACAAGTAAAGAAGAAAAATGAATGATCAGTTGAATTGAGAGAGAGAGAGAGAGAGTGAGTGAGAAGAAAATAACCTTGTTCAAGTTTCGTTAATGAAATTATATGAGAGTTAACATTCAAATGAGAGTGTAAACCACATATGAATATAGACTACACATACTATTATTGAATTGAACAAAATTGAAAAGCTACCTACAATTTCTTTAATGTCAGTTACATAACACGTTACATTGGATTATTCTAAATGAAATAACGACAAGAGCGACATTGATAAATGGCGAAAAGAAAAGAGAAAATAAGACAGAACTTTTTCATATTCATATTTTTACACCCCTCTGTTGCAAATAATCTGGATTGGCAATGTAGACCAAGTGATAAATAGGCTCTTCAATTTTGAACCTTCCTTAATATTCGGTCAATATTTCATGACATTTCGTGCAATAGAAACGAAAATAAAACGCATTGACAGTAGTATTTGTGTTTTGATTGAAATATTTAAAGAGAAATTGTAAGAATGCTGCCGAAACGCTTCAAATTGCTTATGGTGATGATTCTTTATCCAGCACACAAGTTTTTGAGTGGTGTCGACTATTTAAAGACGTCAGAGAATATGTGAATGATGATTTTGAACATATAGGTTGACCGTGTGATGCTATTCCTAAAGAAAATATTGAAAACAGTACGTAATTTTGTGCAAGTTTGCAAATATTCCACTCCGCTAGTATTTATGGAAATCTAACAAGAAATAAGCAAAAAAAAAAAACGATTCATCGCATTTCAACTGAAAATTTTGTTTTATGGAAACTAAATTCGAAGTTCGTTCCACATTCACCTCAAATAATCGGAATTAACAAAACCAAAATAATCTATAAAAGTCGTGCACCACAAATCACCGAAAAATTTTTGTCTTGAATTCACCTAATTTGGCTGCCTGCGACTATTTTCTATTTTCTAAACTTCATTTGGCGATGAATAATATGCAATATGCAGCCATTAAACAGTCAATGACGTTCATCATCAGCAACATACCAGTAAATGACATAAAAAACTCATTTAATGCACATGTTGATCGTACATTTCGTGTATATAGAACGTTTTTTGATGTAAAAAATAGTTGATGTAGTAGTATCATTATCATTAAATATATAAATATATTTTTACTCCTGTCGAAAAACCAACTTTTCTTCCCCTTCCTATATATCTCGATTACAAAAAATATACAATAGGTTAGAATTGTTGAATTTGGACACGCTAAATCGTATACAAAATAATGAAAACATTATTTAATGAATTTACATAACTTGAACTTGATAAAAGTAGCATATCTATGTAAACAGAAAAGTTTTTACTAGCTCTAGGTAAGTATTGAATAAAAAAAAAATAAATAAATAAATAGATTACAATAAAATATCTACGCAGTTCTTAGACGCTGTGGCCATGGCAAAAGGAGCACCGTTAGATCAGTGGTTGTTGACGTTGATGGCCATTTGGCAAAATGCCACAATGTCATGCGCTATGTAAACGCTGCATTGAGGCGCACACAACACATTCAATCAACAACAACAACAAAAGTATATGCCTATAAAAATACAAGCGTTCTAAAATGAGTTCACATACGCATGTTTCATTATTGTCAATCTTGTATATAATGGGTTTGATGTAACGAGTAGCAAGGGTATTAGGACAAATTTCAATATCTATGATACATTATGGTTAAAAAGAAAGCAACGTACGATTTGTGTAACACAAATAAACATTTTGAGAATCAATTTTCTTTTAACTGTGTTTATGAATACAAAAATTGTTGACTTGAAATTAATTGAATGAAACAACAACACAAAACAACAGAACACAGAGAAATATAAAGTTTTCTTTTCGTACATCACTTTTAAAACATAGATTCGGAGACAATTTGTAAGCATACTTTGGCAATTATTTCACATTTCCATTGTATACAATTTTACTTCAAGATTACTTTGGGATGTTGTCGCTTCGTTTATATTTAAAATAACATAAATAAAATTTAAATGTTAACCTCAATTCAGTCATTCTATTTGCGTTGCTTTGCTACCTTATTTTCGTTTCACCTACAATCACGTGCATTTGCTTAATTCAAATAGGAAATTACTGCTACATAACCGGTTTGATCAAATGAAAGAAATAAATTTACATTTATTCTAGTTACTGTTGCCTTATGCCATGGTTGTGACCATTTTGTTATTGCAATATATATCTTTTGCTTTGCCCAAGCAACGTCACTATATTTGATGTCAGCCCTAAAACACGTTTAATGTAAATAATTCGCGTTTCTCTCTTTCGTTCACTGTTAGTTTCTCAACATTGCAACAATTTCATTAGTTTGGCAGTAATAGTAGAAGTCTAATATATTCACCAGATAGCAATCACACCAATCTTATTGAAAATCTCTTATAATCAACCAGCAATTTAATTTGAAGTGGAAAATGAATATCAAAAATTTCTATAATCACGGCATAATAAGCATTTCATTGTATAATCAAGTTACAAAAAGTATATAGACGCATACATAATTGAAAAATTATAAGTACATCTGTCTCAAAGTACATTATGTTGCAACAACGAATATGAAGTATTTCCAGAAAGGATTCTTTATGATCGTACGAATACATAATGACAACAAAATTATCACCCCCAACAATTCACTTAAATGCAACTGTGCCGAAGGAATTTTTATCTAATACTTCACCTTATTAATTGCGTTAGAAAGCGTTACCAATCACAATAGAATAAAGAGTCAAAAATGCCCAGTGAATAACTTGTATTCTCTTACAAATGACGCTGATATATAATTTAAATGTGAACGTGCCGAAGAGGCAAGAACGTACGTCATCAAAAACTAGAATTCCAAATAGGAGAACATTTAATTGAAACTATTTTCATATACAATTTGAAATAACAAATTATATATCAAATTGTTTTTATATTTCTATTTCATATTTGTGTAAACAACAAAACCGAAAAACACACTTTGTCTCTTTTGACACTAGATATTAAATAAATTCAACTTGTTTTTGTATTTTTAAATCATATTTGTGTAATATTTCACTTGAAACAAATTATTGTCCAGGTTATGACTGTCCAGTAATACTTGCAACTGTCACACGAAACATTTTTGGCACACTCGACTCTTGCAAAATATAAAATAAGAGAATCGTGTAACTAATCTCTTAAACATGGGAGCAGTGGCAAACGCTCGTCACCCCAAATTCTACGAAATTGAATGCGAGCCGCGTGTACAGAAGAGAATTTTCTTTGGATATCCACAACTCCAATGCGAATATATGCAAATGAAGAGAGAGTCAATGATGAGCTGTAGGTAATCGTAATTCTCGAAAATTTTCTTTTATTTTTAATAATTTTTAGGTTAAGAAAAATTAAATTGCAAATAAGCCCAAAGCACATCTTGTGACAAGCAAAAATGCCTTTTGACGGTAGATTTGATTAATTACTTTTCAACAATTTTTAATGCGATGACGTCTTTGCTCTTCACAATGCGATTGTTGCTAACGCACAGAAAAAAATAGTTTCTTTTTCTAGGCACACCATGTGTAGATATCTTACTTTTGTTTAATAATTTGTGCTATTTCTAGTACACATCATGTGCAAATCACTTTCATATGTAGCTCCAATATATTAGCACATTACATAACCCAATTGATACAAGGTGAAAACCAACAAAAATCAATGGCATCAATCCGATTTTAATTGAACATTCAAAATTTCACCAAGTTAATGGGTTACATTTGTAAATTATTATATATAAAATAATACTAAAGAAATTGCATATTACCTTAGTTATTTGCTGTTTTGAAAACTTCTTACAAAAGTTACAGAATTTAAATTTCTTTTGAAGAATATCAAGATTTTTCCCACTTGGCGTTGACAAGTACTCACTTGCTCACTAAACGGCTGCAAATCGTGAAGTGGTGGAAGCCGCAAATAAAACATGGTGGACCATCGTCGGTCGTGTGTTCATGACGAAGCAGAGATGGTATACGGTTGTTTCCTTTAGAGCGTTGTTTAACAGACAGTCGGAGTGGCATTCATACATTTATGAGATCAGCAGCTCATTCCAATTGATTCTTTTGTTTAAACTCCAACTTCTTCGCTTAATAGTGTAATCTTGTCAATTGCAGCTTATTTATTTTAGTTGTCCGTTTCACACAATATATTGCTATCTTTTTCATCATCAGTGACATTTTGAGCTTTTTAATATATTAAAAATACAGAAAAAAATGGGATTGTTGCTGGAGATGATATTTTCGAGCCAACGATTTCGTATTATTACCAGTTAGACTTCTTACGAGACCTGCAGTCCTATTCCAATTGACTCTCTTATGATCTTTTGCTAAAATCCACCTAATCAATTTTACAATTGCGAGTCTAATTTATTTATTTCTTATTTATTTATTTATTTCTCGGTTTGCTTGTTTTCTTATTTTGACAGACATTATTATACTTCGGATAATCTGTCATATTCTGATAATTCGCTAACTTGCAATTAGGGCCAGTTTAAACAAGGTTTAAACTACTTACACGTTATCGGGGTTCAAATTTAAACTTATTTTAAACCGTATCAAGAAATTATGTACTAGAGTGCAAGAACAGGCAGCTGAATAACTGATAGGATAATCTCCGTTTAACCCAGCTAGATAGGGCGTTTCAATTTAGTTTAAACTACGTTGAAATTTGACTTAAAAACTGCAAATCAAGTTTAAACGACAAATAGAGTTAAACTCTCACTGGAAAATTGGTCCTTACAATTTTATGGTTTATTTTAAAAAATATTTGCATCGTACGGGGAAAGCAGACCAACCACGATGTATATATGGCGACACAGAATTTGACGACGCAGAACATACGTTTTTTAAATGTGAACGGTGGCGTAATGAAAGATATGCGTTAGAATGGGTAATCGGAGCATACACGACTGAAAATATAAGGAAAATGATGTCAAACGAAGAAAATTGGAATGCGGTAGCAAACTTTGTCGAAGACGTGATTAAAAAGAAACGGAAACATAATACTTCTACGACATAACCCTGCAACAACTGCACATCAGCGACACAAATATTATAAAATAGAATGGCGATCCTGGGTGCAGGGAGAGTGACAGAATGGTAGTACCTTTTTAGGACGCCATCTAGGATATCATACTCCGAAGTAATAGTAGTCCCGGGGATCCAGGAGAGGAGGGAGTTTTTTTTTTATAATTTGTTCTATAAATACTGCTGAAGCGATGACTATACTGCCTAAACCTAACCAGAATGGACATATTCGGAATCGACAACCCAGCAGATACTTTGAAGAGTATAGAGGTTGAGTGTATTAAAAGAATGAACAAGTACCTGATGTTTACTGGGCTAAAGAATAAAGTTAATTTTCATTAGAACCTTATTTAATTTTGTACAGTGTACCGCTGGAACCCACTTATACAGATCTCACAATCTTCTTTTTTTTTAGTAGTCTTAGATCAAACAAGCCAAAGGTAATGACACTAGTGCTTATCATTTTAAGTACTACAGTGATTCATCACTGCAGTTAATTTTATTAAATAAAATAAATAAATATTCGTCCAATGTTTTTATTATGGCTTCACAAGTGTCTAGTACAATACAACTCAGATTCTATGGAGATATTAGATCCGTTTTCGTACTTTTCCAGTAAAAATTCCCCTTAAGCTGAATTGTCATTTTGCTCTCTCAATTGCGCCTACTTTGCAAGTTTTTGGGGTACGAGAACGCAAAGACTGTGATAGTTTGTAATAACTTTTGATAAACTGGAGTACGAGAATACTCCTATTGCTGCCAAAAATGTTAAATCTTCGAAGCTGTCCCAAATGAGAAACATCTTAAGCGCCACGGAGACGATCAAATAAACACGTCTAGCATTGCATATGTATGAGTGTGTGCCTGCTCGTCGCTTGCTGTACTAAATATTTATAGTTTTTGTTTCAAAAGCGGTATCATAGACTCCGCATTCTGCGAAATGTTTAATATTATGAATATGAGAATAATAAAGTTGGAAAACGCTATGTACACCGTGTTGATACGTATGTATATACTAAACAGCCATCCAACTCATTGTACAACGTGTTTAACCAACGGGTAGAGCGTGTATACTTTTCATGACGAATGACTAAACGGGAAAAAAGTATTCCGTACGTTTGAAATATGTAGATAAAAAACACGCCCATTGATTCTGCACAATCAGGGGTTATGCTGCAACTAGCCACCGACGTAGCGTACGTACGTACCGCCCGTACGTAGAACATACAAAATTGCATTGATTCTCTCCGCTACGAGCAACGTCTACGTCACCGTCATACGGTGGTGAGTTTTCGATAACACGACGTTCCCATAAGATAGGTCGTGTCAGCTGACACGTTCTACGTTTTTACGTCGGTGGCTAGTTGCAGCATTAGTTTAACAAAATATTTTAGAGTTTCTAAATTTGATAGTTTTCACAAAGCTGTCTTTTGATTTTCTTCTATACACTTATTTCAAAATGGGAGCATCAAAATTTCTCTCGCGAATTGCTTTATTTTGTTGAAACAGAAAAACAATTTAAAAATTATGAATATGTACATATGCATGTCAGTTAATTGAGTTGTTATTTACATCGATCAGGTCCAGGAAGACGGCAGCCTAGTGCAGAGAGAACCAAACTGGTAGGGCTTCGGAGGCACGCGAAAAGATGACGGGTGTCGTGCGGGCTTTGCGGGCATCGGTCTGGAATGGTATCAGCCAGTCGGCGCATGTAGCAATTCAGATATGTGTTTCACCCAGGTCTCAGTTGTGCCAAAATGACTCGAGCGGATCTAAGGAGCTGTCGCTCACAGTCTGCAGGCGCCTCCATCGCCCATCGATGCAATGAATTCAGAGCCGCTCTACACTCTATGCTCAAATCACCAAGCAGGTGACTCACATGCCATCAAACAAGCGTAAGCCATTTGTCTACTTGTCCCCCAGCTAGTGCCAGCCAGTGCCTTAAGGACATTATTTCTACTATGCAGCTTTTGGCTGGTGTTTTCAACATACGTGGCGAAAGTCATGACATTATCAAATGTAACTCCGAGGATTTTAGGCTTATTCGGAGTTGGAATAGTTCTACCATCGACAATAGTATAGTTCTGAGCTCTTTAGTCCATGTGATAAAAGAGTGTTGAATTAGATTTCACTGCATATCGCCGCGACGTTGTGCCCTGAACCCAGATCGTGCAATGGTCATAATAAGGTATAAGTTGTATGCCAGGAGGAGGCGCAGGAAGCTTTAACAGATAACAATTGAAGAGCATGGGCGGTAGCACACTTCCTTGTGAAACCCCGTACTTTTCCTTTCTTTACGGGGAATGTTCTCCTCTGAATTCCACAAACGATTGTCGATTCACCAAGTAAATGGCTATCCAGCACTTGATGGAGTTAGGCAGAGATGAGAGCAGAATGTCGTCGTGTAGGGTGTCCAGGCTGGCCGTATCAAATGCCTTGGAGAGGTCGAGGGCCACCAGAACCGTGCGCTCGCAAGAACGGGCCGCCTGGTTTAAACCACGTGTAATGCATGAGGCAACTTCTTCCAAGGCCGTAGTTGTGCTGTGACATTTTGCGGAAGCCGTGTTGGTGATTAGCAAGCTTAAGGTGTTGTGTGAGTTCCGACAACAAGAGAGATTCCATGATTTTGGCAACAGGAGAAATTAATGAGATGGGACGGTATGACTTCCCCTGCTCCAGCAGTTCGCAAGGTTTTAAAATCTGGAATACTCGGCCCACCTTCCATATATCATGTATGTTAACTTGTAATAATATACTATGCGCAAATGTGTAACGAAAAGTTATGTACGCAATGAATGTGTCAAAAAAAAATCTCCTTTCAGTCGGCTAGGGCCGACCAAATTATACCCTGCATATGTAGATATACAGTGGCTCCCAGCTTATTTCGTACAGTGACAGTTTAAAAATTGCTGCAGTCGTAATTCCTAATATAGCAAAAATTTGAACAAAATATAAATGCCATTTTAGAAAGGAAGGTTTGTTTTTTATTTTCCAAAATTTACTTTTTCAAAATTTTAGTGTTTGACACTATAAAAAAATAAAATAAGAAAAAAATAGGAAAATTCATGTCACAGCTTATTTCGTACAGTCTCTTTAAGTTCAAACTAAAAACAAAGTAAGTTGATTTTAATATTTAGTTGACATCCCTTAGCGTTAATGACAGCCTGGAGTCTATTTGGCATTGAATCCACCAATTTTTGAGTGATGTCTGGTGTGATTTTTTTCCATTCTTCCATCAGTACCTTCTTTAGGTCTTGCTTATTAGAAATCTTGTGTGTTCTTATTTTATTGTCCAAAATAGACCAAAGATTTTCAATCACATTCATGTCAGGTGACTGTGGTGGTGGAGACATCAAGTGTGGGCAGTTCCAAATAAGCCAAGATTGCACAATCCCAGATTTATGTTTTGGGTCATTATCTTGGTAGTACCGAAATTCTTCCCGCAAACCCAGTTTGTCTGCACTTTGAAGTAAATTGTTTTTCAGAATCTCGAGGTACTTCATTTTGTCCATTGTTTCCTCAATAAAAACTAATTCACCTACTCCGGCTGCTGACATACAGGCCCAAACCATCACGCTACCGCCACCATGCTTCACTGTGGGCTTAAGGTTCTCCTTGTTTAGCTCGGTATTCGCTTTACGCCAAACATATGACATTCCGTCCGAGCCAAAAATATTAAACTTAGACTCATCCGCGAAAATAACGGTATTCCAGAACGCAGGAGTATTAATAATATGCTCTTTGGCGAAGTCAAGTCGGCGTTGTATATTCATTTTCGAAATGAATGGTTTCTTTCGGGCTACTCGACCGTTCAAGTCATGATTGCGCAGCACACGTCGGACAGTTTCAGCACTGGATGATTTTCCTATTTCACGCTGAACCTCTGCAGCCAACTTCGGAGCGGATAACTTTGGATTTTTCTTAATTTTTCGTACAATATAACGCTCGTCTGAAGCGTTGAAAATCTTATTAGGTGCTTCTCTGCCCTTGTTCTCCAACCGATTTTCGCGAACGAAGCGTTGAATGATGTATTGGACAGTTGAGGCACTTAAATTTGTCATTTCAGCAATTTTTCGCACACTCTGACCTTTCCTAAAATGGTTAATTACCAGTTTACGCTGTTCCATCGTTGTACGACGACCCATAACGCTAAATGTTTAATTTACAGCACTTTAACTATTTAAAATAATAATAATAAAAATTGTTATAATAGTTAAAAAGGTCCAAAAACTCATACAATTCAAAAAAACTTTGTAACTGCGCGGCAGAATGAAACTTACTTACATTGAAGTTTGTGTACGAAATAAGATGTGAGCTGAAAATCAGCTGATCAATAGTTTTTCTCTCTTGCATGACAAAAAGAACAATTTTTGGGGTTCCCCGTTTTCTTATTAGGTTTACTAAACACATACATACACATCTACATTCAAAACTTATTGATAAGTTTTTTAGTTTCGATGTTACAGCCATGTACATAAAAATATATACACTGTACGAAATAAGCTGTGAGCCACTGTATATATAAAAAGTTTACTCAAATATCCATCTTTTTCTTTTATTTCCACTTTTTGATAAACAATTTTTGCATATACTACTAATTTACACCCGAAATATGGTTGACTTTGACGAAGTACTTTGTATGTTATGAGAGTTCTAAAAGGGATAATTTCAAGGAGGTTTTTAACATAATTCCGAGACTTAGTATGGGAGCTATATAAAAAGTTGGCGTGGCTTACCTCTTTCTTGTAAATCAAATTAAGTTTTCAATATTAATCTACACCTTAAATTTGTTTGTCCTACGTTGAATAGTTCGTAAGTTATAGCGGTTTAAATTTTTTAAAATTTTCGCAACTTTGTATGGTGGCCGCATTAATAAGTGGGCGTGGCCAGATTATGTACAACTACCATATTAACCTAAGTATTAATTATGATTGTTCTAGACAGAAGAGTGCAGAAGCTGCAGCTATCTCAATTTAAAAGAAATTCAGTCATCCTGTATGGGAGCCACTATAAACAATGGACGTAGCTGGCCCATTTCTTGTGGGTATATTTGCTCCTGCAATACTAATCCACACCTTCAATCTGGTTGTTTACGCTGAATAGTTTGTAAGTTATGGCGGTTAAAATTTCCTCAACTTTGTTTGGGAGCCCCAATAAGAAGTGGGCGTGGTACGCTGATTTTTAGCCAGATTATTTCCGACTACGATATTAATCTATATTAAGTTATAACCGGTAACATTTTTTTTTACTTCCCGCAACTTTGTATGGGGGACCCATGAAGGAGTGGGCGTGGCACACTGATTTTCTGCCAGATTATTTCCGACTACGATATTAATTTAAGTGTCAATTATGGTTATTCTGGACAGAAGATTGCCGAAGTTACGGCTGTTTCAATTTAAAATTTGTATGGGGGCTACGATAAACAGTGGGCATGGTGCGCCCATTTCCTGTGAGCCTAGTTGCTCGTACAATACTAATTCATACCTTAAATCTCGTTATTCTACGCTGAATAGTTTGCAAGTTATAACCGGTAACATTTTTTTTTAATTTCCGCAACTTTGTATGGGAGACCCATGAAGGAGTGGGCGTGGCACACTGATTTTCTGCCATATTATTTCCGACTACCATATTAATCTAAGTGTCAATTATGGTTATTCTGGACAGAAGATTGCAGAAGTTACAGTATTTCAATTTAAAAGAAGTACAGACACTTTGTATGAGAGCTACGCTAAAAAGTAGGAGTGGCTTACCCACTTTTGGCGGGGTTATATAGTAGTATGATATAACTCTATGTGCTAAATATTGTGGTATATTATGTGAGTTATAGCAAGTTGAAGATTTTGAAAATTCCGAGGTTAGTCGCTTTGAATGCTTGGTGTGGGCGTGGCTATTGACCGATCATGCGCAATATCAATCCCCTCCGTACCCTTGCATCATAGGTTACTTGTGCCAAATTTCGTCGAAATAGCTCAATATTTACTCAAGTTATCGTGCGAACCAGCCAGGTGACAGACGGACGGACGGACGGATATCGTTAAATCGAAAATTTAAGCGACGCTGATCATGAATATATATCTATGTCTATATCTCCGGAGATTCCTTCAAGTGGACACAAACATCTGACCAAAATGAATATACCATGCAACAACTAAAATAAATAAATATGTGGCACTTAAAGCCCCAAAGGGCTCATTGGCCGAGCTTCTCTTCCATTACTGTTGTGCGTCTTAAATTTTGGACAGTATTAGAATGTACCTACTTATTTTAGCCGGTTCCGAACGGCAGAACACTTGTGACATCACTTTTTCTGAGCTTTGTCACAGAGTTCCTTTTAGAAGTTTTTTCATGGCAAGTTGTTACTGTCGGAAGAATTGCCAGTTGCTTGCCGACAGGTGGGTATCGTTCGAAAGAAAAATTTTTTCGATATTAAATTTGTTATGCATCAGCCGGGTATTGAACCACGACCTACAGATCAGAAGGCGAACACACTAACCACTGAGCTACGGCAGTTGTTTAAGAACAACTATTCAGGTTTATTTTATTAAATCACATATATAATTTAATGTAACGTTGGAAAATCAAATTTGCCTATTAAAAATCCCTTTAGCAAACACGTCTGATTGCATGGATAGTTCAGAAAATATTAACACATTCTAGTTGCTGTCACAAATAAATTTGATTGTATGCACTAAAAGGGAATTCCCCTATATTTGTGCTATTTACAATTGCTCTGACCAGTAAATTTGCTTGTATGCACAAAAAGGGAATTTCCCTAAATTTGTGATATGAACATATTTCGCAAAAATTAAATTTAACCAAAAAAAATGTAAGCCCAAAAGATTTTGAATCGTGCTAAATGGAATAAAATCGCGTAAAAAATTTTAAATTTGTTTATTTTCAAACCGTGTAAAAACAGAATTAGGTGTATATATTTCACTATTTTTTATAAAATTCTATTCAGCCACAACACAATTTACAATTCGTACAAAATTTCATGAAAACTGTCAGTATCAATTCATTTGAAATCAATCATACCATTTCGACGATTTCGTGGTCACGTCATAATTAATAATATATGTTATTGTGGTAATGTCGGCATCCCTGTCTTAATTAATGATCGATACGTATGATGGTACATATAACTCAAATCTTTCGTAACTCGACTTAAGCGGTTATTGATTATTAGCACAGAAGTACTTTGTTCTTATCCTCTTCAGAAAACATTTATAAATAGTTTCCAAACCAAACCATATATAGCACGTGGTACTTTTACAAATTTTACAGGACAGTCATATTTACGATATATATGTTTATATATGATATTTAAATATCCTTAGAATATCAGTATGGACGTTTTGGTTTTTGGTTCAGCTATTGTGGATTTTATATGGTAATATGAATTTGTAAACACCATAATATCAACAATCACATTTAAATTCAATAGTTATGTACAAAGACTACCACGAGCAGGTGAAACCTTGCATGGTAACAAATTTTTAACTGGATTTGGTGGCAAGGGTGCAAATCAATGTGTAGCTGCAGCTAAATTGGGTGCACAAACTGCATTGGTTGCCAAGGTTGGTGCGCAATATTTAATATGTATATTGATCTATTGGTACAAACCTGTACAACATGAATGTCATTCTGGCATTTTAGTTGGGTAACGATTCCTGGGGCACTAGTTATTTGGAACATTTACGTGCAGAGGGCGTGAACGTTGAATTCGTCCAAAAATGTGAAGGAGAGGTTGTTAGTTCACCAAATAAGGTTATGTTATTCATTGCTAACATTTTGCTTTATATAGACAACAGGTGTTGCACAAATAAGTGTTTCAGCGTCAGGTGAAAATCATATAATCATTGTAACGGGTGCAAATAATCTTTTAAGTATTCATGATGTCTCAAATGCCTCTACATTATTTAATAGCGCAAAGGTATATATATATACCTAGGTACATTCATATATAAAACAAGCATATTATGTATACACACACACATATATATATATATATATATATATATATATATATATATATATATATATATATTCTAAAAAATAGATCCTAATATGCCAGTTGGAGACACCAATTGATTCAACATTGGCCGCTCTACGTAAATTTAATGGAACATCTATATTGAACGCTGCTCCTGCAGTACAAAACCCACCAAATGAGCTACTGAAAGCAGCAAGTATTTTTTGTGTTAATGAAAGCGAGGCGGCCCTAATGATTGGGTCCAATGATATCACCACTATAGAGTAAGTGCACTCTACACACTATTTTTGAGGATTTATAAAAAAAAAACAATTTGTAGGGAAGCAAAAATAGCTTTGGGCTGTCTAATCAAAATGGGTGCAAATATTGTGATCATTACATTAGGACCAATTGGTGCTGTCTACGCGGAATCAGACACACCTACAAAATGTATACATGTCCCTGTACGGAAAGTAACCAAAGTCGTAGATACAACTGGGGCTGGAGATGCTTTTATTGGTTCTTTGGCGTATTTCATGGCAAGCTTTCCTGATTATCCGATGCATCAATATATTGGTGCCGCTTGCGAAATAGCTGCGTATTCTGTACAACATACAGGAACACAATCTAGTTTTCCCACACACTCACAATTAAATATCGATTTGCTAAACACAAAATTTCAGTGGGCTACTATTTAGGAATGTATATCACATATTTTTAAGTATATGTACACATATATATATATATATATATATATATATATATATATATATATATATATATATATATATAATATATATAAGCACATGTGCAGAACAAAGCGGTTACATATGTATAAAGTTTACCATAAATATACATATATTTGTTATATAAAAAATGATTCTATTTTACAAATGCTTTTAATTTCGTTACATTCGAGAGTACAAAACTGTTGGAATCATTTTTTTCCAGATTTCTTAATGCCACCTCCTACCAAAGGTCCTTTCTGGCTGGCTTTCTGTTTTGCCGCTTCTAGTGCTTTCTGTTGTTCCTTTTGTTTTTGTTTAAAGGCCACATCCTCCTCATCGAAGTCTTTAGCGTCCTTTTTGGGCGCCTTTAATGGTTTCTTTTTGCCGCCTTCACGTCCAGACATTTTTTTGCCAATACCACTTCCTGTAATAAATGTAATTACTATATTGAAGAAATTTTGCAATTTTTAGTTTTTAGCTTTTTATATATGCTTACCTTTTATACTACTGAAGTGGATAAAACACGTTCTGTCACAAATGTCTTTTTGGTTAATTGACAATACAAGTACATACTGACTTGTAGTTGGCTGACGTACATAAATGGGTGTACAGACGAGCATGTATGTATGTTTATTTTTAGAGGCTTGTGCAAAATCTGTATGCACAAACCAGACTCATAAAAGAAGCTGATGAATGTATTTTCATAAATGTCATTAGAATACGAACTAAGGTTGCGGCTATCTTTTGCCGCTAATCGGTAAAACAATTTAATCAATTTTTACTTGCACTTGCTTTATTTTGCTTCGTTTTGTTGATATGTACAATAATTTGACGTGTATTTGAAATATCCCAAGCAAATTCCACTAGCCCATTCACAATAGTGTTGTTTTTTTACTTTACAACCCTACAACTCAGGTCGCTTAATATTAAAAAATTAAAATAAACGAGTTCAATTAAACACGCTTAATATTTAAGCGAGTTCAATTAAACTCGCTTAAAATAAACGAGCTCGCTTATTTGGCTGTTGCTTTGCATGCAATTTGATAAATAAGGGAGTGTTCTTTTGCAACTCGCTTGCAGCTATTAATAGAGGTAGGGCAATTGTAAGAGATTCCTCTTAGCTGCGCCATATAATGTCAGAAACTGGATTTTTATAATGTCAATTAGTGTGTTGTTATCTTTTCTCCTTCTGTTGTATTTCTACATCATCTTTTTCTTACCCCATGTGGTTGTTGTTATTTTATTTACTTTTTCTCCGTCAATCTCCCTAATGGCGCATTATGTACCTTGATCCAAAGATTACTTGGAGTTTATATAAGACAATTTTACCAAGACAATAGCAATAGATTCACACTGTTTTACTAATTGGGATATTATACTACCAAACTTTTGCTGCACAGCCAATGAAATTGTTGTTGTGTTCAGAAATGAACAAAGTAAAAAAGAGGAATGAATAGTTCACTTCAATCTTTTCTTGGGCAGAATATAGACGAGAGAGTAAAACAAGAAAAATATCGTCAGCAAAAGTTTAATAGTGTAAAATCCCACTAAGTATTTACACTTCTCTGTTACTGTTTTTGAGTTTTCGAAGTATTCCAAAATACAACATTGAGCTTGGAGAGTGTCAGAACGAGCCTGTCATTACGTACATCACCTGTATTTATTCCACTAAGACAATTAAGAACATTAATAAAATATATTCAATAAATTTAATTATTTCATTTAAATAATATAAACGTTTTTCTACGTTACAAATAAATGAATGCAGCCTCTTTGAAAATTGTCATGCAAACAAGGATTTTCACAATGTAACAAATTTAATCAATAAAACATAAACAAATATATTTCCGTGTTTTTTTTATTTCATTTAAGTATACTTATAATGCTTTATTTAAAGTTATTAAAAATAATTTAATTTAATTTAAATTTAAAGAAAAAAAATTTTTAAGTTTTGCGGTTTTTACAGGGCTCCGAAAATATTTTTTTTACAGTCCTAGAACACTCTCAAGGTAAGTGTTAAGAAACTCTGAACAAATTTCATTTTTTTTCTCCATGTATCGTGACACTATCTAGTGTGTAAATCCACCTTTTATTGACTGATTGCACCGCTTTTGCCACTTTTCATTAGCATTTATGCAGCACTCCTAGCTTTTCGCGCACCGCTCTGATACATCCGCTGCAACTCAGTGGCTTAACTTCCAGTGGAATCTTCGTCGTTAGCACAGCGGTATGCACAGCCTTAGCACATTTCGTCTATGTAGCGCTGTTAGTTCACGCATTCGTTGAAGAGGTGCTCCAGTCTATATTGGAGTCGAGATAATGCTATCGAGTGTAAACTCTAAATATTTGTTGTGGTCTTGGAATGTTCAATGTACTGAGCGATTACCCATGCTTCTTGGTGCACATCCGTTTGATTAGGAATGGCATTTAACGACAATTATAAGACTATATCTTGGTTGAAGACCTCTCGATTCTCATATAACTGCGTTGTGTATGTAGATATCAGGTAGAGCACCAGCTTCATGACCACGCACTGAAGTTGCTTATTATGATACGAGGATGCTTTCGGTCTACAGCTGTTTTGCAGCTGTTTTCCTTTCATTACTAGCCAATTGCTTGCGCCAGTACAGGGTTAGGACCGGCAACAACACATCATGTTCGCTACCACTGTTTCCACTTTTTCGTCTACGGTTGGCCTACTGTAGCTGCTATCTGCACTTTATATTTGTCAGTGCTATAAAAAATATAGAAATGAAATGAAGAGTTCAATTGACTCTTTCGCTTATGATTTTTTGCTATAATTCTCATAATCAATTTTAGAGCAATTAGGAAGCAATTGCAATTCTAATTGATTTATTTCTCTTCTTCTCGCTTCGCTTATTTTCTTACTTTGACAGACAGTTTAATACTTTGGAATAAATATCATATTCTGATAATTCGTTTATTAACAATTACAATTGAAGTTTTGTTAAAATTTTTTATTTGATCACTTCAAAGGATTTAAAATAGCAGATATTATTTACCTAAAATACAACGATTCCACGCTATTCCCAATTTTCAAACGCACTAATATAAAAACCATTTGACATTTCTCACTGACATTATCCGCCGCAGGGGAGGATACGAAGAGTTTAGTGCATCAGAATCGCATTTTCTCATAAACTCCAACAAATAACGGATACATTTTTTTAGAGCTTGAGCGAAGGATTTGGAGATTATAGCCTAGACAGACGGCAGCCTAATTCCGGATTACCGAGTTAATTCGAATTAACTCGGGCATTAACTGCAGCTAATCCGCATAAACTCTATGAGTTAATTCTCAAAATAAGAGGATTAGGGCAATTTGCGATGGCAACACTGCTGAAAATTGTCTATTGTGAATTTTTCTCCATCCATTTTACAAACCATTAGGTGTGTTCGCTAACAAAAAACTTTCAACAACTGTTAACAGTTTTCAACATGAAAAGTGTTGGCGAACAAATAAAAACAGCTGTCAATTACGAACGGTGAATGTCAATTTACAAGTTTCTGATAGTTTTCAGTTCACGTACTTCTTGTAGATTTTCTCATATCGAGAGTGATAGATGACAGAAATTGATAGTGATAGTAATGTAAGTGGACAGACCTAATAAAACAGCAATCAGCCGTTTAGTTAATCCGCAATACTGCCGTCTGTCAGGTTAATCCGGATTAATGCTACCGACTGTCTAGGCTATAACGCAGGAGCTGTCAAAGTGTTCATTGTAGCATACCTTCTACGCTTCATGCTTCGTTGTTAATGTTCAAACTCTCGAGCAAAGCGAAGAAAATTGTATGTGAATCAGTCATTAAATGCATAGAATGTGACCTACTTCTCACATTCTATGCATTTATACTTTCTATTTTTCAAAGCATCCTAACCGCCGTGTAAATAGGCATATCGATGCGCACAGCACAATATAATGTTGATGTTGATTTGAAGTTTGGGATAATTTGAAGCGGGATAATTTGGATGAAGTACATTAATTCATCAGCAAGCGAGAGGAAATAATAACCGATAAGATGAAGGCCAGATGTGATCTGAGAGTAAATTTCAAGAGAGATCTACATCATTGCCGATCAAAATGTTGCACATTATATACCTACTATAAAACCATGCACTCCGTTTGACACACGCCCGTAATACTCGTGCAGCTGCGAGAAAAATTAACAAATTATGAAAAAAATTAAAAGAAAAATATAAATAATGCGGAATGAATTGATTAATAAATGAATATCAAATTTTATAATGCGATTAATCAACACGTATTTCATACAAAAGCCATAAGAACGTTGGAATCTGTAGAAAGCATATGTTAGTCATTCTCTTTTCACTCTATCATATTTGTATTTTATAAAGGGTTATCCATTTCGCGGTTTCAAAAGTATAGGGCTAGAATTCGACATCTGTCAAACTGAGTTGTTAAAACAATTTCTTTCTTTTTCAGTTCAAAGTCTGACATTTGCGAAAATGGATCTTTTAACTATCGCACAACGCATTAAAATTGTAAAAACCTACTACAAAAATTGTGATTCTGCCACAGCCACATATCGTGGTTTAAGAGGAGATTATGGTTTACATAATCGTCCAACGTGGTGGTCATTTAAATGATGTAGTATTTCACACATAATGTCAACGTTCAAACTTTATAATAAAAAAGAAATATCATGATGAAAAATATTTTATATGTATTTTATTTACATTTACTTTTGAAACCGCAAAATGGATAACTCTTTACTTTTTTTATACGACGGAATTCAGCCTTCACCAGAACACTTCCGATAACGGAATGAGGCTGATAGACTTCGCCGCAGCATGAAACATGATAATTAGCAGTACCAGATTTCAGCATCTCGACATTCATAAAGCGACGTGGCTGACTCCAGATCAACTAACGAAGAACCAAATTAATCACGTGATGATTGACGGTAGGCATGCTTTCAGTGTGATGGAGTTGAAATCAATCCGCGTTGCCAACATCGACTCGGATAATTATCTTGTTGCAGTTAATAAACGCGTAAGAAGAGAGAGCTAGAAACACGCAAGTGTGAGGAGATAGAGATATGTAGAGATAGGAATGTGACTTTAAATCCTGGATCGTCTTCCTGTCGTGACAACAATGGTAATCTGGCTACAGATGTGCAGAGTGTACTGAGCTTATGGAAGGAACACTTCTCCACGTTAATAAACAGCGACGCCTCGAACAATCCCGCCAATGGAGAAGATCTCCCGAACTCCCCAATCACTGATGATGTTGTAGATGTTCCATCACTCGACGATGACGAGGTTAGCGAGGCCACTTCTAGGGGAAAAACAACCTAGCTACAGGTGCTGATGGCCTACCTGCCGAGTTGTTTAAGATCGGAGACGATGAGCTGCTCACCAGCATACACTAGCTCATAAACAGAATACCGCCGGACGAAAGCATGTCCGAGGCTCAGGCTCAGTGTTCTTGGTTTTGTATATAAGAAAAAAAAACCCTCAATTTGCTCTAACTATCGCGGAATAAGTCTTCTTTTCATCACATACAAGGGTCTATCGAGCGGACCGTGTGAAAGATTCAAGCCTATGCTCATCAAAATGATTGAACCTTATCAGTGTGGCTTCAGTCCTGGTAAATATACCATAGACTACATTTTCACACTACACCAAGTCCTGGAGAAGACCCAATTAAAAGAGATCGACACACACGAGCTATGCTGTTACCATATGCCAATGATATTGACATGAACGGCATGAACACGCGAGCAGTCAGTGCAGCATTCTTAGGGTTGGAAAGAGAGTCGCGTCGAATGAGTCTTACGGTGAACGAGGGCAAGTCGAACTACCTAGTATCAACAAACAAAGAGTCCCAGCGTCTTGGACAGCACGCCACTGTTGATAGTTACGCTTTTGAAGTAGTGAAAGTCTTTATCTATCTTGGAACCAACATTAACACCAGCAACGACGTCTGCCTGGAGATATTGCGAATGATCACTCTTGCTAACAGGTGCTACTTTGGGCTTAGTAAGCGATTGAGGCCCCCTCTCGAGCGAAAAAAACAGCTGGCTGGCGAAGTATGCTAGATTCGACCTAAATCGATTTTCGGCTGTAATGGCCACATAAGTAAGTAAAGCACTAAACCTAGCTATCTCTTTCCTACTTATAAAGCATATGAGCTATTCGTGTTGACTAATCCCACTACGTTTTTAACATTACTTTTAATACCTCCATTTAACTGCCTCCAGCAGTTAAAATTCTCAACTGTGTTAAAATGTAACCGGAATTATGACTACGATACGTATAAGTGTTTTGAAGAATATACGAGGGCGATCCCAGAACTACCCGCTGTAAGAAAGAAAACACAACAAATTTGGGAAAATTTTTCTTTATTTCTCAACATAATCCCCTTTTAGCTCTATACACTTTCTTCGTTACCCTGTTTATAGTATGAACTGTCTAGCTCATTAAAATAGCCATCTACCGCAGACTCCACCTCTTCATTGATTGCAAATCTTCTACCACCAAGCAATTTTTCAAATTTGGAAATAGAAAATAATCCGAAGGATCTAAATCTGGCGAATAATGTGCGTGCTGAAGCAATTCGAGCTTTAATTCACTGATTTTGGACATCACAATGGCGGATGTGTGAACTGGTGTTTTTGTTCTATTGTGAGCAAACGCGGCACCCATCTTGAACAGAGCTTTTTCATCTCCAAATTTTCGGTCAATATACGTTGTATAGCACTTTTTGAAATGCCTGTAATTTCACATAGCTCACGAACCTTCTGCCGACAATCATCCAATACCATTTCGTGGATTTTCTTAACCGTTTCTGGTGTGGCCACCTCAATTGGTCTACCACTACGGTGTTCGTCTGGGCAGCTCGTACGACCTCGTTTAAACTCCACCCACCCAATATTTTATGGTCGTAAACGAAGGAGCAGACTCAAATGAAAGTATTGAATTACATAACGGTGATCAATTTTTTCCATGTTTACAAATCCACTGAGGTCGTTAATTTTCGATGGCTCCAAAAAAAGTACTAAACAACGTGGCACCTTGAAACTTAAAACAGATGTTTTAGAAGGTTGCCACTTTTCACCAAAGTAATTTTTTTCAACTACTGCCGCCATCTATATGTCAGATCGAGTAATTCGTATATTTCAATATAACAAATAAAAAACATACAGCACATATCACCCAAACCAAAAACAGTAAAAAACTGATATTATAACTTACAATGCAAAGAAAAGGCAAAAATTAATTCAAATTATTCGCCCTTATCGGAACTAATTTTTCTATGTTTTCATCGCTTAAGTTTTTTATGTTAGGAGCGTCCATCATCCTCTAAAAAGAAAATAACCATTCTATGGGAGCAGAAGATAGTATCGGGGTATTGTATTTAATAAATACATTTCTAATCATATACTAACTTCGGAGGGTACTCAGAGACTTAGATTTATCGAGTAAATATGTCTTGAACTGCTTCGAACTCATCTCCATCTCATTGGATGTTGTTGCAGGAACCTCGTAGAAAGGAAATCAAGTTGTATCATTAATACTCTCCTGTATTAACAATAGTGGTATACTATGGGTTTTATGAGAAACTTTTAAAGATTGTATGACTTTCGAACACTTTACAAATGTTTGAACCATTATTCATAATTGTCAGCTGTACACTAATATTCCTTACATTTTCTAAAATAATTTAGTCTAGAAATATTTTTTTCCACTACTAGAATATTTAGTGGAAATAATTTTTTCAAGCACTAATATTAATTTAGAGGACATTTTTCCCCTTCACTACCACTAGGCGTGAAATGGAAATTTTGTTTCACTATCACTAATATAATAGTGCGATTCTACCATATAAGTAGTTAATAATATCAACTAGCTCCACTACAAGTAGAATGAGTGGTAGTTAAGAATTCCGTCCACTCAAAATTTAGTGCACTACCCCCACCTCTGGTCAAGAAGCGTTGACAGGACCGCCTCTGGAAAGAAAATTGTCGCTAAATTGATTTTGCAATAACTCGATTGTTGTACACGCTGTATGGCATGTAGCTCCATCTTGTTGAAACCAAATGTCGTCGATTTGTGGAGACAAAAAGTCACTTAGCATGGCCCGATAACGCTAGTCATTCACTGTAACGGCAGCTTCATCCTCATTTCGAAAGAAATAAGGCCGATGATACCGCCAACGTGTAAACCACACCAAACAGTAAATTTTAATGGTGATTCAATGACATCTTGAGGATTGCCTTCGCTCCAAATTCGGCAGTTTTTTACCGTTGAACTTGAAATAAGCTTCATCGCTAAACACAATTTTTAGATAAAAATTGCTCTATGAACTTCGAGGACAGAATTATTTTTTTGAATATGAAATTCAACAATTTATAAGCGTTGTTCTGGCCTTAAACGATTCATGATGAAATCGCAAATTTTACTGAACAGAAATGTCAACACAGTTTGACAATTCTCATCTGTCACACCATAAATGTCCCTATCGAAAGATTTCGTGCAACAAAACAAAACACCCGTTATAATAATTAGATGGATTTACGAGTATAATACTACCCTGTCGATGTAAACATACCCATTCATGTTGAGGGAGCCTTTTTGACATTAACAAAAATTGTGAACTAAAAATAAGTTTTTTGCCAACTGAACACACTCTCCACAGGTTACCAGCTCACGTTGAAGGGTCTAACAAATAATATACAACAAGGGATGTTATAATTACACTTTATTTAATTTCAAATTTCAATTGTGATTAATAAAATATTACAAGAGCTAAATATGTTTGTATTTTTGCAATATATACACACACACCCGAAGTAACAGTAACACGATTAATTTGAATTCAAGATTAGGTATATATTACAAAAAAAAAATCTTTATTTCTGAAACTGCATTTCATCTGATATCCATTTTTTTGTTTTTAATTTACAATGTTAAGAAATTACTTAAAAACTAATTTGTAAAATAAGTTAAATCTAATTTAATAGTAACAAAGTAACTCGAAGCTGAAATATTAGGTATTTGAACAAATAACAGAGGGAAATGATAAATGTGCTTTTATTCTTGACAATTTTACAAAGTAGTTATCGAAATAAGAAAGCGACATGAAAAAGTAAAAGTGTATCGTTATACTAACATTATTTTACATTACTTTCCCTTACTCGTAATTCAATTACAATGTAATATGTATGTGTGTATGTATGCATGTTTGAAATGTACTAAACTCTTGTATGTAAATATTTATAACTTAAAATATTATTTAAATAATTATATACAAAGGCCCTTAGGTATAGTCAGAGCTAATATCATCCTAAATTTAGTAACGGACCTTTACGTGGGGATTATACCAAATAAGTCGATTCTAAATTTAAAATGATTAACTTTGACCATAACTACGAGGCAAATGTATTTAGATATATAATCGCGTATAAATCAACCGATCACCACATGATCATGTGCTATGTGATTGTGATAATGCGTTAACGACAACTTTAGGCCATGTGTCTATGGCAATTATGTTTGATCCTGATATGCCATTAGTGCCAGAAGAATCTTATTTTAAAGTGCTTCATTACATTCGTTCCTATTGAATTGTTGTGGCCAGTTCTACGAAAGCGCTTTGTAATGTCAGTGTATCAACAATGTGCAGCAATATTTCCACTTCAGAGTGCGTTGCGATCTCCGTCGGTGCACCAATTAACTTGACATTCTTACCATCGATGTTCGTAAAGAATGTTTTATTTTTGAAAATGACTGCGCGATCGTAAGGCAGTCTCGATTTTTGACGGTCACCGACTGCTCTTCGGAACATAACGCACGACGGTTGGTATTTGGCACGATCCTCTTCATCGATATTGTGTTCTTCGAGGTCGCCAGTGTATGTAGTGAAGGTGGACTTTGCTCGCATTGCACTTGTCAACTCATACAGTGTCACTTTGCTGCTCCATCGCTCTGATGGACGTTTAATATCCTTTGCCGCATTCGCCAATTTAATGAGCGGCATTTCGAGTATATTTCGTGCTATTTTTGCGGGACGTTCCTCTGGTGCATTGATTACATACCACGTTTCAAAGCAAGTTATCTTCTTAATAATTTTATCACCTTGCCTGGATATTACCACCTTTTCCGGTGATATCTTACGTACTGGCGGCATTGCCGTTTTCGTTGGGATACGATTTGTAGCCGCCAATGAATTCTCTTTTGTAGCTGGCGTTGTAATGCGCTTAATGGGTTTATAGTTAGCTGGTGTAAGACTTCGACCACCGATTGCCGTTCTCCGTTTATTAGTTGTTGGTGGTGACTCTGACTCATTACCGTCGTCGAATTCATCGTCATCATCATCGTCTTCGTCATCAAGCGAAAGTGGAAAACTTTCATCAGCAGAATCATCAGGATTAGCAATCATTGGCTTCACTGGCTGTGTTTTCTTTGCGACCATTGAATTAAGAATACGTGGTGCTGGTTTATCTGGTACAGCAGACAATGACTTCGTTTTGTTGCCAAGAGAGTGATTTAGTATAGTGTGCGTCGGTTTGCGTGGAGGAAACGGCGTTCTTGACAAAGGACTCTTTAGTCGTTCTGGATCTATTTTCTCAGACAAAATTGTTGTGTGACTTGCCTTACGTCGGCCCATTCGAACGTCAGTTGTTGCATTGGTACCAGCACCACTACTGGTCGGTGTACCTTTCGTTATTGTACTTGACTTGGTTGCAGAATTGTCAGGTTTTTGTAATTTACTGACAGACCCCTTCAGGCCCGTTTTTGATATAAGAACATCACCCTTTTTATTGATTATGTCATTAATGTTGACGATTGTGAAAGTGGGCATTACCTCTAAGTCATCTTTTGCTGACGGTTGACCTTCGGAACTTTTATTTTGTCCACCTTTGATGTCCGTCCCCTTTTTCTCTACATTTGATGACATCGTTGGCGTAGAGTTACGTTGTTTTGCCAATACTGTTGTCGTACTACCCGTAGAAGTTGCTTTTCTGAGATTCACACCAGCTTTGTGAAGTATCGGATTTTGTGCTTTTTCAGTGGATCTTGACGTAGGGAGATTTACTCTCTCACTCATTGATAGCTTTGCGCGCATCGTCTGTAACATATTGCTGCTCAGCTTGTTACCATTTAACGTTTGATTGCTAGTAGTTGGGGTCCTTTGATTTTCCACCATTTTTTTATTACTAACATCTGTTTGATTCGCAGATTTCATACTCGTATGTGACAAAAGGAACCTCTTTCGTGTAATCTCAACGATATCGTTGTCAGTGTCAAGCTTACGTTTCCTAGCTGTCGAATTAAGTGATTTACGTATTTGTTGCATAGCATGTGATGGTGTCGAAGTATTTGCTACCGTTGCATTAACTTTTTGCGTGTTAATTTTCTTAGGGCGTCCAGGTCGTTTTTTAACAGACGCACGCGTAACAATTTCATCGTCTATATCAGAAAAATTTGAGTCTAAATCTCTATCGTCTAGTTTATAAACTTTATCAGTCTGGTCATCATCATCGTCTAAAATTCCATCTGGCATTTCATCACTTGATTCTTTATTGTAAAAATTCTCCGAACTGCTACTTGAGGTCTTACGTAATTTACCTACTCTTGCCGAATCCTTATGTTTCTGTGAAGATGTTCCAAGAGTACCAACATTTTTGATGCTTTTCGGTGTAACCATATCCTCGCTGGCATATTTCGGATTTGGCTTAATAGCACGACGAGATCTGCCAGCCGCAACTGTAAGCGGACTATCCTCTAAATATGACGACGGCGATGGCGAAGGTGATAATGATTCTTTTTGATGTAGGAGTCGGGATTTTATTTTCTCCTTGAATTTTGGTATAGTTGGTGGATTTGGTGTACTTAATTGTGTGATTGGACGCTTTTTTAGCGGTCCTTTAAATTTTTTCTCATCTGCCATTTGTGGTGATGACTTTGGACTATTGCTTCCAGGAGATCTACATTTTTCAAGTCTCACAACACACGAACGGGTTTTTTTTGCCTCTACAACATGTTGTTTCTTGCCCACACGCATTTCGCATAGGAATTGATCTAAAAAGATATAAAATAAAAAAATAAATCATATATCGTTGAAGTAAAGGCAAATTCATTTATAAAGTCCAGACATTCATCCTACGCATAAGTATGGCAACACCTCCGACAGACAATATGTCAAAAAAAAAATGAATTGGCGTTTGAAGAACCAAATTATACAAAAATTATTCGTCCGATTTACACACAATTAAATATCACTAAATTACTCTACATAATAAGTAGCTCAAACTATGACTGTTTACAAGAAAAATAATATTATCCAAAATGGTCACAAATCAGGAACATTTTTTCACCCTACTGTACCCCTTAACTTTTCGACTAGTCTACAGCAAATATAAATTATTTTTCACAAACTGCAGGCTTTCCTTCAAATGTTTGTTTTATACATTTTTCACTGATTTTTAGCAAACCGAGAGTGGAAGTTTTCTCAAATTTAATTTACGTACAATGTATATGTGTGATTAAATCCAATAAGGGATCAATATCCCGCGCTCCAAATTACCACAGCAAAGCTAAACACACAATGAAAAAAATTCTGTAATCACGAAGCGCTGCAAAAACTCAATTTTCGCTTGTATATGCACACGTCAGATTCTTAACGCTGAATTGAACTGCAAGCAATTAATTTAATATCCAATGATATATACGAATTTTTTAACAACTTTATTTTTAGATAAAAACAATTGCGTGAATTTTCAACGAATTTATTTGGTGAAACGTACCAACGCTTTATGACATTTTAAAGAACTCGTGGAGAAATTTCACAACACTGCACTACACACGCATAATATTTAAAAGTGCGAATGAAATGCTAAATGATTTATCAGATATGAAAAATGGCGACCATTTGACAATTGCTTATGCTACATATACTTGTGCGAAAGAGAGAACAGTAAAGTACGTTATATTTGTGGAGAATACATTTGTAGAAAATGGCGGATTAATCAATTGAGGTGCAAACACATACAGAACTTGAATGTCAACTCGGACTTTAGCTTTGAAAGACTCGTATTAAAACATATAAATGTAAATATACAAGGTGCTGTGCAACATTATAATTTATTTTTAATAATTTAAGCGTGCCAAAGTAGACATATATAAGGTTCGTTTGCGTACACAATGAATTTTAAACATTTTATAATTCTTATTGGTAATATGTTCGCATATGCCAAACTATTTCTTTTATGTGATGATTCTGGCAAAATTTTACTGGTGATTTTTCTACTAGTAAAAATTCGTACGATAAAAATATAAAAATAAAATAAATAAATATGTGGCACTTAAAGCCCCGAAGGGCTCATTGGCTGAGCTTCTCTTCAACTACTGTTGTGCGTGTTAAATTTTAGACAGTATTAGAAGGGACCTACTTATTTTAGCCGGTTCCGAACGGCAGAACCCTTGCGACATCACTTTTTCTGAGCTTTGTCACAGAGTTCTTTTAGAAGCTTTTCATGGCAAGTTGTTACTGTCAGAAGAATTGCCAATTGCTTGCCGACAGGTGGGTACCGTTCGAAAGAAAAATCTTTTCGATATTAAATTTATTATGCATGAGCCGGGGATTGAACCACGACCTACAGATCAGAAGGCCAATACACGATAAAAATATAGCTGTTCTTATTTCAAGTGTTTTTTTTTTAAATTAAAACTGAATAATTAAGTGAATTTATAATGGATAATGTGATTGAGTGTGAATTAAATCCATTTATATGCTGATAATTGGAAATATTTTGTTCATTATAAAAAATATAGCAGTCTCCTGCAAAAACACAGAGCATTCCGGGACCATGCGATATGTATGTACATTTTGGAGATACCGCTGCAATATCAACATAGAATGTTTCTGTACCAGTGGGTAAAGGTAAAGAAGCTGTTAATAATAACACAAAATCTATATTGCCAGTATTATAGATGCTGATGGAATCGTCATGCAAGTCGGAAAGTGACACTGACGATGAAGTGTTGAAATCTTCGACTAAAATTATATTTAGAGAGCACAGTGTTTTTAATCTGATAAACGCATGTGTGTATTTCTGTTCGTCATTTTTCCCTTGGTCGTCAGGTTTTAGAAATAATTGAAATAGCGGTTTTTTGCAATTTGCTTATATCAAGTCAAACGAAAAACCCTTCTTTTATTGTGGCGTAAGAAATCTTGGGAAACAGACGAGTGGCTCGCTCATTTCTTGTATATCTAGTTATAATTGCAGTCGTAATCCACAACTTAAATGTGGTTGCTCAATGTTGAATAGTTTGTAAGTTATGACGGTTAAATTTTTGTTTTTCATTCCTCGCCTTTGTACGGGAGACACATAAAGATGTGGGTGTGGCTTGATGCTTTCATGCCAGCTTATTTTCAACTACAATAGAAATATAAAAGTCAATTATGGTTGATTTAGTCAAAAAACTGCCGAAGTTATAGCGGTTTAAAATTAAAAGCAATTCAGTCATTTTTTATGGGAGCTACTATAAACAGTGGTCGTGGCTTGCCCATTTCTGGCAAGATTTTGTAGCACTATAACATAACTCTAAGTGCCAAATATTGTTGACCCGGATGATATATTGAGTTATAGCAAGTTAAAGATTTAAAAAATGCCGGTATAGGCGGCATTTTTTATTATGCTCATTGTCACTCCCCTCAGTAATCTTGAACCAATTTTACTCACGTCAAATTTCGTCAAAATAGCGAACCAAACAGGTGACAGACAAACGGACGGACATAGTTAATCGCAAATTTAAGCAACGCTGATCAGGAATATTGTTACGTGTATCGAGGTCGGTTATTCATCACTAATTAGAATAATGGCAGCATCGAAACGAATGTCAACCAAAAGAAATAGGCGATAACCACAACAAGCCAACGAGAAAGAAAGAGAAGAATCTCGACTACGACAGTTATTGACAAATGAATCCAATTGAATTCCGAAAGTGATCGCGTAAACAGTATCAGAGGCAAAAGTTGCAAGTACATTAAAGAGTTGTTGTAAATAGTTGATTGTAAGGAGTTGATTAAATAAATTGTTGCTGTATATAGTTGTAACTTGCTTCGCCGCAGCACGAAACGTGGTGATTGACGGAAGCATGCTTCCAGTGTGATGGACGTGAAATCGATCCATGGTGCCTACATCGACTTGGATCACTACCTTGTTGCAACTAGAGTCGCAAATAATAAACGAAGTCCCGTATTGAGAAAGCTTGACGTCAGTAAGCTGCGATCACCAGAGATAGTAGATGCTTTTGCCACTCGGCTCTCGGATCTGCTTAGGCAGAACACTCCCCAACTTGATAATATATGCGCACGGTGGACTCCATCCACTCCATGACTGCTGTTGTCGAAGAGGTAATCGGTTACTACCGTCCTCTGAGGAACGAGTGGTATAATCAGGAGTGTCGCGAAGCTACCGCAGAGAAAGACACCGCCTACAGAAAAACCCTGTGTGCAGGCGCAACGCGAGCTGTTAAGGAGCGGTACAGAGGGAAAAAGAGTGCAGACAGACGTCTTTTCAGGAGTAAGAAGAGAAAACAAGAAAGACGCGAGTGTGACGAGATAGAGATATGTGGCGACAAGAATGAGAATCGAAAATTCTTCGAGAAGATCATGCGCCTGAGTGGTGGTTTAAATCCCGAAGCCTCTTCCTGCCATGACGGAAATGGGAATCTGGTTACGGATGTCCAAAGCGTACTGAGTCTATGGAGGGAACACTTCTCCAAAGTACTGACTGGCGATGCTATGAACAATTCCGCCAGTGGAGGAGATTGCCCGAACACCCCAATTACGGATGATGGTGTTGACGTTTCACCACCCAACCATGACGAGGCTAAAACAGCCATAATGAGGATGAAGAACAACAAAGCAGCAGGTGCAGATGGCCTGCCTGCCGAGTTGTTTAAGACCGGCGGCGATGAGCTGCTAACTTGCATGCTCTTCAACAGAATATGGTCGGACGAAAGCATGTCCGATGATTGGAGTCTCAGCGTTCTCTGCTCTATACATAAGAAAGGAGACCCCACAATTTGCGCAAACTACCGTGGCATAAGTCTCCTGAGCATCGCATACAAGGTCTTATCGTGCGTATTGTGTAAAAGATTAAAGCCTATGCTCAGCAACCTGATTGGACCTTATCAGTGTGGCTTCAAACCGAATAAATCCACCATCGATCAAATTTTCACACTACGCCAAATCCTGGAAAAGACCCAAGAAACTTCTATTCGTCGATTATAAAGCCACTTTCGACAGTCCGATAAGGGATTACCTCTACACAACTATGTCCGAATTTGGTAAACTCATTCGACATTGCTTCTCTCGTTGTGCAGTGAAAATTGGGGAGGACCTCTCCTCTCCGTTCAATACCGAACGAGGTTACATGCAAGGTAGTTCGTTATCGTGTGAATTTTTCAACCTTATTATGGAGAAAATTATACGAACTGCAGATTTACGACATAATGCCACTATCTTTAACAAAACTATATTGCTTCTGGCGTATGCCGACGATATTGACATAATCGGTATCAACTCGCGAGCAGTCAGTGCAGCATTCTCTGAGTTGGAACGAGAGTCACGTCGAATCCGTTTTACGGTGAACGAGGGCAAGACGAAGTATCTAGTATCAACAAAAAAAGAGTCCCGGCGTCTTGGACAACACATCACTGTTCACAATTACACATTCAAGGTGGTGAAGGACTTCGTCTATCTTGGAACCAGCATCAGCAACTGTAATGACGTCAGCCTGGAAATTATGTGCAGGATAACTCTTGCTAACAGGTGTTACTTTGGGTTGAGTAAGCAATTGAGTAGTCGAGACCGTTTTCGAAGATCGAAAAACACAGTCTACAAGTACCTCATTATTCCTGTCTTCACATATGGCGCAGAAGCCTAGACAATTTCCACCGCGGATGAGAGGATGCTTGGAGTTTTCGAGAGAAAAGTTCTGCGCAGGATCTTCGGACCTATTTGCGTTGGTGGCGAGTACCGAATAAGGTACAACCATGAGCTGTACGAGCTGTATGCCGATATTGACATAGTAAAGTGCATCAAAATCCAGCGGCTGCGCTGGCTAGGTCATGTCGAGCGAATGGAAGAAGACGCTCCAGCGAAGAGGGTATCTAATTCGGCACTCGCTGGAGGGCGCAGAAGAAGAGGAATACCAAACTTCCGTTGGAAGGACCAAGTGTTGGAATATTCAATTGGCGCCAGCAAGCGAAGAACAGAGAAGGCCGACGCCGCAATATATTGTTACGTTTTTATTCTGTGAGCGTTTAAAGCTATTTGAATTACCTTGTTCCATCACTGGATTCTGTTAATAATAACTGCAACACTTATTTTATACAACTATATACAGCAACAATAATATTTAATAATCTCTATGTACAATCAACTCTGCTTACGATCAACTATTTACAATAACACTTAAATGTACTTGCAACTTTTGCCTCTGTATCGATGTTTCCGCAATCACGTTCGGGATCAAATTGATTCTCACTTCTCAACACTGGTTCTATTTATACTCTGTTGGCAACACCCCAGAATCTTCCTTTATCGAGATTCTTCTCTTCCTTTCTCGTTGGCTTTTTCTGGTTATCGCTTATTTCTTTTTGTTGACATTCGTTTCGATGCTGCGAATAGTGTCAGTCACAATAGTGATGAGTAACCAACTATCGATACTCGTTACAATATGTTCGGCTTAAATCGATCATCGGTTGTTATGGCCACATAAGAAGAAGAAGAATATAGTTGCACAAAATAAGTGTTGCGATTATTATTGACAGCATCCAGTGATCGAACAGGGTTGATTCCAATAGAAGTAAACGTACAGAAAATAAAAACGTAACACTATATATACTTTTCTATATCTCTGGAGATTCCATCAAGTGGTTACAAACATCTGACCGAAATGAATATACATCTACGAAGGTGTGTTTCAAATTTCGAAATAGAAATAAATACAGCAAAATTTATATTCGTCAGGGTAGCATGAATGTTGCATTATTTGGAGAAAAGAAAATACCCTCAAAATGATATTTGTTTGAAAGGTAAAACATATTCTATTAATGCTGTCCCTATGACTAAAAATAATAAAAGTACTCTCACAACACTAAAGAATTAAACACTGAACTTATTTTCTGTTTAATTAAAATTTTTTAATTAGCATAAATTTGCGGAATATTTTGTAATAGATTTAGTAAAATGTGCTCTACACTCAATTTTGACCAAAAAAGATTTGTAAAAATGTCATTCCAAAGAGAATAAAAACTACAATAGGATCTGACAGTTGACTAACAGAAACATAAAGAGTAGACTAAAAGAAAACAATATTTAGAAATTTGTGCGAATCATTCTGTACACGATCCATCAGATATTGGAGAAATTAAGAATATGGCTTCAAATTTAAGTACCGTTGAACATTTATATAAAGAATTGAAAACAGAATGGTCAAAGAAACCACAAAATGTAAAAAAATGTGGACAACTGCTCGATAATTTAAAGGTATACAAATTTTACTGTAAACTAACCTCAAATTACTGTCTGCATTAATGCTTATTCATTTGTATTTACTGGCTTTTAGGTTGCATTAACGAAGTTATCATTTTTGCCTACTGGAAACATACAAACTTCGAAAGCTGAGATGATAATTGCACGTGACGTCCTTGAAATTGCAGTGGAATACAGTGTCGCTAGCAAAGATATACCAGCCTTTGAGCGTTACATATCACAACTTAAATGCTATTACTATGACTACAGGTACATACAATGGGTTCGGTTTGTAAATGAAAAATGAATTTTGTGATGCATTTCTTTTAAGAAAACAAATTGGCGAATCCGAAAATATGTACAAGTTGCTGGGCCTCAATTTGCTCTTTCTGCTTTCGGTGAACCGTGTTTCAGAATTTCATACTGAATTGGAATTGCTTTTTGCTGAAATTATTCAAAATAATAAATACATACGTCCCATATTAGCATTGGAGCAATACATTATGGAAGGTCGTTATAACAAAATTTTCCAAGCGAAGGTGAATTTTGGATTTTATTAATAAGGAGTTTATTACATATAATACTTCTATTATATATTTAGAATTCTGCACCATCTGAAATATATAACTACTTCATGGATATACTGCTGGAAACAGTACGTGACGAAATCGGTGCTTGTATTGAGAAATCATATGAGAAAATCTCCGCTAAAGAAGCAGCAACACGCCTAAATCTCAAAACATTGGATGAAGTAAAAGCATTCGGTAAAAAACGTAACTGGAATTTGGGGTCTGATGGTGTATACAATTTTGTTGATAAGACAGCCAAACCGAAGGAAGCTCTACCTTCAGTGGAATTGGCAGAACAAGCTATTTTCTATGCTCGCGAACTGGAGATGATAGTTTAAGTTATTTGCTTACGTTCAATTAGTATTCAATTTTTAATACGATATTTACATGCGTACATAAATAAATCAAACACGAAATTATCTATATCAATTTAAAATATTCTATTTTCAACAAATTCCAGCAGTAGTGTCTTATTTTTTCAAAGCAGATGGTTGTGGCAAGCGGTATTTTGCCATTTCGATTTCAGCTTCGGCGTAGCTATAACGATCGAAGCAAAAATATTCGGGGACCTTGTATTCCGCATTTGCTGCAGCACCAGGACCTACAGGCCCACTAGCAGGTTTTACACATCTACTGCTAAGGCCAGGTACATTGGCATTAACTCCACCAGATGATGGAGCAGCAGGCTTTGACGCTCCAACTTTTTGACTGAAAGACCGGCGAAGTAGTGTTTTCAATATAGTTGTACGAGTAATCATTTTTATATCTGTTTTCAATGGAAAGATATATTTTGCAGAAGCAAATTAAAACTCACGTAACACTATTGGGGATATTACACACTATCAGTGTTTTGTGTCAATTTTTTTTCTGATTTTACACTTGCCAATGACTTAGTTTATGCTATGGCGATACTACACTTTCAATGTATTGCTGTCAATGCTGTCAAAATAATTTTTATATACATATATTTATAATTTTTTTAATGTTCGACTTTTTAACTTAAACTCCAAGTTAATTAAGTTAATTTTCACATCATACTTTTCTTTGCTGGCGAAATTAATCTGCGTTACGTCGATTGGACAGAGTTAAAGATATAGGGTGAAGTCCTAAACACATGTTGTTTTACAGTAATACATTGCAATTTGTTCCTAAAGGGAATCCTTAAAATTTTGACAAAGTATTCTGTTCCCGAATGCATTACGCAGAGAAAAATAATCTGCGTGTCCATAAAAATGTACATGAAAAGTATCATAAAAGAAGCTACACAATGTATCAATACGGTATTAAAACTGTGTTGAAACATTGTAATATACGATTAGGAAATTAGCCATATATTGCATTACATTTAGGTTCGTGCGCAAAGAGAAAATTATCACAAATCGTTATCAATTGTTTATACTTTTTACTAGTAGAGCGTTCATGGACTCAAAAAATTTACAACGAGAGAGCAAAACCGAGAGCGTAAAAAATTAGTTACATTAATAGTTGCAAATTTCTGTTAGTAAAATTTTTATTAATAATAGTTGCGTTTAATGACAAAATTAGCACTCATCAGCCAGAAATAAAAATCAAGAGCGTAAACGAAAATTCTCTCTGAAAGGGAAGAAAGAGCAAAACAGTCAGCGAACAGAAAATTTGCTATCACTTGCAAAAAGCAATAGTAGAAGACAAACTATTCCTGCTAGCCAGAACTGGGTAATTATCTGGTTAATATATGCGTTGCATTACCTTCTAAAGTTGTTAAAAAAGTGGGTAATTTTGTATAGGCGCAGGGAAAAATCTAACTGAGTTTGTTTATAAATTTTCAAAATGCAAATAGTACCTCGCATTGATTTACCATAAATATTCTTTTTATATTCGCGGTTTTGCCCCTTGCCGAAGGCCGGATATAAAGAAAAACTTTTATCCGAAACACGGATGATCACGAAGCCGACATCGGTCCTATAACGGTTATTTCTTTTGCGGCCGGCCTAGAGCAGGCAATGAACAAAGACTTTTATCCGAAACACTGATATTTCCTTCCTGAATGGGTTCTCTTTAAGACCCCTAATTATGAGACATATAAAAATGAATCATAAATGAGTCTTAAATCTGAAAGAAGACTAATAAACTGCATGAGCTGAGTCCTTATTCAATTAATTTATTAAACTTTTTTGTATCTTTCATGTGTCTTAAATTAACTTATTTCTGACTCTTTTTTTGTACTTTCTTATGAGTGATTTATAAATTATTAATTTTGTGATTAGAAACCTTTCTTTCAAATTGTTACCAATTAAGGCCATTATTATACGAGGATTGCCTTTTATATTCTTTTAAAAAGTATGAAAAATGCATTTGGTTATCATCAAAAATGGTTTAATTTTTTTTTTTTTCAAAGTATTCTCTATGAAGGTTTTTACACTTTTGCATACGCTGAAACCAATTGTCGAAGCACTTTTGCCACTCCGATTAAAACACCTCCAAAATATAGTTTTGTCGGGTTTGGCTCGTCTTGAAAGACCCACACGGTCGATTGCTATTTTGTATCGGGCTCATACGCATATATCTATGATTCGTCACCTGTCACGTGTCTTTCGACACGAGCCTTTTTTTAAGCGATTGTTTAATTATGCGGGATCCAACGAAAACAAATTTTTCTAATATAAATCTAAGTGTTCATGCAATATCGAATGAACGGCGGTGCAATTAATGCCCAAGGATGCCTCTATCGCACAGTACGTCACATGATGATCTTTCATTATCAGTTCACGCACAGCATCGATGGTTTCTAAATTCGTCCTGGAGCGAACTACGCTTGAATTCGTTAAACCAGTTATAAATTGTCTGGAGGGATGGTGCTTCATCACCAAATGCCGCATGAAGATGATCGAAACACTGTTGCTGAGATAATTCACTTCGAAAATTGTAAAAATCAGCTCGAAAATGTACATGAGTTAAATCCATATTTTGATTGACATGAACTATTCAAGTCACGTGATCAACACAAACAGAGCTTGTACATCAAAACGGTCTGGGTAAGTTTATGCTAAACAATGTCAAAGTTTACAATGGAAATGTCAGATTTGACAAAAATGTACTAGATGCTTTTGAAAAAATATAAAAGGCAACATACGTATGATATTCCAAAATGCCTAATATTGCCTAATTATGAATCTTTCTAAGAGTCATATTTCTGAGCACTCAGAATCTGGTTTATTGTGTTAGTAGGAACACAACCAGATAATTCAAAATCTGGAGAAAAATTTGAATGTTATGCCACTTTTAGAGAGTTGCCGAAACCGAAAACCCAGTCACACATTACTAATCAACTTGATTTTGCATGAATTTTAAAACATTGAAATAAAAGATGGACGTCAGTCAATTCACATCCTATCGGTTGTTCAATTACTGTCCTAAAATCATAGAAAGAAACTGGTTGTTACACTACGATGGTTTCAGAGGTGCAAATTTTTAAGTTTGCATAAACATAACTCAAGAGCGTCACTGTATTTTGAGTTATTCACATTATACATTTAATGATTTATTTGTTTCCATATACAAATATAATACAATATATGCTGTTCATTCAGATTCAAATAAGAGCACTTGGTTATAATAGTAATAATGAAAAATATATTGGATGTTACTTCGAATCCTGTACAAATAGGTTATTGTAGGTTTATTACTTCGATAAACGTTTGACACACCTATTTACTAAAAGTAATCAAAACTACAAAAACTAGATAAATATATAATTTAACTTATTTCTTTTTCTTCAGTTTCGGCTTCGCAACACCATAATGTTGATCAATAGCTGTAACGGGAGCACGTTCCTTCTTTTGTCTTTCTATCTTGCCTTTACTGCGACACTTCACTGATGCAGCACCAGTTTGATTTTTGCCAAGTTGATGGAATTTTCGTCGTTCCTCACGAATTTGCTTAAGTCTTTTACGCTCGTCAAGTAGATCTTTATAATTTTTATACGGCTTTTTAGGAGGTTTCGCTCCAAGTTTAATCGCTTGGAATATCTGCATTTTCTTTTTATTTTTTGTGTAGCGCTGATTGTCCATTGCAAAACGGAGCACCTCAGTCCGTACAGCTTTTATATTAAATTCCAAGTCATCCTTCCCAGTACTGTTTATGCTTTCCTTGTGTTGCTTTTGTATTGATGGTGTTTCATCAATTACATTACCCAGAGGTTTTGGTTCTTCAAATACTAATGCTTGAAAAGTGTGTGGTTTATTTAATCTTTGACGCGCTAATGCAGCACGGGTTGGTACTGGCTTAAATTGTTGATCTGTATTCATTTTTTTCTTCTTATTTAAAATATTATTCACATTGTTTTCTCACGTTTCTATTTTGACATTTGATTTCGATTTTCCTTGCTTGGCGATTCTAGCGATGGGCGATATATCGATCGATGTGTCCAAATATGGATCTTTAGCCTAAAGCAGAACATACACGTGCAGGCGTGCTTGTACTACATGTCAAGTATGACATACCGTCGCATTGTGTTTCAATTTTTCTGCTCGTTGTCACCCCACGTCTCAATTAATGTGTCACCGGCGATGGTGATCTGTTAAATTCATCTCAATCGAAGCGTTTCTCACAGAGAGATTAGTTTTCGTAGGCATTTCACCGTAGAATATTTGGAAAAAGTCCTACGAATAACAGCTTGTATTCCCCATGCTACAAGTGATTTACGAGTACCTTCCCTATAGCGCCAAATTACTATATTTGTCATTTCTGCTTTTAAATAAAATTTTAAATTATTTTAAAGCCCCGCGAATATAAAAATATTGTACAAACACAAAAAAGTTACTGTGCCTGCCTTCGCTCTGAGAGCAAACACTTAGGTCAGAAAGGGCCATTGTGATACCACGTAGGATCTTTCCCAGCACTGTAGTGTGTGTTAAATTTTGGACAGTATTAGTAGGTACCTACTTACATTAGCCGGCTCTGAATGGCAGAACCCTTGTGACATCACTTATTCAGAACTTTGTCACAGAGCTCTTTACAAGTTTTTAATGACGTAAGAATTGCCAATTGCTTGCATTCTGGTGGGTACCGTTCGAAAGAATAATCTTTCGATATGAAAGATGTACTTCAGCCGAAGATTGAAGTATCGACCTATCGATCAGAATGCTGACAGAAATACTACTGAGCTGATAATATAGGTTACTCCATTTAATGTTGTTTTAACCAACGTTTATTCAATCTACAATCCGTAGAATGAAATGGGGAAATATTATAAACTTACTTCCAATATGAGCGCTTACGAAAGCCGAAGTCGAAATGTATACATGAACTTTTGTTTCAGCAGGATATCGCGCCAATCCGATACAACAATCGATTTTTGAGCGCTGATTCAGTAATAGTGTTATCGGCCATATTCACAATCTTAATTGGCCTCTGACTTTCGATTTGACCTAGTTATCGTTTTTTTTTTTTTAACTTTAATTGAAATAAATATTGAATTTTGTTTCGTCTTAATATAATAAAGATTTGTTGAAAAGTGTTTGAATCATTTTTAAGTTTAAGATCATGTGTTTGTATTTACATGAGCGCTATTCATTTTTAGCTAAATATAAAATCCTTTATCAAGGTTTAAGTTGTAGACAGATTCACTGCAGCTGCGACATAGCAAGACAAGATGGCGTCTGCAACAAAAGTTGTGTTGATGATTGTAACCGAAACGAACTGGACACGTAGACGACAACATTAAAATTTCATTGCAATACATTTTCCGAAAATAAAACACAATAACTTTCTTTAAACATTTACGTTTACCACCGTGTTGTATTAAATTCATGCGTCTATGTGAGAAAGACAGTGTTGACGGTTGCTGCAATGTGTTGCAGGCAAGCTGTTTGCTACCTTAAAATTGAAATAACGAATGCCATTACCGGCGATATTTTGTTCGCATTCCTGATTTTGTGCATACTTTAATGACCGTATACGGGTCCCTTTAAAATGAATCAAAATAATACGGAGCTGTCATATTTTTTCTCAAAATACTTTGACATTTGCTTGCACGCCGCTTCCTCTAGCTTCGTTGTAAATATTTTTTTTGCAATTGGTCGATGTGATTTTTTTACAACAGTGATATATATTTATTGTGCAACAAATTTACATAAATATACCAGTCTTAAGAAGCTTTCCATTATATTATAAGTAATTACACATTCAAACAAGATAATTGGAACAATGATGTTAAGTGAATCCCAGGCGACAGCAGCATTACCACAGAACAATCTTAAAAATCAGGTGTCCAAGGAGTTACGCTCTAAGGCTAATGATTTTCTCAATTCGAGACGTCACGCAAATAATTTGGTGGATATTATCAGCCATTTGGAGGTAGGATGTAATATGTCTATATAGGCCATTTTTTTGTTCTTGTTTGTTAATCGATTTTTTCAATTTCATAGCAATGCGCAGAACAAAAACTACCTTTGACAGCACCATTATTAACGGTGGAAGTAATATTCACTGAATTGTTTAAACGACGTGAAATGTGTATCGAAATTACACCTCTTAAACCTAAAGGTGCGTAACATTGAATGTACTTTTGGTATTCGTCCTATTATTTTATCCACTTTTAGATGAAAGTGCGGAAACCAAATACCGTGAATGGTTACTCAAACGTTACGAGGAGGCATTTAATTTAATACTGCTTATCATTGAAAAAAGTGAGAAAAACCATGAAGCCACTCAAGCTCTTGTGACTGGCATGAAATTGCTGGCGGCTGAGGGCAAATACCCATTGGACACCAACGAAGAAGATACATTTCCACGCAAACGTCTTCGCAGTATATTATTGAAACTGGTGTCAACTGAAAGAATACAAACTAATGTAATACAACGCTTCCGTGAATATTCTGATTATCTAGATATTATTTTTAATTGCTGGAAATTAATGCACCACTTGGGTACACGTGGTAAATTTCAAAATGATATTTTCGCATGCAATTTTCTGGAACTCATAAATGCGCTGCCTGTGACACAAGATGTGCATGAAGAGCAGAAACTTTTGTGCTCATTGGAAATAGCACATCCTGAATGTTATGAATACAATGTGACACGTCGTTGTATAAATAAAGTGTGGAATTGTGTTCTACAGTGGAGTGATGGTATGAAAGATTCGGTGCATAGACAAATGTTGATCGTTTTGCTTGAGCGTATTTTACCACATCTTGATAAACCCATCTTATTAACAGATTTTCTGATGGACTCGCTAGATTGTGGTAAGTTATAAAACAATTGATTACAATAGAAAATATGCTTATAAATGTTCAATTTTAGGTGGCGCCATTAGTTTATTGGCACTGCAGGGTATTTTTACTCTTATACAAAAGCATAATATCACATATCCGAATATATACGAGAAATTATATTCAATGTTTGAACCAGAGATATTTCATACAAAATTCAAAGCTCGTCTTTTCTATTTGGCCGATATATTCTTGAGTTCAACACACTTGCCAGAGAATCTGGTTGCGGCATTTGTAAAACGTCTAGCAAGATTAAGTTTAATAGCACCACCGCAGGATGTTATTATTATTCTGCATTTTATCGGCAATCTGATCCTACGGCATTCTGGTTTAAAACGTTTAATTTGTGCACAATCCGCCATTGAAGGTACCTATTAATTTGTTGTGTATTGCTCATTTCCTCTCTGCAATACCAATACGATTTAATTTTAATGCAATTGATGTAATTCTGATTATATTTAGTTTCTCGTGATCCCTTCATAATGGATGAACGTGACCCTACTAAGTCGAATGCGCTCGAAAGTTCATTATGGGAAATTTTAATGTTACAAAAGCATGCTATGCCTTCCATTGCCACGGCTGCCCGTTTTATATCACAACCATTACCAACAACTGAATGGGATTTATCCACTGTACTGGAAGTAAAAGAGGATGATGTAAGTCAATACTTCTAAAATGATAAATTAAAATATTTATAATGTGTGGTTTCATTGTCTATTTTTAGATTTTCGATCAGGAAATTGCTAAGAAAAGCAAACAGTATGCATTGGCATTCGAACGTTCACACTCGATGTTTTTGCCTAAAAATGATAAAGTCGTACAATATTGGAAGTTGTTTTAGATTTTAACTTACTTAAGTAATTGCAACTACTTATATTACACAAAAAATGATTGATCGATTTATTAGTAATACCTCTATTTATAGATTTTTTAAAAATACAATTAAGAATTGTAAAAATATGATATATGTAAAGAGAAAACCCCTAATCCATTCATGATTTAATGTGTATCTTTGTGCTTGTAAATTTAAATACAGTTTAATATAATATTAATGTAAAACGTGGGTAAATTGTAGTTTTGTGCTGCCTCAGGGGATTGGATTTCGTTAAAGTAAAAGTTAAATCAGGTCAGTGGCTTATCCATGGAGGGAGATCAGTACTTGAACTAGGATTAGGAAACAAATTATCAAATTCCTGCCATTTATACTCTGTGGCAACACTATAGAACCTCTTTTTTCGTAACGTCATTTAACTTTCAATATCAGGAATCAGCCTAAAGGCTTCATCTCTTTTGGCCAATGCTAATCTCTTTGACGCTAATCAAAATTTGAAGCTAACTTCGAATTTTAGGGATTTTTTAAAGAAATATACGGTAACCCAAAATTTATTTTTCTATTCAACGTCAAGCAGATAATATGGCCGACAAAAAGAGTGAGTGAAACTACTTGTGTATTTGCATCAAGGCATGAAACAGTAAGAGAGAAAGACAACAAATGCGATACGGTGAAAGTAGACTTTAGAGTGTTGCCACAAGGGATAAATATTCCGAATTTGTCAAGGGATGAACTTAAAACAGTTTGAGTCTTCAAACAATAAACATCGATCAAAATAAGTGCATAGAATGACTTGGTCGCAGTACATGGTATATAATGAAGTTAGAGCAATTATAAAAGATTTCTTTTGGCTGCGCTGTCAGAAACTGCTTCATTATTGTGTTCAACTCGTGTGTTTGTTGTTTTCTTCTTTACTTCTTTTCTTCTCTTCGTATGTTTTTGTTGTTGCTTCGTTAGCTAATTCTACTTCATTCGTGGGATATCTTTCTAATAGCTCTACCTTTATAAATATAGCATGGTCGCGGTATAAGTACATGGGCCTATTACAGAGGTCACGTAATAAATGCAGAAAAAACAAATCACCACGACCATGTAAAAGAAGAAGGAAATGTAAACAAAGCGAAGAATTTTAAAAGCATACGTCATCAGAAGCCACAAACTTTTTTCTAAAATTGTTGTATTTGTAATACAACAATCGGTAATTACGTGGCCTGTAATAATGAGAACATGACATACAGTATGTCAAGAATGAGTTTACACATTGCAAAAAATTCAAATTTTCAACTTTCTTCGCCAAAAACATTAACTTTTATTTCCATATACACATTTTTTTTTATTAGTTATAGATATTTACAGTATTTATAAAAGATTCATAAAAAAATTGCAAGTTCTACGCAAAAGAAAATAAAAAAACAACAAAAAGAAATTTTACTCAATTTTACAAGAAACTCTTTTCACAACTATTTTTATACCCTGCATAATGCAATATGCATGGTATATTCATTTCGGTCAGATGTTTGTGTCCACTTGAAGGAATCTCCGGAGATATAGACATGGATATATATTCGTGATCAGCGTCGATTAAATTTTCGATTTAACGATGTCCGTCCGTCCGTCCGTCCGTCTGTCTGTCACCTGGCTGGTTCGCACGATAACTTGAGTAAATATTGAGCTATTTCGATGAAATTTGGCATAAGTAATCTATGATCCAAGGGTACGGAGGGGATTGATATTGGGCATGATCGGTCAATAACCACGCCCACACCAAGCATTCAAAGCGACTAACCTCGAAATTTTCAAAATTTGTAACTTGCTATAACTCACATAATATACAACTTGGGATAACAATATTTGGCACATAGACTTATATTATACTACTATATAACCTCGCCAAAAGTGGTTGAGCCACGCCTACTTTTTAGCGTAGCTCTCATACAAAGTGTCTGTACTTCTTTTAAATTGAAACAGCTGTAACTTCTACAATCTTCTGTCCAGAATAACCATAATTGACACTTAGATTAACATGGTAGTCGGAAATAATATGGCAGAAAATCAGTGTGCCACGCCCACTCCTTTTTGGGTCTCCCATACAAAGTTGCGGAAATTGAAAAAATGTTACCGGTTATAACTTGCAAACTATTCCGCGTAGAATAACGAGATTTAAGGTGTGAATTAGTATTATACGAGCAACTAGGCTCACAGAAAATGGGCGCACCACGCCCACTGTTTATTGTAGCCCCCATACAAATTTTAAATTGAAACAGCTGTAACTTCGGCAATCTTCTGCCTAAAATAACCATAATTGACACTTAGATTAATATCGTAGTCGGCAAAAATCTGGCAGAAAATCAGTGTACCACGCCCACTCCTTCATGAGTCTCCCATACAAAGTCAAGGGAATTAAACTAAAATTTTAAGCTCCATAACTTACAAACCATTTAGCGTAGGACAACGAGATTTAAGGTAGGGATTAGTATTATACGAGCAACTAGGCTCACAGAAAATGGGCGCACCACGCCCACTGTTTATTGTAGCCCCCATACAAATTTTAAATTGAAACAGCTGTAACTTCGGCAATCTTCTGCCTAAAATAACCATAATTGACACTTAGATTAATATCGTAGTCGGCAAAAATTTGGCAGAAAATCAGTGTACCACGCCCATTCCTTCATGAGTCTCCCATACAAAGTCAAGGGAATTAAACTAAAATTTTAAGCTCCATAACTTACAAACCATTTAGCGTAGGACAACGAGATTTAAGGTATGGATTAGTATTGTACGAGCAACTAGACTCACTTGAAATGGGAGCGCCACTCCCACTGTTTATTGTAGCCCCCATACAAATTCTAAATTGAAACAGCTGTAATTTCGGCAATCTTCTTCTAAAATAACCATAATTGACACTTAGATTAATATCGTAGCCGGAAATAATCTGGCAGAAAATCAGTGTGCCACGCCCACTCCTTCATGGGTCTCCCATACAAAGTCGAGTGAATTAAACTAAAACTTTTAAGCTCCATAACTTACAAACCATTTAGCGTAGGACAACCAAATTTAAGGTGTGGATTGATATTGAAAAATTAATTAGATATACCAGAAAGAGATACGTCACGCCCACTTTTTATATAGCTTCCGTATAAAGTCTCGGATTTATCTTAAACATTAAAACACCCATAACTTACTAATTAATACGCCTAGGTCAACCCATTGCAACCTATGTAGTTTAGTATTATAGGCAGAAATTGATCCTCCAAAATTGATGAGGTACGCCTGCTTCTTAATGTAGGTCCTATACAAAGTAGTGGAAGAAAAGGATGGATATACGAGCAAACTTTTTATATATACCTCTACATATGCAGGGTATAATTTGGTCGGCCCCAGCCGACTGTAAGGAGATTTTTTTGATTCCATTTTGCAACACTTCAACGATTAACGGTACATTTACAATTATCTATTTGCGTAAACGCGTTGCAGTGACCCGTTCCTATGATTTTGTTTGTTAGTTTGTGATTAATTTTTGCTTTGTTCACATCATCTGTTTAAATATTGTTTTTAAAATGCCAGGCAAAAGGTTATCGGCTGAAGTGGTTCAGCTTATATACTACAATCGCCAATTGGGAGAAAATGTGGAGAAGTTATCAGAAATGCTCTCTGTAACACGTAAAACAATTTATGTTTTAAATCGAGCTGAAAATGAGGCTAGATTGGAGTCAAAGTGTGGAGGTGGCCCTAAGCTTAAAATTACTGATCGGTTAGAGCACTTAATGATGAGGGAACTGCACAAAAATCCACAAATTTCGACCAGAACCCTTGCGGAGAAACTCAAAGAAGAGTGTGGTATAGTGGTTTCCAATGAAACTGTACGACAGGCGATACTGAGAAACAAATACTCATCAAGAGTTGCTCGTAAGAAGCCGCTGCTATCAGCACAAAATATTGAAAGACGTTTCTCCGTCGCCTTAAGGCTCATTTCTCAACCTGATGAATATTGGGAAGACGTAATATTCTGTGACGAGACAAAAATGATGTTGTATTACAACGATGGGCCGACCAGAGTGTGGCGCAAGGCATTAACAGCTTTAGAAAATCGACACATATTTCTACTGTTAAATTTGGAAAAATGTCCATTATGATTTGGGGATTTATCTCAAGCAGAGGAGTAGGAGAATTGGCTTTTATAGAGTCAACCACGCACAACATTATTTAGTCATTTTGAAGTCATTTAATCAGTAGTGCGAAAAAATGTGGGTTTATCAGAGAGGGCAAACCGCATTTCAAATTTTATCAAGATAATGACCCAAAGCATAAGTCGAGTAGGGTGCGACTGTGGCTTCTTTATAACTGCGGTAAAGTTATGGATACACCAGCCCAAAGTCCAGACCTTAACCCCATTGAAAACCTGTGGGTCTACTTAAAGAAGAAAGTGCCTAAAAGGCAACCTAAAAACCGTACAGCACTTAAAATTGCTATATTGGAAGAGTGGCGAAATATACCGAGCAATTATGACCTAAAAAAGTTGGTTTATACTATGAATAAACGGCTACAATCCGTGATAGATGCTAAAGGTGGCCATACAAAATACTAAATATTTTACTTTATCAAATTTTAACTAATAAATATTATAAAAAAAAACTTTGTATCATTTGTGAAAAGTTTCTTGACACTTGTAAAATTGAGTAAAATTTCTTTTTGTTGCATTTTTCTTTTCTTTTGTGTAGAACTTGCAATTTTTTTTCATGAATCTTTTATAAATACTGTAAATATCTATAACTTATAAAAAAATTGTGTATGTGGAAATAAAAGTTAATGTTTTTTGCTAAGAAAGTTGAAAATTTGAATTTTTTTTCAATGTGTAAACTCATTCTTGACATACTGTAAGTACAATGCCCCGTATTTTCGTATATTTGAAAAATAAATAGACCTCCTGAAGAGAGATTTTATTAAAAAAAAAAGTAATCAAAAACTACCAAATATTCGCCATTGTTCGACGTTCCAAAATATTTTTAATTTTCTCAATTTTTTACGTACACATTTAAGCATTTTCGCAATTTTTGAATACGGGTAGCGTGTAGGAAGTAAATTAGGCAAATACTTTATTCAAACAAGTGTCAAATTTTGTTGGATACAAAGATGACCAACGTATATTGCGCCAAACCTACTTGTTTTTGCAACGTTTGCGAATTCTGACTCAGAAATGTATTAATGTTGGTTTGATATACTTTTCTTCGTATATTCTGAGTATGAATTGCCTTACTTCTGTGTTTTCGCAAGTGATTACTTAGCATATTGTCACAGGCTTTGCAGAAAGACTTCCCATTATTTTCCTCCAACGAAAGTTTTTTCATCGACATTTTCTGAGCAGCCTTATTTCGAGTCCCTGCTAAAACAAATATAAACTACGTAGAATATTCCTTCCCAAAAATGGACGGTCGAGTTCTTCCGGTCCCGGTCGACTATGTGGTCGACCAAAGTCCATTCAACTCAGCAGAATACGGAAATGCTTTGTACGGGAACTTGCTGCTACAACAACAACAACGTGGAATATTGTTACGAATGAAAAATTGGCGTTGTTGTTGTTGTTGTAGCACCAATAATACGGAAATGCTTTGTTTTGTTCCCGTTCAAAGCATTTCCGTATTCTGATGAGGAGAATGGACCTATACACTATTGTATAAACTTATGATATATGACAATATGACGTGTTATGTCACCTTATGAATACCCTAATTGTATATTGAATTTTATTCAATAAAATTCTTCGTATTTTTACCTATCCATTTATGTGCGTTCACTTACGCAAATTCAAAAGTAAATGTCATTCACTTCCGCTAAGAATTGGATACAAAATTCCAATGCTGCTAATACTACGATACAATTCACAGTACGAAAATTTAGCCAAAGTGTGAAATGAAAATGCCCAATTTCATAATTTAGTCAAACATTTTTATGAAGTTTCACCAAAATAATCATTTCAAAAATATAAAAACCTAAAACCTATATGTTTATGAATAAAAATAAATAACAATTCTTGTTCAAAATAACCAAAACGGCAACAATGGCTCTGTTGTGTATATCGAAAAATGATCGAAGCTTTTATCATTACTAAAAAAAGTAGATTGTTACAGTTCGTAAACAATCATTATATATCAGCACTTGCAGCCTTTTACAAATAATAAATTGTTAAATAATACTTAACCATGAAAGAGTTAGTTCATCATTATTACAATATACCTAATAAATACATAAAGTTATATAAAATTGTTATCTTCATTTATTTAGATATGGGCTTATCGTACCTGGTCAACAGAAAAAATCTACCATTACCACGCCTGCAGTAGTTACCAAACCAAACATTTTCGATGAGAGTAGTGATGACTCTGACGACAATGGGCCAACGCGAAAAAGTTCACGGTCAGGGTTGATAGCTAAGCCCAGTTTAATGGAACGCAGAATTGCACGCACTCTGCAGGAAAAGGCATTGGCAGAAGATCCGACAGTTTTCCAATATGATGAGCTGTATGATGAAATGGAAGCACAGCGTGGGAAGGAAAAAGAATCCAAAAATAAAGAGCCGCGTAAACCCAAATACATTGCACGATTGTTGGAATATTCTGAGCGGAGGAAACTTGAAAACGATTTGCGCATAGAACGTCAGGTGCAAAAGGAACGTGAGGCCGAAGGTGAAGAATTTAAAGACAAAGAATCGTTTGTAACCGCCACGTATCGTAAGAAATTAGAAGATATGCGTAAAATGCAAGAACAGGAGCAACGAGATGAGTATCTGGAAGCTATTGGTGATGTAACAAAACAAAAAGATCTTGATGGCTTTTACAGACATTTATATGAACAGAAATTAGGAACTAGCGAGAATGTGCAAAAGCCCAATATCGTTACACCAAATACATCTGCCGGAGATGGCGAAGTGTCATATAAACCCATAAAATCTGGAAAGCCACCACAAAAGCGGGCATATCGTAAGAGACAATCCACAGATAATGAAGATGATGATAATGATAAAATTAGAACAGATGACATTGAAAAGAAAAAATTACATTTACAGAACAACATTGATGCAGATTCCGATTTTAGTATCGATTCATCATCATCGTCTTCGGAGGATGAGGATGATGATAATGAGAAGGAATCAAAAATTTGCAAACAGGAACCAAAAGCGAAAGAGTTGTCTGCTGTAGCACAAACTGATCCAAATAAAATTGCATTAAAATTGGACCTCAATACGAAGAGTGATGCCGATGATATTGAAACGAACAAAGTACTAACGACTCAAACATCAACAAATTCAGAAGAAACATCAACTCCATCACTACCACCCAAACAAAAGATAGATAAGAATGAAATTTGGAAAAAGCGTACAGTGGGTGAAGTATACGAAGCTGCAGTAAAGCGATATTTCGAACGGAGATCTGCTCGAAATGTGTAATCTTCATACGCACGGAATGCAAAGAAAAAGGGTGCATATGAAGCATATGCAAATAACAAATATATATGTAAATATTTGGGTTGTGCGATTAATCGTTTATATTCTTATTAAACAATTACTTGATTTTGGTTAAATCAAAATTTTCACTTAGTTTTTCTTTTTTATGAATTTTTCCTTCAACAATTTTTTAATGCACACGTAGCATGGACAAGCAATCTTGTTTTGATTTAATCACAATCATTCGATCAGATTTTTCGATTAAAGAATTAATCGTACGGTCATAATGAAAAGAAGTATGTACGAAAAATTAAGCTTCATAAATAAAAAAATTTCTTATTTCGAAAATAAATTTGGAAATCACACTAAGAGCGTAATTTATTTGGGACGTGCGACCAATAGGTTTTTTTTTTCACTAATAACTCAAATGAATAAAGTAGTATTTTCGTAGATATTTTACAGATAAATTATGTAGAATGCGACTCGAAAATTAACACCCATCTCCGCGCATTTTGTTTTTCTTCTGACCAAAGAAAAAAAAAATTAAAAACGTATTTATATAATACGACAGGTAATGAGATATTGCAGTGTAGAACAATATTCGACAGAAAATCCACAATAATATTTTTAAACTATGTTTAAACTAAGTTTACGTAAACGGATTTTAAATGTAAACTTAATTTAATCCGCAGCAAGAAAAGATGTACTGGAAGTCAAGAACAAACAGTTGAACAACTAATAGGTTAAACTTAGTTTAACCCAGCTAGATTGGGCGCTTAAACTTAGTTTAAACTACGTTGAAATTTGACTGAAAAATTCCAAATCCAGTTTAAACTTAGTTTAAACGACAGAGTTAAACTCGCACCGAAAAACTGGCCCTTATACACAATTACCGATTGTTGATGTTTCACATTCTGATCGTCAGAAAAGCTTTCCGATACGAACTGTTCTGAAATCCGAATGAGTGCGTTCTGTTTTGCTTCGGAAAGTTCTTGTTCTGCACTTCAATTTTCGTAAACTATTTTCGAATTAATTCCGTTCAGCTGAACGGAAACAGTGAACCAAAATGCCACATATATGCTGACGCATATAATTGCAACAGTTTGGGATTGGGATTGGAAATAGATCGCAACAGAAATTAGCTAGGTTTTTGAATGGAATTTTCTACATATATCTACGCACATAGGATATTTTTTTTTTTAATATTTACATTCAAGACTGAAAGATATATGTTTTATATACCAAATGGGGAGATCGACCCAATGATACCTGGTGTGCCAAATTTTTTGTAGATGCTACTTTTTACACTTCGTCTTTATCCATTTAAGGATAAAGTGGGCCGAAGCTTTCGATCCAGAATAACCAGCACTTACGTTGTCAATTTGTATAACGTGCTTCTTATCGTTGTGAACTTGGAGTCCATTCCCACCGATCGTTTGAAAGCCCCCTCTGCAAGAAATCGTAGAATTGCGGCCAATTGCAGTGCTGGAAGAATTGAAGACTTCTAGACCGAAGGGCTTAACTCCGGCTAAAATAACGTTGAATTTTGCTCTTTGACAGGGTGGTGTGCAAGTAATCTGCAAATGGGAATGTTATTATTGGTGAGCTAAACTTATATCGAATCCGGGAATTGTTACTAAACAGTTTCCTCTTTACTTTCTCACATGTCTGTTGTTCAGTATCAAGCAGTAGCGCAGCTAACCAAGTAGTAGAACTCATATTCGGTTATAAATTCAAATTTTTGCAGCAAAATGAAACAGCTGATTCGAAGTCAGATTAAAATCTGATTCGAAATGAAATCTGAATATAAATTCCACGCCGAAGATGAAGTTTCATACCAAGGCCTTCAGGTGAGCAACTCCACATTAAACTCTTCGCGCTTGACGTTTCTTTGAAGTTTTGCCATTGACTGCGGTTACTATTTGTAAACATTTTCGTTATAAACACTATTCTTAGGGATGAGGACAAATGAGGTATCTACTAAAAAATATTAGTTCGATAGGTGATATTTAACGATTTAATTTTAATGCATTCAGTACTTTTGTTTATCCTTATCATTTTAATATTCATATAATAAAAAAATGCCCTTGTGCTTTATTGTCTGAAATTTTTGTAACATTCTCTTAAAATATGGTAAGTGATATCGATTACACCATTACCATAATCATATTCACGAGCAGTAATGTTTGAATGAGTTAACTGTCAGCCGATGATGGAAGTCTGCAAAGTTTGAAAAATGTCGAAATTTGGCATCTTTCAGGCTTTTGAAGCTTTTCGAGCTTCGGTTGTGGAGCAGCTTCCATACAATTGCACTAAATCATCTTTCAGGCTTCCCGCCTAAAGCCGTAACGCCTGAAAGGCCTGGTACGTATTATCAGCTTTATCCCCAAATAGGAACTGTCGGTAATTTATTTTTAGGCAATTATGACAATCCCCTGCAATTTGCAATTCATTTTCGTCCTTTTCTGGCAACACTGGTCTTGATGTTATTAAAAAATGACAAAATAGGAAATGTAAACGTCAATGTGAACGTCACCGAAAACAATTGATTTTTATTTTTCTTTGCACATCTTTTCACAAAAAACAAAAATTCAACTGACGAGAAATTATAAGAATTTTTCTACAGAAAAATACTATAAAAGTTTCAAACGCACCGTTATTGACAAGATAAAACATTTGCAAATATTAAAATGGCCGATAAACCATTACCAGCATTCCCAGGTAAGCGGAATTAATAACCGAAAATTAGAAACTTCTATAGCTTGCGTACATGTACGTACGTACGCTCTTTTGCTCTTTGCAAATCATGCTTCCTTCCCTTTTTTGCCATTCTTCAGGCGCAGGTACACCTGGTTGGAATGATCCACCTACGCTGCAATATAGTCCTACGGCAGGAACGACTAGTGGGCGCCCACGTATTAATCTAAATAAACGTGTAGCGTTTCCGTTGCAAGGAACGACGGCAGCAACGGCAGCAAAACCAACAGCTATTGTCCAACCAAATCAAATTGGTAGCAGTGGAACTACTGGCAGTGGCAGTGGACCACAAATGTCCATGCCACTAACATCAGCAGCCGGCACAGCGCATCCAGTGGCTGTGGTACACCCAATGCCACACAATACGAATCCAGTAAGTACTTTGCCGCCACCACCACCACCACAAACATCATCGATAACGTCGCGTGGTATGCAACCAACAGTGCCAGCAACAGTGATCGCTCCCAACAGCGATGCATACCAGCCACTTCGAAACACAACAATACCTGCAGATGCGGACCAGTTTACGTTGCGCACGATGCGCGAACAACTTGGGGCAGTAGTGGAAAATGAACCGACCGTGAGACGTGATGAGATTGAGAGACGTTTGGAAATAGTTGGGCAACTGTGGCAGTCGGGTAATTTAAGTGCAGCCATGCAGGAGAAATTATATCGACTATCAAAGGGTATATTGAAGAGCTTAGCATTAATACGATAGAAAGATAATAAAAATAAATACTTTGATATTTGTAGCAATTGCCGAAAAATCTTACAATGATGCCATGGACATTTACACCACGCTTGTAGCAAATCATTCCAATGAATGCTCAACATGGGCAATAGCAATTCGACACATTGTACTTACTCTACAACCAAATGATAATACTGATGAGGTACAGGCAGCTGTAACAAGAACAACAACAACAACAGCGCCTACAGCAATGGCAACAAGTGTGACCACAAATATTGCCATTGTACCAGCTATGTATGTACCGGCAATGCCACGTATTAGTGGTACCAGCTCCAATGCTAATGCATCTACAGCTGGCTGCACCAGCGTGCAGCACATTTGATAAACAAATGAATAGCGTGGCACAATAAATAGTAAGCGCATAGCAGTGGAAGATTGCACAGGGTATTACTTGAGATCTTCGATTTGTGTTTAAAGCGATAAGGACGCCTATTTGGACACCATCTTATATAATTCTCTATATATTTTGTTTTTGTGTGTCTTGTTTTGTACTTAGATGTGTATTACTTCCTTCAGGTTGTCGTTCTCTACAGATATATATTTTAATACCTATGCTTCTCTTAGTACTCAAGATGCCAATAAATGAGAAGTACCATTTATTCATGATTTATCGCAACCAACAACACAAACACATCGATTTAATATGATTTTTGTTTGACAATTTTGATAGAGGACGTTGTTGATTTTTTGTGCTGCAATGACTGAACGATGTGTGCTCTTCTAATCTTCGTTCTGCAATATTATTATGTATTTATTATTATTTTATCGTTTTTCCACTCCATTTAAAATTGTTTAATTAAAATCGTTATATTTCGAAATAAGATCTTCAGGTTAATATTTATTTTGGTAAAGTTAAGGAATACGAAATTATGCCAATTTGTGAGAAGCTATTAACGAACAGAATTGAGAATAACTACTATACTACTACTACTACTACTACAACTACTTGAATAATTATGTGCTTTAAGTTTAACAATAAATTTCTTAGAAATTGTCTGTGTTTAACTTTACATATTTATCTTTTTTATATTTATTTTGATTTGATGTTGTATCTCGACTCATCATTACCATGGCAATTTTTCGCCATCATATTGATAAAAGCCACCATTGTGTTGTTCATTTAGTTTTAAAATAGTCTCAACCATTTTTGTTGTACTTGTATCTACATCCAATGGTGCTTTTGTGCCACCCATATCGGTGCGTACCCAACCAGGGTGTAGTGAGACACAGAGTATCTTCTGTGGACACAGATCAATACTTAATGATTTCGTTGCAGCGTTCAGAGCTGCCTTCGATGCACGATATGCGTACATAGCACCATCAGTGTTGGCCTCGATTGAACCTAATATAGAGCTCATATTTATAATTGCTGCTCGTTTAACACCCATTGCGGTGGTCTCATTAGTTTTTGCTGCTTTAATTAATAATGGTAAACAAGCCTTTGTTAACATGATTGGTACAACAGTATTTGTTTGTAGTGTGTCTATTAGATCTTGCTCTCTGACAGTGCTGATTCTTGTTGATTTCGGTGCTACACCCGCATTATTAAAGAGTACATTTAAACCATCCTCTTTGACAATACCATCTATTTGTTGAATAATATCATCGTAGCAGTCGAAATTTCGCAAATCTGTTGAGTAAGGAATAATGCGTATTAGAGTGAGTAGTGTGCAAGTGGGAATATCTCATTTTAAAAATTCATATTACACGCTTACCAATTTCTAGCAAATGTATATTGGAGTATTTAGATGCCAAATCTCTAAGTTCCTGTAAATATAAAAAGAAAAATAAATATTCGATCAATGTTAATAAAAAATAATGCCTTTTCATTATGCTCATCGCTCGCGGTCGTGTCTCTTCCATTCGCTCGAGCCTTCTATAACCGAGCCAGTGCAGCCGCTGAATTTTCATGCATTTAACCGTTAACTATGGTGTGTTTAATCCCAATATAGGGAAACAGCCTATGTTTGTAACTTTTCGGTATTCGCCACTAATGCAAATAGGTCTAAAGATCTTGCGTAGGATCACTCGAAAATGAGAATATTGGCTATTTTGACATATTTCCCATACAAAAATCTCTCAAAAAGGCGATGCTAAATTTAAGATGGAACATTCTGAAGTGGTAATTGTTTAGGCTTTAGCGCCAGAGGGACTCGACTTGCAGAGTGTAATTTCCGTTCTTCAAGAGAGGGCTCGTCTTCTCAATTGCTTACTTAGTACAAAGTACTATCTGTTTGCAAGAGTGATCCATCGGCCAACCTGCAACTTTTTCTTCAAGTCCAAATCGCTTTGGACGCAAGACGATGCTGTGTGTTTGATGGGATCAGCAGGGTGTTGTCATCTACTACGAGCTGTTAAAGCCTGGTGAAATTGTCAATGCTCACCGCTACCACCAACAACTAGTGAAATTGCGCCGTGCTTTGGGTGCAAAAAGGCCTGGTTATGAACAAAGACATGAGAATCTGGTTTTTCTCCACGACAACGCCCCGTCGCACACGTCAAAACTGGTCCAAAACTACTTGGACACACTCAATTGGGAGGTGCTACCCCATCCAGCTTATTCACTAGACCTGGCCCCTTCTGACTGACACTTGTTTTCATCGATGGGTCACGTGCTCGCCGAACAGCACTTCGATTCATATAAAGACGTCGGAAATGGCTTGACGAGTGGTTTGCCTCGAAAAATGAGGAATTCTCTTGGCATGCTATACACAAATTGCCCGAGAGATGGGAAAAATGTATAGCTAGTGAGGCCAAATATTTTGAATAAATTAATATTTGGCTTTCTATGAAAAAAAATGTGTTTTTTTTAACGAAAAACAGCGGATTTAAGCTTGTACACCTGGTATAGTAATTTAGAAGTTGGTATTATTTTCTCCATTAAAAGATGGAAGAATCATGCTTTATGAAGCTCCATTCGGTAGCAAATGGAGGGAAAGGTCCTTCCCAGTACAACGGGACTTTAGCAGACTCGAACATTCTTGTTTAGAGGTAATCTGTTACAGGACTGTAGAAAGTGGCTTTATAATCAACTAATTTGTTGTTGGCGTCTTTTTCAGAATTTGGCGAATGTCAAAATCTGGTTGATGGTAGATTTATGAGGTCTGAAGCCACTCTGATAAGGTTTAAGCAGATTGTTGAGCATAGGCTTCAATCTATCACACAGTACGCACAATAAGACATTGTATATAATGCTATGAAGACATATGTTGGACGGCAGTTGGTGCAAATTGTGGAGTCTTCTCTATTGTATACGGGAGAGAATAATGGGTCTTTAATCGTCGGTCATGTTTTCGTCCGACCATATTCTGCTGTATGAGCTGGTGCATGGAGGCGAATAGCTCGTCATCTCCTGTCTTAATCAACTTGACTGGCAGGCCATCAGCACCTCGCTTCTTCGACGTCGTCAACACCATTCCGCTCGGCTCCGCTTCGCTAGCGGAACGTCAACACCATTATCTGTAATTGGACTGTTTGGCAATATCCCCATTCAGTAACCTGAAGAAGGCTTCGGTCTTTGATCTTCTCACAAAATTTTTGAGTCTCATTTTTACCGCTGCTTACTTCTACCATCTCACACTCGCATCGCTCCTTAACAGCTTGCGTAACACTTTCATCCAGGGTTTTTCTATGTGCGGCAATTTTCTTTGCGGTAGCGTCACGGAAATCCTGATCATACCACTTCTCAGAGGCCGGTAGTAACCGATAGCCTTCTCGGCAGATGTTGGTACCATGGATAGATTTCACGTCAAGCACACTGGAAGAATGCTTTCCGAATGCTGGAGACAGACACGTCGCTACTTGGTGCTACCAATAATAATGTTTGTAGGTCTTCTCGTGGAGGCTGAATTTCCCATTAAATTGATCAAAGGTATCATTCTTGGCATTGAATTCGCTAAGCACGTGAAATAAAAATAAACTAAAAAATTTAATTGATCAAAGCGAAGGATGGAAATTTTTTCCTTAATGAATTCAAAAGAGTACTCGTTAAAATGATTTAAATTTGTCTATATTTCAAAAAATGTTAATTTGAAACCCTTGATTTCATTCAAAGCCATACTATTTTAGTGCACAATTGAATATTTATCTGTGATTCTTCATTAGTTTCTTATCAAGTAGATAACATGCAATTTGGTAGCAGAGCAGAGCAATTTGACAAGAGCCGAATATGTAAAATGATTTATGCTGCAACTAGCCACCGACGTAGCGTACGTACGTACCGCCCGTACGTAAGAACATACAAAATTGCATTGATTTTCTCCGCTCCGAGCAACGTTTACGTCACCGTCATACGGTGGTGAGTTTTCGTTAACACGACATTCCCATAAGATAGGTCGTGTCAGCTGACACGTTCTACGTTTTTACGTCGGTGGCTAGTTGCAGCATTAATCTGGAGTTTCTGCAAAAATTATTTCAAAAATGATACATAGTGTTATTTTCCAAACTGAAGTAAGTTTTAGAAGACAAAATCTCAATTCGGTATTGATTACAATTTATAAATGTCAAATCATTAATGTTTTGTCTGAAAAATATCAAATTATTAAGTACTTGGAAGGTAAAAAATTTCAATTAGACTTGTAATTTGACATGTTGTGATTTTTTTAGTATTAACTAAGAATTTGTTGAATCTTTCTACCATTCGTAGAAACTCACAATAAGTATTCAAATCTTACAAACTAACTTAAAATTATGTGATATTCTCCTTGTTCCATCACAATTTGTTGAGTCGCGAGGTTTAGCAATTACGCAGCGTATTCAATGTGTCATTTCTTTTTAGTCGTCGATGGCCTGTGCTCAGCAACAATTGCTTAGCAATGGAATTCGGATGGTTGTGTAATTTTTGAATGTAGGTTCTGCAGGACTTTGCAACTTCCTCAGAAATTTTGGGTACATTCAAATCTCGATTAATGTTAATGTTCCTCATATACCAAGGCGCGTTTACAATAATTCGCAGGCACTTGGATTGTATTCGCTGCAATTTTTCGATGTTTGAGGGAGATGCGGTGCCCCATAACTGAATACCATAAGTCCAGATTGGCTTTAGTATTGCTTTATATAATAGCACTTTGTATTCGAGATTCAACTTTGAGCTTTTGTGTAACAGCCACCATAATTGATTATTTTTAGCTTGATCTGAGTTTTCTTTGCCTGTATGTGATTGTTCCAGGTCAGCCTTCTGTCGAGGTGAATACCCAAGTATTTTGTTGAGGAACATTGTGGAACTGATTGGCCATTTATTTTAAGTGGGGGACATGTATCTAGCCTTAGCGTGAAGGTTACATGTACGCTCTTTGATTCATTGACTTTTATGCGCCATTTTGCTAACCAGATTTCGAGAGAATCGACATGAGTGTACAGGAGTTTAGTAGGGGTTAGAGCGACAGCACAATATTGCCGTTGTGATTAAAATTGAAAAGTTATCAAGATTGTTTGATTGGATATTATTGTCTTCTTTGACGTATTGTATTTTATTCGACTTGTTTGGAATAAAAAATAATAAATATGTGGCCCTTATAGGGCTCAAAATGGGCCTTGGCGACCTTCTATTCCAGTACTGTTTTGTGTGTTATAGCCTAGACAGACGGCAGCCTAATTCCGGATAACCGGTGCACTTAATCCGAATAAAATAATAACCTGACAGACGGCAGTATTGCGGATTAACTAAACGGCTGATTGCTGTTTTATTAGGTCTGTCCACTTACATTACTATCACTATCAATTTCTGTCGTCTATCGCTCTCGATATGAGAAAATCTACAAGAAGTATGTGAACTGAAAACTATCAGAAACTTGTAAATGACCATCACCGTTCGTAATTGACAGCTGGATTTATTTGTTCGCCAACACTTTTCATGTTGAAAACTGTTAACAATTGTTGAAAGTTTTTTGTTAGCGGGCACACCTAATATTTTGTAAAATGGATGGAGAAAAATTCACAATCGACAATTTTCAGCAGTGTTGCCATAGCAAATTGCCGTAATACTCTTTTATTTTGAGAATTAACTCATAGAGTTTATTCGGATTAGCTGCAGTTAATGCCCGAGTTAATTCGAATTAACTCGGTAATCCGGAATTAGGCTGCCGTCTGTCTAGTCTATTAAATTTACATGTTGCCAAGAAACTTTTTTGCCAATGTAAAAACGAACGAAATATTAGAAGAGAATTGAAAATGTTTTTCATCAATGTACGAGAGCATAGGAGGAGGGCATACCCGAAAGCATTATAACCGATTAGCCAAAACATGGAGCATAAACTAAGAAGAAAAGCCTATATTGATTTGGTTTCTAAGTTTATGGGCTAAATAGCTGATGCTTAACCGACAGTCAATGCTGGCTTTAATTTAACCGCAAATTATCTGACAGATGTACCTTAATCGGATATTGTGAAATCACTTTTTATTTGATCTTCCGGATAAGTTCTTACTTGCAACAATGATGCTGAACTCTTACAATATAGATCTATTTTAGTATATCATACACCGATCAATAAAGAATGATTTTTACAATTTTTGATTAAAAGCAAACTTATTTATTATTAGATAAGATTAGATGATATCTACTGAATATACAGAATAGAACGAATGGCGATCGATTTATCTTAGAATGAAGCAAAAGACAGAAATGACATAAAAGAATAAATTTTGTTTTCGTTCAGCTGATTGTCTTTAAAATGTAGTAAAGAGAAACAGCTGATGAGTTTTAAAGTGGAACTCCAATGGAAGCATAGGCGTATGCGTGCATTTGACAGCATATTTGAAAACATGCGATCTTATGGGACGAACTCCATAGGCACGCGTAAAAGTATTTGAACGCATAAGAGTTGAATTTTTTCTACTTTCATGCGTAAAATGAAAATTGCTATTTGTGTGTACAAATACTAATATGATAACGCTATAAACAGCTCAGCTACTAACTTCAAGTTGTTAACGTTTTATTGAAATGGAATGAAATGTGATGAAATAAAAAGACAATACGAAATTTTCGTCCTTTCTTATTTATTTAAAATAAAATGCCACGTTTAAACGTATAGAACGTATACTATGGAGTTGCCTTATCTGTTCGCACGAAAATGCTTAGAAAGGGAGAACGCAATCACAGGCACGTTAACGTTAGGGAGTTTCACTTTAATAAAATACTAAAACGATATAAAGCTCAAAAAAGACGTGTGATTGTGCTTTAGCTTTTAAAGTGTCGAATACAAAAAGTACCCAGTACTGGAAAGAGTACTTAATTGATACCCGTAGATACAGCACTAACTGGAAGCACGAGAGATAGAAGGAAAAGTCAGTAATATAAAAAATCAAATGTAAATGCGATTGGAATTTATTGAATTGAATGTCGTGGTCGTTGTTGTACGTACTCTGAAAGGTTCGGGTCGAATAGCATATACAAATTGATTTGGTACGGAATTGAACCGCTAATTTGTGTATTTTTATTTATTGGAACAGCAAACAGTTTGCATAAAAACAACAAATTACTTCACTTTTATTTGTGGTATTTATAATTGTGCATCAATTTCAACAGCTCGAAAAAATGGCGCCTATTAATCGTAAGTTTTGTTTCATCTATTGTATGTTACGGAAATAATGTCGAAGCACTAAGTAATATTCTCAAGTATGAAACATTTTTTTTTTGGATTGGCATACTCACAGTTGCTTGGTCCAAATTTCGACAAGTCGCAAACAGATGCTTTGGTGAATTTGGTAATTTCACCAGTGCTTTGACTAGGCCAAGACCGAGTCCACGATTACATCCAGATATCAATATTGAATTCATACTGCTATTCCGTGCTTTTTTTTTTGTTTCCTACAACGAGTGTGTAAATCCAATATGTCATTTTGAAAATATTAGAGAACAGTTGTATTAAGACTGGTGCTTATTTCTTACAATTGTCGAGCGTAACAAAGAATTTGCTAGTGATTCGTTTAATTATTAAGTTATAACTGCGTGTTGTACGAATGAACGAATAGTGCTTCAATAGTTCTATTTCTGTATATATTACTTGTATTTATGCAAAATGATAAAATAGTGTTTAATGGTATATCTATACCATTTGCAAATTTAATAGTTTTAACATTTTAGTACGAAAATAGTAATAAAATAATAATTTTTGCTTGGCATGTGTTGAACTAATATCGAAAAACGAGAAATAAAAATGCCTTCTACATGTGTCAATTCATTCTCTCTTTAGTCCCACTCTTTACATGTGAATTGGTCTCATCTGGCCTCTATTTCAGTTTTGTGCTCACGAGTAGTCAATTGGAAATGTCAATTTTTATTTCCAAGCCGACTTCCAGACGACGGTAAATGGCCATCGTTGCATTCGGTTATGCCAGCCAAAACCAATTGTCATTCGAAACAACTGTGATTGTAAAATTGTGTGTCGATATTTGTTGTGATACACTTTGATTTTAATTAAAAAGTGAAATTAGTAATCGTTTGACTAATATGTCAGTATTTCTATTTTGGAATACAGCAAAAGCTGTCACAACAGTTATTCTACGTTCCACACAGATCTCAACAAATACAGCAAACACGGGAATTGTTTTCAATAATGTTCGTAGGAAGATGTGTGCGAATGCGAGCAATAGTCGTAAGTACTTGTGTAAAAATTTCTCGCAATAGTAAATCGTGTATAATTTTATATGTACATGAAAAAACGTAATATTTGGAATAATGTAGAAACTCATACACATTGATAAGCGAAAGAGAGAATCAACCAGGTGTTATAGGAGAAGGAGAGTAGGAGTGCTCTTCGTTGTTTCTGTTGTTTTGTGCTAATGAGAGCCCTTCACTTCCAATTTCACAATTTTTTCTTATTTATACTATGGTGTTGCTAATTTGTGCTTGAACTAATCTTTATAGCTGGTACTTGGTATATTGAAAAATATGGGTAGCAACCAATGTCGGTAGTAATATAGATGTCTGGCAATGCCAGACATCTATATATATATATATATGTATTATGTTTAACGTGATACCTATTGTTATGTAATTTTTTCATCAAATTAATTATGTTATTGTTGTTTTGAGGGAAAAAAATCGCTCTCACAGTTTTTTTAAAATTCAATTTTGACTTATTGTAATTATGTTTCACGGGAATTGTGCAAAAGTTGTGCTATACCGTATAAAATTTGAAATAATTTTTATCTCTATTTGCCACTTTCTATTTTGAAATGTTGTCATTGTCATATTTCTCTTGTTAAATACGTAATATTTATGTTGGTTTTGTCGTACATTGGTTATATTCAAAACGAGGAAGCCTAAGTTGACTTTCTTTAGGTTTTATTAACTCATTTAGCGTATAGAAATGTACGTAGTATGTTGTTGATTGGTTGAATTTGTTTAATTCTCACTATTTAGATGTTTCTCTTTATCTTATCTGTTGATATTAATAAATTCCAATTGGATTTGCAAATGTCATAGCTTTCATAGTGTTCGGGTATGAATGAGTTTCCGCTACAGCACACGTACAGCTGAGTGCCACAACATGTGAATTGTAACAGATTTAGGTATAAGCTGTAGAAATTTTTTTTTTATGATAGTGACCGAAATTTGCTTAGTCGCATGCGAAAAAACGTGTTTTTTTTTTCATTTCAAGACATTTAAAACTTTATTTTAAGATACTGTATAACATTGATAAAATAGAGTTGGAATAAGGTGAATTTCTTTCTCTTTAGGCATGGTGATCAGTGCTGTCAGTTTAGTCTTTTTGATACTAGATCTATTTTTTTTTGTCATTTAACTTTGAAATTTAGGATTTAGCATCGTGGATTTTGTTTCCAGTTTTTTTCTTATTTTAAAACTAGCTTAAGGACAATCTTCCACAATTTACTTGCACTAAGTATTAATGCATGGCGACGCTGTGTTATAAAGCGAACATAATTTCTTTTATGATAATTACTATTTGAAAGCATCACGTTTGATCGAGGAAATGTGCTTACTCATACTCATACTCATACAGCTCATAAGGATGTTAGACTCTCGTGATATATATTGCAACATTTGTTCATCCAATTCATCTGATGAAGAGGAAATAGTTACATGTGAGATGGACTATGGACTATGGACTGATATAGTTTTGAATTTTACGGTAATAAGCTGTTTTTCTAGAATGTTAAAATAGTTTGCCGCTGTCCTCTTTTAAATGGACATATTATTTAGTTGTAAACACTTAAAAGGGCCTAATTTACCTAATGTATGCCTTGATTGTTGAACTTACATACATACATACATGTTAAAAATATGCAAAATATATGCTGTTTATGAAATGTTGAAAAGGCTGGCCGGCCGCGACGAGGTCATAACACCCAACAAAGCCGTAAAAGCCGCTGAGAGCGTATTTGCTGGCATACACCAGCTTATAAGCAGAATAAGAACTGTGGAAAGCATGCCTAATGCTTGCAATCTCAGTGATTTTTGTTCTATACATAAGAAAGTACAATTTGCGCCAATTACCGTGGATTATGTCGCGTCAGCATCGCAACAAGTTGCAAAGGCACCCGAACAGAAGTGTTTCATTAGCAGTTGCCTATAAGGCAAATGCAAATAAGTTTAGTTGTGATTCATAATAGGGGCACACGCCAAATCCTGTGAAAGTCACAAGAAAAACAGATAGACACACCACCTATATAACGATTATAATGCGGATTTCGACAGTCTGGTAATTCATTACCTCTACACAACAATGTCTGAGTTCGGTAATTTTGAAAATTAGTTCATTTTCCAACAGTTTCATCGAATTTGTCCATGTTATAGTAGCCGGACGGATGAATCCATTTAAATAGACTCAGGTGGCGACGCTGAGGGAAAAATGCATATACCCTCGCCCTTAGAAAAACATATTTGTCATCAGATGATCAATTGTTTGTCGTCATTCTATTAACATGATTAACGAATGCACAAAAATCATCATCATTGTCATCAGCAGTAATTAATATTTGTAGAAATGTGTATATTTGCTGTTTGTGTGACGTCACATCGATAAGAATTCATATGAATTAGAATTGCAATTCCTATCGTATATAGAGTCATTATCCGCCCTTTTTGTGTTATTTCTATCAAAGTCAAATTACACTATTTTCACTCACACAAATCGATTAATATGTAAATAAATAACTATCATAGTACTTAGTAATTACATGTATTAAATATCAATAACTAAAAATACATTTTTTAGACGATATACGCTCCATTCGATTTTAAAAAATATCAATTTCGTATGGAAGTCACCCTAAGGGGTGGAACAGGGTATGTATGGGTTTGGTGGAAAGGTCTTGGCAGAAGAATTAGTGGAGCTTGGTTTTATATTTCATCACCCTAAAGGCAATTCCCTGGATAGCTGTGGGGTTGATGGTCGATTTTTAGTTGTTTTTAAGTCTTAAGGGCGTGGGCCATATATTTTATTCGTTTATGAGCACTTCTGACACCCATTTTTAAATTGCACGCTGGCACAAATATAATTTATTTATTTTAGCATTGTCGATTTGTTCATAAGCAAACACCTTGTACCAATGAGAAATTTCAATTGATAAACAATTGATTTCACATTTTTAACGCTTTGCAAGTATGACTTGTTTACTGCTGTAAAATGTAAATATAACAATCTTGAACAATTTCCATTACTTTCTTACCTTTCTCTCTATTTGTTTCTTTCTCTATCTCTCTCTCTCCTTCTCTCCTATATGCCTTCAACCTGTACCTTTTGTCCATATCTCTCTCTCTCTAATCACTTTTTGAACAGCTCCATTAATAATGGATATTTTTGAATTTATACCAGCTTCAAAAGCTAAATTGCTTTCGGCGTCAAAATATTCAAACGATAATAATCGAAATCGTTTAGTTTATCAATCCAATTACCTCAATATACGATTACGGATACGAGGCAGCTATATTGACAAGGGGACAACGGGTATCGGTGGTATGATGAATATTTTAGAATTTCCATCACTACAAAGCACTATGACTTGGCACTTTTTAGTTTTATTGTTACTTTGCGTGTATGAATGAATAAAGATAATTGTTGCCTGAGATAATTAATTGCAAATGCAGTTGCAAAACATTGTTGAGTTCTCCCACTTGAAATAATCGTACTCAAGGTGCAATTAAAAAGGTGGTGTTACTGCAACAGCTGCATTGTCTATTTTTGTCATTGTTTGAGTTCATGTTGTTTGTTTTTTTAACTTCATCAGATTCACTACACCAAACTGAGATAAATTTGGAGTTTAAATCGAATTTTATTTATATGTCAGGAACCATTTTGGTTACACTGTTTGAGTTTATACCTACAAACAAAATGGCGCGTACTTATTGGCAAAGTTAGAATCATTTTAAAGTTAGAATCAACTTGTTTTGGCATAATTCCCATAGAAAAAATTTGTCAAAAAGCCAATTCTAACATTAAGATGATTCTAACTTTGACTATATCTACGGGCCAATATGTATATTGCTGTTTTTTAATGTTGTAGTTATTGTCGTAATAATACCAACTTGTTAATTTTACTGAGCTTGTGCTCGTATCTCATATATCTAATTGCATTTTTTTCATATCAACTGCATTTCTAGAATATGTAATTTAATTTCACAAGCTTATTTATTAGTTGTGTGTGTGTGTGTGTGTGTGCGTGTGTGTAGCTTTAAATTACTCGCTTTTTTCCATTTCATGTTTTAAATAATAATTCGAATTATGATAATGATGATGACGCATATTGATGACGTCAGCATAATTCATCGTATTAGTATATGTACATATATGTATTTGATTGAGGTTCTTTTATTATTAATCTTCTTCTACTTCTTCTTCTTCGATATATTGCGAGCCTCATTTAATTAATATTATTTATTATTAAATAATAGGTGACTTCACACCAAGCTCGTTACTTCACCATTCGTTACTTCATTAGTTCGTTACTTGGTAGTTCTTTATGTGTATTTTCGGAGGTGTAATTTTGCAAAAAAAAAAAAAAAAAAAAAAAAAAACAAATCTACCAAGTAACGTGCTTGCTGTGAAGTCACCTAATATTTGTTTTAATTTATGACTATGTCCCCATTTAGATACAAAAACATTTTCAATTCTCTTTTGATGTTTCGTTCGCGTTTACACGGGCAAAAATGTTTCTCAGCGACATTTTTTTTTACTTAATGCTTGTCATTACGAATGATAAGCACAAAACGTACGTCCCTCGCTACCACCCAAATTGTTTTTCATGCAAATGTTTTTGTGTCTAAACCAGGACTATGAAATGCTTATAGTATGGCAAATAAAAAAAAAAAATATTTTGTACTATGTTGTGGGAAGAGGCTTCGAGATTTGAACTGTCACTCGGTCGCTTTCGAATACCATTCCTTTTTCTACTCATCTCTATCATCGCACACTCGCTTCTTTATAGCTGTCTCATCTTGCGCTTGAAAATAATTCTCTCGGCACCTTTTTTCTCCCTTAACCATAGCAGCACCTGCACGCATGGTTTTCCGTAGGCTGTATCTTTTTCTGCGTTAGTGTCACGACACTCTTGAGCCTCATACGTTAGAGGACGTTAGTAACTGATTACCTCATGGACTGAGATATATGTGTCCACTGTACGCATCTAGCATTAATCAGAGGAGTCTTTTGTATAAGCAGATTCGATAAGCGATTGGAAAAAACATCTGATTTCTTTGGTGATTCCAGTTTATTGATGTCAAGCTTTCTCTGCGTGGGACTTGATCGAACCTTAGCAGCAACACGGTAGTGATCCGAGCCGATTTTGGCACCACGGATTGATTTCACGTCCATCACACTGGAAGTATGCCTTCCGTCGATCACCACGCGATCGATTTGCTTTTTTGTTCGTTGATCTGATGACCGCCACGTCGCTTTGTGGATGTCGAGATGTTGAAATCTGGTACGTCTAATTACCATGTTTTATGCTACGGCGAATTCGATCAGCCTCATTCCGTTGTCGGAACTGTACTGATGGAGGTTTAATTTTCCAACAGTTCGACCAAAGGTACCGTACCTTCCATGCCCATCCTCACATTGAAGTCACCAAGTATGATTTTGATATCGTAACGAATACTACGAGTGTATCGGTCATAAGCTTCTTCGAGGCACTGAAAGAAACTCTTTTTGATCGCATCGTCCTCATCTGTCGGAGCATGGGCACATATAAGGCTGGTGTTGAAGAATTTTGTGATTGAATTAAGTGATTTATTGATCTTCTATCGAAGAGCTCCGGACATTCCAGGTACATATTCGAAAATTATGGTCCGCATTTCCCTTTGCTGGTACCATCAACTACTGCCCCTTCTGTAGTCAGTTTTCGTCGCTCACTTCAGCCACCTCCCAGCGAGTACCAGTACATTTTCCGGTGGTCGCCATTGGACCTGTGTATAGTGGGTTGACTTGCGATGAGTTTAGTAAGGATTGCCACAGCAGGTTGAGGCAGTTAGTTTTATAAAATTTGCTCGACCCTGAGGAGTTATGATTTTTGTAATTTTTAAATTAGGATCTGGACACTAGGAAGTTAGGTTTAATCAAAATATGCCCATTCTGACATATTTGTGCTTTATCATGAGCACATTTGATTCGATACTACGAACACCAGAGTACTCAATTCTTTCGAAAAAAAATTGTATTGTTTTTATAAGATTTCTCATCATGTTTTTCACTAGTACAGTGTGTCACGACGATGAATAATTTTTAGAATATTATTTAAATTAAACCAGTTTCTCTTCATTCATATACAAAATCGAACAGCAAAAAGAAAAAAAAAAAGAATCATCGACGCACATCATATTGTATTATGCGACCACTGTCTATGTACAATGCGAAATCTATTAATTTTACTACGAAAACAAAAACAAGTGCAAGATGTGTACGTGGGTGGTGTCTATGGTGATGTGTCGTTGTAGAGAGTACTTTGCTTATATGAATCCATTTATTGGCAAATTCTATTTTAATGTTTGTATATTTTTGTTTGTTTATTTTTCAGATGAGTTTGAATATGATCTAATTGTAATTGGCGGTGGTTCCGGTGGTTTGGCTTGTGCCAAGGATGCTGTAGCACAAGGTGCTAAAGTCGCCTGTTTAGATTATGTGAAGCCAACACCAATTGGCTCCAAGTGGGGTATTGGTGGTACGTGCGTCAATGTGGGTTGCATTCCAAAGAAACTTATGCATCAGGCATCATTACTCGGGGAATCGTTGCACGTGAGTTTAATGTCGTACATAGATGGTTTAACTTTATATAGATTATTTTTTGCATTTGCAGGAAGCTGCAGCCTATGGTTGGCAAATACCCAATCATGAGCAAATTAAACCGGACTGGAGTAAATTGGTGCAATCGGTACAGAATCATATTAAATCAGTGAATTGGGTGACACGAGTTGATTTGCGAGATAAGTATGTGTTTTTGTGTGCATCTTTTGATTTTTTGAGATAATTGCTACATTTGCTTTTGCTTTTTTTTGTGTTTTTTCAGAAAAGTTGAATACATTAATGGGTTGGGGTCATTTGCTGATCCGCACACCATTGTTGCCAAAATGAAGAATGGCACCGAACGAGCCATAACCGCAAAGAATATTGTAATCGCTGTTGGTGGTCGACCACGTTATCCCGATATACCCGGTGCTGTCGAATATGGCATTACCAGTGATGATATTTTCAGCTTGGATCGTGAGCCAGGCAAAACGCTCGTCGTTGGCGCTGGATGTATGTTGTTAGTCTTTATGGAGTTTTCGCTCTTTTAACATACTGTTTTGTTCTGTTCTGTTACTATTAGATATTGGTTTGGAATGTGCTGGTTTCCTCAAGGGTCTTGGCTATGATGCCACTGTTATGGTGCGTTCCATTGTATTACGCGGTTTCGATCAACAAATGGCTAATATTGTAGCCGATGCTATGGCCGAACGTGGTATACCATTCCTACATAAGACCATACCGAAATCGGTGGAGAAAACATCGGATGGTCGTCTATTAGTGAAGTACCTCAATACTGAGACCAATCAAGAGGGTAGCGATGTTTACGATACTGTACTCTGGGCCATTGGCCGCAAAGGTTTGATCGATGATCTCAATTTGTCTGGGGTTAATGTTGTGACAAAAGCCGATAAGATTCCTGTCAACGAAGCGGAACAAACAAATATTCCGCACATTTATGCTGTTGGTGATATTATTCATGGCCGGCCAGAATTGACGCCGGTCGCAATACACGCTGGCCGTCTGTTGGCGCGTCGCTTATTCGCCGATTCGAATCAACTGATGGACTATACAGATGTTGCTACCACGGTATTTTCACCGTTGGAATATGCTTGCGTGGGCATGTCTGAGGAAGATGCCATAAGTAAATATGGCGAAGATAACATTGAAGTATTCCATGGTTTTTATAAGCCAACCGAATTCTTTATACCACAAAAAAGTGTACGCTATTGCTATCTGAAAGCGGTGGCCGAACGTAAAGGCGATCAAAAAGTGTTGGGCTTGCATTATGTGGGTCCAGTCGCTGGTGAGGTAATGCAAGGATTTGCCGCAGCCGTAAAGTAAGTAAAGAAAATGGAACATATTGGTGTTAAACTTAATAAACATTATGTTCATTTTGGCAATTTAGAGCTGGTCTCACCATTAAAGTACTCTTGAATACAGTGGGCATTCATCCAACGACTGCTGAAGAGTTTACACGACTTGCGATCACTAAACGTTCTGGTTTGGATCCTACACCGGCCACTTGCTGCAGTTAAATTCATTTGATAATTCAAAATCGAAAACACCAATTAATCAACGATGAACACAACCTCAGTGCAGCAGCAGCAGCAGCAGCACACAATCATACAAGCGTCGCAGTAAAACTATTAGCAAACGCAGCGTAATGTTTAATATTATATCAATTTTATACCAGTTGAACTGATAGTTGTCCTAGCACATAGTACATACATATAACTTGCATACAATGGCAATAGATGCTGCACCAAATTTAATTTGAAATTTTTGCTTTTTTTTCTAACGTATTCCTTAATGATATTATTTTTCTACAAATTAAAAATTTAACCCATTTTATACGCTGCTTTGTTTGTGTTTGTATAAGCTGAAAAACAAAACATGATGATATACATATTTACACGTAAAATTTTCACAATGTTACTTAATATGTATTGTATCTTTTTTCTTTTGTTAAATGTATTTTATATAATTCTTTGTTCAATTTCATTAATTCTTTTAACGATTGTTTTCTTTTTTCCATGAAATTAAAAATCAATAAAACTTGTGCCTGTGCATGTAGGTTTGGAAAGTAGAATAAAGAGATTAAATGAGCTTTGTTTTTATTTTCTTCATTTCGCTGTGTGAAATTTAACCATTGCCCCTATTGCCGTTCACCACTCAACCCAGTTTGGTCGTCTTAGAGTCGACCCGACTTCAACAAGACCAAACTATTTTTTGGTAGTGTGGTACACCACTGTTTTCGGTTGAAATTGTTATGGCGTTACCAGCTTAAAATATCACTTATGACAGAAAAGCGGTCGATTAAGTAAAAATTAAGGAAATATACAATTGTGTTTTGCTGTGAAAATTATTTAAAATGGATATTAGTGTAGATTTGTTTTATGAAGATGAAAACGAAGACGCGAAAATTGATTTGCTACGCTTACGGAGAAAAATTCGTGATGACTCTAATCCTCTTGAACTACCTAGCGAAAAGTATAAATATTGTTCAAAATAAATAAAAGCAAATAATAAATTTTTTTATAGATTTATTAGCTATTTTCGACTGATCAAAGAGGCATTTTGCTTTTTGCTGATGACGTAAAAGACCATTTCAAGAAATCTGTGCGTGTCGTATCTATACCACCAATATTGAAATTGTGTGCTGCTCTTAGATTTTTCGCTGATGGAAGCTACCAGAAGAGCAGCGGCAATGACTTCAATATAGGAGTGGCTCAATCTACAATGTCACTTGTTTTAAAAGAAGTATTAGATGTATTGGAGACGAAACAGACGCTGCAAGGAGTATCAGAAATAATATAATGCGTTCTTTCCAAGCTCAATAAATTTATCTCTTATTTATTTTTTAAATTCATTTCAGTCTTTTTTGGTAAATGGAAGATAACTTAAATTATTTAAAAAAAAATCTTATTTTCTTAGATTCACGTCTACTTTGTTAGCTTGGATTCTGGTCCATTAGTTGAACAAGCCTCTCAAATTGAGATTTGGTTGTAATTTTTAAACTTCTGAAAATGTATAAAATGTTGAGAAATTACAATATGAAGCCAAGCTAATTATTACTTACGATCTCTCCATTATTTTTGGCTTTATTAGTTTAAAGTAAACTGCAACTGATGCAAACACAACTGCTTATGAGCAGTGGTGTATATTTAACGTGCTTGTCGACCAAACTGAAGCAGAGTTGCAAACGGCAATACCACAAAAATAATGAACACAATCAAAAAAATCAGCCGCCAGTCGAGTTGAGAACGGCAATATGAATTTCTCGACGGCGACCAAACTGTTACAAAAGTTGTGAACCGCAATAGGGGCAGAAAACGAAGACGCGAAAATTGATTTGCTACGCTTACGGAGAAAAATTCGTGATGACTCTAACCCTCTTGAACTACCTAGCGAAAAGTATAAATATTGTTCAAAATAAATAAAAGCAAATAATAAATTTTTTTATAGATTTATTAGCTATTTTCGACTGAGCAAAGAGGCATTTTGCTTTTTGCTGGATGACGTAAAAGACCATTTCAAGAAATCTGTGCGTGTCGTATCTATACCACCAATATTGAAATTGTGTGCTGTTCTTAGATTTTTCGCTGATGGAAGCTACCAGAAGAGCAGCGGCAATGACTTCAATATAGGAGTGGCTCAATCTACAATGTCACTTGTTTTAAAAGAAGTATTAGATGTATTGGAGACGAAACAGGCGCTGCAAGGAGTATCAGAAATAATATAATGCGTTCTTTCCAAGCTCAATAAATTTATCTCTTATTTATTTTTTAAATTCATTTCATGCCCCTATTGCGGTTCACCACTCAACCCAGTTTGGTCGTCTTAGAGTCGACCCGACTTCAACAAGACCAAACTATTTTTTGGTATTGTGGTACACCACTGTTTTCGGTTGAAATTGTTATGGCGTTACCAGCTTAAAATATCACTTATGACAGAAAAGTGGTCGATTAAAAGTAAAAATTAAGGAAATATACAAATGTGTTTTGCTGTGAAAATTATTTAAAATGGATATTAGTGTAGATTTGTTTTATGAAGATGAAAACGAAGACGCGAAAATTGATTTGCTACGCTTACGGAGAAAAATTCGTGATGACTCTAACCCTCTTGAACTACCTAGCGAAAAGTATAAATATTGTTCAAAATAAATAAAAGCAAATAATAAATTTTTTTATAGATTTATTAGCTATTTTCGACTGAGCAAAGAGGCATTTTGCTTTTTGCTGGATGACGTAAAAGACCATATCAAGAAATCTGTGCGTGTCGTATCTATACCACCAATATTGAAATTGTGTGCTGCTCTTAGATTTTTCGCTGATGGAAGCTACCAGAAGAGCAGCGGCAATGACTTCAATATAGGAGTGGCTCAATCTACAATGTCACTTGTTTTAAAAGAAGTATTAGATGTATTGGAGACGAAACAGACGCTGCAAGGAGTATCAGAAATAATATAATGCGTTCTTTCCAAGCTCAATAAATTTATCTCTTATTTATTTTTTAAATTCATTTCAGTCTTTTTTGGTAAATGGAAGATAACTTAAATTATTTAAAAAAAAAAATCTTATTTTCTTAGATTCACGTCTACTTTGTTAGCTTGGATTCTGGTCCATTAGTTGAACAAGCCTCTCAAATTGAGATTTGGTTGTAATTTTTAAACTTCTGAAAATGTATAAAATGTTGAGAAATTACAATATGAAGCCAAGCTAATTATTACTTACGATCTCTCCATTATTTTTGGCTTTATTAGTTTAAAGTAAACTGCAACTGATGCAAACACAACTGCTTATGAGCAGTGGTGTATATTTAACGTGCTTGTCGACCAAACTGAAACAGAGTTGCAAACGGCAATACCACAAAAATAATGAACACAATCAAAAAAATCAGCCGCCAGTCGAGTTGAGAACGGCAATATGAATTTCTCGACGGCGACCAAACTGTTACAAAAGTTGTGAACCGCAATAGGGGCACATATTTTCTTTACCCTTTGGTGTTAGGTGAGTTTGCTTTTCAACAGAATAATCTAGCTGATGTGATCCCCCTTGATACCATAATTTCTATATTTTTACTATAATTACGAGTACAGTGTGTTCATAATATTTAGAAGACAAAATTTAAAATGCGATTGGATTTAGAGTAAATTCATACTATGAGTTACATTCGACCTTCGACTGTCGTCGAAAGTGGTGATTCGAGTGAATTTTAATTTGGTATTACAACGCTCATTCGATGAAGAATAGCGCTATTATGAATTTCATTAGATTGTGTTGTATTTTCTTCCATCAGTGAAACCAGCCTTTCCAGTTGTTTGGTACTCACGACCTTAGAGATGCATGAAATTGACAAAAATTGTTTAAAATTAGTTATAATCGCCAACAAGTAAAAAACAAAGCATTTTTAAACTGCGCGCGAGGTTATTTTTCAAATAAACTCGCACGCGAATAAAAATACGCATTTACGCGTCAAGTCTGTCCTTCTAAACGCTTGTGAAACATGGTGTCTCTCGTTCGAAGTTGTTCAGAAGCTCCAGGTGTTTGTAAACCGAGGTCAAAGACACATCATACGCGCTTGGTGGCCAGACAACTAGGTATCTAATGCTATTCTGCATAAACGCTACCATCAGGTGGCTCGTCCATACATTACGAAGAAGTGGAATGGAAATTAGCTGGCAAGCATTGGACTGGAAACTACAGGGACAACGCAGAAGAGGCAAACTCAGAGGCTCTTGGCGACGCAGTGTCGAGGACGAGATCAAAGCCGTCGACAAAAACTTAACATGGCGGCAAGCAAAGGCAAGGGCAGGAAACCGAAACGACTGGAAAAAGTTTTACTTTGGCCCTATGCTCCGCAACGGAATTAAAGGACAAATTATGATAAAAAAAGTGTGTGGCCTGGCATTATCATGATGGAATGCAATTCATTTTCTGTTGGATAATTCTGATGGTTCCCTTTTGAGTGCTTCATCCAATCGTTAGTGTTGTGAGCAGTAGAGATCAGAATTAACCGTTTCGCCAGATTATAGCGACTCCTTCAAATACCACCGTACAGTCAGCGTCACCTTGTTTGCCATTAATTCAGACTTCGATGTCATTTGTGGTGGGCCATCGGCCTTTGACTATGATTTTTTTCATTTAATATTTTCGTATGTAATCCATTTTTCATCGCCCGTAATGATTCGCATCAGATATGGTTTGATTTCGTTGCACGAATGAATAATTACAAACGTGTCTTCACAATGTAGCCTGAAATGTCATCTTTGAAAGGCGCGTTTATTTGACACAGTCAGATTAGTGCTACTAGATGTATGGTCATTAACACTATCTTTTGGATCACCCAGTATATACATTCTGTCAAATAAGTACCCGGAAATCGGAAATTCTCATTTTAAATTTTCCCTCTGAGAATATTTCAAAAAAAATTTTTTCCCAGGTTGGCACAACTGTCAGCCACTATTCTGTGAATTTTTATTGCTATGTGTCATTTAATTTGGTTACGGTGTCATTAGGAACAAGTCAACCTATTGTGTGCGCTGCGATTTTTACTATGGATAAAAATATCGAACAAAGAGTTTGTGTGAAATTTTGTGTTTCAAACGAAATTTCTTGTGCCAAAACGTTGGAAATGTTGAAAAAAAAACATTTGGTGATTCAACCATGTCGAAAACTCAAGTTTACGATTGGTATAAATCGTTCAAAGAGGGGCGAGAAGAAATCGCAACGCACACAAAAGGTTGACTTGTTCCTAATGACGCTGTAACCAAACTAAATGACACATAGCAATAAAAATTCACAGAATAGTGGTTGACAGTTGTGCCAACCTGGGAAAAAAAATGTTTTGAATTATTCTCAGAGGGAAAATTAAAATTGAGAATTTCCGGGTACTTATTTGACAGAATGTATAAGAACTATGAGAAGTATTCTGTTCGTATTATTATTTATAAGAAACGACAATCGATAAGTTTTTACATATATATTTTCATAAATATATTTTTGCCTGATGACTCATGACGAATTTATTACAGGTGGCAGCAACAACATTACAAAAACCATATGTTTTTGATTTGCTCCAGTAATTAACGTTACATCGTGCATGTAATTTGCAAAGATATTCCCCTTAGAGGTCAGTCTCAATTTACAAGACCGCAATTATATGTGATCGTGCTGTGCCTGGCTGTGCGTAATTGATATCGATACATATTTATTACTCATTTTGTTACCAGTTTTGTAATGACTTTTTGTGACTTCCCCAACATCTTTTTTTTCGCTTTGAATCAAATCGTAGCGTTAATGTTTAACCAAACTTGAAGTTGTATTGTCATTGTATCAAAGTCCCAAATTATTCTTTCTATTCTCTGTGGGCTGTTACCAAAGGAAAGTTACGGACTCAAGTGGGCACCTAGGTCAGGTAGCTTCTTCATTGAATAGAGATGCCCACAAATATCGTCATACCCCCCATTCCTTTCAAATACTTCCTCTGTCCTAGGCTGGGCGAAAGTGTTATATGATACATGTCGAGAATTAGCCTGGCTAGGGACACAGTCGCCAGTGGAATCTACGGATACCTCGAGCTCTTCATATTATAAATAGTCGATCTTTTAATAATTGCTCTCACTAGAGCTCTTGATGTGTAGTTAGGTGCATGTCTTGAGCTAATTAAGAAAGATGCCATATCATGAGTTCCTTCCGAGCCAAGAAACTCAAACATTATTATAAAGAACGGGAAGGATGTGTCATCCTGACTTTCCTCCGCACAACTGGAGAGTAATCAAATTGGAAGAAGAGAAGGTGCCTTACCGATCACCAACTACTGTTTTTCATGAATAAAGAAGTTAACCGACTCAACATTAACTGATGCGGAAACTTTTGAAGAGAAGATTTGAGGCAGAGCGACTCACGATATTTGCTCTCATTTGAGTTAGATGTCCTTCGGTGTTGCCTGGTTAGACTGATGACGAGAGGATGAATTTTTCTCTCTTATTTTTTTTTGTATCTGGTCATTACAACAGAATATCGATTTATGCCGAATAGAATTTGCTTCGACACCCATCTCTGTTTTTTGCTAGCTGGCGCTAGTTAGAAATTCCAAAAGATTACAGTTTCTCCAGTACTTCATATTCCCACCAAAGGTTGGGTTTTTTATTTTGCACCTTCCACCAGTGGATTTCAAATAGTACAAGTTCTTGGCTATAATATGTTCTTCCATACGTTGATGTCAATATCAGCATACAGCATTGTGTTCATTGTGCTTATGTTTGTGTTTCAGTCGATACTTTCGATACTCGCCATTAAGGGAAGAAGGTTCAGAGATTTTGTGCAGGACTTTCCTCTTGAAAACTCCAAGCATTCCCTAATCTGAGGTGGAAATTGTCCAGGCTTCAGCGCCATATGTTAGGACAGCCATGATGAGAGACTTGTAGAGTGTAGTTTTCGTTTTCTGACCGAGGGCTCAACTTCTCAATTTCTTACTTAGTCGTAGTAGCACCCATTGCCATTGTCATTGCCTCCAGATAAACCTTCACTGATAGAAGGCCGTCTTACTTTCCCGTTTGGAAGTTAATGGGGAAGTCTTCGTCTTCACTCAAGGAATATGGACAGTAAGAAATACAAACGCAACACAAGTAGACATATGACTTGTATACTTTTAAAGAAACCCGTTCTGTTATTACAACAACCCTAGAGAGCATAGGTACTCGGTGGTGAATTGTATCGGCTTATTTCGCGAATCATCACCGCTAAGCAATATACAACGTCTGATGGGCGATGCCAACAAATCTGAAACAAAATATAGATTTCGATGCCAACTCACACCATGTGATCTGGGGAAATAAAGATATAAACGATGGAAATGAAATTTCCGTACTAAAAGGAAAATCGGAGGAACCAAGGGTCGCCGTGTGACCACAATTCTCGGCCGTTAAACGTTAAAAATTAATATTTTTTAAAATCGAACAGATTTTATATGTATTAGTGTTTCATTGAAATTCAATAATACGCACTGTGTGGATCAAAGTACTGTGCACTGGGTCCGTTATCTTAGGTTAGTTTAGGTTATGTGGCTGCCCTCTCTCTAAGAGGACACACTTAGGCCAGATACCACCGATCTTCTCTTCCAATACTGTTATGCATGTGAAATTTGGACAACATTCGAAGGGACCTACTTATATTAGCCGGTTTCGAACGGCAGAACCCTTGTGACATCACTTTAACATAGTTTTGTTACAGAGCTCTTTTAAGAAATATTTTTGGCAAATTGTTATTGTTCGAAAGAAAAGTTTTTTCGATATCAAATTTTGTTATACTTCAGCCGGGGATTGAATCCACGACCTACGTAGCAGAAGGCCAACGCACTTACCACTAAGCTACGGCATCCACGTCCGTTATCTTACTATTCCCAATAATTCTACGAGAATCGTATGATTATATAATATTTACTACGTATTATATCGATAACAAAAGTCATTATTATCGTTATTATGATCATTTACAAAATAACAGTAGAAATGGTTGGGAAGAAAAAAGAAAATATCACCGTTACTTAGTTTATTAAAATAGTATATTGAAAAAAAATATATATATATATATTTTTTAAATTTCTTTACGCTAAATAGTAGAACTAATTGATAATGAGCAAAATGTCTGATAAGGAATAGTATGCTCGAATGAATTAAATTAAAAAAAAAAAAAAAGCGAAAAATTTATGAAGAACTAGCTGTCACCTGTTGGGCACTTAGAGTTCTAGGTGTATACAATTTCAATGACGATTTAAGCTGATCTTTAATGAATCCGCATATGGTTTAGATGAGGCCTATGGTGATTATGGATTTCGGTTGGCCCTGCCTAGAGCTCAATTGAAACGTTTCATATCATTTATCATGAAAAAAAAAAAAAATATTAAAAAAAACTTTTATGTTATCTCTTTCTTGAATTTGTAATTTTTCTATCCATGACACAAATATACTGTCAGTTTAGGCGAAATAACACCATTTTTATTCGACTAAATCTCATGAAATTTTTGCAGTACATCAAGGAAGTATCTATCTTTCCAAGGCAGGTTGCCAATAAAAGATCATTTAGTAGAAACTTTTTTTTTAATTCTTGTATGCACCTTGTATATATTTTATGATTTAATGGAATAATAATAATAATATTACTAATAATAATAAGCCCAAAACATATGTTTAAGAAATGAAAAAAATAACTAAATAAAATATGAATATTTGAATAATAATTTGTGTTTTCTTTAAATAATCGAACGTGTCTGTTATTCTATCTAATAAAATAAATGATTAATATAGAAATTGCAGTATTTGAGGAGAGCTGTGCAAATAATGAGATATACATAGTACCTGCGTAATACCGTATTTGGTACTAATTCATTTTCCTTATTATAACATACAGTGTAGAATATTTGTGCATTTACTATAAATAGGGCAATTCGATTGTTTCGAATAGTTTAGTATAGAATAACTTATCAGCATCAGCATTTGATGCTTGTTAAAATGATGAAATTCACAATTTTTATCACGGTGTTAATTTCATTAGCAGCCGCCTTCACTGGAGTTGAAGCAGCTGGAAAAGACGGTTGGTTAATTTTATTATATGAATACGAGTGTCATTTATATCGCTACAATTAAGTGGACCTAGATAATTTTTGTTTTATATAACGATCGAACCATCCTTCCATCGTCTAGTTCTTGCATTGAACAAAAATATATCCTCAAAGTTAGGCAGAAAAGCAACGAAAATATTATTATTAGTAGTACGACCACATTAGATCTTTTGTGACTACCCCAATTTTGTTTTATTTCAAAACTTAGGCTTCTAATATTGGGTGATATAAAATAAACATGTGTTTGAAAAGTGACAGTTCTGTAATTCGTCGCTTGTGTAAAAAGTTTGCTTTGAAAGTGAGTGAAATATTTGGAGAAATACTCAATGTGATGTTGTTTTGCTGCAAAAATCATTTCGAATGTTTGTGAAGTGAAAATTATTGAAATATCTGAAGAAATACCCATGAGGGGTTTGCTAGTTTCCGTTCCGAAAATTTTGTTGTCAAAGATGTACCCCGCTATGGTCGGCCAGTCACTGCAAAGGTCGTTGAAATTTTCCATCAGATCGAACAAGACCGGCACAACATCAACCACACGACGGTTTGGAATCATTTAAGAAGAGTAGGCTACCCAAAGAACGAATTAATGCAAAGACATTGGATTGACCAAATTACCATCAGTGAAACGCTATTTAAATGCAATCGAACAATTTTTTAAGCGAATCATTACAGGTTGTGAATATTGGATGGAGAAATACTGACTTTAAGGGATTGACGGCAAACAAAGTGATGTTGAGTGTTCGGTGGGATTGGGTGGAAATTGTCCATTATTATGAGCTGCTACAATCTGCCCGAACGGTCAAGTCAATTCGATCATCCACAGCGCACAACTCGACCATTCAAGAAAGAAGAAAGCAAAAAAAGGTGGCCAGAATTGGCGAATAGAAAAGGAGTTCTTCATCACACGTCAGGCTACACGCATCTTTGATGATTCGAAACAAATTGACGGAACTTGTTTGGGAAATTTTGATGTATCCACAATAAAGCGCGGCCGTTGCACCTTCTGATTACCATTCGTTCGATCTTTGCAAAACTTTCTATATGGTAAACAATTGGCCAAACGAAGAGCCGCTGAAAATCATTTGGCCAAATTTTTTGTCGATAAAACACAAAAGTTCTATAATGATGGAATTATGAAGCTATCGAAAAATGGCGAAAAATCATATATAATAATAATGACCAATATGCACTTGATTAAAATTGATTTTTAATAAAGATGATTTTTGTTAAAATTTACCAAACTAACGATTTATCAGACTTTTAATAAATCACAATATATTTGAGCACTTTGGTTGGTGGCATGTTTCATATGCAGGAGCGGGCTATGAACGGCATATTCTGATGGATAAATATTTGACTTGCGGCTCATGGAAAATTACAGAGTATATGTTCGGCTGTTTAAGCTGTAGAACCAAATAAGCTGTGGTCAGTAACATCTGATAGAATTATTTTATTGAGAGAATATTGCAGTGAGAACTTTTAGGCTCTCTTTTGTCGGTGTTAGGACTCTTTTTGCTTGCCTCTGGCCTTTCGAGTTTGCCAGTGGCAGATGATTTCTTAGATTTGCTTCCTTCGAGTAGCTAATATTTCACAGTTGTAGCGCGCTAAAGGACCACCCCATTTTAACTGGTAAAAGAAAGGCAACGGTAATTATACTTAGAGCATTAGTAGGGCAGAACTGCATTGCTCCTGTGATGCTAATGTATATCAGGCGCATAGATTTTGCTAAGTTTAGTTATTATACCTTTCTAGCTGACTGTCGTCCATACCAAAGAATACTTTTGTTGCTTTTCCGGTGTTATACGTAGACCACTTGTGTGGTCCTTGAGAAAACTTTTTGAAGACGAGCAAGTTGTGGGAGATCTAAACGGGAGATAGATTGAAAGTTTATCAAGAGTGCTATTCCACCATGGAACATCCTCTTCATTGGAGAGTTATCGTCATAAGCTTTAATTATATTACTTTGTAGCTCTTTAGCCTGAGATTCAAGCTCATAGACATAGACAGTGTTAATTAGAAGGCTGGAATCATCAAACTCGTGCTCAAGACTAAAGCGAAAGCAGTCCCAGTAAGTTGCCTGGGATTGGTGTGAACCATTGTGTGTTTGTAAAACGTTTGTGTTTGTGATCTGACATGAAAACCTTCTCCAAAACATGCAAGTTTAAAATAGAGTGTGACAGATTAGTACCTGCTTAAGATAGAACAGTGACCTTCCCTTTGGTAGTGCTTATAAATGATGGCTCATTAACCCTGTTTAGAATGCTAAATCTATTCCTAGAAATAAATTCTAAAGGGTACTTACCCCTTGTATTTATGCCGATGCACCCCCAGGCAGTCTGCTTGTCATGGGCTCAGCTTAATTATGCGGCAATAATAGGGCATTCACCTCCCTGTGCGTACTTCATGTATTTTATTGCATTATATTCCATGCAGCTATTATAATTTCCACGTCCCCACACTTCGTTGGCATTTTTGTCCAAATAGTAACTAGATCCTGTAGTACAGGAAGACATGTTATTTCATTTGCACCAAAATGCCGTTCTCGCCTTTACTATATGTGGTTGATATCTTTCCTAGATCAATGCGATATGCGAGACTTAGGACGTGTACTTAGGACGTCAGTGGTGGCCTTGTATGGTGCAGGTTTACTTGTAGGTACTTAAAGTGCTTCAGTTGCTCCTTACTTTTAGGGCGGGTGACCATTTTTGGTTTTTAAGGCGCGTTTTGCGAACTTTTTCGCATTGTTAGTAGATGATTGAAGACCCCTGTTAAAGGGCGGTTTAAAGGTGGAGCGAACTGTCGACGCTTTTATCAAAGGAGTGGAGGTTGAGCGGACATTACACTTTGGTGAATCATTGGATTTATCAGTCCGAAATGTAGTCTGCTGCGCTGTTAAATAGTCCTGTGCACAGCATTGTTGCTTTTTGGACAGAGTTTCAGCACAACGTGCAACTTTGACTGTAGCAGTTAGCTTGCTTGAACTCTTGCTTTTCCAAAGTCAATTGGATAGTATGGCCAAATCTCATCACTTCGTTTCTTGGGTCTTTGAGACCATATTTAGGATTCGCCTGTCATTAACACTTAGGCCCGTATTGTGTCCAAGTTCAAGGATGTTGTCTGTAGTAGTATTTTGAAGTTCCTGGAAGTAACCAACAAAGATTTATGGTCGTGGAATCTTCGAATGTTCCATGATCTTGAACATCGCGCTTTTCTAATGCAACCATTCAACCGCTAACTGTTTGAGCTACGGGATCATATTCATTTCTTCTCACCAAATAGGTATCAAAAACCTTATAAGATTCAGCTGATGTTGGAATTAAAGTCAAATTACCACCATTCGCATTTTATTGCAACATTCGCACTGGTTGGTGTGTTTTTTTTTGGACCGGTGAAATCATTGGCCATTACTTCTTCAAAAAATGAGAACGGTGAGAACGTTATCGTCACGACGAGCGCAACAGAGCCATGATTGCCGATTATTTCGTGCCCCAATTGAATCGAATGTTGACTGAAGATACGCTGTTACCAAGAGGATGGCGTCACATGCCATACAGTGCGTCAATTAATCCACTTATTTAAGGAAACGTTCGGTGAACGTGTTAAATTACGAAATGGGCTAATCGATTGGCCATGGCAAGCCGTCGTTCTTTTTTATTTACATTCTGTCAAATAAGTACGCGGAAACCGGAAATTCTCATTTTTAATTTTCCCTCTGAGAATATTTCAAAATTTTTTTTTTCCCATGTTGGCACAACTGTCAGCCACTATTCTGTGAATTTTTATTGCTATGTGTCATTTCGTTTGGTTACGGCGTCATTAGGAACAAGTCAACCTTTTGTGTGCGTTGCGATTTTTACTATGGATAAAAATATCGAACAAAGAGTTTGTGTGAAATTTTTGTGTGTTTCAAACGAAATTTCTTGTGCCAAAACGTTGGAAATGTTGAAAAAAACATTTGGTGATTCAACCATGTCGAAAAAAAATTTCACGTAACCAAACTAAATGACACATAGCAATAAAAATTCACAGAATAGTGGCTGACAGTTGTGCCAACCTGGGGAAAAAATTTTTTTGAAATATTCTCAGAGGGAAAATTAAAAATGAGAATTTCCGGGTACTTATTTGACAGAATGTATATGCTATATGCCAGGAGGAGCAGCAGGAGGAGGAGCAGCAGGAGGCGGAGCAGGAGGAGGAGCAAGAAAAGGATGTGAATACGATTTAATTGTAATTGGTGGTGGTTCCGGTGGTTTAGCTTGTGCCAAAGATGCTGCAGCGAGGGGTGCTAAAGTGGTTTGTTTAGATTATGTGAGACCATCACCATATGGAACAGAATGGGGTATTGGTGGTACGTGTGTCAATGTGGGTTGCATTCCAAAGAAACTTATGCATCAGGCCTCATTACTCGGCGAATCGGTGCATGTAAGTTGTTTAACATAGCACATCGAAATATTATTTGCATTATCTGTTGGATTATTTTTTTTTTTTTCTACAGGAAGCTGCATCTTATAGTTGGCAAATACCGAATCTTGAGCAAATTAAACCGAGCTGGAGTCAATTGGTGGATTCGGTACAGAATCATATTAAATCAGTGAATTGGGTGACAAAAGTCGATTTGCGAGACAAGTATGTGTTTGTTATCCCATTAATTAAAAAACAAAAAAATTAAATTATATTTACATTTATGTGTATGTTGTGTTTTTTAGAAAAGTTGAGTATGTCAATGGATTGGGATCATTTGTTGATTCGCGTACGATTGTTGCCAAAATGAAAAATGGCCAAGAACGGAAATTTACCGGAAAAAATATTGTAATCGCTGTTGGTGGTCGGCCACGTTATCCCGATATACCGGGTGCTGTCGAATATGGTATTACCAGTGATGATATTTTCAGCTTGAATCATGAGCCAGGCAAAACGCTTGTCGTTGGCGCTGGATGTATGTTATTTGTTGTGTATTCATTTTTACTCTATCATTGTATTACGAAGCTATTATCTGTTGTAATTAGATATTGGTTTGGAATGTGCTGGTGTCCTCAAGGGTCTTGGCTATAATGTCACTGTGATGGTGCGTTCAATAATATTACGCGGTTTCGATCAACAAATGGCTAATATCACAGTCGATGCCATGGCTGAACGTGGTATAGAGTTCCTATGTAAGACCGAACCGAGATCGGTGGAGAAAACATCGAATGGTCGTTTGTTAGTTAAGTACCTCAATACTGAGACCAATCAAGAGGGTAGCGATGAGTTCGATACTGTACTGTGGGCTATTGGCCGTAAGGGTTTGGTCGAAGATCTAAATTTAGGGGCGGCCGGTGTTAACACAATAGGCGATAAGATTCCTGTCAACGACGCGGAACAAACCAATGTTGAGAATATTTATGCTGTAGGTGATATTACTCATGGCCGGCCAGAATTGACGCCGGTCGCCATACACGCTGGCCGTTTGTTGGCGCGTCGCTTATTCGGAAATTCGAATCAACTAATGGACTATAAAAATGTTGCCACCACTGTGTTTACTCCATTGGAATACGCTTCCGTGGGCATGTCCGAGGCAGATGCCATTCATAAATATGGCAAAAGCAATATTGAAGTATACCATGGCTATTATAAGCCAACTGAATTCTTTATACCCCAAAAGAGTGTCAAACAATGCTATTTAAAGGCCATTGCCAAACGTAAAGGCGATCAACATGTGATGGGCTTGCATTATGTGGGTCCAGTCGCTGGTGAGGTAATGCAAGGATTTGCCGCAGCCATGAAGTAAGTGAAGAAAGTGAACTTTATTGTTGTTGGTGTTGCTTTTACATGCATTTTAATAAATACTATTTTCATTTTGGCTATTTAGAGGTCGGCTCACTATGAAAACGCTCATGAATACAGTGGGTATTCATCCAACGACTGCTGAAGAATTTACACGACTCAACATCACTAAGCGTTCTGGTTTGAATCCTAAACCGGCCACTTGTTGCAGTTAAATTTACTGAAGAGGAGGTAATATCGAAATAAATGTGCAACATCAAACAATTAAATTCATTTCGACAAATTTAATATTGTTCTATATTAACACTTTCTACTCGCTGCTTTGTTTGTTTGAGTATAAGCTGGAAAACATGATTATATATATAGCTATCTATACGAAAAATCTTAATAATGTTACTTAATATGTATTGTATATTTTCATTACCTTTTTAATGATTGTTATCCTCTCACAAAGGATTTGAAATCAATAAAAATTGTGATTTTTTTCATTATTTTCAAGAATTCATTAATTTTGCAATATGGTCTTTGTTTACTCTTTGGTGTAAGATAGATTGAAAACTGTTCCACCTTAAGGCAGCGTTCGAAAGAAAATTATTTTTGATATCAGAGTTGCCTTTGGCGGAGATAGAACCCACGACCTACAGATAAGAAATATTTTCCAGCTTCGTTTCATAAAATTTTAGACAATTCATTATAGAGGGTGGAATAATTTCGAGGTTTGTAAGGCACATTTGAGTCTAAAGAAATAACCCACAACTTGCATATCATTGTATTTTATATACTTTGCGAAATCTGTGTCGAACCATTCATCTTCTTGTACTCGTTTAGTGGTTTAGGACTCTTCTGGCAGCAAGGCATTTGCAAATCCTAAGTCGACAATGTAACCCTGTCTTCCTACCCGACAACAATGTTTATTCGGATACTATGTTACGAGTACGACGAGAGCATCAGCATTACCACGATGACATGCATTATGCTGTTCCTTTCATCGTTCTGGAGATTTCGATTTTGGTCTCTTGCATCGTAGGCGGCAAGCACGTGTCATATTCTCTCGTTTGCCGCATAATAAGCACTGACCAATAAACTTGATATTGCGTTGATTCTTTGTTCTTGCGTCAGCCTTCGATGATGTCAATCACGCGCCATATCTCCTCGTTTGTCATACATGAAGCACTTACCAGGAAATTTCATTTTCTTCGGGCTTCACAACTGACTTTACTGCCTGTCATATTGCAACAAGTAGATCTGTGGTTTCTGCTTTTAGTTGAGGCACTTAGTTGATTTTAGTTGACTGGCAGCTTCATACGTCAAAGCACTGCTAACTATTTCGCCATATGTACCCCTTGGTGACATGACTAGGGTACGCTTAATTTCTCCGTGACGTATTCCGTCTATGAAAGCCTCAATTTTTATTTTGTTAATCAATTCTTCAATATTTTTTATTATTTTAGTTTATTTTTAGTTGATTGAGTTTGTGCTCTAATTTATCGAACTGATCGTTCAAATTATTCGCAAATTTCACCTGACTTTTTTTGAAGCTTCGAATTCTAAAGGAACTCATATTCCTCTACATTAATAACCTTAGCCTTGATGAAGACAGGTTCATATCTACCAACAGCTTGTTCAGTGGGTCTATTTCTACTTGGTAAATTTTCATCATCTTGTCCGAATCCCACTTTTGAAACTAATTGTCATGTTTTCATTTTTTGAACATTTAATTCTAATACGAATCAACCCTGTTCGATTGCTGGATTATGCCAAGAATAATTAGAACACTAATTTTGTTCTAACTTCATGCAACAACGTTTTATTTATCAATACTTGTTGTTGTTGTTGTTGTAGCAGCAAGAATGCGGTAATGCTTTGTTTTGTTCCCGTACGAAGCATTTCCCTATTCTGATGAGTTGAATAGATCTTGGTCGACCACAGGGTGGCATCAACCATCTGGACGACTAAACAAAGAAGTGGAATATGAAACTGTAGCTGAAGTATGGTGTAGCACTACAAGTTACAATTTGAAGTTGCGGCTGTGGTTGTTGATGAAGCTGAAGCCTAACTTGAACTTCTGGACTTTGTAGCATACTTCATGCTATACAATTTTCAAGTCCAAGGAAGTTAGTGTTGATACCACCATTCTTAATGAACCTTGTATTTGATAAAAATAAGTCTTTAAAGAATATTTGAATTATTCAAATTTAAGTAAAAGGTTATATTTAAACTATATTCTTCAACTTTGCAAAACTTATGATCTTAAAAAGGAATAAATTCCAACACAATACGCACTGTCACCCCAACTGAGACTTGCAGCAATAATATGGCTACTTATCGCCATTGATTTCAAGCACATAATCTTTGGTATTTAAACTTATTTATCATTAGTCCCTAAATGATTCCGAATAAATGTAATATTTACTTCAATCGACGAATCGACGTGTTTATATTAGTCCTAATCAAATGAGCTTTCTGAACTCGTCCGTTACTTCGATGGGTTTATTTTTTTTTTTTTTTTTGGTTTATTTAAAAAAATGTCTCTTAATTATGAAATAATACACGCTATATACATATGTATATATTTTGTTGAAATTATGTTTATTTTATTTTATTTGATTATTATTACATTGTTTTTTGTATTTATTGTTTTTTTGTTTTTTGTTTCAATCTTTTACACATTTATATATAATATATATATTTCTTATATTTGTTATTGTATTTTTATAATTTTTCTTTGTTTTTTCTTGTATTATTTCAATTAAAATTATTTTTAAAACTTAAAATTACAGCTAGTTCTTCATATATGTATATATGTATATTTATATCTATGTATATATGTAGATAGATGTTTGTTTGTTTTGTTTTTGTTGTTATTTGTTGTTGTTACTCACATAATTGTATTGTATATTTCTATATAATTTTGTATATATATATATATATATATATATATATATATATGTATGTATATATATATATATATATATATATATATATGTATATATATATATTAATTTTTTTGCAATATTCCCATTTTTGTTGTTGTTTTCTTAGGTGTTAAATTGATTGGCGATTAGTTTATATTCTTCTTTCAATTTTACTCCCTACATCTATAGAGAATTAAGAAAACAAAAACTTATTAAAAATATACTTTACATAGGTATTTATTCTATACATTACATTATGTTTACTTGTTTGTTATTTATATAATTATTATAAGATGTCTAAATAAAAAAACAGCAAAGCTATTTTTTATTTTTGCCATGTGCATGTTGTCTGTGAGTGTATGCAGTAGATATGGAAAAATGATTTTACATACATATTACCAAAGTAGAAAAATTAATAAGAGTGAAAAAAAAACAACAACGATGAAACACAATAGTTTTAATATTTGCATACAATATTTGCATGTAAAACAATGTTCAATTATTCAATTAAATAATTAATTTAATTAACAAATATAACATACAAATACAATAAAATAATCAAATTTTGGTTTTTAATACTTAATACAGTAATTATATGATTAATATATATATGAAAATAATAGTGTCATAGGGCATACATACAATACAAAACAAGAACATTGCATAATTGTAGCACAAACATTGAGAAAACATTGATTTGATTTGAGTCAAAAGCATTAAGAAGGCTCAAGAATTTTTTTTTTAAATATACATTGTATATATTTATCAACACATAATACAAATTATTGAATGAAATTTATTGCCTACTATTCAGGTAAGATGATTCAATGTGATTTTCTGAAGAAAGCAATGTAAAATATTCAATCGCTTCCGAAGCAATTGAGATTGCATCTGGACAAATCGAACAGAAATATCATTTGAAAAGAGTTTCTACAACAGTGAATTGTTTCGATTGAAATTCCAAATACTTTTCCACATATTTTCCTTCATATGATAATGAAATGTGAAATAAAAAAATCTTGAAACTATGTGGCGACGAGATAATCCATTGGTTATTTGCCATTAATCTTCATATTAGATATATTACCACCACTTTAAATGTGTGCTTTTGGAATCGTGGAGTTTACTCGATTTAGTTTGGCATGTGTATCTGTATTAAATATCAATTTACATAAAAACCGCCATCAATGCCGAGATACGATTACCGTTTTGCATCAGCGGGAATACTTTTCTTATATACCTCTTAGTAGAACATCATATTGCGCGCCAATTTCTTTGGTTTGTTAATGTTTGAATAGAAGAACATTTCCAATATCTTAAACTATCATCGTGCACTGCACTGCAGCAATGGAGTAGAAGAGTTCTCCAAGTTCAAGTTCAAGTTTCTTATGAAAATGGACATTCGATAAAAGCTGCTTCACATATATAATGTGATGTGATGTGAGAACCTAGAGGAAATTTGATTGCAATAGGATGGTGGCACAACATTTCATACAGCTGCAGAAACAATGAATTTATAGCGTAGTCAACTTCCAGAATGTGTCATTTTAAGAAATGAAGACGTCAATTAGCTAATAAGATTATTCGTTTTAACGGCGTCTGGTTTCTCTATTGAGAGCTAGGCTAAAGGAAAGTTTTGTAATAGAAAAATCATCAAACAATTAATTCCAAAGTGAAATAGTGAAATAGAGCCCGAATTAAGTGAAAATGTAACAAAAAAAAAAGAAGAGTCACAGGTGAAGTACGAAGAACCAGACATATACAACATACACTAAACTTCAATGGTTTCCTAATGTAAAAAACATGTTTCATTAGGACGAAGTAATATGAGGGGAGAAAAGGGATAGGGAAAGGCTGCCATATAGACTTTGTTCCATCATAACAATGTACAACAACAACAACAACAACAACTGTTCCACTCCTTCGCCATTGCAACCACAAAATTTGTTTAATTGCACTACGAATTACTGCCACATTCACTCAACTCTCGTCGTGTTAGGCGCGCACAATTTCTTTCTATTTCCAAATATGAAAAACTAGTTCAGAGATTAAAATCTGATATTCTATGTGCGGACAATTTTTTTCTGTTTCAGAATTTCAAAAAATAGTTCAGAGTCGTTATAGTCTGACGAATGGGTCATTATTGAAGTAGATGCCTATTTTAAGGAGTTCAAAAATTCATATTAATCGGAAAATTGACGCAAAGTTGAAACATCATTGAACGAAGTGTAGCGAACAACAAAGAAGACTACGCTGTAGATTAAATCAATGTTTTTGGATTAAATTATGTTTGAATTATCACGGACTTAGTCCACTCTCGTGCATATTCTTTCTGATTACACACGGATATTTGTACACATTCAGAGTTTTTACTTGAATAAAAATTTAGTTATCATTTTATGTGCTGCGATTGTAAGCAAATATAACAAAAGCATTTATACGTATTTTACACAACTTTTCTTAGAGGAAACCATTTACATCAATTGCATAGAAATTTGAAGAATTAATTCTTTGATCCAATGATCCAATACATACATATGGTTGCAGTCATCAAGTGTACAAAATGAAATAAAAATAATGTAATTTTTTTTTTTTTTTGCAAGTTTCAGATTTTTAATGAATATACATATTTTTGTGTACCTATAATATTTTATATCAAAATAAACTAAATTAACTTATGTGAATTTTTTTTTTTATACAACACATATAAATTAAAGTGCATATATAAATGTAAGTGTGTGTATGTGTGTGTGTGTGTGTGTGTGTGTGTGTGTTTTCAACACCATAATATTGTTAAAAGTTGCATTTATTTATTACATATAGGTATGCGCTTTGTATGTCAATATCAATAACATAATACGTTATGTAGTACATTTCGTTTTGTTTTTTTTCAAATTACACAAAAATTAGAAAACTAGATGAATTTAATTAAATTAAATTTAATTATAGATACAATTTTTTTGTTTTGTCTTACAAACTGGTTTTAATACATTTTTTCATTAGTGTTTTTTTTATTTTATTTTTTTTTTTTTTTGGTTTAAACAACTAAATTTAAATGGGGTTAATTGAAATTATAATAATGTTGTTATTCTGGTTTATTTTTCTGTTACCAATTACTGAAGAAATTTCTAAATAATAAAACAAAGAAAAAAAAAAGCACACATCTATTCACTGTTCGCTTGCAGAGTTTAATGTTTTGCGTCGAGTTTCTTTTTGAATTTATATTTAAAGACTTACAAATGGCAGTCTATCACGCATTTTAATGGATATTTTTGTTTTCTATTGATATTTATGTGAGTTTTAAAGGAGTGTCCATTTTTATAATTAAATCAGAAAATTATTAATTAATAAGAAATTATTTCAGTGTCGGAACAACAGTTTTGTATCATTGCTAGCGAGACTTGTTGTACGCCAATGATGGAGAATATATGTAGAATATAAGTCTTCCTAAGAATGTGGTCGACTAAGGTTTATTCATGTGCTTTGCACGTGATCAAAACAAAACATTTGCGTTCTTTCCGCTTTTTGATGGCGTTTAACATGAATTCTATACTTTTGTTAGAGATAAAATTGTCAATTGAATTTATGTTGCTGTAATCGCATATATATCGGCAGGTTCTCTATCATTCCGCCACAAATCTTGTTTTCAGAACTCTTAGAATGCTTACAAACATTGAATGTAGATCTACTTTTAGCAAGCTAAGCGTTTAAAGCATCCTATGCTTTGTGCTATGTAAATTGCTCCATACAACTACACTCTAGTCTTTGGACAAATGCTTAGGATCGTCGGGACTTCATTGCCAAAATAGTATAGATTTGTAGAAAAATCACTATTTTTATATTATTAGAAAATGCAAAATGCATAAAATCCTAAGCTAGAATTTAGCCGTTATATTCCGTTATAATATTGTAAAATGAAAAACTACCATCGACACAATAAACTATGGTACATAAAGTATGAATTGAGAATCGAAAAGCAAAAAAATAGCAACGATAAACTGAAAAAATTATTTCATTATTGTGTAATTCTAATTTATTCCAATTGTGACAAATGGTGATGTGTATGTGAGTGTGTTTGTGTGTTCAAGTATCCCTTTTATAACTTTTATGGCTTGTTTTTTTTTTTTTTTTGATTATTTTCCGATTAATTTGATATACATATTTGCTTTGATTAAACTCATCACTTCTACACATTTAGTAAAGAAATTTATTTAAAAATCGTGGATGTACATACAACGCATGTATGTATGTACTTTCTATTGGTATGACGTAAGTAGTGTTTTAATGAATGTATAAATATATTTTTATTGTGTTTTTGCGTTGTTAGTTTTTTTGGTTTTGCCATCACCCTTTTTTATATCCCTTATATTCATTGTCATTGTCGCCAATTTTTTTTTGTGGTCATTTTCTATACATTCAGTAGTTTCAACAAGGGTCTGCATTGCTTCTGTAGGACTTCAAACATTTCAACAAGCTTAAAAATCTGCTATTCTATTAAAATGTGAATTTCCTTTGATTGGGATATTTTTGTAAGGACCTACACTGAACACTGAACGCTCTTGTTGAAAAACACTTTATAGTTATAGAGTAGAATATGTATGTATGCTCACATCTATGTTTGAATTGTAATTTTAACTCAATTGGTTTTATTTTTATTTCTCAACATTTATTCTAATTATGTATGTATGTATGTATATGCAATGCAATTATAATTGTTTACTGGTATAATACGATCGTAGTGTTGTGATAATGCAATACATTATGTAATTTAATTACATACTGCATACATTGACTACTATTACTTATGTATATTGCAATAATATTATAAATTTTTATTTTACATAAATAAATTAGTTGTTGGAAAAAATTAAAAGAAATAACAATTTGAAAGAAACAAATTAAATCACATAATTGTTGTTGTGGTTATTATTAAACAGAAATATTAAAATACAAACACAGAGATAGAGTTGCTGCTACACTAATGCACTACCTCTCACTCTCTCTCTCTCTCTCTCACTCTCATAATAAAGAATTGACAATACAATCGACATACTATTATTCTTGCTATAGAGTGGAAGAAAAAGCGAGAGAGTGAGAGGGAATCAGCAGCATTTAGCTATTCATAGAGAAATGTACATATACAGAATAATTACAAAGCAACCGTTACTTAATTTAAATTTGGATATACAAGTTAATAAGTGTTAAAATAAAAATAAATACATTCTGATGACAACTACCTACTTTTATTTTTGTTCATTTTATATTACACATGTATGTATGTATGTATGTATGTATGTATGCATGTGCTGTATGTACAATGTACTACATACATATCGAGTACATATATGTACAAATATGTGTACATTTTGCTTGATTTGTATATGTATGTATATAAATGTCTGTATAGCAAGTGTTAATTTCTTCTTCTTCTTCTTCTTGTATTGTATATTATATGTATATATATATATATATGTATATGTATATAACTATGTATATAATTTAGGTCCATCACATAAATTCCTACAGACGCCACAAATAGAGTTGTTTTTGTTTTCACCACAGAGAATTGTTTAGTTATATAAATATATGTATATTGTATGTACGTACGCTTCAACTTAAGACTTTGTAAAGTGTGAAAATATGTATCTACGTGTATCTACGTTCTTATACTTTTTGTTATTGTTATTATTTCACATGGATGTGTGTGTGTGTGTGTGTGTTAATTTTTTTTGTTTCAGAATGACATGATCTACTTATTAATATTACTATTGTTACATATAGGCTTCTTTATATGAATATATTTTTAGCATAAAATATGATTTTGTTATTGTTGATATTTTTTAGAAAATATGTTTGTCGTTATTCATCTTCTTTTTGTTTTTTCTTTTTTTTTTCACTTATAATTTAATTATTGATTTTTGTTTTTTCTTGATCATTTTGTCACAGATACACATTTAAAAAACAGAGACAAAAAGAAGTTTGTACATGAAAACAGCGTTTATAACTTTATAACTTGACTATTTGTTGTTGTTGTTGTTGCTCTTGTTAATTATAGACAAAAGTATTGATAATTGTTATTGTTGTTTGTTAGTTTTTTTGTTTTTTAATTGTTTTAACAAGTCATTTTCTGAAGATAAGACCATAAGACTACACACACACAAAAAAAAAACAACATTTATTTAAAATTTTACTCTTTACTACACTATTAGTATTGTTTTTGTTTTCTTCTTAGTTATGTATGTTGAAGTTACAAGTGATTATACATATAAGTTATGCAAATATATACTCTGTATACATGTATATAAAATTAGTTACATATATTCATATATATATATATTTAGTTATACATATGTATGTATATATATATATATATATGTATGCTATTATTTATTATGACTATTATTAGTGTATTGTTGTTGTTGTGGTTGTGTTTTGTTGTAAGTATCATTACAATTATTATTATTATTAGAATTTTTAATCATTTATATATGTATTACAAGTGTTCTTATATAAAGCGCGTTACCATTGGTGGTTTCTGTTACAACACACAACAGCAGTCTATAGCTAAGTTGTTGTTTTTTTTTTTTGTTGGTATTATGTATTATTATGATTGTAAGTAAACCATATGTACATTATCGATGCAGTCCAGTGTCTGACTGTCATTGCTGCTGACAACGATGATGATAATTATGATGCTGATGAGATAAAGATATTGTTGTGTTGTTGTTGTTGTAATTGTAGTGCTTGTTGCTGCTAAACGGAGTAATGTCATCGTTGATGTGGTAATGGGCGGAACTGTTGTTGTTGTTGTTGTGTTGGTTAGGTTGGTGTTTCTGCCAGCGTTCTAGTTATAGTACTGCTACTGTTGTTGTTGTTGTTGTTTTTGTTGTTGTTATCATAGAAAAGGTGGGAAATATTATTTGTATGCATATATGTACATAGACATATATGTATGTGTGTGTGTGTGTGTGTGTGTGCAATACATATGCATTTATATAGGTGTTGCAGCCATTATTCCAATCATCTAAACAGTTATACTTCAAATTTATATTAAAAGAAGTGTAGATGATGATGATTTTGCTGCTGTTGCTGCTGTATGTAGACGTGCTTACAACCGTAGGTTTCATCGTTGTACCAAGTTTATGAGTCGCATTTAATGGTGTCCATTAGTTAACGATATTGTCGCCTGAAGCTGCGCTGCTTATACCGAAATAATAAAGGAAAAACAAGCAATTTCATTAATATAACCAAAATTATTTGTTTGCTTTTACTCACTTTTCCATTAACACGTTGCTCCAATGCACCCGATGCTGTAACTGTTGCCATCGGTGTCATCGGTGTTGCTGGTATTGTCGTTGATCCAGCTGTTGTCACCACCAGCTGAGCCAATGAACTTGTATAATTACTAACAGAGGCGGGCGTGGCAGCAGTTACAATAATGGGCGTTAGTGCAGCACCACCCGTACAACTCAATTGTATCGGTGTAGCACCACCACCTGTGGCGGCAGCAATAATATTGTTGCTGTCTATTGTTGTTGCAACACAAAAAGAGATTATTAGTAAGACATTTTTTTTTTATGTAATATCAAAGACAATTTGTACCTTTTAGCAATGTCGCAATGCTATTGTTGTTGCTGTTGTTACTACTAATAGTGAAGGCTCCATTACCAACACCACCACCACCACCACCACCACCACCACCACCACCATCTCCTCCTGCATTATTCAACAGTGTCAATTTACCATTTGCATGGAAAATGGCTGTCGCCGTTGCTGTGGTTGACGTTGTTGTGGACGCACCACCACTGCTGGATGTATTGCTTTTCGTATAGGTGCAACCAACAGTACCGCCAGCAGCATCATTACTTCCGTTAAAAGTGTTTGTGCTTAAGAAATTCAATTCAGCACCACCAGGCAATAGACCAGTATTGCTACAATTGCCAACGCTAATGCTGCTGCCATTTAGAAATAATTTTTGAAATTGTAATTGTGTTGGTTGCGCCAATGCTGTAGTTGTTGTGGGTGGTGGTTGTGACGCCACAGCGCCACTCGACGGTTGATAATTGTGGTTGATAATTTGAAAATTAATTCCCCCATTACTATGATTATTGTTTCCGCCACTAACACTTAGTTGCGCTAATTGCAATTTGCCAACTTCATTGGTTGACGCTGTTACATTACTGAGCGTTGCCATTGTAATTGATTGTGGTTGCTGTTGCTTCAAACTTGCATTAGTGGTGGTATGTACTTTAATCAGTTTCGTTGGTTGTTCGCCTGCTTCATAATCGAAGAAACCCTTCTTAACGACATTCGATGCTGCATTGCTACTGCTGGAAGTAATGCCATTGGCAGTGGCTGTAATACTTGCAGTATTTGTAGCAGCGGCTAATCTGTTTTCATCGCCACTAGATATGCTTTTCTTACGACCAATTGTGCTACTATTGTTGTAACGATGATAACTGATGCCATTACTGATGCTGCAGGGAACTGTTGTTGGTGTTGTTGTTGCTACTGTTGAGTGATTCACGTGCGCTGCAGAAGATAACATAAATGCAATGCAATTGTTGGTCTTTTCTTATTTGATTATAATTGTTGTTCTGTTGTTGTTTTTGTTGTTGTTGTCTTATCTTTTCGATTTTTCTTTTTGTATCTGTTTATGTTCTTTTTTTTGCTTCTTCTTGTTTTTAATTTCCTAATAATGGAATTGTTGGTGGGTTGGATTTGGTTGATTGTTGATAACATAATTTGTAGGAATTAATAGGTGTTGAGCGGGTGGTGGTTGTAGTGGTAGTAGTGGTGATGGTGGTGGTGTTGTAGGTGATGGTAATAGCCGTTGTATAGTAATAGTAGTAATAGTAGTAGTAGTAGTAGTAGTAGTAGTAGTAGTAGTAGTAGTAGTAGTAGAAGTAGTAGTAAAAATAGTACTTGATAGTGAAGGCTGTTGTTGTTGTTGTTGTTCTTGGTGTTTCTTTTTTTTTTTTTGTTGCTTTCATTCTTTTCATGATTGTGGTTGTGGTGGTGGTGTATGGTGGTTTAAATATTGAGTAAAAGGATTGATTGGATTGATTAATGGCTGAAGAAATATGGAGAAACACACATACACATACACACAAAAACGCACACACATACATATATTGGAGAGAATTTCGATAGTTTTGTTCATGTTCTTCTCTCTTTTTTGTTATATGCATATCGGTGTCATGTATTTTTCTCTCAGCTCCAAAATGTTCAGTTTCATATTTTGGTTTCAAAGTGTTCTCTGATTGTATATTGTGTTTTTAATGTTGTTCTCGTTGTTGTTGTTGTTGTTGTTGTTGTTCCATTCCATATTCCGGTATTACTAGCACCATCATATCATCAATCAGCATCATTTTCAACTCTGTCATCTGTCTAGTGTTAGCATCTTAGACCAAGTGGCATCCACGCAATGCTTGCAGCATTATTGCTAATAATTACGATGAAAGCGAATCGAAGGGTAGGCCATATCATTATTAATGTTTTTTTTTTTTTGTAAATATTTTATTTTCTATTTTTTTGGTTTTCTTTCTTTACTTTTTTTACTTGTTTACATTTACGCAAAGAATATATGAGAGGAATACAGAGGGGTATATATGAAGTGCAGGATAGTAGTGTATGAAAAAGGGTTGATTAGTCACCAATATAGAATTTCAAATTAAATGCCATGAACTATAGTAGTAACTCGAAAACACTACTGTCGGTATATGTAGATTGCCTGGAGTATTATACAATATATTTGAATTCATATAAGCTTTTGCTAAATCTTATATTCATGGCATTTCATGAAAATCTATTTAATATAAACGCATGTAGTAATGTATATCACAGAGGATTATTCAAAGGAAGGCTAAATAAATGGGGTTGATATTTAAATAATTTGTAGATAAAATAGCACTACATACCATTAGTTGTATTATTGTTGCCAGCTACTGGTGCTGTAGCAATAATTGTTGCGGCCGCTGTGGTGTTACCATTACCAATTGTACCAATGGTGGCGGTGGTGCCATTGGTATTTGCTTGAAATTTAACACCGTTGGGAATGTTGACGGTCACACTACGGCTACCAGCGCCACCGCCTGCACCACCATTATTGGCAATACCAATCACACCGTTTATTGGTGGCGATGATGAAATCAATGACGATGACGAAGAAACACCGCTTGATGAAGAAGACGGTGATGGGGATGGAGTTGATGGTGTTGGTGAGCCACGCGTCAACGATGTGGCCGATATATTTTTGGCTGTCAGTGATAATGCTGCTGACATACTACCGTTGACATTTATGATGCTGCTGCTACTAGTAGTTGTTGCAAATGTAGTTGGACTACCAGTTGAACTGCTATTGTTGGTGTTATTTAATGTGGTCACAACAGCTGCAGCTGTGCTATTGGAGAAAGGTGACATCGATGAGGGGGCAGAAGAAGCAACCGATACTGTTTTAAAATGATGCTGCAACAACATGCCATGTGAAATGGGTGATGCCGATGCTGCTACTGCCGCTACAACAGAGCTGTTACTATTATTTATAGTAATAGCGGTGGTGTTGGAGTTATTTGATTGGTTGCTGATGTTGGATTTATTTATCACAGGTGATATTGCAGTAGGCATGGCTGTTTGTAACTGAAAGAGAAAAACAAAAAAAAAAACGAAAAATGTATTTTCATTTATGCACATGTCAAATACAGAATGAACAATATATACTGTGATTTTACTTACACCTGCACCAACTGGTGAGGACATTGTATTTCCACTGCCATTGCTGCCGCCACTGGCGCTCGACAATGAGCTCGTTGAGCTGTAGAGCATGCTACCACGTCCAGATGAGAGTGAAACCGTATCGTTCATACTATCTATAATGTGACAAGAGAGAGAAGAAATAACAACAATGAGAAAATATGACATATACATATATGTATGTGTGTATGTTTAGTGGTTTGTGCGAATCTATATGGCAACATATAATGTACAAAAAGTACTCGTGTTTAAAGGCATCTTCTGACCAAAGGCATCACAAAACATTTTAGACTGTTGCCAAATTGTATCAGTGAATGTATTCGAATTCATTCGAACTGTCATTTGATTAGCAAATGGCAATTGTAATGCACAAATATTTGACAAATCAATCGAAAGTTGATTTAATATGATTCACAACAGTTTCTAACATATATGATATAGCGTTGAATACATATTTGCAGAGCGTTTATACCTTCCTCTTTGATCATGTCCTAAAATTTTTTAGTAAGAAATTTGAAGCTCGTTAAATGTGTTCTCATTTTATCCACCCTGTGGATATTTATGTGTCATTATGCACCACGTTTTAAGAGTATCTATATTCTCTATATGTATTTCTTTGTTCATTTAGTCCAATTGAATACAGTCAAGAATTAGATACGGATATCGTATCACGTAATTTACTTTAGTACGAATGCCACTCTGTTCAGGAATGAGACGATTTGATTCCCAATTTATAGATTAGTTTATAATTGGCGGTTAGTTGTTCCACACGTGTTCTGTGTATCACGTTCAAACGCAGAAAGAGCAATATAGACTTGTAATTTCGTCATTGAACTAATCCGGGCTGTTCTGAAATCTGATTTCTATCGGAATCGGAATTGAATCCGATCGTAATTCAGAATCATGTTCTCTAATCCTATCGAATTTAAATTATTGGAATAATTCAGAATCATGTATTCTAATCCTATCGAATTTAAATTGTTCGAATCCGATTGTTCATGTGTATTTGGAGTTCTGTATTTCTATTTAGGTATCGGAAATTTCGATTTTTTTTTTAAGTTTTCGTTTTATAAATCATATACAATTAGGAAATTAAAGGATGAAGCAGGGTTTTCATATTTTTTTTATAAATTATTCAGTATTGATGTATGTATGAAGTGGAGAGCACAAAATTCTTCTCTATATTTTTTCCATTACGTTTTGTCCTCTACTTTCAATCGCAATCATAATTCAGTAACTTGTTTTATTAAACTTTTTGTTGTTAAATTTGTCAATAGTCTATTCTTTCACAATTTTAAAAAGTACCATCAAATATAAATGCAAACAATGGACGCAGTAACAAAGCAATTGAATTTTGACAATTCGAATAGAATTTTGTATTTTGTTTGAATTTCTCAATTTTGATAGTCCAAGTTGATGCGTAATCTATTCCGATCGGGTTTCAACACAGCCCTGAATACGGCTGACTGAATGTGATGAGACCATGAGATATTTATTACTAACAATTACACTGAAGCTCAGTATATATTATAAGCTTTAATAGAGAACGGGCTTATTTTAAAATGGGCAAAATCGTATAAAATCTACGGTCCTTACAAAATTAGACCTTACAAGAGTTGACTACCGTTTGACGTTTTCACATCTTGCACACAAAAATATGAAGCAATCATGTTGAAACTCGTCACATACGATTGCTTATATTTGTTAATGCAAGAGCGAGTTCGAAAATGCACGTAAGCGCATGAAAACCACGTCTACATTCCATACAGAAGTACATTTAAAAATATATATTATCACATTTTGCATGAGTTTGAGAATGTATAGAATTGATCGGATTAAAATTATGTTTACCCCTCACACAAATCAATTTTAAAATAAATAAATATGTGGCACTTAAAGCCCCGAAGGGCTCATTGGCCGAGCTTGTCTTCCATTACTGTTGTGCGTGTTGAATTTTTGGACAGTATTAGAAGGGACCTACATATTTTAGCCGGTTCCGAACGGCAGAACCCTTGTGGCATCATTTTTCCTGAGCTTTGTCACTGAGTTCTTTTAGAAGCTTTTTCATGGCAAGTTGTTACTGTCGGAAGAATTGTCAATTGTTTGCCGACAGGTGGGTACCGTTCGCAATAATAAAAAAAAAACAAGCTACAGTTCAGTTTGATTCAAGTATATCCTGAACAATAAGTATTATCGATTTTCAAATATAACTTGTTGGTTATAATATTTTAATATTTTTAAACTTGTGTCTTCGACCTTGTATAAAGCGGAGTGCATTTATAAATAATTCAATCTACATTATTTTTATTTCGATAAAATTCATATGTAATCTCCATGTGGAACGTATGTATACACATGCGTATACCCTGAAGGAAGCTTGGGTTCAAGTATCTCCCAGTCACCACTTTTTTCGACTATTTTGGGTGACTTTTTGGCGACATTGTCAACGACACGTTTACACTTTTTACTTTGTCTTTGATGGGTAGAGAAATTTTGACAAAGCTGATTTTTTTATTGTTTCATTTTATTTTATTGAAAATTAATCTGGTTGCAGGAAAAATCAAAATTTTTTATTGAAAAGTAACGAAAAGTGTATTTAAAAAGTAAATAAACGTTTTATTTGAACAGAATTGAAAAAGCAATCAATTTTGTGGAAATAAAATTTTCCAAAATTGTAGACGCTTAGTTATTAAAATGTAGTAGTGATTCACTGGTTCCAATGTCTCCATATCGTACCATTAGAACCATCTAATCAATAGCTCCAAGGGCTACAGCAGTCAGCATTGCTGCCTGGGGTATAATTGGTCAGAAGTACTAGTGATAATGACAATAGTGAATCAGTACAGTTTTACTAACTACATTTCCTTCAGGGTATGTACAATATACAATATTATAATCACATGCATATATATCGGTACGAGTATACTTTATGATTTGACATTCGGCGGTTCTGTGCTCTTTTCTGTTTCTTATTATTTGTTGTAGTAATGCTTTTATATTGTATATTATTTAAATTCAGCACACAACCGTTGCCGTAATGGTTTTTGCAATTTCATATTTTTCGTGTTGTTTTTGCGCATTGTGATGGAACAAAAAAATATTCAATACTTGATCTACTTTATTTTATAAGTACTTAAGTATCTGGGTGCAAGTGGATTTATGCGAAAAATATAAATATCTACATACAATTTGAATTTGAATATTATCAAGTATGTAAATAAATATTGGTTATTGCGTGTTCTTGTCATGGACTCTCTATTGTTATTATTATCTTTCCATGGTTACTTTGAGATTATTAACAAAATGATGCCACATACTTTATACCACATTACTTTTCATTTCGTTGTCATATTTAGATTTTATAATTTGATCCATATACTATTTATACAAATGTACTTACCTCTATCACTTGGAATGCTTCCGCCTCCCATAATATCAAAATCGGGAAAATTTTTTGAAAACATTTGTTCATATTTTGGACCCAATTCACGTTTTAAGCTAACAAAACGCTTTTGTGCAATTATCTTATCTTTGGCCAATTGTTCGATTTGGGCCTCCAGTTCATGATCTTGCTTTTGCAGCGCCTGTAATTTATTTATCGATTTATATTCGTACAAGAAAAATATTCGATATATATGTCGGTGACTTACCAGCACTGCTTTTAATGCTGCTCCCAATATTGCTAAATTAGAGGTCTTCTTACGATCCTCATCCTTGAGTTGCAATTGATTTTTGAGCGATTCATAGCATTCTTTTAGGTGGGCTCTTCGATTTTTCTCCAATTTATTATGTACTTCACGTGTACCAGCACTATCAATACAAAGAGAAACGATTAATTACATTCTCCCCTCTTAGTTTTAATGATTAAACTCTTACCCATTACTATTGGAACTGATGGTACGCCTTCGTCCGCTGCCGCTGCTGCTGCTGCTGCTGCTGCCTATTGTTGGTGTTACATGTGTCACCTGAGATCCAGCAACTGAGCTGCCGCCGCTACTCATTTGCATGTAATGATTACGTGGCGAATGATTGATATTGCCACTGCTATTGTTATTATTGCTGCCAGCCGATACAATATAACTCATGTGCGCATCATCGACAATCATATGATGGCTTCCATTAACACCATTATTATTATTGTTGTTACTATTACTATTACCGGTGATGGTGCCATTTTGGTGTAGAATCATATGATGCTGATGATGATTATTATTGTGATTATGATGATGTTGATGACTTGCTGAAATTTTATTATGAGAAAGTGAAAAACTGCGTATACGCGAGATGGGTTCTATCAGTTTTCTACTCGATATTGGCGGTGGGGTCAGGGGCAGAAACTTATTATAACGTGGCACTGAGGAGGAAGATGTACATGAGTATGATTGTGGGCATACATTATTGTAGGCATTGATATTGCTACTGTTGTTGTTGTTGTTGTTATTGTTGTGTGATGTAAATATTGCTGCTGCACTCAATTTGTTATTTGAATGCGGCGGTAGTGATGGTACAATTATTGCTTTTGATGCAAAATTAACATTATTGCCGCCATCATTACCACCAGCAGTAGTTGATGCCACACGTATGCCACCATTTAGCAACATTTGCTTGCTGGCGACAACACTATCAGCAATATTATTTTCCAATTCCATCTCTAATTCAAATAACGACGAATATTTGCTTGTTTTTGTTGACAACTTATTGTGTTGCAGGTGTTTATGAAACAATTCATGTGGCCTAACTACGCTAAATGTTGTACAATTTTTATTATTGTTGTAATTGTTGTAATTGTTGTTGTTGTTGTTGTTGTTGTTGGCTTCAACCATATCGGTGTCTGAAGTGAAACAAATATTGCTTGATGTGAAGGAACTGTTATTGGTATTGGTGGTGTTGGTGTTGGTGTTCGTATAGGAGGAAGTAGTTGTGGAGGAGCAGTAAGAAAATGCATCCTCTGGAAAAAAACAAATTTGAGAAAAGAATATGACGAAAATAAACATAAAAATCAATTTAAGATAACACAACAAAAAAAAAAAAAAAAAATAAAATACATCAAAAGAGGATAAATGAACACACAGAAAATTGAAAGAGAGTAGGATGAAAAGAAGACATAATTAGAATGTGGGAAAATAATGTACACATGTAAGCAATTTTAACGAAAGCATGAGAAAAATTCAAAAACAATAACAACAACAACGAGATGAAATAAGAAAACATAAAGGAGGAATGAAAAGAAAATTACAAATGCATGTGCCATGAAAATGATCGATGCATACCAATATGCGTATTTATATTAGTGCAATATGTATGTGGAAAAGCATTATAACAAATAATGGTTTTCACATTCTTAGCTGAATATGTTATAGCTTTATGGCAATAATTAGTTTAAACAATAATGATACTTATTACGAATATGTTGGATAGTAAAGAAAATAATGACCAAATGACATTGACAAATTTCAAACAACAAATATAAATTGTAATTGTAAAATATATGTATGTATATTTCTTAATGAATAAACGTTTTAAAAAAATTTTGTGTTGTTTGAGATCGAATAAAATAATGAAAGTGCTGCTTTCTATTGCTCATAACTAGAATCTGAGGCACAGGCGTCAACACATTCGTCATCACGTTAATGATATGTTGGAATGAAAAATAGTCTTTAAATTAATCATTATAATGTCATTGCATCTTTTTAAAGACTTTATACCTGCATTTAATTTTCTTAATTTTTCGTAACACTCTGCCGCCAAAATTAAACCAAACTTATAAAATATCAACTCTGAATCGATGTAGATACTTGTTTACATCGGAATCATTTTTTGATGGCATCGTTGGGAAATTTGTCGTAGCTTTTGGAATCATGTGGCAACATTTGAATAAGGATCAGACCATTTACCTACCACAAAGCATTTTTGCTAATCGCGTGTTCTCTTTCTCTCTCTCTCTCTCTCTATCTTTCTCTTTCTACTCCCTAATGACATATTAGCCGTGTTTTATTCGATAACTTGCTCTCTTTGTGCCAATAAAACGACATAGATGCTACGTTTCCGAAACAGAGTTGATTTCAAATACAACAAATTGTGATTGATGAAATGTATCAAATATAGTTGTTGTTGTTGTTGTAGCAGCAAAAATACGGAAATGCTTTGTATTGTTACCGTACAAAGCATTTCCGTATTCTGATGAGGTGAATGGACTTTGGTCGACCACGTGGTCAAGTCTTCCGGGACGTACTCCTGTCCATTCTTGGGAAAATAGTGAAATAATTTTGTTATAACATTCCGCCTTTTCTTTTTCTGATTGATTTATACAATTTTTTATGTTTAAAAAAATAGGTAACATCTCTGTAAAATAAAAAATTGAAAGAAATTGGCAGCACTGAACTTAGTGAGTATACTAAAATTTTTAGCGTGTACGTTTGCTATTGTTTGGCCATATATTTATCGAGTACGAGTAGCTAAGTACGAGTGTCGAATAAAACACAGCTATTATCATCATTCGTTGATAGTATTCGGCTCAAGTGGTATATCTTTTAATTACCGAATGTTTCTACTGTAAGAATGTTAAAACATATATAATAATTGAAATCAAAGTTCGTTTTTAACGTAAGAGTAAAGCGCGTGTGGAAACCAAATCAATGAAAGAAAAACTTTCGAGAGTGCTTGTGTAGTTAAAGTGAGTGAAATCCAAATGTAACACCATTGAAGCGATTGCTCCGAAACAAATATTGATGGAAGTGAGCATCATCAACAACGATATAGCAATCACCAACAGCGGTAACACCAGGATACACAGTCACCATAAAAAAATACTCTCACTACTCGTCACCGGTAATCTGGTAAGTATCTGTATGAGTCTGGTGATGGCCTGATATAATCATATCACATATTTTGAATATACAGTCAGGGACTAAAGTTTAAATACACCCCACAAATCTTAATTTTAACTCGTATAAAGCATTGCTGCGAAAATCTAAGTAAGCAGTTTTTTTGCAGTCTATCAGTAAGCAAACACAATAACAAAAAATTTGTATTTGTCGCATAGATAACTGTAAATTCATCAAAAACTCAAAAAATACGCTGGACAAAAGTTTAAATACAATACAAGAAAAAACGTGTTTTTGCAATTTCTTTGGAAAAGTACCGTTATATTTTTTTTGCTTTCTTCACTTACGCATATTTATTCAGTATTATTAGTGATTTCATCGTTGTCGGTAGACTTGAAAGCAAAATAATGGGCAAAGGAAAACAAATAGAGTCTGGTGTTAAAGATTTAATAATTAAACACTTTAAAGAAAGCAAATCCTACCGTGATATAGGAAAAATTTTGAATTTGTCCTGTGCAAGTGTGCAAAACGTAATAAGAAAATATAAAACTTACAAAACAGTGGAAAATAGGCCCAGAACTGGTCGACCAAAAAAACTTTCTCGCCGAGATGTAAACCTTATCCTAAGAGAAGTGGCCAAAATCCAAAAATAAGTGCGCCAAAGTTAGCCGGTAGTATTGCTGCGGTGTCAGGCAAACATGTTCACCCAAAAACCGTACAAAGAGCTTTACGGTATAACGGCTATCGAAGCAGAGTTCCACGTAAAAAACCGCTTATTTCTGGAAAAAATAGACAACTTCGTCTGGATTTTGCAAACAAGTACAAGGATATGGATGAGGACTTTTGGCGAAGAGTCTTATTCACAGATGAATCTAAATTTAATATTTTTGGCAGCGATGGTCGCGCAAAAATTTGGCGCAAGCCCGGCACAGCACTTCAAACCAAAAATTTAATACCAACCGTTAAACATGGGGGCGGTAGTGTGATGGTTTGGGGAGCAATTGCAGCAGCTGGCGTGGGACACTTGGCTTTTATCGATGGAATAATGGACAAACACGTGTATAAAAGTATATTGGAACAAAATTTGCAGCCTTCTGTGGATAGCTTGGGTCTGGGAAGAAGTTGGATATTTCAACAAGACAACGACCCTAAGCATACCGCGCATTTGGTGAAGGACTGGTTGCTGTATTATGCTCCACGTCAGCTCTGTAGTCCTCCCCAATCACCGGACTTAAACCCAATTGAACACGCTTGGGAATTATTGGACCGAAAAATCAATCGCGCAGCTTTAAAGAACAAAGAATCCCTTAAAGAGGCTCTGAAAAAGGCCTGGTCAGAAATCAGCACATCCGAAACAGAAAATTTGGTTCTGTTTATGCCACGTCGTCTGCAGGCAGTCATTGAAGCTCAAGGCGGACCTACCAAATATTAATTTAAGTTTAACGTTTTTTTAATTAAGCTAAAATCAGCTAAAGAAAGAAAATTTTGTATTGTATTTAAACTTTTGTCCCATGTATTTTTTTAGGTTTTGATGAATTTTAAGTTATCTATGAAAAAAAGTGAATTGTTTTGGTTTTCGATATTGGTCATTATTCAACTAAAAATAAACTGCATATTTACATTTGTGTTAAAATGCTTTATTTTTATTTAAAGCGATGTTTTATGGGTGTATTTAAACTTTAGTCCCTGACTGTATATATATATATATATATATATATATATAAATATATGTATATAAAAATTAAAATGCACTCAACGTGCAAGTAAAATGTTGATAAAATATGTTAATAAACTTTCGAAGTGATTCTCTTCACATCTAGTGATATTATCATCATGATATGATTACATGATTATGATGTTGATAGTTTGAAACCGATAATTACAAAATTTTCCTTGAAAGAATTGTATAGGTTACTTTAGGTTATTGTGGCTACCCTCTCTTTGAGAGGACACACTTTAGGCTAGAAAGGCCCATTGTAATACCACCGAGTTTCTCGTTACAATGTTAAGTTGTATAATTGTTGCGACTTTTTTCAAAGTATACACAAACCTAATGGAAATTATTTCATTGTATTGTTTACAATGGTTCAAATAGCTGATGGGATTCTGTAGCATAGCATTACTCTGTTCAACCATTAAAATTGTATATATAAGTGGTGGCCGTTTCGAATTTATGTAATAGAAATAATTAAAAATACTTGCCCGAAAGTCATATTAGGGTAAATTTAAGCGAGTCAAACCAGAATATTTGAATTTTTCAATTTTCCACTAGAATTTTAAGCTCTAAACCTGTAAACTCTATATTAGGTTACAGAGACATCACTGATCATCAAGAGCAGTAGTAGAGTGTAGTCGAAGTAGCAATTTTGTATGGAAGGTATATGAAATAGTCGGTGTGGCTAGCTTATATTTCAGAAAATTTTTTGATCTACTACAATATTGACCCGTATCACAAATATGGCTTTCTCATAATCAATTCTTTTTTTTTTTTTTTTTTTGGGAAATATAGCATCATAATTGAAGAAGTTTTTACTAAACATTTTAAATTCATTTTGATATACGAATGCGGGCTATAAAAATACATAAAATCATACAAGTCAGTAATAAATGTAGTAGTATACCCTTTAAGTAATGACGTATCCACTTTTTCTTTGGTGTTGGTAATGCAACATTGATGATTTTCTGGTCATAATTGCCTGCTTCATTATCATACTCCATTGCTGTTAATATAGTTTTTATTTGTTGCTTCGTATTTGCATTAAATCGCGAATAATTGTCATTGCTCGAATGATGTCGTATTGATAAATCATTAGCAAAAGTATTTCCATCAGTAGTCTTATATTTGAGGGTACGTTCTGGAGTAATAGTTGTGCTGTTGGTGATCGCAAAAGAACTCGACAATGTAGAAGTATAATTATGGTGGTAACGGTTTTTTGATATTTTAAGAAATGCCAATGATAATGGTGACTGTGGTGATGTCAAAAAATTAAATGCAGTTGCCTCATCAACCACAGCATTGGTATTGTTGTTATTTTTGCTAATGAAACGAAAATTATTCATTACATAAAGCAAATAAAAATTAGCGAATAATCGATCAAATGTTGATTGAAAAAGTGTCGTTGTTGTTGTTGATGATGCTATAACATTCATACGATTATCACTATCATTCATCTTAGAAGACATTGTTTTGTTGCAGCTGCTTATGATGATAATGCCTTCATTATACTTGTCATTGGCGTTGTTGTTGTTGTTGCTTTTGCTGGCAACATTCTCATAATTCAATGAAACAATTAATTATTATCAGTTATTATTATTATTTTATTACTATTATAATCAAAAGCAAAATACGAAATGTATCACATCATACATGTATCAATAATGATGAGAAACATTCATTACGGATGTTTCTGTATGTTGCTTACTATTGTTGCTATACTTTGATTACACATGAATGTATGTATACATATTTATACAACATAGAATGCATGTATCTCTTTTTTGCGCACGCACTTGTATACAATGACATGACGACAACACTTGTTGTTTTGTATCCTATCTATATTTGTACTTATATGAGTATGAGCACACATAAGCAACACGTGAGTAATTAATTTCAACAGCGCTGTTCTTTTTTTTTTTTTAAATTGTTTCTTTTTGCTTTAGCAATTTTTTTTTGTTCATTGCTGTAGTTGTTATTATTCGTCATTTTTGTTTCTTTCCATATGTTGAATTGTTGTGGTTTTTGTTTCTGTTTCTTCATAAATATTTCAATTGTTTTTATTTTCACAATTGTTACTATTGTTGTCATTGTCATTGTACTTCAAACCTGACAACCAACCTTGTGCGTTATTTGTGTATATGCATGTAGCTATATATGTATGTAAATATGTTGCTACTGATTTTTTATTTTATTTTTAATTACAATAAAACCAGTTTCTTATTGTTGCTGACTATGGTAATGTTTGATGGCACGTATGAATTTATATTGCTGATATACTATAATTATAGCTATACACACCTATACCTTTTGTTGTCGAAAATATGTACTTGTAGTTGTTAGTTTGTTTCGCTACCGATATTAGCGGCACTGGCCCAAACACGCGCATTACTTTCAAGCGAATGATTACCACCATTAACAACCAACAGCGACAATGCTTGATAAAGTCGGCGAACGATAGGGTGGCGGTGTTGTTATGCTCTGTTTCGTTATTAAATATTACAAACGCTGAGCAAACAATGTTGCTACTAATGCACCAAGCTGCTGTTGCTCTAATTGCTCAGTTTGACTTTGCATATTCTCAATAAATATGCAAGCAAATCAAATATGTTTCAAAACAAAATGATGCTCTTGTTAATAATGTTGTTAATAAAATCTTAGCACAAAAGAGACACAAACATTTACTCAAAAGACCGATTCCAACAGTACATGAAGAGCAGATTGTTGTGGTAATATTCAGAGTAGTGATAGTGATAGTGTATACAGTACATATGTACAATGGGAATGCACAGTGGCGCACAAAGAAATCTGTACATGTAATGAGAATTGAGTACTGTAACGATTATGGCAAATTACAAATGTTGGGGCAAATGTTTGTGAAATTTATGCATAAAAGTGGAAATTTTATTGCTGTAGCGAGAAAAATTAAGTCTTAGTGCCATGTATTAATTGTAAAAATTTACAACCAGACGTATGAGTAATATGAAATTAATGAATTCAATAGAGAAACTTTCGAGGTTCACAAAAAAACTTCACTGGCAACGGTGATGTTGTTAGCGTCGGTGTTGGTGTTGACATCGGTGTTGTTGTTGATGTCAGTATTGCCATTGGCATTGGTGCTCTTGTCATTCACTCCCTAATGCAGTGGCAAATTGACGAAGCTTGCAACATCATGTGGGGCCGTCAACGTGCAGGTCCGTAAGATTTGCAGTACATGCAAAGAAGTGTTCCACAGTGTGCAGACCAGTATCGCAATGTGGGCAAATATGCGGAACCTCGGGATCCAAGCGAGCGCGATAATGGGCTAGCATGCGGGACCAGCCAGATCTAAGCTGTGCAAGAGTGGCTCTGGTCGTACAAGGGACCTATTCATATTAGACGGTTGCGAACGGCAAAATCTTTGTGACATCACCTTTTCAGAGCTTTGTCACAGAGCTCTTTTAGAAGCTTTTTCATGGCAAATTGTTACTGCCGGAAGAATTCTCAATTGCTTGTCGATAGATGGGTACCGTTCGAAAGAAAAAGTTGTGCCTCAGCCGGAGATTGACCCCACGATCCACTGAGCTACTGCTACAACAACAACGACAACAACAACCAAGTAAGGACTATACAGTACATTTCATCAATGGTGCCACCTGCAGATTTGTTCGATATGAGAGTGATTGAATTTTCTCAATTCGTATTTGGCACAACAACAATTTCATGGTATCCACTTTCACACATAATTTTCAAAGCAATCACTTTTCAGAACCAAAATATTCGCTGAGTAGTTCTTTAAAAACCAATGAGGACTTCAATAAGTTATGCTTGAATTCGTGCATCCAGTGTTGCATTGTATAATTTAGTTGAATTGATTAACGGAATAATTAAATAACAAATACAATATAAAAATATGTAATCATTACCACGCATGAAGCAAAATTTATATCGCATACAAAGAGCAAGAGAAGAGAATGGTTGACAAAAGACAAGTAGAAATACATGATGCAGAGGGAAAATAAGAAAATTAATTATTATCACGCGATATAATTAACCAATACAATATCAACACCATCCAGTAGTAGTAGTAGTAGAGGACTAAACGCATTCATATATATATACGAGCGCATATATATAAATGATGTCACACGCATGCGAATACTTGTTTTTCAAATGTCATAAATTATTAGCACAAGAAACACAACAACTATAATCACAAAAATAATCATAGCGGCTTCATATATGTACATACGTACATACAACAATACAATGTCGCTTTAATTGACAAGTGACAACTGAGTGAATGACAATATTAAAACCACAATTATAAGATACACATGTGTAACGTGAGTAATGGCCGTAGTACATTCACATAAGAATGCATATATGTACATATGTGAATGTATGTATATACTATATAGGGTAATGCATCAAGTGTGCCATATATAATGAATGTATATTTATTATATGAATCAACAAGTTGTATTTTAAAAGGAATGTGTATTTTATTTGAGTACTTTTAAAATGTCCCCAGCCATGGAAAGCAATACAGGACGATATAACGACAATATTCAGAATAAGAGTTTTTAATTTTCAATTTCAACTTCATCACCACAAAGAGATCATTTAAACAATGATTTTTAATTAAAGTTGCTTATATCAGTCGTTTATTGAGAGACCCTATTTGAATAATAAAAAAACACAAAATGCACAAACAAGGCGATTTATTTGGTAGTAGGTACCAAGAGAGAATAAATGGTGTCACGCGACACACATGGTGATACAACATAAAAACAAAAAGCGACAAATGTAAATAGAAATAAATGCAAAATCAAAGATGGCAATAAAACAACAATACCGTTGAATATTTTCCTTACAATAATACAACCATGAAAGCATAAATGCCCAGTGCGAAAAATTATAAGATGTTAGTGCATTCTGACCTCTTGACGCTGTAGGGCAAGTCGTAAGCATGCTCAAGAAGGCGCATTTAAAGTGACTGTTTGTAAATCACGAATGACAATTGCCTTATAAAATAAACTGCGTTGGCATGGAGAATCGAGAGAATTCGATTCGTACCACACCATTCCACGCACTTTATGTTGGTGAAGGGTCTCGGATGCTTACATAAGGCGGCTAAATCTGAATACAAGTAAGGGAGAACCTAGAAAGGAACATAGAAGGATGAAAAACAAGGTTCTAATGCAAATGTTCGTAAATCACGAATGACAATTGTCATTTTTTTCAATTTAAATTTCAATTTTTCATTGTTTTCCGTTTGTATCTTACGCCTGCCTTATAAAATAAACTGCGTTGGAATGGAGAACCGAGAGAATTCGATTCGTAACACTACATTCCACGCACTTTATTTTAGTAAAGGGTCTCAGATGCTTACAGGTGGCCAAGCATGAATAATAAGGTTCTAAAGCATTATTGTGTGCTGCCGTTTTCCACCGGGTAAAGTCGTTGGTAGCTACACATGTACATATATATGTATACTCATTTGTACAACATTGAGGGTATTACCTGTTATTGGAGTTGTTGGCGTTGTTATTTGTGGTGCAGTAACAGAAGTATTGGAATAAAATGCTTTTCCACTTGCCATTATTGGTATTTTTTTTTTCTTTCTTCTCTGTGATATACAAACAATTTCAAAAAAAAACCCTATATACATAATTATGTATATATACAATACTTATGAGCTAAAGTCGAAAATAATTTATGTCCCCCCAAAAAACGGGGGCGGCATAGATACAAAACACTGCAGACTAAAGAAAGAGAATGAGAAACAGACAGAGAGAGAGAGCACTAATCAAATGACCCCATTGTATAAATGCGTAGGAAAAAATGGTGGCAGCGTGCTTTATTAAAAAGCAAACGGAAATTGTATGCAGATACGTAAGCTTTTTTATAAAATATTTTCTTAAGCCAACCTATCAATAAAAACACAATATTTTTTTTTTTCATACACATAGAAAGTACACAACAAAATAGCCATAGGGGAACGTACTAAAATCTATGAACCAAATAACAAGAATACAACAGCAACAGCAACAAAAGCAATTTAAAAAAAAATGTGAAAAAAAAGAAAACCACGCATAAATAAGTTAACAGTGAACCAACCGTTTGCTGTCTGACTTGCCTAACCGAAAAATTCGTTCAAAGTTCAATGACTTGATCATTATCATCATCTTCATCATCATCATTATTATTTCGATGTTGTTATTGTTGTTGTTGCTAATGTGTTTTTTCATTTTTATTTTATTATTGTTTGCTTTTTCTCTCTACCTCTAATTCTTTCTCTTAACATACATAACTTTTACGTTGACTTCAATATTTGTTGCTTTCATTTCTACCCGCTTGCTGCCCTGTTTCTTTGTATTTTACAACATTATTGCTTATTGTTTTTCTCTAATACTCTGTTTACTACATTACGCATGACATACACTCCCATACACACACACACATATTACAATAGCGCAGTATAATGTATGTTAAGGATGTGTACGTGTATTAGGCCTGTCACGTAATTTTTTTCCTCTTACGATATATTTTTAAAAATTTAACCATTGTTTAAAAAAGAAGAGACACTTGCCCAAAACTCCTATATAGACAATTGAATTGTATATGACACAAATTTAGTGTTCACCCTTCGTTGAAAAAGTGCGGCTGTTAATAGGTAAACATCAATTTCAAAATCATTACAATAATCAATTTCCATATTTTACTCCCATCTACTACTATTTGCACATTTTATATTTCAACATTGGTCAGAGACTAATTTCTATTATTGCAATAAAAGCAACAACCATTTTTATGGTTAACATAAGATTTCGCTTATACATATATACTCTACATATAAGTATATGTATAATAAATATTATTATTTGTTGAGTTAATAAAAAGAGAAAGCAAAACGACAGAGAGAGAAAACACAGGTGTTTGAGTGTGTGTGTAAAAATACAGAGCAGCACAACTACAATGAACCTCTTACATTAATTTTCTCTGAGAGCATTCTATCGTACAAAACAATAATTATTTTTCATCAATAATTATAATTGACTGCAAACAATTTTACAAACTCAAAGCAAACATTTTACTTGTCCTATGACTTCGCCATATACGATACATACATAACTACCAAATATGGTATCTTCCACATATACATATAGGTACATACCTATTTCTGTACTTTCATTAAATCACTTACGTATTGGAATCACAACAGTTTGAATATATTGCACAAACGAACACGTGGCCATACTCCCGCGCTTGCTTATACGAACAATCTTGCTCTCTCTCAATTTGCTTTCTCTTCACATTAAATGGGTGATGTGTTTTTTATTGCATTGTGAGTTTATATACGGGTAATACGTTAATCATCAGTGTTGCCACCTGGTTTGTTATAAATTGCACTATTGCCTTCGCAATTAAAGCAAAGCAACAACCTTAATACTTTCTAGAGTATTTGCGAAAATGAAATTTCAGTTGTGCATTTAATTGAAAAATTGGGGACGGTAGAGTGCTTAATTTTGAGAAATATATTAATCGAATATTTTTTTTCTTTTAAATTATTCTTGCAAAGGTATATATAATTTCTTGGGCTAATTTTTATTGAATTAAACAATTTTTAATGTAAAACTCAATTTATAAAAGTACATATAAGGAGATATAAGAGACATACATAATTAATTCTAATATCGTCTCACAGCGTATGATCTAGAGAGGTGAAATATGGCATGAAAGCTGATAATATTCAGGCTTCAATCCAAGGTAAAAAGTAATACTATCGTAATTTCATTCTTTTATAATTCTACAGCTCTATAAAAATGCTCGGAAAAAATCGAAGAAAGTATTGAATTTGGAATTGAAGACTAGAAAAAAAATTTGGAAATTGTTCATTAGCGCCGTAGAATGATTGTAAAACGTCTCAAAAACATATCGTCTTATTATCCCGTATTCATATTTATATTGTCGACGAGCATTCAAAGAGGTTCAAGGCTAATTTTGTGTATGATCCACATAAAAATATTCAAGTATTATTATTCTTTGAAAAGGTTTGACCGATAAGTCAAGCACTGCAACCTAAAACGTTCAAGTAACTAAAAGTGGAAGAAGAAGTGGTATAAACCGTGGTTTTTTGATCTATAGGTGGGTGGTCGTAAGTTCAGTTCTCGTCTGAAGCATAGTTTTAAGTCCATAATTTGTGTATGATCCGTATGAAAATGTTTAAGTAGTATTATTCTTTGAAAAGGGTTGAGCTATAGGTCAAGCACTGCGACTTTAAATGTTCAAGTACTTATTCAAGGGAATCTATAGGTATATGTGCGAAAAATTCGGCAAAGAAAAAAATTAATTCAGAAATACTTAAAAAAAACAGAACAAGAAGTGGAATAAACAGTGGTTTTCTAATCTATAGGTTGTGGGTTGAGTTCCCGACTGAAGCATAATTTTAAGTGCAACAATACCTGTCGGAAAGTAATGGGTAATTCTTCCGGAAGTAAGAATTTGCCATAAAAGAGCTCTGTGACAAAAAGCTCCGACAAATTGATGTCACAAAGGTTCTGCTGTGCGGAACTGGCTAATATAAGTAGATCCCTTCTAATACTGTTCAAAATTTAATACGCACAACAGTACTGGAAGAGAAGCACGGCTAAAGGGCCCTTGGGCAAAGTGCCACACACACACAGTGAAACAAAATATAGGCTAAAAATCACTGAATAATCGCACACAACACGAATGGCGTTTTAAAACTTGAAATACCTTCTTCGTGGACATAATTTATGAAAACAAAAACATTTTGTTTTTACACCATTATGCTGTTTTCTTATTTTAAGAGAAAATTTAAAGAAATGGAATATATTCACTTATTTGCACAATACTCGGCCTTTAAATTCACACAATAAGACAAAGAAATTTCGGAAAAGAGAAACTCAACTAAGCTGGCAACACTATCAGTGACATAATATCAGCAAACAACACAATTATCGTGTCAAAAGCAATAAAACAAAAACACAAAAAAAGAGAGAGAAGAAGAAAAGCAAAATCAACTAAGAGAAAATTTAATTATAAATTCGATATTCTCATAAAATGCGTAGGTACATTCATTGCTTGTAATTTTAAGAGTAATATAGTTTACGTAAAATCGTAATTGTATGTACTCACTTTCTATCTTTTCATCGAAGAGAGAGGTGTAAAACAAAAACAATAATATCTTTTGTATTATATGCATTTGAAAAGTGATTTATATTGTTCATTTCTCTAAAAATTTTCATATCTATTCATATCATAGCTTTTTCTATACGATTGTCGTACATGCAGATAAAATATATTATAATGGTAATTAAATATAATCAAGAAAAGGAAATATAATGTACATAATCGTATAAACAATGAAAAAGTTTGCATCTCAACAATACAAAGACGTTACAATTAAATAATTTGAATGTTATGCAACAACACATTGAACACACACGAGCAGCGTTATTTTTTTTGTTTTTTTGAAATTATATGGAAAAGAGTATTAAATCATTCACAACATCATGTGGGCAAGAGGTGCCTTCAAGAAGCACTCCATCGAACAACGGGGAGTCAATGTCTTGAACTTGGTATAGAATGCAAAAATCAACAAAAACACAATCAACAAACCCATGAATCGTTAGTCGTATATCTGAAATATAATGAAAATGACAAAAGGAAATTACGCATAATAATAATGAACATAGCTTCATTAAGTCGCCATCAACTCAATAAAGGTGAGCGGACGGAGAAGCGGCACAGCAAATGTGTCACTCGATGAGTGTCTCGTAAATTGTGGGTTTGGGTTTGTGTGTGCGTATGTATGCGAATGGACAAATAAAAAAAAAAACAAAATTCTGGGTGTTCCCTCCAACCTATTACACATGCTTATGCACAAGCACTGGTGGTTTCCAGCAACATTACACGCATGTATATATGTGTGTATGCATTAAACTATCTGATACTCATACATACATGCATACATACTTTCATATCTAAAATGGTGATGATGGCAGCGCAAGCACGCAGCACAAACGGCGACAGACGACATGGCGTTAGATAAAGAAAACATAAAATACAATAACAACAATAGCAACACAAACAACAAAATTATAGATAATAAAAACTGCAAATACGACGATAATTGTATGTAATTAATGAAATATATTCCAGTTTTATATTTTCAACAAAAGCGTGTTTGGCGTAAGTATCCATCATAAAAGGTAATCTCGCCGCAACTCAAAGTCGTTCTACAACTTCTATTCTCATGGTTCCAAATTGTTGTTCTAACAGTGTTTGTATTTGAGATGGCATTTTCTTCGAAATAAGATGTTTTATATTTTTTTTTTCCACAAATTTGGCGCACTTGACAAGCGACGTCGTGTAAATTCCACTTATGTGACCGTAACTCCAGAATTTCAAGGGCCAGAGTATCGTCGAGAAGTTTCTCGGTGTAAAATGTGATATTCTCATTAAAAAAAAAGAGGAATAACAGTGAAAACACCACACTCAATCTAAACTAAACATCAAGATTACTCAAGAATTTTCTATTCAATTAGGAAAAATGAGCAGCACAGACATGTAGGAATACAATAGATCTCCATAATTATTGACCATTATTGACCTAATCTTTTAAGCCGTTTCAAGGGGCAAAATTCCTTGTTCCCGCAGATATGTATTTACTTATGTACCTATATGGATTACAAAGCAACTATTATTGCTTAATGTAAATTGACATTTTTAAAAACGTGTTGTTTTATATCAACAGTCATCATTATATCAGCAGAATAAAAACAAAAGAAAAAAAAATCAATTAAATAGAATAAAGTTATAATAAAATTATAGAAATTTCAATAAAACAGAATGTGACAAGAATCACGTACATATGCTGTGGTCGAAGGGAATTTGTTTTGTATGTAAAAATATTGTACTTTATAATAAAATACAAAACCGACACAACCGGCCGCATTTGATGTGCAGAATAAATTCACAAATGACGTCAAATTTCGATGCTACGTGTTAGCAAATGCTGGTGGCATATTTAGTTTCACAATTGTATATGTATACATACATACATATATTATATTTACAAGGGTCGCTTAATAAGTATCCGTGTTACTAATGCAAACGCAAGTTTTAAACAATTGTTTTTCAACATCATCTTTTAGGTTTTTTTCTTTGGTAGGAGATCGCAGCCCAGTTCATACAATTTTCAAATATACCATCACATTTAAATTCGTGTAACCAATATCTCACGGCTATCATAGATGGAGAAGAGTCTTCATAGACCACATCTAATGTTGCATTTAAATCTTTTCATGTTTTTACATCTAAAATATGAAGCGAATTATCAATCGATATAGTCGGAAGTTTGAAAAACTCAACTTTGACAATACCAAGATTAAAAATACATAATTTTGTGTCGATAACACCTATTTTCGAACGACCATTTTCAAAGCTTTCCGAGAGTGGACGGGTCTACGTACCGAAAGCACTCGACCACGTTGTCGACCCAAGACTATTTAATTCATCAGAAGAGTGAAATGCTTTGTACGGGAACAGAACAAAGCATTTCCATATTCTTGCTGCTACAATAACAACAACCATTTTCAATATCGTCCATTTATTGGCATTTGTAATCATATTTTCCATACGCTTTTAATAATTTGCAAATAATAGATAACTCTTTTTCAAATGTTGGCATTATGCAAGCAGAGGCAAGCAGAGATTCTATACAAAAATAATTTCCCTTTACAAAAAAAAAATAAATAAATAAATAAACAGTACCAAACACTCTTTTTGTCTACTGGGTATGCATTTTCAATATAACGCTAAAATTACCTGAACTATTATATGATGCATATGGCGATGAATCATTGGTTAAAAACCAGTTCATTTATTTCAATATACATATAGACATATGTACACATGTATGTATAGCCATATACACATTAAGCACGTGTATGTATGAATGTAAAAGAAAATGTACAACAAAACCAATATGAAAGAGAGCAAACCATGCAACGGTAAACACAGTGTTGTGTTTTATTATGCACTTTTTAAATTAATTACAAAATTGTATGAAAATCACTGGACCCCAGACTCGGGGATGTAATTCTTACATTTTTTGATTTGTTTTTCGTATTACGAGTGCACCTTCAAGTATTCCCATTGTTGCCATTAAATTGGTATTCATTACCTTTTAACGCTCAATTTACCTATCAATATTTACAAATCTTTATTAAGTTGATGCCTATCTGTGTTTCATGCTTGCTGGATTTGACTATAATGAAAAAAAAACTGTCAATTTTGCAACAAATTGAACTAGCCAACACCGTTGTGACCTCTGTAAATGACCTACTGTTGTGCATTCTTTTTGTGATTTTAAGTGTGTATATGTAAGTATAGATGCATGCATGCACATTTTATATTTATAAAAGTGAGTGATATATAATTCATGATTACTGCTTTAGCTGACTAGTGTTACCATACAGCTGTATTTAAAGAATATGTATATTAAAGCTAGTGGTTTTGCAATGTTTAGTATCAAATTATATATAATGTGACCTTACTTTTGGTTCTTTCCAATATTTATAAACACAATAACCAAAAAAAAGTCGATGTTGAAGAAAACAACAAAAATTGTGATACAACATTACAACTTAATTCATAAAATTAACCAGACGTGAAACGTTCGCATAATGGAAAAAATATTATTTTGAAAAATTCCAAGAATTTCAGGTATAGGGACTAGTTAGTATTGACCTCCTGAGCTCAAAACCCATTTTCTAAAGTTGTATGGTCAGATTTTTGAGATAACGGTAATATAGTTTTTTTATTTGGGATATTACTTCATTCAAAAAATATTTTTGCCAAAGTATTGAGTGTGATGTAAGCAGTTCCTCGTGTTTCACATTTATATTAAATTTTTAAAACAAAAATAAATAAATATGTGCTACTTAGACGTCTCAAAGGGCCCTTTGACCAAGCATCTCATTTTTAAATAGTATTAAAGGGACCTACTTACAACAGCCGATTCCGAGCGGCAGAACGCTTGTGACACCACTTTTTCTGAGCTTTTTGTCACAGAGCTCTTTTAGAAGTGCTTTCATGGCAATTTGTTACTGTCGGAAGAATTGAAAATTGCTTCCCAACAGGTGGGTACCGTTCGAAAGAAAAATCAGCTGGGAATTGATCCCATGACCAACAGATCAGAAGGATATCTACCAAAATGAGCATTTTTTAAACGAAACTAACAATTTTTGTTAAATTTGACCCAAACGGCAAAGCTGATTTACTTAATTACTAAATGTTAGGTATTCCCCATGGTATAGAAATCGGGATAATGAGCAATCGCAGAAGCGTTACTTGTATGCGTATACGAGTAATGTCAAAAACGTGTTCGAACAGTGTAAACTTTGCATGTCTGTTGTTTTTTTTTCTTTGGGTTTTTTTCATCCTTTGGTTTGTATTTGTGGTTATTTTTATTTTTAAATTCTCCTCCTCTTTATTCGTGGGAATATACACAACTACCATGGTTAGTCCCCACGTACAAGTTTTTCACAGCACGTTGACATTTCCGTGAAATGTCAAAATCGAACGTGTTTAAATTTTTTTACATGTCTTCTTCTCTTGCTCTCTGGAATTACCTCATCTCTATGATTGAAACATGGTTGGTGGGTGAGTCTTAGAGAGAGAGAGAGAGAGAGCGTGATACGAAAAGAGAAATAAAAGAGCATTAATAAGTGTAATCAACAAAAATGGACGTGAGATATACATACAATGCGAGAAAAATCAAACAAACAAGTGTACTCATATTTTTTGTTAGTACGAGTAGTACCCGTCTAGTACCAAGTGTTATTATCGTTATTCAATATTGTTGTTGTTGTTGTGGTGATTTATTCTCTTCTTAATTTTTCTTTTAATTCCGACCACCTCTTCATTCAGTTTGACGTTCCACCATTCACTATATTATTACGACACGATTTTCTTCACTCTTTAGATTTCTACTCATCTCTCTCTCTCTCTCTCTCTCTCATCCTACATTTCATACATACGAGTATGTATGTACATACATTGTATCGCGTTAAATCTTGTTTTATGATTAATAGAGTGTTAGTTATTGGAGCGAAAGGGGGGAGGAGGGGGGACAATACAATTGCCGTTGTTGTTGTTGTTACATGAAACCTGTTTTATGTCTAGTACTGGTATGTATGCACATATTTAGTATTTGCAACTCAGGTAACCAACGAACCATGTGCGCGCATGTATTGTAAACAAGGTCAAAACAAGTTTAAACTTGTTTTGCTTTGTTTTTGTTTGGTCTTATTTCATCATCATCATCATTATCATCATCATAGTCTTCGTCATCCTCATGCTTTGCTATTAGTAGGCAAACAGTCATCGTAGGTAAAAAAATAGAAATACCACAGTATGTTGGTACTACCAAAATGTATAAACATACGAGTACACAATGTTCCATGTTGATTCATTTTTACACAACATTTCTATGAAAGCATGTAAGTATAAAATACTCCCTATAAAATTTCTTTCTTATTCACACACAATTTTCATATTACATTCTCATCAGTGTGACAACTACTTATCATATTCGCCCATCAATTTTTAGCAAAAGCACGTTTTACTTACATATGTGTGTGTATGTGTATGTTACATGTATGTGTGTATGTACGTCAGTATCTAAAAATATGTACAGCGGTAGATGTTCGTCATTTTTCCCTTAGAATATTAATATTAATTTTAGTTTCTAATAAAAAAATTTTTTTTTAATATTTTCCCTTTCACCTACTGCATTTTGTACTCTCAGTTGATTGCATGATAATTGCTGATGCTGCTGATTATCGATTCCTCAATCTAAATCTAAATCTAATCAGCTGATCATTCACTTAATTGCGTTAATTGCAATTAGCATGCAGTGTGAATATAGTATGAGGAGTGTATGAATAAATAATCATGAAATCAATATTGAGTAAATTAAAATTACATTACCAGTTTGCACGCTGTGCAGCGGGTAATATAAAAATATTATATATTATATGTAATTATTGAGTGGATTATAAGAAATGAAAAGTAATTGATCATATTAAAGTCAATAGAAACGATACCATATGAGTTGATGCATAAGTATATTAGAGTTCGAAAAATAAAAGAATCTAGACAAAATTTTGCTCTTTACGGTATCTGTTTCACTCTGTCGCTATCACTAATTTTACTGTCTCACCCTATCTTCATTTCAAATGCATAATATTTTCTTCTTTTTTCTATCAAAAATATTTTCACATACCCGTTTGAAAGGCAGAATTATATCTTTGCGCACTAACGCTGCTCTTTCTGGGTATTGTTGTTAATCTTGATGGGAATATGTACAACACCAACAATACAAAAACATGAAATTCTTTCACATGGGGTTGATGACGCTCATTGCTACACATTTGTAGCAATGAGAACCACTTCAAGTAAATACTTAAAGTTGTAGAATTAATTTTGCTTAATGTGATTATTGAAGTACCCTGCCGATATTAAAGCCATGGAGTAATCGATTAAGTGAATTAATTTTAAAATTGATCTGGTTTATATACTCTTTCGCATGTTCTCATGCTTTGATTGTTGTATATTCCTACATTTCATATACAGCGTGGACCATGTGTTACTTTTACAGTGACAGTTCGCTCTTTCCCCACGGGAAATTTTTACAGAAAATCAGTATCGTATCTCCGCGAAACGAAATGAATCGCTTTACGCTTGAACAACGTTGGAAAATAATGTAACCTAATTTTCAAAGTCAATGTTGTACAGCCCCAAATAGTGCGTTTATTGAAAAGAAGTCTATTTCATATTTTCCGACGAAGCGGATTTTTACCTCAGTGGCTATATTGACAAGGAAAACTGCCGCCGCATTTGGTGATTGGAAAATCTGCACGTGATCGCCAAGTAGCCAATGCATTCTCATAGAGTAATAGTTTGGTGCAGATTTTGGAGCAGTGGAGCATTATTGGTCCATTTTTCGATGGTTTCAGCAGGATGGCGCACCATGCCACACAGCCCATACCACAATCCATCGTTTGTGTGCCAAGTTCAGTAATTGTGTTATCAGCCGTCTCGGCGTTGTCAATTAGACACCTCAGAGCTGCGATTTCTTCTGGGGTGACGTGAGATGGATCGATGTTAGGAGAACAATCCATTAACCCTTACCATGTAACGTCGTTTTTCGCACCTCTTAAGTGTAACGTCGGGTCACTTGTCCGGATCTTAAAAATGTACAGTGAGCGACAAAAGTCTACATACGGCGACCATTTCGGCTATCTGACATGTCCAAAAGCATAATGAAAAGAAGTAATGATGCAATTTTGTTTTAAATATGTTTTTATCATTACATAGCAAAAATTATCTTATTTCATTAAAAACTTAACAAGTTATTAACATAAAACAAAAAAAATTCAATGACAAAAGTCTACATACGGCGCGCATTACACGCTTCTTTTTTGTTGTGTGTTGCGGCGCAATAACGAGAAAGTACCGCTAGTTACATTTTGCTGTTTTGCTTGGTAATAGACATACTTGGATTGCATTTAGTTGTATTTTGGCTGTTTCCAGAAGTTCGTGGTTGTGACAATGGCTTCCCGTAAAGAAATATCAATTGATTTGCGAAACTTAGTAGTAAAGTATAGAAATGAAAACAAATCGTAAGGTGAAATATCAAGCTTATTAAATTTAACAAAATCAACAGTTCAAACAATATTCAATAACTACAAAAAAACGAATAGTCTTGAAAATAAACCGCGTAGTGGTCGCCCAAAGAAGCTGAGTCGCAGAGATGTATCGTTCATTTTGAAAGAAGTGGATCAAAATCCGAAAGTGGCAGGCACTAAGTTGGCCGCAGAGCTAGCAACTAGGTCAAATACAAATGTGCATCCACGAACAGTTCAAAGAGCCTTGAATAATAATGGGTTTCACAGCAGAACTCCGCGTAGGAAACCGTATATAAGTGTAAAAAATAGCAAACTTTGTTTGGAATTCGCGCAAAAGCATTTAGACAAGGGAATTGATTTCTGGAAACGAGTATTATTTACAGATGAGTCAAAATACAATTTATTTGGAAGTGACGGTGGAGCCAAAATTTGGAGAAAACCAAATACCGCAATGAACCCGAAACACTTAGTTCCTACGGTGAAGCATGGCGGTGGGAGTGTAATGGTTTGGGGCGCTGTCGCTGCATCTGGAGTTGGAGGTATTTGGTATTTGTGGAGGGTAATATGGATCGCTTTCAATATAAATCTATTTTGAAACAAAACTTAAAAGCATCGGTTGATAAACTATGCCTTGGTGAGAGTTGGATCTTCCAACAGGATAGCGATCCAAAACATACCGCCCACATCGTGAGGGACTGGCTGCTTTACTACGCTCCACGACAACTGTATTCACCTCCTCAAAGCCCAGACTTAAATATTATTGAACACGTTTGGGAGCTTTTGGAGCGGAAGATACGGAAACATCACATTACTAGTGCCCTAGTACTAAAAGAGAAGCTGCAACAGGAATGGCAACAAATAACGGCCCTTGAAATCGAAAATTTAGTCGTTTCAATGCTCCGACGTTTGCAAGCAGTTATAGATGCTAGTGGAGGGTCAACCAAATATTAAACGACGACTTATTTTAACTTTTAGTGCCTTATCAAAGTATTTCCTTTTGATTTTCAAATCGTACGTAGACTTTTGTCATTGAATTTTTTTCGTTTTATGTTAATAACTTGTTAAGTTTTTAATGAAATAAGATAATTTTTGCTATGTAATAATAAAAACATATTTAAAACAAAATTGCATCATTACTTCTTTTCATTATGCTTTTGGACATGTCAGATAGCCGAAATGGTCGCCGTACGTAGACTTTTGTCGCTCACTGTATGTAAAAGAGCTCGCTCAAAAACCATTTGAAAAAATTCACAAAACTTTATTGAGGATTCTATTTTAAGGATCAATCGCTATATTACCGATTAAACAAAAAAAAATGTGGAAAATGTCAGTTTCGGCAGGGCGCAAATGACCCGACGTTACACGTTAAGGGTTAACAATTCATTAACGATGGCAATTCGTGAGGCAGCCACATGAATGAAGTCGTAATTCATAAATACTGGGAATGTTTGCTCTTTCGAATAAACCAAAAATATACCGGACACAAAAAAAAAATTTTTTTTAATAAAAAAAGACTATATGAACCACCCTGTATATATATGTATACTCTTTTTATACCCACCATGATTGCATGACATATTCATTTCGGTAAAATGTTCGCAGCTATTTTGAGGAAAGCTCCGAATATATAGAAAAGTATATATATTCTTGATCAGCGTCTTCTAAATAGTCGATTTAATGTATCCGATCATGTCAACCGCTTTATTTTTTTAATGCAAGTCACGGAAATTTAACTAAAATGAATCGCAATAACTTAGTATTGCGAGTATAACTAAATTTACAACAATTTGTTTTATGTTTAAACCATCATAAATTCACTTCAGTAGTGCTTCCCAAGAATGGATGCGTCTACGTACCGGAAGCACTCGACCACGTGGCCGACCATAGTCCATTCAACTCATTAGAATACAGAAATGCTTTGTACGGGAACAAAACAAAGCATTTCGGTATTCTTGCTGCTACAACAACAACAACAACTTAAGTAGTCTTTCACTGAAGGCAACCATAATTGGTACAAATAATGTGATTTGTAAAAATTTACGTGAAACCAGCGAGTCACGCCTACTTTTTAATATAGCGGAATTGGTTTAAATTTTAAAGAGATAATTCTGATGAGGTAATATTAAATATTAATATAAAACCTAAACAAACACAAGTAAAATATAAAAATCCAAAAGAGTATTTTATTCGAACAAAATGGCAACATTGCATCTCAATCGATTTTTCGTGAAAAATTAATCGACGACACGATTTCAGTAATCGCTTACATTTTGACGAAATAGCTCGTGTTAACACGATAATAGTACTATTCATGATATTTGTTGTACATTAAAATTGAATTTATTTATTTTTGTTCCAAGAAATGATAGATGATGTTAAAGTGTGATCCGAATTACTTTTGGCGTTATCGTGGTACATTAGAGATCAGAGATCAGAGCAAAGAAATCATACATACACTTCATCGATGAATACAAGCGAGGTCTTTGTGACAAAATTCCACAAAATATTTATAAATTGGAAATGGAATGATGGACGTATCGTATTAAAAAGAGGTATGTTGAAAATTCTGATTCGGTTTTGCTCAAAACTAGTTACATATATATCATACAACCGTCATATTAGGTTTTATTTTGATTTTTTTTTTTTTTAACATACACTTGTGCAATACAATTTTTTATTATGATTAAATGAATGAATATGAGAGAAAAGGACTAAAACAAAGTTATGAATTATACTTATAGCGTAATATCTTGACCTATAACCAGCCATTGAATACGAGTAGAAAATATGTATAATCCATAACTTACCAGATGTGCGACCTTCTGTGGGTGATCGTCCATTTATGCCAGCAGACGATAAACCGTCAGCTCTTGATACTGATGTTGATCCGGTTGGTGGTGTCACAACGGTGACAACATTGCTACCACCATCAGCTATTGAGTAATCATTTTGTTGATGATGCTTTGTCGTTCCAATTAATTGACTTTTGCCATTGGTTAGTGTTAAACCAAGAATACCATTGGCATGTTGTTGTTGTTGAAATAGTGATGTTGATGAGGGTGCCGATGTTGACAATGGCACTTGCTGATGCTGCGTTGTTGCTGCTGTATGGCGTGATTGTAATAATGATGCTGATGATGAGGGCGACGTTGAAGACATCGAAATAGAAGAATTCCTTCCATTATTATTATTATTGTTGCTATTATTATTATTAATGTGATGATGATGATGATGATGATGATGATTATGATTCTCAAAGGCCGTTGTTGCTGCACCACCAATACCTGATGATGGACAATGTACAATAAAACGTTGCTCATTGCCGATTAGACCATTACCAATGAGTGTTGTCGTTGATGTTGTTGTTGTTGCTGCTGCAATTGGTGATGATGATGACGACGACGGCGACGACGACGACGATGATGACGGCGACGACGATGATGATGATGGTGATGAGGACGCCGACGAGGAAGAAAACGATGACAGTGATGATATTGCTCCTTGTGGTGAGAGTTTCAGTTTTTCTTGCTGCTCAAGGAATTGAGCAGCTTCAAGTAAGGTTTTTAAACCGGCCGACATATCAACTTACAACAACAAGAACAGCCTGAGCAACAACAGAAGGCGGCAGCAACAAATTCGGTGGTTGATTTCTTCAGAAATGGTGGCGATGGGATAATGTGTAAAAAGATAATTTTCTTGAATGGTGGACAAATTTCCAATGATGCTGCCCTTTTGGTAGTGTTGATCGGTGGATGTGATTGTATTGTGGCGGTGGCGGTGGTGATGGTGGTGGTGTTGTTAACAATGGTGATGATAGTTTTTATTTTTTTCTATTTTCCTCTTCTCCTTTTCGCTTATTCATAAACATTGGCGACACATAATACAAGTAAATGTGAATAGTCTGTAATAATTAGAGAAAAATATTTGATTAAACTTCAAATTAGGTATTTTACATTTTCATATCTATGTGTAAACTAGCCATTTTTCACCATGGCTGATTTTAGATAAAGACGCTTGCAAAATTTTCATGTGCAATGAAAGAATTTAAAAAGTTTTCGAGAAAAAAAGCGGTATATTTGGAACTAGGCGACGATTATTCAAATATGATACCAAGACATGAATTATGAGAGAGCGAAATTAAGAAATCATTCAACCAAGATGTCTTATTCGAAATTCAGGAGCCCCCCAGAAGCAGAGTAGAACCCATTAGCAATGTAGTAATTCTCTATTTACATTATTTTCACTGAATATTCTACATAAGAGGGATCTTATTTTGTCTAATCTTACCTGCAACACATTATGAGTTTTAAATGACCGCTATTTTAGCTTGTAATTTACCTACACTTACATGAAGATCCAAATTATAGGGAAATAATTTCTGAAGAATTACATTTTGAACAAAACAAAAAAAAAAAAAGAATAACAAATAAAAGAATAATAGAAAACCATCTCATATGGATAAGAACAAAACATGCGCTCGAAAGCGACCCTATAATGGAAGTTTGTATGTTGTTATGTTTGTTTGTTTTATTACAACGAACCAAACAACAAGCACAACAGCTCATCAGCTGCAGAAAGAGACAGCTGCTGTTTCTTTTTGAATCCCCTCCTTTCCCTAAAGTATTTTACAAATTATTGTAATAAAAATTAAAATTTATAGCAGCATTTCAAATATTTGTATTCACGAGCACCACCACGAAAATAGAGGAGGAGAAGAGAAAAGCAAACATATTCGGTCAAAAAGTATCCGGAATTTATTATTTGAAAATTTCGAGTAAAGTCGATTTTTTTATTGATGGAAATTTGGTTGCAGCTGTTATGGAGCAGAGTTTGCCTAAAAGCTTGTGCTACTAAAGGAATTTCTAGTGTTAAATGAGTGAAAATGTTGGGAAAGACATTCAGCAATTAATTTACTGAAGCATTCGAATGATACAAGGCATTCATTTGAATACGATCGAGAATTGGTTTATAATTTGCCGCGTTATGGTCATAATTCAATGTGTTCAACAGAAGAAAATATCGATCAAGTGAAGGAAACAGACATTTGAATGAGCTGGCAACATACATATTACAAGAATCTGTCCGAACCATTTTAATTGATATTTGTGAGTGAAGCGCGTAGGTTCTAAAGAGCTTAATATTTTTCATTGAGAACATATTTCTGCAGACAAGCAGCACATCGTAACGGATAGCGAGAACCGACAAGCAAACGTGTCAACAAATAGCAACAAATATATAATTCTCACCGTAAGCGTCGAATAAAGTCTCTACTGAATTTATCCTCTTTCTAAACATGAAATTAACATTTCGTGAATTTAAATTTCATACCGGAGTATACGTATACAAAATGTTTTCACAACAGGGTTGTGGATTATATTACTTCAAACGAAGGCAAAATAAATTGTGATGATTTATTGGTCAAAGAGTCCGGATACTTTTTTGATAGAATGTACCTATACAAAAACAAAAACAAAAGAATTAACAAAGGTAAGGCAGGAAACCCTAAATTGACTCAAGTTCAATAAATTATGACAAAAGAAACAAAGAAAACAAAAAAAAAAAAAAACCATACACGTAGAATGCACGTACATGGGTATGCAGTTAATAGTATACTCGTAGATAAATTACTTAACGCCAGGTAGCGAAATGGAAAACACTTCATTGGAATTAATTATTTTATAACATAGTCAGTACATCGTTGAGTGATTCAAGGGTTAGTGTGGAAGGAAAATGATTTTATTAATATATCACACTCTAGCTAGCCATTCGAATTTTGCTCGAATACAATGTATTTTTGCTATGCACTCTTGTAATATATATAATTTTTTTTTTCCTATCTAGAACCCAAACAAAAGATTGAAGTTACAAATATCTTATACGGCCTCAATACAATTAATATATTGTATGTTCTATAAAAGCCCGAGTCTTACCCTATAAAGTGTTCCAACTAACCATTCGTCTATTTGGTTTAACTACTATCCAAAATTGGGCCAGATTTGCAACATTTGGGCCTTTGTGGAATATTTTTCGTGACAACAAAGTTGTGCTTCGTGCAACATATCGTTAAATACAGACAGATAACCAACTGGCAGCCAACTGACACATTTTCTTTCAACTACAATGCTCTAAAAATAAATCCCCATTACTGGAACAAATAAGTTTACTTTTGAAAATGTAGTAAATTTATACACACTATGTTATTCTATGCAGCCCTTTTGCAGAAATGATTTTCCAAAAGTTCATTGCCAACCACGGCATCATTAATATCTAAAACTGGCAAAGATGTATTCTCCAATATAATGCAATTTTTTCATATTCAATAAAGAATAAGAAAATAAATAAAAAGTAAACAAAAGAAAAAAAAAACAAAAGACCCACTATGGCTATATATGCGCCAATAATACTCATTAATATTCAAAGGACATCACTGATTTGGCTGTAATAAATTGTCACTCGTAATGTATGTCACAGAAACAACACAACAAATATATGACATGTACATTCCTACTAATGCATATATCTACATCATGTCGCTATATGGTGTCCGACGACACTGATGTAGATATGAGCAGCTGACAAAAATCAGTTACCAACTAAATTATGTAGCTATATGGTATTTTAAACAATATTTTAAATATTTGAGTCGTTTAAAAAAATTAAATAAACATGTGGCACTTATAGGTCCCAAAGGACCCCTTTGGTTGGGCTTTTTTTTTTCCAATATTGATGTGCATGTTAAATTTTGGACAGCATTGGGAGGGACCTACTCATGTTGGCTGGTTCCGAACGGCAAAACCCTTGTGACATCACTTTTTCTGAGAAGAAGAGTTGCCAATCGCTTGAACCCACAACATACAGATCAGAAGGTCAACGCACTAACCATCGAGCTACGGCACCCAAATGATATGAGCTTTCAAAGGGCTTATTTAGATGTATAGGAAATCGTTTACTGTGCAAAAACGGGCATGGCAAGCCCACTTTCATTAGTCAGCCTAGGTCCTATGTATACAAATTTTTATACAATAATTTAACTTTTAATATTCGACACATCATGACGAACCACCAACAATTATTTAAGTTCCGTTAATTCATTTCATCTCATTTTACATAACATGTAATGAACTCCTAAAAATATACTTTATAAAGTTCATTACGAAATCACACCATGCTACGTTCGCTATGACACGATATTTATACGATAACTGCGTGTAATCTCGAGAAATATCTTTCACCTACGCCACACATTTGTGCACTTACATACTTGTGTTCGTTCATCTATCCCCCCCACCCCCTCCCTCTCTTTCTCTCTCTCCCTCCATATATTTTTACTCCTTCACTGTACGAAATCTAGAGGTTAATAGAAAATATCCGGGTTCAACGGAAAAATTTATCAATGGATACAAGGAACTGCAATAAAATGAAACGAAATGAAATGGAATCTGAAACAAAACAGTATTGGAAAGGATTTACAAGGAAGAAATAAATGCGCAGTAAATTCAAATGGCAAAGGGCGAGGGTAACAGACAGATAGTGAGAGAGCATGGTTGAGAGAGTGAGCAAAGAAAGAGAGAGAGAGAGAGAACAGAAAAATAATATATAGACAAAGAGCAAAGTTAAACAAGGAATTGAGAAATAGTATGTATGTATAGGTGCTGAAACTTTCATGCCACTTTTCATTGAGCTCGTTCGTTTGTGTGAAGTTTAGACAAAAATGCAACAACACAAGCACACCAAAAATAGAAGCACCACCACATACCATGCTCCGCAATCACCTTAATAAATACGAGTACTTGGTCATTGGAAAGAATCACGAAATACAGCATAAGAACAACAACAACGACAACCACCAAAGGTATACCGATAATATGACTGATAGAATGTTGGTGCGACTTCGCTAAATCAGGCTTCACATTTTGGTTTGATAAACGTGGTATCTACCTACTTGTGAAAATTATGAATAAATAATTTTCTTGAAAATATTTTTTGTTTTTTCTACTAAAGGGGCGATAAATAATAAATCAGTCAGTCAATTCCTCTAATTAAGTGCTACTTTAGGTTATTGCGCCATACTCGTCCATGAGAAATATGAAAGGTAGAGGAACGTAGGTAAAATTATACTAATCGGCTAAAACATAGGGAGAAAATAATATATTTTAGTAGCATATTTATCAAGTGTCAAAATGTAATTTCTTGAGGTTCAATAATTAAATTAATTAATTAAAAAAAAAAAAAAATTGGAAACAGAATATGAAGATAGACAATCTGCAATGAAAGAGGGTTCTTACAACCTTATGACTTTGAAAATTACTGCTCAAAATACTACCTCTACAAATATACATATTCAATTTTCAAGTCTTTTTTGGTTTAGTCATATTTACCATCTTCATATGCCCACCTTTTCTCGCTCTTTCCCTCTTTCTTTATCACACTTTTATAAACTTTAATTTGTTTACTAACCAATTTACGTTGAAATCGAGTATTCGTGTATATATAGTAATATATCTTATTATACGATGACGGCCAATCGTAATTTCTACATATCTATATACTATGCTGCTGAACAAGAAGGGATGAGAAGTTTTTACTTCCATTTAATTAAGCAAAAATATGTCTGTGTGGAGGGACGACAAAGCAACAAATAATTTGTTTAGTTAACCTCCATTAGGAGGTAATAATATAAATAGAACGGAAGGAGAGTAAATAGCAAAAATTCTTCCATTTTTCCTTGATGTCTTTCATTGAACAAAATTTTCTTTTATTTGTGCAGTATTTTTATTTATTTTTCCACCCTCATTAATTCATTCTCTCCTGCATTACATTCATTCATTTATTTTATATTGAAAAAGTCACGTTCCTCCTTCACCATCAAGGCTTAAACTGAATCGAACTGAATTGGCTACTGCTCTAGAAGGAAAAAGAGCGATGAAATAGAAGTTAGAGAGAAAATGCAATGTGAGTAGAAATCGTGATAACGAAATAATAATTATTATAAATACAACGGAGAATACTTATTATGGGTATTTCGTATTTTCTTATACAAAATACAAACTTGTTGTGAGCAGCCTATTGTATTAAAGTGGTATTAGCTACTTCAAAATGCCAAAAAAAAAATTATATAAATTACAAGAAAAAAAAAGCCACAAATTGTCTGTCATTAGAATAACGACTAAACAGCTAAAAAACCGATGACTATTCCATGCCACAATTACAGTAGTTCGAATACAATATGAAATAAAAAAAATAGGTTTGAGAGTGTTGCCTTCTTTCAGTTTTGCGTGTAAAAACCAATAACAAAATCAAAAGAAATGTTTTTAAATATGAAAATCTGAATAAAATTCGTTGATGAAACAAAAATCAAGATCTAACTATCTTTAGAATTACCTAAAGTACGAATAAACTACTATATGGGTCGTACCATATGAATTTATATGGATATTGATAAATATTATTTTACAATTTACTTTAACGCGACTATTTGATCGACTATTTGACACATTTTCATGTCAGTGACCGCTCTCATCAAATTGTGAGCATCAGTGAGAACGTTATTTTGGTATATAGTATAGAATACAGTCACGCACACTCACTATAGTTGTCATATTCGACGCTTGCCACAAATAGTGAGAAATTGTGCGTGAGCGAAATTTTATTGCGCGAGAACGAAGTTTTATAATTTTTATTCTAACAAAATAATTTGTTGCATTTAATACTCATGTCGATGTATCGCTTGTCATAATAATTTATGAATAATAAAATTACCAAACGGATAATGTTGCCCATTTATAATAGAAATAAATTGGCGACGTTACAAAAACCAGTTTCGGTTATAATATTACTGCGCGGATGAAATAACCCAGAAATTTGTACAGTCTTGCATAATAATTTCACCTGGTGGTTGAACTCTCGCACTATCACAAAGAGCCACAAAGTTTTAGATAACATTGCCGATTTTGTTGGTATTTCTTTTGAAATCCCACTATAAAAAAAAAGATTATATTTCGCACGAAGCATATTCTCAATCTTCTAAATTCACAAAATCAATCAGATTTCCTGAGGTGAACCGTAATCGTAAAATAGTCTGGGCAATTCACAGAATATCACAGAATAAAGGCACGTTTTTGTGTTGATTGAGCCCCGATTCGAATTTTCGTTACTATTAAAAAATTTCCACTTTTCAGCCTTTGAATGTTGTTGTTTTTAAACTAACAATTTCCTCAATTTCTATATTTGAAAGTTAACAACCAAAATTGGGCCGTGTTAATAAACTCTGAAAGTTTTATTCGGAGTACCAATGTATTAGTGTAATATTTTAAAATTTTCGAGTTTCCTCTTTGCATTTGCAAAACAATAAAATAATAATCATAATTAGACCAATTGAAAAATATTTCATTTGATTCATTTGTACAATATTCCAATTAGTCTCACTTAAAGTTTTTGTTTTCTTTGGCTAGGTAGAAGAATAGTGTGTCCGAAACAATTAAGTTATTGTTATTGAATTTATTAAAATTCTTAAATAAGGCAGTAGATAATGAAATAGATAAACACAAAAATTATGTATCCCGTATGGCGAAAATAATCATGAGCTCAGCATGCAAGTAGCAAACGCCACCATACAGTGTGAAGCACGTTGCCGATATGTGTACACATACACATCTATTCACATATATGTATAATATATATATATGCGTTTTATAAAAAGTCCATACAAAGGACATTTAGAACAAAATCATAAATATCTTCCCCCATTTGGGTACGTGTATGTTGCTACTTCATTGGATGTACTATAGTTTAATTGGTACAATATTGTAGAACTTATGCACATTTCATTAAAGGGTCAATGTAATGGATAATAATTAGTAAAAAACAATAAATCAGTATAAATAAAATATCACAAATTTCACCAAGCCATTTTTTTTTACCTTTTTAATGACGTTTCTAGCAGCACATATTGTAACAAAATATAGCCCAATTATTTAATACGAAGAAAAATGTATAGGAATATATTATTTATTCTTCAAAATACACACATAAACACATACATACTTAAGGTACATACATATAATAATACACTATACATAATGGGGGCACACTGCTAATAAACGAAAAGTATTAAACGACGTTCACGAAATTGTGTAAAATTTATTGTTGCTTATTTTTCCATTTGATACAAAATACTTTTTTTTTTCTTAACTACAGCTATCTCCCTATCTCTCTTTCTGGCTCTTTTTCAAAATATTACTTGTAACTGTGCTTTACTTATTCAATTGTAATATTTTATAAAAAAAAAATTAATTATGAAATAAGTTAAATTTTTTTTTATTTGGTTCTTCAATTTATAAGCCTTTTTTTTTCTTTTAATTTTTTTCCACTACACTATTTATGCACATGTATTATCGTCGTCGAAATCCAAACGAAAACTGACTCTGAATTTGACTGACGCAACGCAATGGCAACGGCAACGCCAACGGTAACGCATGAAAAACTGAGCAAGACATATGAAGATGATGTGGAAACGTAGACGCAAGTCCAAAACCATAATGGTGACGACTACAACGATAATGATGAGAACGAACCAGAAAAGTATATACATCAGAAGGGGAGGGGGAGAAAGAGGAGTTTGGTATTTCACATGGCATGGATAGCATGTTTTGTTAGTTTGCTCATATTTCGAGAGAGAGGGAGAGGGAGAGAGAGAGAGAGAGAAAGAGAAAGAGAGCAAGTGAGGGTATAAAATAACGATATATGAAAAACAAATAAACAAAAAATTAAGTTTGCACTCTCGCTCTCCTAGTGTCTCTCTACCATAAAACAATAACAAACGAAAAAGAAACAAAGCTGCATTATTGAATAGCACAATAACAACAAAGTACAGTAAAAAAACAAAAATTAATCGATGTATCCCCATTAGGAGAACCGAATAAAAGCAACCTTTCAAATAGAGTGTCTTTCTCTCTCTCTTCTATCTGAGATATCCAATAGATTATTCAATGTTTTGGATGAAAAACTAAATGTGACTATGACATCTTTTTTATTTTTTATTTTTTATCTTCACATGTTTTATTGCAAGTGTAAAGTGTGCTTAACTGCTGTTTGGCACAAACTGGGGCCAAATCGTCTCATTTGTTAACGTATTACTTGTCGTTACTCGGTTTTATGTGATTAGTGAGCATTCACCTATTTAATCGATAAGCAAATATCAATCATAGTGCAAAAATATTTGAAAAATAAATGGAAAATATCATCGAAAATAGTTTCACGCATTTGTTGTGTGATGCTAGACATACAAAGCGTTTACGGGATTACATCTTTCTCTTTTATCATGTCCCAAGCTCGGCTCTAGAGCTTTTCAGCAATGTTGCAAAGTGTACCAAAAATTAATTAATTAATTAATTAATTAAATTAATTGAAAATTAATTTAATATGTGGCACTTAAAGCCCCAAACGGCTCATTGGCCGAGCTTCTCTTCCATTACTGTAATGCGTCTTAAATTTTGGACAGTATTAGAAGGGGGACCTACTTATTTTAGCCGGTTCCGAACGGCAGAACACTTGTGACATCACTTTTTCTGAGCTTTGTCACAGAGTTCTTTTAGAAGCTTTTTCATGGCAAGTTGTTACTGTCGGAAGAATTGCCAATTGCTTGCCGACAGGTGGGTACCGTTCGAAAGAAAAATCTTTTCGATATTAAATTTGTTATGCATCATCCGGGGATTGAACCACGACCTACAGATCAGAAGGCGAACACACTAACCACTGAGCTACGGCACCCACTGCAAAGTGTACTACTACGGTTAAAACTGAAGCTATCAAAAATGAATAAACATTTGCGCCAAATATAAACCTATGTGGTAGACATTTTGCCAAAATTATATTTGAAAAAATGTAGCTACTTAGTACTTGCAATTAACACAAATTGATAGAAATTTCCAAATGACTAACAAGCTATACGAGTACCATTTGGCTACAGTGAAGGAGAATCTAAAAAAGTTTTCGTCTGCATGAACTTTTTCAAATTTAAGAAGCTCCCTGAGCAAATGAAGTGCTTCTTAACTACACTTAGTATGATTCAATTTTCTATTGGGATATGAAACAATTACGTCGACAGCCACAGAAAAGCAACAATTACAACAATTACAACACATACATTCAAATAATCATAATCCAAATCAGAGCTGCTACAAACTGTTGGAATTTTCAAAACATGCGTCTTTTTATGCGTGAATTTTTTCTGAAAACTGCAAAAAAAAAAAAAGAATATTAAGCAAGCATTTCTCACTTATTCTACTACACACTACACACAGAGTAAAATTTTAGTATTTCTGAAGCTCTCTTAGGAAAATATAAATTTTTTTTCTGGGTCAAAATTTTTGAAAGCGAATTCAGTTTTCTAATATATAATTCAACTAATTAACTGGTTTGAAATAAATGTGGTCAGAAAGTACATGTGTACACTGTAACGAAAAATAATCAGCAACAACAAATACATACGATTTTGACAATTATATTTTATGTCATCGCACCGAAATTCACCTCACGTCACCTACTTCGTTGCACCATGTATGCATACGCACATACTTACTCGGTTGCAACCCTACCCTACCAAGAACACTACCAATCAGATCCCTGGTATTATATAACGATATAATTGAAACAAAGTTTCTGGCAGATTTACATCGCTTTCAAACACATGCATTTTAAAATCTAAAGTTGATCGTCTGTCTGTCGGGCATGATCGGGTAATTGCTACGCCCTTTTGGAGCAATCAAAAAGATAACGAGGGATTTAAAAAAAAATTGAACCCATTGTAACTCAATTAATTCTCCATCTAGTACAACAATTTCGTACGTTCACTATTTACTGTAGCTCCTATATAAAATCACGAAATTTTTAAACAATTTTTAACATCATAGCTTAAGCAGTCTTCCCCTTAGGGAAGGGAAAATAATTGTAGAAGAAACAGGTGAGCCATGGATATTATTTAATCAATGCGTAGTCACGGAATTTTTTGAAACTTCAAACACAGATTTTCCTAGGAGAAGATCTTATAGACACGTAGATTAATATTATAATTTGGAAAGAAATGAAGTACCATATATGGTTATGGTGCAATATCAAAGCACAATTGCTCAACATTTGTTGAAGTTATCATCAGAAAAAGTGACGGTTATATTTAAATCGTTTGAAGACGCTGATTAATAATAAAACAATCTACTTCACCTTGTTATGGTTACACCAGAGAATTAGCAAGTGTAAAATGAGAGAAAATTTGTTTTGAGCTAAAAATCAGTAATGAAATCGTACTGAGGGATTGAAACCCAGAAATAAACATGACAACACAAAATAACAACAATGTAGAAGCAACAGCACCAATGCAAAATAGCAAAATCCAAATAAATAAATGAGGAAGCTTGAGGGGCGTAGAAAAAGGAAGTGGTTATACGAGGTGCATAAGATGAGGGTGATGACTATCTTTTTATGTGATACATACATACTGGTTACGATGACGGTGGTGGTGCTCGCTGTAGTAATAACTACGATAATGCTGTTCGTATGGAAATTGTATTGTTGCTATTATTGTAATAGCGTAAACAACAACAACAACAACAACAAAATACATTCCCGTACAGGAATATTTCTTAAACTGTGTACTGTCACTCATATATCTACATACTTCAGTGTTGTTTTTTATTCTCAAGACGTGAACTTCTTCTTAAATTACTTATGCATATCCACATATATGCATGCTTGAGAGAAAAAAAAAAATATAATATGAAAGACGAATAAAAAAAGTAAGCAATAAGGTGAGTAATAAGCACAAAGAAGAATTATTCCATTACAAAAGCATACATACAACCCGTAACTTAATCTGACTCTCCATCCCGTCACCACCCTGCATATATGAAGACCACGCGCTCTCTCTCTCTCTCTCTCTCTCTCTCTTTCTCTTCTAATCTCTCATTTTGCTACTAAAAGAAAGAGCGGAAAACAAATAACTTGCCAATAAGTTATTTTGTGGTTGAGAAATGAAAATTCAAAAAGTAAAATAGAAACGAAAAAACAAAATTACAACTCACGTGTAACTCAAAACAAAAATAACAACAGCAGCAGCAGCAGCAGAACAACCACCAACAACAACGGACAGAGTACATAACATCCCTGATTTCATTAATTGCAATGACGTGGTATTGTGTACTTAATGGATGTGATAGTATGTAATAACAATAGTAAATGGTGTTAGTGGTGATGATAGCGTTGGCATCGTTGTTGCTGCTGCTTCTGCTGCTGCTACGACCTCTCAGCATAAATATTGTGTATTTGATCTGCAAACGCGAGCGAAAGAGAGGGAATAAATGTTGTCTACTATATCTAAAACATATAGAGAGAAATTGTTTAAATTAATGTGCGCATGAATATGCCTCAAAAAACATGTGACGCATGTATGTATTGGCTTGCATGTGACTGACTTGCAATAAATAAAATATTGTTTTGTATATGTATGTAGGTACATTGAATGGTGCCCAATTGCTTGCATGCTCAGTGTATCGTATACAAGCTGCCTAGCTGGAATTGTTGTTTATTATTTTCTGATTTCATCTTTTTCACTATTTCGCCCTTTTATTCTTCTGCTTCTTCTTGTTTTTTATATTTTTATTTTGACTCTGTTTTGTTCTCAAGTGGCTGATTCTTTGTATGTGATGCTTGCTGCTGACGCTGCATTTTTGCGTTTTATTTATTTTTGTATCATCGATAAAATGAAATCTGAATTTTTCCATAATTATTTGAACACAAAAAAAAATTGTCAACATATTTAGGTACCGTAGTCTTTAAAATCGTTTGATCGAATAGAAAAGATCGCATACTATGGCCGAGTGCAAATTCATCTCAACTTTGGTACGTAAATGTTGCTTCAACATAGAGAAACATTCGAAAAATGTGTTCGAGAATTGACAGTACTTGCTTGACAAATTGCTGGACTAGTAGACGCGCTAGTATAAAAATTATATGCATTTTGGTAAAAAAAAAAAAGTTGAGCTTATTTCAAATTGATATGTCCGTGCCGTAGCTCAGTGGTTAGTACGTAGGCCTTCTGATCCGTAGTTCATGGATTTAATTCCCTACTGTGATTGTTTTAATATCGAAAATTTTGTTCTTCTAATGATGTCCACTTGTCGGTAAGCAATTGGCAATTCTTCCGGTAGAACACTTTGCCATGAAAACCCTCCTAAAGGAGCTCTATGACAAAAAAAACTCCGAAATATTAATGTCACAAGAATTCTGCTGTTCGGAACTGACTGATATAAGTAGGTCCTTTCTAATACTGTGTATATTTTAACACACGCAACAGTACTGGAAGAGATGTTCGGTGGTAGTAATAAGGCCTCTCTGGCTTAAATGCGTCCTCTCCGAGGGTAGCCACAATAATCAAACCAAACCTTTCAACTTGATTGCGCGTGTTGCCGTGATGCAAACATTTTTGGTATGACTATTTATTTTTAGAAATTGTTCAAAATTGTTCAAAATTGCACGTTAAGCATTCTTTCAATTAATTTAATGTACTTATTCTGACCTAATGTTTGTTTTTATTTTTCATTTCCTCAATAGTATAGTGGTTAGTATCCAAATTTGTCATATGTACAGCTCACTGAAAATAGAAAATTGAAAAAATTATTGAAATAAATTATTAAAAAAAGTCCTATTTAAAAATAAAAATTATTATAAAACTAATTTTTGCAAGTTATATTGTCATCAAATGATATCAGAAATAGTCTCTACACTAGATTTTCATGAATTCATGTAGAAAACAAAGAGAGAAAGAAATAGAGAGCGAGAGAGAGAGAGAGAGCAAGAAATAGTTCCTACATTCTTTCAATTAAAATGCGTCAGCAGCTCCTTTAAACATTTTGATATAAATTCGTATAATTGAAATATGCCTAGTTTCGTTTCGAAAAATTCAAAACTTACAAAAAGAAGTAAAAATTAAAAAAATAAACATAAAGAAGTACAAGAAGAAGCACTCAAAAAAAGAATTAAAATAAAAAATAAACAATAATAGTAACCACACACATTTCAGTTCTACATGTGTACTCGTCTCTGCCCATTTATCCTGCGTCCGCTTTCTATAAATAACTACACATATCCATATAAACACGTACACAACATCTCATTCAAAACAAATTAACTTGCTAACCATCCACTAAGCCGGCAAACTAAGCAACTAAATACAATCAACCAACCAAATCAACCAGTTGGGACAAAAGACACAACAACTTATCAACAATTTATGTTTATATACATTACGCAAAATATACATGTATGTATATATACATATATGCATGTACTGGGTTTCGGTTGATTTAATATCAAGAATAATAATAATAAAAAGGGAAGAAATGACACATAAAGAACTCGTAGGTATAATACAAATGGGTGCTAAATATACATAGCAATAACAAACAAGAAAACAATAACAATACAACCGGAATGGGTAGCATAATACAACGCAGTAACAACATCCTATTATCAAACAAGTCCAATGAGAGAGCAGTGTCTGTGTGTGTGTGTGTATGAGCGTGTAAAGAGAGAAATTGTAGCTAAAACGAGAGCTAAATAATGACAGTTGATGATTTGCACTCGTTTCTATTATCAATACGTTTCGTCCATCAAATAATACATTTTTATGAAGGATATATTCTCACACATTGGTATGATGACACATGTTCTTTTAATTTTCAAACCTGGTTATAATATAACCGAATTTTTACTTGAAGAACGTCCATCTCTAAAAAGCATTGCTGAAAAACTGAACTGAGTGTGAAAAAAATGAATATATACATTTTATATGGACATATAAACGGGGATGTATGATACATATGATACATGTTCCGAATGCAACATTGTATATTCAATGCTGTTTCATTCTCTTTGCTTGTAAATGCATAAATACACAACATATGTCGCACTCATTTCTATGAATAGCTCTTAGGAACATACAGTGTTTATATATACATGTTTATACTGAGAGCGACACATGTATGTAAACACAAATAGCATCATTTCATAATACGCACATGTTGCACTCAAAGGCAAAATGGAACAATGAATGTTCCTGTGAACTACTGCTAATAGGAACGAATACTGTTTCATTCATTTTCAGATGTTCCATTTATTTTATGTTTGTAATATCTATGTGTTTATAGGGGAACGATGAGAGACCGAGAAGATGACAGTGATTTGTGTTGTCGCTTCAAAACGACAAAAACAACAGAGAACACACACACATACAAAGGGCAAAACAAGGTGACCAAAATATCTATCAAATGTAGCAGGGGAAAATTGAGCACATGATAACAAATGGGAGTGCTAATATAGAAAACTTTTCATATAAATAAATATGTCCATGTAAAAATTAGGACTAAAATTAACACACCAACAAAGTGTAGTTTGAATAAAGAGCAAATATAGTGCGGTATATATTGCGCATGTTAAACGATTAACTTTGCGATTATTGAATGAATAAAAAAATACACATATATTGTATGGTATTCGTATACATACACAAATATATTGTAAATGAAACATGGAAAATCCCTGTACAACGCAAAAAGCGAAAAAAAAAGATTAAATGTGAGAAGAAGTAAAGCATTACCATTTTTACCGGTATTCATAAATTATAAATTATATGCATACTCGTATCTATGTATAGAAATGAAAAGAAACTCATGAAGAAAACGTGGTTTAACCATATAATGAAGAGTTTCACTATAACGAAAATTATTCATATAGGAAAATTAAATTAATGTTACACAATTACGCAATAGGATTTCATAATAGATATTAACACAACAACATCACTCTAAAATGATTATATACATCACAAGCAGAGAGAGAAAGAGAGAGATATGTACGATATATGAGTGATGGAGGAATGGTAATAATCACTTTTAAATTGAAGAAAAAAGAAAAAATGGATTTATATCCTTCAATTTTTCGCCATAAACGAATCTCACAACATAATTTTAAAATTTTCAAATATCACACTACTATACATATGCTAATTCAATGAGTGAAACTATTAAGGTTGCATATGTAAAATTGTGGGTATGATATGCCCATTTTTACGACGCTTTCAATCACTGAAATATGTATCCACTGACTAAATTTCAACAAATTCTGATTATTTAATTGATTAAATGTTTCAAAAATTGTGAAATAATTTAGCTTGTTGTTCGTTCTCTTCTTAAATATAAGAAATTTTGTGTTTAAATAAAAAAATATCGAAAAGTAACATCTCTGTACAATTAAAATAAAAAAATTTAATTAATTGATAGCAGCGCACTTAGCAAACACGCAAAGAATATAATATCTATAGTTATCTTTGTGTCAAATAAAGTAACATGGATGCAAAGTTTGCTAAACAGAGTTGATTGGATCATTTATTTTATATGTAAATTACTAATACATCAAATTCTGATTATTTAATAGATTAAATGTTTCAAAAAATAGTGAAATAATTTTGTTGTAAAATTATTTCGTTTCCTTTTCTTGCTAATTTTAACAAATTTTGCATTCAAATTAAAAAATAACGATAAATAACATCTCTGTACAGAAGAAAAAATCGGAAATAATTGGTACCATTGAAGTTATCGAACATGTTAAGAATTTATAGTCTATAGCTTAAGTTTAGTGCTTTTGTTGATGTGTTGCCATATATTTATCGGTGCTAGCTAAGTAGAATGAAATATTCAGTAAGTTCAAAACAGTGTAATTAAGAAAAAAATTCGTCTACTTGATTGAATTCATAAAAATATGTTATTTCTTATAATCAATTTCCTATTATTTATCATTTTGCAGCAAAAACTCAATCAAAACCATTGAATATTTTTTACTTGAAACAGCTGCCATCCAGTGTACTGCTTTATAATATAGGGCTACCCGTATGTAGGAATATAAAGACAATAAGAAATTGTAAGTAAATAGAACAAAGTGCGGAAATGTATAAATAAAAATATCTTTTGATAGCTGAGAGGAAGAATGGAATGTTGAAATCCGAAGAAAAACAACAACAAAAAAGAATAAATAAATAAATAAACTTTAAATACAAAAAAATTCTTTACCCACCACCATCATTATCATCATCATCATCATCATCATCACCATATTAAATGATAACAAAGGGACAAACAGTAATGTTGAACATGAAACATGGCAACATAGCAGTATTGTATATAAAACTTCAAACGCATGCGAGACGTTTCAAGTACTACGAGTATATGTGCATTGTTTTTGTTTGCACTTTAGCACAACACCAACACACAACAATCAAACATCGACCGTACGAGTAACAGAGAGTGGAGTATCGACGAACAGCAGTAACAACAATAGCAATGGGTGAAAATACACATGTATTTATGATGTACACACACACTCACACACACACACGAGCGCATGAATACGCACAAGTGCGAAAACAAAAACAGGCATGCATGCTTGACAAATTCATCCCGGGGAAAATACAATTACATATACCGATATGTAGGCACATTGTATATATACAAATTTTTGTATATAACGACGACGACGACGACAACAACCATGATGACAACCGTGATGATGAATAACAACAACAACAACATGTTGAAAAGCGAGCAACGTGCAATCGGCACCACGAACATCGCAAAAAGCACGCGGTTATCATCGATGGAACGCAACAAAATAACAACAACAATAGCGCAATTGTAGGAACGTAGGTGTTGCAAGCGTATACACACTCTGCCCGGCTTTTGAGAAAGAAGTTTACTTGATAGTGCAACAACAATATGACATATAAAGTAACTACCAATACGTGAGCATATCAAAAACTGCGCAAACGCATTACTTTTTCAATTACTCATACATGCAAATATACTCCCGCACAGATACGCACTTGTATGCACATGTTTAATCGCTTATTCGTTATATTATATGTTAAAGGACAAAAATGACGACATCTAGACAATTTATAAAGGAACGAAAAACTACAACAAAACAATGTGCTACTACATTCGGAAACAGAACATAATAATAAAAAGAAGAAGAAGCAGCAAAACAAACAGACTATCCATGCAAAGCAACATGGAACATGCGCACTATGATATACTCGAATCACAACGTGAAATGTAAATAGCGTGCAATATGGCACATAAAGCGATTGAAATACATATAGGTATACATATAGTGTACATAGGTACGAGAACTATGTGGTATAAATTCTATACAAGCCTCGAACAGAAACAAACCACTTTATTTTCTGCCTAGTCTGTCAGTCCTTTAACTCGATTCATCTAGTCAGCTTTTTCGATTAGTGATCCCTTTCACTTAATTTGATTTCTTAGAGTATTAAGCACATTCTCTTCATTCCCTTCCCTTTCCTTTCCTGCTTCTGACAGTCTGCAATTCGTAAAAAAATGTTCCTGAAATAGTTAAATATTGAATTTTTTTATTACGTGTCACTTATAGGCACTGAAAGCCGTTTGACCGAGCTTCTCTTCTATTACTGCTATCCGTGCTAAATTAAAGACCGTATTAGAAGGCACCCATTTATAAAAGCCGCTTCCGTACAGCAGAAATCTTGCGATGTTTCTTTTTCTTTGTCACAAAGCTTTTTTAGAAGTATTTTTATGGTAGATTGATACTGCCGGAGGAATTGCCAATTGCTTGCCACCAGCGGGGTACCGTTCCGAAAGAAATATCTTTTCAATATTAAATTTGTGCTTCAGCCGGGGATTGAACCCACTATCTACAGATCGGAAGGCCAACGTACTAACCACTGTGCTACGTCCTCCACTCTCTGGTATCAACAATAGAAATTCCTTATTGGTGTTGAAGATGCCTTCAATAATATTATTCCTGCAGTTATCATCGAAGAACATAGGAACTCATAGGATCATCAAAGCGAAGATGGGAAATTGTATCATCAAGCAGGAATTCTCTCACCCCTACCGTGAGTACTTGTAGTTAACGAATTACTGCTACTCTTAGGTTAAGCAGAAAAAAGACCTTGTCCTATTCACACGAAAGTACAAACCAATTTACATTACTACACCACGTTGAATCAAGGGAATTGGTTTGAGCTTCTTGGACGAAGCCAGATACCTAGACCTCGTCTATCGGAAAAACTTAATTGGAAGCCAAACATCGAAGAACGCGTTAGGAAAGCTTCGGTTGCATTATATTCATGCAAACGAGTAAAAGGCAGCAAAATAGATAATGACACCCAGTTCCGTATACAGTGAGACCAATACTACTGTCGGCTGGACAGTGCTCGATAGTGCCATACACAGAAATTTCGTAGCAAAGGTTAAAAACTTTGCATTTTTCCACGATCTTCACCAAATCATTAAATACCTTCTTACACCTGATTCCTTTAAATATCTAGGGGAACCAATTAGCAGCTCAATCGACAATTAGACAAGCCTATATAGCACACCACTTTCTCCCCTAAAAAGCGATTCTTAATCAGTAGGATATACCATATTGTACTTCTCGAAATGGTCCAAATTTAATGCTTTCCGATGATGACTCCAAATAATTTAAGCCACCTTAATGTGGGTGCTAATTTTGCTATTGGTAACGATACTTTCAGTGGGGAATATCAAAGAGCTTACGAAAATATTGAAAATTATTGACGGCAAAAAAGAAAAAAGTCTAAATAATTTTCATATGCCTATATTTCAATGCAAGTTAGATATTTATATAAATAAAAAGTGGTGCAAAATATGAAACATACTACATATATAAGCTAAATGTAAGCTAAAGAATAGCATAATGCATTATTTTTGGTATTAACTAATTGATTTTCATTACTATTTTTACTCTAAATTGCTGTTATCAAAAATTTTCTCATTTCATTCTAATTTACCAGGTGTGGGTAGTGAGAAGGATGTGAAATGTGATAACGATATGTATGCGTGTGAATGATATGAGAATGAAACACATACATAATGGGTAAATGAAACGCATGAGGAAGCAGAAGTATTTTGTAAATACATAGAAGAACATGAATCAACACTTAGCTGAGGGTATTGGCATTCACGATGTTGATAATACATATATAGTTATGTATCTATTGAGTTCATAATAACGTATGTGGCCAAATGAAAATTAGTTTCTGCTTTATGAGAAGTTTAAAGAACAGACAATTCCATTCGCAGCAATTGCTACTGTCACATTGTATGGATTATTCAATTACTCCAATTGAAGACATTTTTTTTTATGGTTACTAAAATGATATATTAATGATCCAACAGTATTTCATATCCACCATCATAGCCACCTACATCTTGTTACAATTTGAAGGAAGTTTTTTTTTTCCATTAATGAATTTCTATGAAATATTCAAGCCTAAGTGCATCAGCACGTACGTGTGTATGAGGGAGGAATGTTTTACATAAACAGGGTATTTTTTAGAGTGAAGCACTTTCAAATTTGGAAAAAAAAATACAAAATGCAATATTCTGAACTAAAAAATGGCTGTATTGGTAGGATAATTTTATTCAATTAGTGTTTGAACATGATTTCGGTCATCTAACCTCGGCCGCAATGCTGACTTGCAATTTATACAAAATTGCTGCTTTTTCAGCATATACTAGACCTTTCACATATTTCCACAAAAAATAATCCAGAGGTGTTATAAAGAAGTATGGACCAATGATTCCACAAGCCTATAAATTATAATTATAATTTTTTGTGAACGTAATGATGTCTGAAGAATTTCTTGTGGAATGTCTTCACTCCAAATTCGACAATTTTGCTTTTTCATACCCACACATACCCACTGAGCCAAAAATAACCCTATCACTGAATAAAATTTTGCGATAAAACTATGCGTTCCAGTTGATTTTCAACCCATTGGCCAAACAAACGACGTGATTAATGATCTTGCGGTTTCAATTCTTGCACTAGCTGGATCTTACCGGGACGTAAACCAAGATTTTTACGAAATATTTTTCAAAAAGTGGATGAACACAACTCCAATTGTTACGAACGTTGCCCAATTGACTCATTTGTGTCCTCCTCTCAGATTACGCTCAACAACAGTAATATTTTTCTCCACTAACGTGTAAGTGGGCTCAAATCATTGCACAATTCGATGAATAAATTGTCGATGTGGCACATTATTATTATTAACAGACCCTTGTGCACTGCGACCAGACTTGAACGATTGTACAATCTTTGGGTAACCCTAAATTTTTAGGTTTCTAACAAATTTCAGCACTGTATTGGGTTCATTATTCCACAATTTATATGGATGCACTGTACTATCACCAAAGTGGCTTAGCCTTTGTCTGCCAAGATCTTGACATTCACAGAGAATGTGCTCCGAGCTTTCGATGTCTAAGTTGCAGAATCTGCAGACACCAGAGTCAGATACATCTAACTTCTTTAAGTGTTATCTGTGGTTGGAGTGGGTTGTAAAATGTGGTACATTATGTCGACCATAAAATTGCTGTAGTGTTTCGTAATAAAATTTCAATATTTGCACGTGTTGTTGCGATGTCAATTTTTCCATGTACCACTTCAAATTTTAGAGAAATCGATTTTCACAATTCACAAAAAAAAAAAATAAAATATTTTAAAAATTTTATCAAACAAAAGAGGAGTGGCAGTCGAGCAAAAATCCTGCTTAAGAATTTTTTTAAGAAAAAATGACAGAAAATATATTTTAAAATTCTTGAATGTCCTTGAAGAAAATCAAATATCTTCTCAAAAAAAAATATGCATGTTAAAAGCTGTCATTTTTCTCACCAACAAAAAATTTTAGTAATTCGATACCAAAGATCGTAAAATAATGCTAGATAAAGTTTGACAGATAGGCGTTAAGGCATTAAAAATTTTTTCCAAACCGCCTTTTTTTACAATATTTACATATATACATTAATTTTGCAAAAAAAATAATTTTTTTTCTGCTAAAAGCTATGTACATGTCATACAACGCTCATACATAAATATGACACAGACACTATGACATGTAAAAATCAAATTCCGGTTATATTACTTCTTCAATTGAGCGCATAAAAAGAAAAATGACAATAATTGTCAGAAATCAAATCGAAAAGAAATGCCGGTACGTAAATGTGAGAATGTATGTGTACAGTAGTGAGTGTGAAGCAAGCAACGTTATTTCCATTTATCTGTCTGTCTATCTGTTTGTATATATTCTGACTTCGGATTCCCATAAAGCTGACAACAATTGAAGCTGTAATATTACAATTACAAATAGCAACGACCACTACCATACACCAGCAGCAGCAGCAGCAGCAAGTAGAGTAGAGACAAAACGTAGAAAACCGGAAAAACAAGAAATTCTTCTCAATTGAAATACACTATGAACAAAGAAACGAACGAAGAACAACAACAACAAACTATTTACAAGCAAACAAAGGAAAAGCATGTAATAACAACAGCAACAAGAAGAAGAAGAAGTAGTTACAAAATAGGATGAAAATCAATGCAAGCAGAAATTGCGATAACAACGAAAACAATTACAGTATGTATACCACATACATATACAGCAGCTTTGCAAGCACGTTGAGCTCACAAAAAAGCACATGTATATGGGAGTATGAAATATTATGAAAATGAAATGGAATTGAAACAATGCTGCATAATTTACCGGGACTAGATATTGTGGAAAATGTGATTATAGTATATAAATCAGAAAAAGAACAAGAAAATAAAGAAGAGGAATATGAATATATCGCTCTATTTCGCTCTCTCTCTCTCTCTCTATCACTTTCTCCCTACAAAATATTGTATGTATTGAGAAATTAGTAAACAAAAACAATGAAACATGCAACAACTACATATTACACTCCAATTGACTACGCTTAATAGACGTTTTCTTACTTGTGGATGAAAATTTACGTAGTACAAATAATTGTTTTTATTCAGTGAAATAAAACCACATCTTTTATAGAAATACGATTTATGCAACTCAATCGTAATAATGAAATGGTACCATGGAGAGCAAATGAGGAGTAGTTTTACAAAAGCAGATAAATCCATTTGTCATTTCGCGAAAGTCTGTATTTATTAAATTTATTAAATAGTGGGCGTGACACGCCAATTTTTTACATTTAAGAAGATTGCAGCGACATCATTCTTTGTTAATCCTAACCCGATTCTTTTTTTCTATTACAGATTCTGGCCACTGTTGAAATAATGACGTAGAAGAACGTATCATCTTTGTTTGATACTGCTACTGCTTGCTTCCCAAGAACGGACGGGTCTACGTCCAGGAAGTACTCGGCCACGTGGGCGATCAAGTTTCATTCAACTCAGCAGAATACGGAAATGCTTTGTACTGGAACAAAACAAGGCATTTACGTATTTTTGCTGCCACAAACACAACAACTACTGTAGGCGCTTTCCAAGAATGAATGGGTCTACGTCCCGGAAGCACTCGTCCACGTGGTAGACCAAGGTCCATTCAACTCATCAGAACTCTTGCTGCTACAACAACAACAATCACTATGGGTGTCAGCCAACACTTTTCCATTGAACAAAGAAGCGTTAAAAGACACGAGGTATTTGAAATGTATATCCACTATACCCTTAGAGTATGTCTTACGACTTTTAAGAGTTTTAGGTTAGGTTAGATCAGGTTATGTGACTGCCCTCTCTCTCTGAGAGGACTCACTTGGGCCAGAAAGGCCCATTGTGATTCCACCGAGCTTCTCTTCCAATACTGTTGTGCGTGCTATATTTGGATAGCATTAGAAGGGACCTACTTATATTAGCCGGTTCCGAACGGCAGATCCATCCCATGTGACATCACATTAACTTAGTTTTGTCACAGAGCTCTTTTAAGAAGCATTCTTGGGACCATTGTTACTGCCAGATAAATTGCCAATTCTTGCCGGCAGGTGGGTACCATTCGAAATAAAAATCTTTACGATAATATGCTTTTTATGCTTTTATGATTTAATTCACGACCTACAGATCAGAATACCAACGCACTAACCATTGAGCTACGGCACCCAATTAAGAGGGTTTACTTGAGTAAAATTTTAAATAAAAATAAAACAATTTTTTGCAGATTTCTCATCCAAGAAACATGAAAAATTATGGCCATCAACCAAGCTTGCGTTTCGGAAAATTGCAGATTGTTGAGAAAAAGAGAGAAACCAAAGTTTCGAGTATGACAAATTCAATAATTGTGCCTTAATAATGATTAAGAAATGTCAATATTTGATATACAGATCAATATTTTAACAGATGTCATCATGTCATCTTTTCTGTTGACCAATTCTGTTCGCTCTCTCTCTCTCTCTCTTTCTCTCTTGATTACTTTATTCAATCGGTCTAGTTGTGAGTCCAGTAGAAAACAGAATTAATCGTTTCACCAGGTTGTAGCAGGTTCGTAATAGATAATTCCCTTCCAATTCCGTCATACAGTCAGCATAACCTTGTTTAGGTCAATTCATGTTGCGATGTCGTTTGGTCGTGGTGATGGTCGTGGGCCACCAGCCTTTGACCATCACTTTTTTGGTTTAATATGATCGTATTTAAGCCATTCTTTATCGCTCGCTATAAATCGCTTACTAATGGTAACTGGTTACTAATGGTAACTGAGTTAATCAAATTGTTTTACGTCAATTCAGGTGGCTCTCAAACATCGAACTTCATTGAATAGCAAGTCTTTTTGAAATGATTCCAAACTATCATGTGGTATATCCTAACACTTTACATTTCGGTCTAGCATTATCAGTTGCAAAATTTCCTTGACTTTTTCAGTAACTGGTCGGCCAGTGTGCCGGTGCATGTCTGACATAGAAAACGAATTGAGCGAACCAAAGTTGGCACGTTTCGTTAAAGTATTTTCACTGCAAACCGCATACATTTTTTTTGCACTCATTTTCAAACTAATATAACTTTTTACGCCAATAACGAATTATTGTACAAAACCGTCTCCACAAGAAATGTGGCCAATAATGTCATCTTTCAAACGGTTATTTGCATCAGATTAGTTTTACTAGATGTATAGCCATTAACACCATCTTCTGACAAAAAACCGATGATATCTTTTATATCACAAAATATTAATATTATCAACTTTTCCATGTTAGACACCTTGCAAGTCTCCTAATGAATTCAATATGACCCAAGTGCATATAGTTGTATTTCAACTTCAACGCATATAGATTTTGTTACCATATCAAAATATAACCAAGGAGAATGTTGATATGTCGTCGTCATATTTGCAACAACAAAAATATCACTACTAATGGTAGCAACAAAATTAATGTAAATAATAGCAAAGGAAAACCAGTTTCCTCACACTTTACACACGTAGAAATTCATGGTACAATTAACAAGGTGATATAAAACCAATTTCTCTATATCGTTTAGTTAATATCCATCTTATTGACTTCATTGGCAGACACGCGAATATATTAGGGGCTAGGATATAGAAGACGAACAAACAGTAGAACATTTCCTGTGTGAATGTCGAGGGAAAAGATCCACTGCATTCGAAACTGCTACCCTTGGCGTCTCAGAGGTTATAAATACAAAAATAACCAATATCATGTCATATAATAAGCCTAAGTGTGTCGGCCCCCTAAGGGATCTTTGGCCGAGCTTCTCTTCCATTACTATTGTGCGTGTTAAATTTTGGACAGTATTAGAATGGACCTACTTATTTTAGCCGGTTCCGAACAGCTTTGTCACAGTGTTCTCTTATAGCATAGACAGACGGCAGAGTTAATCCGGATTACCGGCGCACTTAATCCGAATAAAATATTAACCTGACAGACGGCAGTATTGCGAATTAACTAAACGGCTGATTGCTGTTTTATTAGGTCTGTTCACTTACATTACTATCACTATCAATTTCTACTTACTTACGTACTTACTATAAGAAGTACGTGAACTGAAAACTATCAGAAACATGTAAATTGCCATTCACAGTTCGTAACTGACAGTTGGATTTATTTGTTCGCCAACGCTTTTCATGTTGAAAACTGTTAACAAATTCACAATAGAAAATTTTCAGCAGTGTTGACATCGTAAATTGCCCTAATCCTCTTTTATTTTGAGAATTAACTCATAGAGTTAATGCGGATTAGCTGCAGTTAATGCCCGAGTTAATTCGAATTAACTCGGTAATCCGGAATTAGGCCGCCGTCTGTCTAGGCCATTAGAAGCTTTGCCATGGCACCCTTGACGACACCTTTGCGAACTATATATACTGACAAAATAAGTAGAAACCAAAACCAAAAAGTGAAGACGCAAATGCCACGAAATTGCGAATACTTCGCCTTGTTGATCATTTCACCATGATTTAAAATGTTTTCTTCTCCTTTAGTCTATATTATTTTCCTCCATTACAATGTAAATATTTTTTCCATCCATTCAGTTCATCTCTCTCCATTACTTGAGTCCGGTAAATGAAAATATGTAAATACACCATTGAACTGTAATAGGGAATGTAAACGCAAATTATCATATATAAGGTATAGTACATATGTATGTAAATTGGCAGTGAGTTAAGAACATATGAAAGCCAATAATAATGGTTTCTTGATATGCAGCACCTCTATACTTCGTGATCTTCTACAAAAACGCACATGAGTCAAAAAATGAAGGGCAACAAGTGGAGGAAAATGTTGCCGCCTTGTGATCAAAGTTTCAAAAATGAGAGACACATCGACAAACAACTCTCCAAATACCTAGAAGTTGTCCCTAGAGAGATAAAATACATGAACGATCCCATTTATATTTTCTCCACAACATTATCCCTTTGACGCTGCGTCTCTTTATAGCTGTACGTATTAAAATTTTTTTAATTGATATTATGACACGATATTTGCCAATAGATGGCTTCATTAGAAATGCCAACTTTCAAAAAATCATGTATTGCACACTTGCATTCATACATTCTACCACAAAGTGTTACTTTGCAAAAGTGACCCAAAATAGTGTGATCACTATCGTAATCAACTTTAAATAAAATATAATTTATTGCTTGGCTATATACAGTTATGTGAAAAATAATAAGGACAGTGGCATGCAGTTAACGAACTTGATGCGGACGCAGAAATGTGGGGAAATTACAGGGTGTTAACTGAACTAATTTATTGCGAACAAATTAAAGAAAAGTTTTTTGTTTAGTTCTAGCCAGATATGGCAAACTGTTGAAATTTATTTTCATCTTTAACGTTAGGTGCGATTTTGGCATGTGAAAAAAAATAAGGACACTTCTTGTTTTAATTAAAAATTAACAATATCAAATAAAAAAAAGAAACTAGTTTACATTCGTCTGTGTTAAAATTCATTTCTAATTTGTTTAATACTTCGTCGAAAATCCTCGGTTGTTTAAAACTGATCGACATCGCTTCGGCATGGAATCAACTAGGTTTTTGCAGACGGAAACCGGAATTGCGTTCCATGAATCTTGAATAAGTTGCCAAAGCTCGTCGCTGTTACTTGGACACTTTCCTCTTATTGACGCTTTTACTGTATTCCACAAATTTTCGATGGGGTTTAGATCTCCATCACAGTAATTTGTTGACCCCAAACCACTCTTTTGTACACTTCGCCGTGTGTTTGGGGTCATTGTCTTGCTGAAATATCCACCTAAGTGGCATATTATCTTCAGCGTACGTTAGCATACAATCTTGAAGAATTGCAACATAATCTGTTGCCTTCATAGTGCCCTGTATGCGATGGAGCGGCCCCACACCATTGTATGAAAATGATCCCCAGACCATAATGTTCCCGCCGCCATGTTTAACGGTCTTTATTGTATATTTAGGATTATAGGCTGTGTTTGGAGGTCTTCTTACGTGATGAATACCTCGATCTGAATTAAACAAGTTTATTTTTGTCTCGTCTGACCAAAGAATGTTACGCCATTTTTCTTTAGACCAACACACATGTTCATCAGCAAACTTTAGTCTTTGTTGCATGTTCCTTTTGGATAGCATAGACACTTTTCTCGGGCTTCGAGACTTGAAGTTTTCCTTTATAAGTACTTTGCGAATAGTTGATGGATCGACATCAATATTCAACTCACTTTTAATTTGTTTGGATGAGATAAACGGATTCTTCTTAACGCAGCGCATTATATTTTTTTTGACTGACTGTAATTTTTGGCTTTCTGCCACGCGTTTCACTCTGGGGAACCCTCTTAACTGCGTTCTCCACCATTGTTTTGGAAATTTTGAGAAATTCCGCCACTTTTCTATACGAATTCCCCTGTTTGACCAAATTTTTAATGTGTTCTCCAGTTTTCAGATCGCAGTGCTTACCCTTTCTCATATCTATCCAATAAGGAAAAAAGCCAAGCTCTAATTGATTGGTATTAAAACTAAAAGTAGTATTCTTACCTTATCTCTGAAAAAAAAACAAGTTTTAGTGAAGATATTTACGATATTGTTTTGAAACGACACAATGTCCTTATTAATTCGCACAACCGTACACTGGCTTTGTTGAACACGGAATGACTTTTAACAAAATGTGTGCAAATACTTTGCATTTATGTAACGGAACTTGTTTTTGGAAATAGTGAGTGACGATAATATACCGTTAACTGGAAGCAATTTGCTCGGCTTACTTAGATTGTATTGAAGTTTCGTTTTGACGCGTCTCTGTCCTTATTATTTTTCACATAACTGTACATAGATATGTACATATGTAGATGGCGCCAAACAGCATATCTAGTCTTATGTGGATATAAAACAAACAAATATATTAAAGATCACATCGAGCTATGGTCTGAGTAGTTATAGACAAAATAGTGGGTCATAGACTGGAGGATAAATAATATAATCAGATTTGAAACCAGGACACCATCTACTGTCAAAACTACAAATTAAATTGCTTTTATTTTCAAAGTAAGCCAAATGTGAGATTATGCCACGAGTTGATACTATACAATACTATTGTTACTTCAACTCTAAGAGCCAATATTTCATCTTTTTAAGTATTGCATTGCGATCCTGCCATCTTATTAATCATTACCTGGCAATACAATCTACAATTTCACCTCTTTACTTTGGAATGCATCTTGTAGTTCATTAAACGCAAATACGAGCGCTACTATTTATATTTCGGGAATAGCAAATAATAACAAAAATTTTTATATGAAAACGGCTTTATTGTTTTTCAAAATATTCACCATGATGATGATTCAATGCATTTTTGCATTTGTTCAAACCATTTGTCATAGCAGTTTTTCCATTCCTCTTGAGGCACTTGCAAAACATGGTTTTTGAACGCTTCAACTGCTTCTTTGGTGCTCGTAAATCGTTGACCACGCAGTTTACCTTTGATATTCGGGAACAAGAAGAAGTCATTGGGTGCCAAATCAGAACTGTACGGAGGAGGAGTCACCAATTCGATGTTTTGACTGCTCAAAAATTTACGAGATGAGTGAGAGCTCGCGTTGTCATAATGGAGAATGATTCGTCTTTGGCGGTTGATTTTGCGAATTTCTCTAAAGACTTCCGGCAACCAAATGGTCGTGTACCATTCAAGCGGAACAGTGGCCACATGATCCATTCGGCCGAAGAGAGGCGACCATTTGCTTCAATGTGCTACGGGCCCGAATAACTTTTGTTGGATTTGGCTCGTCTTGGAACACCCACACGGTTGATTGCTGATTTGTTTCCGCTTCATATGCATATATCCATGATTCGTCACCTGTCACGATTTTATAGACGTCTTTTGAAGCACCACGGTCGAACTTTTTAAGCATTTCCTTACACCAATTGATGCGAGCCTTTTTTTTTGAGCTATTGATAAATTATGGGGTATCCAACGACTGCAAATTTTTTTTTTACAACTAACTGTTCATGCAAAATCGAAGGTATTGAAGTGGAACTAATGTGCAAGGATGCCTCTATCTCAGGATATGTCACATGACGATTTTGCATTATCAGTTCATGCACTGCATCGATGTTTTGTGGCACAACCACCGATTTTGGACGACCTTCACGGGATTCGCCGGCGACCGAACTACGACCACGATTGAATTCACAATACCAGCGATATACTGTGGGTTATGATGATGCTTTATCGCCATACGAAGAACTAAGTTCATCGACACATTCTTGTTGAGATAATTCACGTCGAAAGTTGTGAAAAATTATCCAACGAAAACCTTCTCTTGAAATTTCCATTTATTGGACAAATTGATTTTCTTAACTCACTGTAAACGAAACAAATAGCACGCGTGTACATCAAAACGTTGTGAGCACGTTTCTGCTAAAAAATGTCAAACTTTATTATGGTGTTGCCAGATTTTAGCTATTGACATTAGTGTTGCCAGATCCCGAAATATAAATAAAAGCCCTCTATACACAATACGTGTAAGTCTGGGATAAATCTACTTTTACCCTTCATTAAAACACTCACCTTTCAAAATATCAGTTGGATATCGATTCAAGAACAATAAGTCTGTAACAAATATATACAAATTAGATTTTATTAAATTATTATGTTTATTATTTTCAATAATTATTCTATATATATTTAATATTTTATCTTTTTCAATTTTCCAAACAATTTGATTTTTCTCTCTTTTTTTCTATTACAAAATATATTCTTAGGAGAGTGTATACGCAAACTTAATACCAGCCTGTTCTCTCTATCTCTTAAACATAATTTAGTTTGTTATAGTACAATTTTTTATGCTGCAATTTATGCAATTGCAATCTAAATATAATCATTCATGTTATTCTGTAGTATTTTGTATCAGAGGGAGACATAGGTAGACAGAGAGAGAGAGAGAGAGAGAGAGACAGAGTGAGAGAAATATCAATAATCATGTAAAGGCATTTCAATTACAAGTTTGTAATGTAACTACTAAAATTCTTTACATCAACACCACCAAAATACCATTACCATCAAACATAATATAAAATGTAAAGGGTATTTGGAGCGTGAGCAACAACGACGGCAATCTATAGAAGAGAATTGCTAGCATTACATGCATCATATTAATCAACAATAACGTGTAATTATTTTACAAAAGAAGAATATAAAATGCATTTGTATGAAAGCAGATATCGTTCTCGTATTACATATGTACATACATACATATCCAGGCACATAATAATACACACATAACGTAACGTAAGTACTACACGTATGCATTTAGCGGTTGTTAGCTTTTATTACACATTCGTACACTTTAGATTATTTATTGTATATGCATTATATGCATATATGTATGTATTTGAGTGTATTGTCTTTTATTCCTTCATTTTATTTCTTTATTCTTTTGCAGTATATCCTTTTTTACCAGCAATCAAATCAGCATTGCAATCATATTTTTAAAAAAAATGCACTTAATTTATATATTCTCGTACAATATAAAATTATTGTAGAACATGTAACGTACATGTAACGTATTTTCAAGCGTGCCAACGATTTGTCCGACTACAAAGCCGCATATGGTATAAGCACGATCCAGATGAGCATTATTCTGATATTGACATAGTGGTATGTATTCAAATATGCAACTCAAGTGATGCAACATATCGAACTGAACAAAATTAATAGTTCTCTTTTCATGAACCTCGGAATTGTTCGCAATTCAACAATTCAATGTTACTCATACGTCCGTTTGTATCGAATAAAAAAAAGGTAATGAAGAAGATTTAGAACTGTCACAGTGAATTCTTCAACGATATTATGTTATAAAAACAAACAAAAATGTTCAAATCTTTAAAATTGTATAAAAAACGACTTACAATCGATTTGGACCGACTACATTATACCCTGCACGCGCAAAGATGGTCTTAAGAATATACGAATTCCATGGTATATTCTTCAATAATTCAAATAATATACTATAATGAGTATAAGTATTTAGATTATGTATATGTAAATTCAATAAAAGCATTCTAAAGTTAGCGACCGACCATTTTTCGACTCTAAGCAGTGATCAAATTAAAAAATACAAACCTAAAATATTTCTAGTTCGTCGCAATATTCTACTAATCCAATATGGCATTATCTCTTCTTCTTCGACTTCTTCGACTCGTCTCTTCTGGTGAAATTTTTGAGAATGAGAGGGTGTAGTCCACCAGGTTGGACTTCAACTGATCAAATGATTTCAAGTATAGTACAAAAATTTACTTGTAAACGACTCTAATTGTCACTGTGGTACAAAATATGGCTTTAAGAAAACATATGTACACCACAAGTATCCATATATATGTCAGATAATACATACGATTATTATTGTTCATTTTTATTTTCTCATTTTCCAACTTTAAAGTATTTCGCCATCATATCTATTTGAATGTATCCTGCATTTGAAGGATCGAATGACGCAATACTGATATGTACACCACATGTATTTAACTATAATTCATAAAGTTTTACATATAAAGTATATATGTATACAATGTGATAAAAATAGTTAAAGTTGACGTATAAATTTTGAAGGTGATTTTCAAACACAAGCATTTACGTAATTCCGAGAAAAAACATATAAATGTCAACCATAAATAATTATTTGTATAAATCAATCATGTATTTAGTACAAGATATATTAGTTGAAATATCCTACATTATTTGTTGTTATTGCTCATGTTGACGTAATCCTAGAAAACCCCTACATACGATATGGGTAGGAATGCCAAACTCACAATAGAAATAATTCTGTAAAACGTATATATACGTATGATTTATGTTGTGTATACAATATAAATTGCTGAAAATTTAATTCGAGTGATTTTCCTGAAAACCGTGATGAGATATGAATGCTAACTATACGTGTTATTAATATCGAATAGTATTGGTATGCATTTCGGATAGTTCTTGTCTTCCGAGATCCATATTAAAATTGTCCCAAGATTATTTTTTCTCGAAACATTTTAACCCTCTAGTTACCACCCGTATGGGTCATTTTTTAGCTTTATTTCGAAAAATTCACTAAAATTCAACATTTGGGTGGAGGTCAAGGGTTCAAGTCCACAAAAATATTCTAAGGGTCACCAGTTACCAAATACGAATTATAGATAACATTAAAAAACGAATTAAGATTTCAAGTATTTTATTTTTTAGAATCCATTGCATCGTGTGATAGCTCTATGCCACAATTTGAGGGTCATTGACTCGGAGGTGAATCAAACTAGTATCAAACGATAGCATTTGACTATAGTAACAAAGTCCCTAAACCCTCTCTACTCCACTCCGTCACATTTTTTTTTTTAAATTATTTAAAATTTGACTTTTTCGGTCAAAAGTAGAATCATAGAATTTGAAAAATCATATATAAAATTACATTTAGGATAGTTCTTGTCTTCCGAGACCCATATTAAAATTGTCCGAGCATTATTTTCTCTAAACATTTTAACCCTCTAGTTACCACCCATACGGGTAATTTTGCACCTTTTTTTTTCGAAAAATCCACTAAAAGTCAACATTTGGAAGGAGGTCAAGGGTTAAAGTCCACAAAAATATTCTCTAGAATATTTCACTAAGGGTCACCAAAGGCAAATAACTTGTAGGAGATATAGGTAACATTAAAAAACGAATCAAGTTGCTGTTAAAGTACTTTATTTTTAAGAATCCATTGCATCGTGTAATAGTTCTATGAGGGTCATTGTCTTGGGGGATGAACCAAACTGGTCTCAAACGATAGCATTTGACTGCAATAGCAAACGCCCTAATTCATTTCTGCTCCACTACGTCGCAATTTTTTTTACAGTGGTTTAAATTTTTCGGTCAAACGTAGAATCATAGAATTTGAAAAATCTCAAGTAAAATAACATTTAGGATAGTTCTTGTTTTCGGAGACCTACATATATTAACATTTTCTGAGGATTAGTTTCCTTGGAACATTTTAAATCTCTAGTCACCATTTGTATGGATGATTTTAGTCCTTTCTTATATGTATTAGGGATATTTCTCAACAGTATTTTTGGACAGAATTATAAGCGACCTACTTATAGCAGCCGGTTGTGAACGACAGAACTTTTGTGACATCGCATTTTCTGAGCTTTGTCACAGAGCTCTCTTAAAAGCGTGCTCATGGTACCGTTCGAAAGAAAAATCTGTTCGATATTAAAGTTGTACTTCAGCCGAGGATTGAGCCCACGACCAATAGATCAGAACGTCAACAAATGAACCCCCGAGCTACCAAGCTAACCAAGGAGGTGCTACAATCGGAACCCACTGGAGGACGACGAAGAAGAAGAAGATCCAATATCCAACAAAGGCTGTTGACGTGGCATACTAAATTCGGTCAAAATTGATTTTCGGTTGCGATACCTCTTCTTCTTCTGTACATTTTCTTTAACTGTATGGTTGTTTACATACAAACATTTTGTAAATTTCTTATCGTTTCAAGATTTTCTTTAGTGGGTTTGAGTGGTTTGCAACCCCATTTTTAAAAGGAGATCGCTTTTGATTAGCAGACACATCGGTTAGCGGTGCAATGCATATCGACGAGCGCTTGATTATATCTTGCGTTTGCTCTTTCACCCTCATTTCATATACATATGTAAATTACCAACCAAAATGCAAGCATGTCGATTTTATACTCTCACCTGCGCATTAGATCTGTCAAATAATTTGGTTTCCAATTAAATATATCTACAATGAAGAAATGTGTAAAATTAACACAAAAAAAAATAAATAAAATATAATAAAAAAAGGATCAATAAAAACAGCAATGAGCTGAGTTTAAGGAAAGGGATTTTAAATTGAGCATATGACGTGAAAATAGTCCATCACCGTAAATATTGCAACAGATTGAATAAGAAATTATTTGTTGGCTACCATGAAAATATTGCAGCAATTCATACAAAAATCAAATCTATATCAATCGAGTGAATTCTTGCTGTAATTCAATCATTGTAATTTACATCACTTTAATATTACACAGGGTATATGTATATGAATGTACATGCTTGAATACCCACATATGCACATATGTATATCGGCGACTGCAACTACCTAAGTACAACTAAACCAAGAATAACAAATAGAATATATCAACCCTGACTCTGAATGCAAGTATACTCATAGAATATACAATTGAGCAAATCGACAATGATGCCCATATGTACTTGTGTGAATACATACATACATAAGTACATATTTGTATGCAATTTAGCTCAAATTTACGCAATATAATGCACTCTTGATGTAAATGGTACAAAAGAGTAATATAATAATGATGAACAATGGCAACAACTATCGTCCAACAATAACAACAACTACATGTTACTATATGAAATTATAAAAGCCTATACATAGTCGTACAAATGTCTAGTATATGTACTCGACTTTGTATGAAATGCATCATGCACATTCTAGAATCATTACAATACACATCAATATGTCTACGAGTATGTGTATATGGTGAGAGAGAGAGAGAGAGAGAAAGAGAGCAAGCAATTCAATGGATTATTGCACTTTTATTGTTGTACTTGTTGTTGTTGTTTTGTTGGTGTTTCTTCTTCTTTTTCGCCTTTCTATATAATCTATTTGACTGCATAGATGTGTATGTAGTACCAACAACAATAGCAACTACAGCGCGACACAACCTAGTATGGAATTAAATAAACAGTAGAAAAACCAAATACAAACAAGAGCAACAGCAACAATGGCACGATGATAACATTGAAAACGTACATTGACATATAAAGAAATATAAATACATGCATACAAACACACTTATCAATGTGCATATAAGTACAAAAGGCAAATGCAATGGATATACATACATGTGTGTACGCATATGAAAAAAAAAAAAATCACATGCATGCACAACCTTGTTTGTGAAGCTCCAACAGCAGCAGCAACAACAACAACAATCATAGTAAAAAGTAGCAATGCACAATGCTGTAATGGTGTTGCTGTTGAAATTGCTTCTGCTGTTGCATTTGTTGCTTTTGAAGAGCTTCCTTTCAAAAAGAATCAAAGTGGGCGAATGAGGGAGTAAGACAAACAGTGACAGAGAGCGAGAGAGTGAGAAAAATACTGCAAAAATTTGTGTACATCACACACATAATGAAGTAAAAGAATGGAATAGGAGAATTGAGTATTTACTTTTGGGATAAAGGTAGGAATCAGATGAGATGATGTGATGTGTGTGTGTGTGAGAGAGAGAGAGAGAGAGCGAAAAAGCGACAACAGTCAAAGTGTTACAAAGCAAACAAGGTCGTTAGCAGTGAAGGCTGAGGTATATTGCTATTAAAATCATAGCCAAAGGATTAAATTCATTGAAATTCTGTGAAAAGGATAAATTAGAATGTAACTTGTTGTACAATACCAATACATATGAATGGCCGGTGGACAAAATGTGAATAAGCTTAAAAATGTCGAAATTATTTTTATAATTTTTTGCGACTTTTAAATCTTCCAGACATTATGCGGTTGTTAGACTTTACATATCTCAAGTACCTCAGTTATGTCAAATTAATTGATTAATCAAATTTTTTTCATTTTTATTTTTTCTTTGTTTTTTTTCTTTCTTTGGGATAAAATTAAAATTTAATTTAATTTTAATTTAATTAATCAATTTAATTTAATAGTTAATTACTTGCATTTAATTCAATTAAATTAAATTTTAATTTTAATTTAAAACGTCGAACAATTTGATTAGGCAATCATTCAATTTGAATAATTATGATTTTGAATATTTAAAAATTGAAATTATTCAATTAATCAGAATTTTTACAAACAGAATAAAATTATTCAAATAAAATATTCCTAATATTTATAATATTTTTTACAAACACAAAGTAGACATGTTCCATAGCTACGAATATGAGAATGCGTTTAAAATGTTATTTCCAAATAAAATTTCAAAAACAAAGAACTACTAAATGAAATATTTGTGATTAATCAAAATTGTGCTTAATCGAATAATTCGTCTTTTGATTAATCGAATAATTGATTAATCGGGATTTTGATTAATCAGGCTGTTCGATTAATCGATTAATCACACAGCCCTATTATAAACAAAGCCCGCACGACACCCATCATCTTTTCGCCTGCCCCAAAAGGCCTTCCAGTTTGGTCCCCTCTGAACTGTGGACGCACTCCCTGGAGGATGCCGTCTTCCTGGCCGATGTAAACAACAACAACAACAACAACTCAACTGACACACATACCTATTATTGATTTCGAAATCCTTGCCTAATACAACAACAACAACGACATAAATATTTTGAAAATTTCATTCAAATAATTTTATTTTGATTAATCGGTTAATTTCAAATGTTGAATATTTAAAATAATTCCAATAATTTCTTATTTCTTATAACTGATTACTCATAATTTCGAATAATTTATTATTAAAGCAAACAAAATTTTGTTTAATCGAACAACTGATTACTCAAAAACTGTGATTAATTAAATTGTTGGGGTAAACGATTAATCGCACAGCCCTAATCTCAAATTTCTATGTTGATCACGTTTTGACCGCATCGACCACCTGGATCGGCTTAATGATATATTTCATGTTGTTGTTGTTGTTGTTGGTGAATGGTCTTTGATCGACCAGTAACGTCGAGTGCTGCCGGGACGTTCTTGGGAAGCATATTTATCATGTCATAGACACCTTTATATCATAAAAATCAATTCGAAACCAATTTCAGATAGTGAAAATATCGTTCAAAAATATGGAAGCGATAATGTTTTCAATCTTTAAATTTTCACTTACATTTTCACAACGAATTGTCTGCAGGGTGTACATATGTATGTATATGTATGATGATGCTTGCATACATACAAACTCGCACTCAACGACAATGACGACAATCAAGATAATGATCGTGATAAAAATAACAACAACAACAACAACAACAACAACTTATGATACCAGTTGCTATAAATGGCTACTGCTGTTGCTGCTGTTGTTATTGCTTACGCTAACCATTCAATTATTGGCCTTTGTTCGTTGGATCGTATGAGTAATTTGCAATTGAGGGATTAATTAAAATGTGGAGACAAATAACTTGCATATATATGTATGTATGTAACATACATACATATATGCAAGTGATAAAAACAACAACAACAACAACAACAACAACAACATAATTAAATATTCAACACATACGAGTATATATATAGAAATTACAAAATACAGCACGTGCTATACAAATGCAATGATATTTTTACTTTTGATGTTTTGATGTTATTCTCCTTCATCTTCTTCTTCTTCTGTTTTTGAATTCAATTAAAAACGAGACGTACAAAACTCAATAAAGAAATGGTTTTCACACTGCTAAATATTGCACATTAGAATACGATACAACGGCCTGATATGATGTACATGATGATATCAAAGGAAAATAAAAATACAAACAAACAAAATATCAAAGAAAAATTAAAATTCTGTGCTAAGAAAATACTATTTTTGCAACAAATTGAAAATTTTTTATAAATTTCGAAATTAATTGAAATTAAATTTTTAAATTAAGAAAAATTGCATTCATTTTTTTTTTCTTGTTATTGTTTAGAGAATTTTGCAACACATAATTTGGAAATAATACCGAATTTTAAAATTAATTCAGGGTAAATATTTGTGCAACTTTTCAAATACATCCCTGTGCTAATCATGTTTTGTTGTGTGATTTGTTGAAGAAAAACTGCACGCTTAATTTTCATTAACAAAATTAAAATTCTCCAACTGGTTGGGCAAGAAGGAGAAAAAATACTCTAATTCCATATCTAAGTTTGCTCTTTATTTCAAGCATTTCTTGTGTAAATGCCCGGCCTTAGCCATAAACCGATTAACATCGTTAAAAAGCCCTATCTTTGATAACCTAGGACAGTTATCTAAAATAGAGATCTCCCATATCATAAAATTTATAAACAACTCCGGCTGGTTGTAACATATCCCTTAACACTTAGTAGGTCTTAGCGATCTTAGCGAGATTTATGCCTCAAAACGGCATTTTGTTTGCTACTTGAGCGACCAGGGTCGCAGCCATTCTACCTACCTACCTACCTTGCTTTTGCATCAAATTTGGAGTACTTCAAGTAGAGCAATTTCGGATTTACTATTGAAGCTAATGCAATAAATTGAAACAGAAAAATGTATTTTTAGCTCTTTGGCAAATAATAAGAACTGGGAAGAAATTTAAAAAAAAATAATAAAAATCATTATTATTCCCGTTTACATTGTAAATGGTAATTATATTTCAGAATTTCACCTTCCATATCAGTTTCCATATCAGAGATTGTCTGCTTTCATGGAATGAAACACCCTATGTTCATGTGTCACATAATCAGTTAGCAACACTAATGAATAGCAACGACGATTAGATGTTAGGGAAAAGTAATTTAAAATTGTTGATTGACTATATTGAAATGTTTATGATAAGAGAAATTGCAATTACTATTCTCATATATTCTTATGTATACCATTTAGAGCCAACACATGTACATTACGTAATCAGTTAAATACTCGTAAAATGCAACACGCGATGTGAATTTTATATGTCAATATGAATACATTTACTAGAGCAACTGTGTAGGTGATATTACTCGGAAAGAGTTCCACGAAATGGAGAGTGTTGTAGTAACTGTACCTACCATAACTGGAGTTTAGTTGGCACTTTAGCTTAGTAGTTAGTACATGCATAAGGTCACGTATTAATTCGATAGCGTTTTTTTTTTTTTTTTTAATTTTGATCTTTCAAATAGTACCCACATGTCGGCAAATAATTTACAATTCTAAGTTATGCGATAAAGCATAGACAAAATTGAGATCAAAATGAGATCAAGGGATTTGGCAAAAAATTGTCGTCAAAATTAAAAATGCACAATTGGTACAGATTAAATCTCCGGTGAGAAAAAATTATTGAAAGACACATAGATACTCTCTAGGCAAAGCATGGCGCGAGCAAATACGTCCAATACCACTTCCCATCAGACAACTCCCACATGGTTACCTACGCCACACGCTCTAAATACTTGTACACATATTAAAAACATTTACTAACATGATGTCTACATGCCGCCACATAATCAAATATTATCCCAACCTCAGTCAGTCTAGTGCACATGCATAACAACTTGCATTCACAGCACATGGATGGATAATAATATTTATTTATATACTCACGCTACGTAAAGTGAAGTTGCAACAACAACAACAAAACTGACTATTGCACACAAACAAGATGGATAACAGAGTGTCTCGGCGAAGGCAAGGAGCATAATTGAAAGAATTGAACCTAAAGAGTTCAACCTTGTAATGCAACGAAGAAGAAGCATACAGAAAAAGAAGAGTAGAAGAAACACAAGAAGAGGGAAAACACATTAGAAGAAGAAGATACAAAATTTGAATAAAATATGTTTTATAATATTGCATCTATTCTGCAAGTGCGATGCTTTTCGTACTGCCTACCACTGTTTCTTCCGGTTTTCCGCTTAAACACACACATTATGTATTTTCTGTGGTTTCTCACATAAAATATCGACAAAACAACAACAATTTAGCGCCATCATCAAACATTTGATGAGGTTATTGTGGCTGCTCTCGGAAAGGACACACTTAGGTCAGAAAGGCACTTTCTGATATCAACGAACTTCCCTTCTAGTACTGTTGTGCATATTGAAATTTGGATAGTTGTTGTTGTTGTTGTAGGGGAACAAAACAAAGCATTTCCGTATTCCGTATGATGAGGTGAATGGACCTTGGTTGACCACGTGGTCGAGTGCTTCCGGGACGTAGACTCTTCCATTCTTGGGAAGCGAAATTTGGATAGTCTTAGAAGGGACCTACTTATAGTATTAGCCGGTTCCAAGTGGCAGAGCCCTTGCGGCAGCACTTTTTCTGAGCTTTGTCTCAGAGCTCTTTAAGAAGCATCTAATGACAAAGTGTTAGGTTAGGTTAGGTTATTGTGGCTGCCCTCGGAGAGGACACAGAAAGCCAGAAAAGCCCTTTGCGATACCAACGAGCTTCTTCTCCAGTACTGTTGCACGTATTAAAATTTAGTGTCTTAGAAGGGACCTACTTATAGTATTAGCCGATTCCAAGTGGCAGAGCCCTTGCGGAAGCACTTTTTCTGAGCTTTGTCTCAGAGCTCTTTAAGAAGCATTTAATGGCAAAGTGTCAGGTTAGGTTAGGTTATTGTGGCTGTCCTCGAAAAGAACACACTTATGCCAGAAAGGCCTTTTGTGATACCAACGAGCTTCTTTTCCAGTACTGTTGCACGAGCTAAAATTTTGACAACATTCCAATGCGACCTACTTCTGGGACCGATGCCGAACAGCAGATGCCTTATGACACTACTTTTTCTAAGTTTTGTCTCAGAGTTCTTTAAGAAGTTTTGCCAATTGCTTGCCGACAAGTGGGCACCGTTTGAAAGATATATATTTTCAATATTTTGGTCACATAATTGCGGATTGAACGCACAACCTACGGAGTAGAAGGCCAGCGCACTACTGAGGACTAATACAAAAACGCAAGAAATACCTAGGGGAACATCTACTTACTGATGGGGTAGGGCGTAATACTACATTTCATAGAGGATGTTGGACTCAAAGAAATACTTTGAATCAAAATGAAGAGGGCACGATGGATCTTATAGGTCGCGGTGCTACATCCCCATTAACAATAATAATAAACTACTAAACTACGACACCCATAAATATCAAACCTTCGAGATTAGTATTGATATGAAATCATTAAAGAATAATCAAGAGGAGAACATTTGACAAGAGTCTTCATTTCCAGCTTGACAAGAAGCGATTATTTGCAAAAATTCAATCCATATTTAAATATATTGCTGCAATTTTTTAACTAGCTGCAGAATTATGTAAAACGCGACGAGTCACTTCTAAGGGGAACTTCTTTAGTTACCAATGCTACCAGAGTTACAACGCGTCTGTAAACGTTATAATCATCATATCATAATATTTACAAAATATAAAGTTGCAGGGATGATAAAAATTCCAACAAATATTGATACAAACATATAATGCATATGCATACATGTATGCTTATATGATTCTAAATGCATATGTTATAATTTATAGATTAATAAGAGAGAGACAGAGAGAGAGAGCGAGTGAAGGAAAGATAGCGAAGGATAAAGACAGTCTCAAATACTCGACTAGTAGCAGCAGATTAAAGGAGTAAAGAGGAGAAGATTGCTGGAAGGACACTTAACATGATTGATTTATGCACCAGACCGTATGTATTCTGTGTCTGATTTTATTGGTAGACGAGAAATCGCTTCTAAATGATTTTGCAATTGAGTGCGGAGAATTGAAAACACAGAGATAGAGAGATAGAGTGAAAAGAGAAATAATTACTACCAGTCCTTCACATCTTAAATGTGGTGAATATCGAAATATTCGTGAAATATTAACTTACCAAAAATTGAAATTGACAAAAAAATATTGAAAATATTCACTCATAATTGTGATAGATACAAAGTCTTTGTGATGACTCCTCAGACATTCACGACTTTCCATATTCCATTGAGAAGACACACAATCAGCTAGGCATATGTCTTAATTAGTTGTAGAAAATGGCGTAGTCAGTAAGTAGAATTAACGTTACTTTTGGACAACAACAACAACAACAGCAACAACAACAACAACAGCAATAAATATACAAAGCACATTTTTTTCGCTTTCGCTTCAAATGTCTCTCAACACATTATCTGCCTACTTGTCTCATTCATTGCAGGTGTGAATGAAGTTAGTAAAGGACATGTCAAAGGAAATTACTTTCATATGTATCGTATACATATATGTTTATTGTATACACCTACATATTTACATATTGTTATTGGCGGATTCTATTTGCTCGTCTGGTTTTTTAATTGCAGTTTTTTTTTTTACTCTTTTGCTTTTGCAACCTTGCCAAGGAAAGTATACTAATTCTTTTGTTTACTCTTTTCGTTCGTTACTATGTCCCGACAGTCTAACAGGATTTTGTCAACAATCCCATGTACAAAACCAAGCACAGTGGTAAGCTCATGACGATAATAGGTTTCTTCTTTCATTATTCAATAGGCACGCAAAGCAGATGTGCTGTATGTTTGTGTGTGTGTGTGTGTGTGTGTGTATGTACGACAAAGGATCCCACAACGAAAAGTAATGCTTAACTAACACATGATTTTGTGCTTACTTTTCATCTGTAGACCATCCAATCCAATTCGGTAAACAGCTATAACTTTTACAGAGGCATAACCAACTTACTCATTCATTGATATTGAAATATATAAACAGCGTTATTTTCTTCTTCTTCTTCATTTTTATTTTAGGATAATATCCTGTCTATACACCAATAAATCGATTGATAAATTGTTTAAAATAAAATTTACAGTTTAAATTAAACAAAATTAAATTAAAGGGGATCTAGGGGAAACCCAGGCGAGCTTCCCCCTACGCAAGACCACTATGCGTGGTGAAATGCCACCTCCTACTCGAGGTGATCCTGTTAAGCCGATCATAGTGGATCTAGACCAAATAGGTCAAATAGGTCGAAAAAGAATCCGATTGGACAAGACCAGCAATCTATCCAATTGAAATCAAAATCGAAAAATTTTGGCATTATTCAGCTTTCTATTCACAAACACTTTACTTTGTAGATATCCCTATTAAAATCAACTCATATAAATAATAGAAATAAAAGAATGATTGAATAATATAACCCCAATTACAGATTGTGTTGATGTTCCACCACCCGACTATGACGAGGTTGAAACGGCCATTTTAAGGCTGAAGAACAACAAAGCTGCAGGTTCCGATGGCCTGCCTGCCGAGTTGTTTAAGACCGGAGGCGATGAGCTGCTCGCCTGCATGCACCAGCTCATAAGCAGAATATGGTCGGATGAAAGCATGCCTGATGATTGAAGGCTCAGTGTTCTCTGTCCCGTACATAAAAAAAGGAGACCTCACAATCTGCGCCAACTACCGTGGAATAAGTCTCCTGAGCATCGCATACAAGGTCCTATCAAGCGTATTGTGTGAAAGATTGAAGCCCATGCTCAACAACCTGATTGGACCTTATCAGTGTGGCTTCAGACTTGGTAAATCTACCATCGACCAAATTTTCACACTGCGCCAAATCCTGGAAAAGACCCAAGAAAAATAGATCGACACACACCACCTATTTGTTGATTATAAAGCCGCTTTCGACAGTCCAGTAAGGGATTACCTCTACGCAACAATGTCTGAGTTCGGTATTCCTGCAAATCTCATTCGACTTTGTAGAATGACACTGCATAACTCCCGTTGTGCAGGGAAAATTGTGAAGGACCTCTCTGCACCGTTTAATACCGAACGGGGTTTCAGACAAGGTGATTCGTTATCGTGCGACTTCTTCAATCTTATTATGGAGAAAATAATACGAGCTGCTGATCTACGACATAATGGCACTATCTTCAACAAAAGTGTCATGCTGTTAGCGTATGCCGACGATATTGACATAATCGGCATGCTCGGCACGCGAGCAGTCAGTGCAGCATTCTCAGAGTTAGAAAGAGAGTCGCGTCGAATGGGTCTTACGGTGTACGAGGGCAAGACGAAGTATCTAGTGTCAACAAACAAAGAGTCCCGGCGTCTTGGACAGCACGTCACTGTGGACAACTATGCTTTTGAAGTAGTAAGGGACTTTGTCTATCTTGGAACCAGCATTAACAGCAGTAACGACGTCAGCCTGGAGATATTGCGAAGGATCACTCTTTCAAACAGATGCTACTTTGGGCTAAGTAAGCAATTGAGAAGTCGGGCCCTCTCTCGAAGAACGAAAACTACACTCTACAAGTCTTTCATCATGCCTGTCCTGATATATGGCGCTGAAGCCTGAACAATTTCCACCTCAGATGAGCGAATGCTTGGAGTTTTCGAGAGAAAAGTCATACGCAAGAACTTCGGACCTATTTGCGTTGGTGGCGAGTACCGAATAAGGTACAACCATAAGCTGTATGAGCTGTATGCTGATATTGACATAGTAAAGCGCATCAAAATCCAGCTGCTGCCCTGGCTAGGTTATGTCGAGCGAATGTAAGAACACGCTCCAGCTAAGAAGGTGTTATATTTGGAACCCGCTGGAGGACGACGCAGAAGAGGAAGACCTAACCTTCGGTGAAAAGACCAAGTAATGGAGAACCTGACGGCGCTTGGAACTTCTAACTGGCGCCAGCTAGCGAAGAACAGAGATGGCTGGCGAAGCATGTTATTTTCGGCCTAAATCGATACTCGGTTGTTATGGCCACATAAGTAAGTAAGTAAGTTGAATAATATTGGCCTGATTCTGATTTCACCATTAAAATCAGCAAAAAATCATGCATCATTTTTTCTCAGCACCATATGCATGATATCCCCACTGGGATATCGAGAGACTACACTTGACATGTCACATTTTTCATGAAGAGGTTGGCTAATTCTTAAAATAAGTAAAATATATATGTGTGCATACATATACCATATACTTTCAGTAATACTTGGTGTTGTTGTTATTGTTGCTTATGCCTTTCTTTTTTGCAACATACTCCCTCGCTTCTTTCGTGGTTCGCAGTGTTTTCATTCGCTTCATTGGTTTCTGTGATTGTTGTTGTTGCTGTTGTTGCTGTTATACTGTCTGGTTAGTTAGTTGGTTGCCAACCAGCCTACGCTCATTATATGCACATGCAGCAACATACGATGGCTGACAATTTATGTAAATGACAATGCACAGTTTTTCGGTTGCTTTCGTTTTCCTTTGTGTATTTTATTTTTAATAATAATCGACACAATGTAAAAGAAAGGACATATACATATAAAAATATTTATCGTAAGGGATGAGGGAAAAATACAAAGAGAGAAAAGGGAATATTGAACAACACCAAGAAAAAACTTGCAAACACCTCCGCACATGCAAGGTGAAGCGGCAGTGTGAGAGATGCATTGAAGTACAGCAAGGAGCAGCCAGGAGCTCAATTGAAGCTAACAAACAAGCACAAAAACATCCCTGCAAATCAAGATCCTTTCCAAATTCCAAGATCGGTGTTACATAGACGATCACGGACTATCACATTTACGAGTTGTTGCATTGGTAGTGTTGGCAGTCACGAAATTAATGAGAATTCATTCAAGATCAAAGTAGAAATTTTTTGTGTGTGTCGCTTATTCTGAGCTTTGTCACAGAGCTCATTTAGAAGCTTTTTCATGGCAAATTGTTGCAGAAGAATTGCTTGCCGAGAAGTTCGAAAGAAAAACCTTTTCGATATTAAAGTTGTGCTTCAACCGCGGATTGAACTCACGACCTACAGATCACAATGCCGACGCACTAACCACTGAGCTACGACAAAACAGAATATATTACTTAAATTTGTAAAAAAAATGACCAGTTTTATGTTATATCAAGTTTTAAAAGCCATAAAAACACAAATATGATCAACTTCTGCATAGAAATTAAAATATCGAGCGATAGATTGAGCATAAAAGTGCTGTGATTTACAATCATATGACTGTCTAATCCCAAATTATTCATTAATTTGTTGTTGTTGTTGTTGTTGTAGCAGCAAAAATACGAAAATGCTTGAATGGACCTTGATCGACCACGTAGTCGGGTGCTTCCGGGACGTAAACCCGTCCTTTCTGGGAAAGACATCAATTTCATGCCCTCGTTTCATGTTCTTATTTCATTACAGAGATCATTTCACACCTTATCACTTGGTTATTTGTTCAAATGTTTGCCAATATAGAATTTCGCATCTGCGTATTAGAAGTCACCTTGTATGTAGGTGCTAATGTTGTTGTGATTACTATCATTCTTGTGGTTTGGCTCTGAGCACTTTTTTCTTGGGCATCTTGGGCATACACTCATATTACAGTGTATTTAATATTGTTGTTGTTGTTGCTGTTGTTATATAGCTTTCTGCTCTTCAACCCTGCACATTCCACTGCACTGCAGGTACAAGTATGATTTTTTAATGTTATTGTATATTATTCGTTTTAATAACATTTGACATGTAATGTTAGTTTTGGTGGTTGTTGTTGTTGGTTTTAACATAGGCAACATTGTTTTTTATTAGCTTTTGTCGTTCTGCTCAAATGTCTCGTCGAATATTGTAGGTTCAAAAAATGAATGTGAAACAAGAGAATGAGATTGTGTGGCAGTATCCTGTCTGTCGTCATTATGAACATGTTTATGATTGTCGCCTCTCTTGTCGTTGTCGTTTTGCCGTGATGCGAAGCACAAATAGAAATGCAGCATGTAATTACATAGAATATTTTATAACTTTTACCTACATCATATGCTTTGTTTAAACTCATTTTTCCCATTTTTTCTATACCAACTAACCAGCATTCTAGGATTATACCTACGCAGATTACATTAGAATTGAACGTTTTCATAAAAAAATATCAAGTTTTTGTTGCACTTTTTAATCGAAAGGAGCAATAGATTTATTTTTCTTTTACCTTTTTTTATGTCGCACACTTAATTAATTAAAAATGTCTCAAGCACTTATGTATATGTATACGAGTTCAAACGCATATACTCACTTACTACTGCGTCCAAAAAGTAAGGTACATATGCATACCATCGGATATTTACTTCGTAAGCGAAACAAGCGATGGCACAATTTCGAGTACAGAAAAAGAGATCCAACATAAAGAATAATGATTGTTCAACACAACTGTTGTACAATCAGAATCAGTGGCACAGCCAATTTAACTAATTTTAAAAATAGGTACTACGAGCTTCTTTCTCAGCAGTTTATCCTATCATGTCATCTCTCATCACACCCCAACAATCACTTGCTGCGGTGGACAATTATTTAGTGAAGTTGCTTCCTCCGCCTCATAACATCCACACCAGCCTGCGCTCGTTTGATGAGCATATGTTCACCTGTTCTGCACCTTAAGCATTAATACGTACAAAACGGCCCAAGAATGGATGGGCCTACGTCCCGGAAGCACTCGACCACGTGATCGACCACGGTCCATTCAACACAGCATAATATGGAAATGCGGGAACAAAACAAATCATGTCCGTATTCTTGTTGGGACAGCAACAACAACAACAACAACAAATCGGCACTCAACTCCTTACACCAACACGTAATGGAAGCGATCATCGACATACCCATAGCATCCTACTAGGCAGACGCCCTCTCGCAGTTGCAGACTGCGAGCAGCAGCACCCTAGACCTGCTCGACCCGCTTTGGCACAACTAAGATCGGGGTGGAGCGTCTATCTGCTATCTGCTTTATGCACCGTTTGGCCGTTACCATCTCAGACCGATGTCCTCTCTGGCACCAAAGGCCACACAACACTCAACACCTGTTCGCTTGCCCTTGCAGATCCAGCAGATTGGACCCCTTCGCACACTATGGACACACCCTCCGAAAGTTGCCGCCTTGAGCGCGGGATTGAACCCACGACCTACAGATCAGAAGACGAACACACTAACCACTGAGCTACAGCACCCACTCTTACAGTCGTGTTCCGAACGGCAGAACCTTTGTGACATCACTCTTTCTGAGCTTTGTTACAGAGCTTTTCAAGGGAAAGAGTTTCTGCCAGAAGGATTGTCAATTGTTGTTGTTGTTGTTGTTGTTGTTGTTGTTGTTGTAGCAGCAAAGATTGTCAATTGCTTGCCGACAGTTGGGCACAGTTCGAAAAAAACAACTTTTCGATATTCAAGTTGTCACAGTTGGGAACCTACGGATCAGAAGGCCAGCGAACTGTCCAGTGAGCTACGACAGCCAATTGCTTCCCAAGGATGAAGGGGGTCTACGTCCCGAAAGAACTCACCACTTGGTCGACCAAGGTCCACTAATTTTACCAGAATACGGAAATGCTTTGTTTTGTTCCAGTACAACATCAACAACCCACTTTCCCGTTTTCAATATACGGAAAATGGGTGTTGTAGCTCAGTGCATAGTGTGCTGCCCTTCTGATCCCTAGGTTCCCAACTGTTATAATTTTAATATCGAAAGAATTTTTCTTTGCTGCTTTTGTTGCTGCTACAACAACAACAACCAACTTGATTTTTTTTTTACCTATGTAAATAAGCATCTAATACTGTCCAAAATTTAACACGCACAACAGTAATGGAAGAGAAGCTCTTCCAAAAAACCCTTCGGAGCTTTAAATGCCACATATTAATTTATTTTTTAAATAACAATTCTTTTCAGTAGACTGCGGGATCATTATGAAATTGATTTAACTCTCATTGCCGATTAGGCTACCGAATGTTTCCCTGGATATTTAAATGAATTAAGTATAGCAATGATTTGTTGGAAGTCGTTCCAAGTCCCCATGTAATACAAAAAGATGTCAGTCTTTTCTGTAACCGCTTACAATAGTAGCGTTCGCACCACCGTTATGTAAAACTCCAAGGATACCACACTGTGGTGCTCGCCACTATAACGAAAGAAGTAGAATTAATATTTTAAGGGGTGATTAGAACGAAAACGTTTATAGCCCTGAGCTTTTTTGATGGCGACCTATCCGATGATTTAAGGTATATAAATACTAAAACACACTCTCCCATATTTCACATTTCTCTCAAAGAAATATGGTATACGAGTAATATGTATACATTCATGATTTACCTATCTCTCACTCATGCACAGTACTCACAATGCTTCAACTGTTTTGTTATTATGTGTAATCGTATAAAATTCATCATCACTTGTAATAGGTATTTATCACCATTATTTATTATTATCACATTTATTATTATATTTGCAATGCATCACGTTATCTCTTCAACTTTCATTAGCAACACGCACATACATACAGTGAGCGACAAAAGTCTACGTACGGCGACCATTTCGGCTATCTGACATGTCCAAAAGCATAATGAAAAGAAGTAATGATGCAATTTTGTTTTAAATATGTTTTTATTATTACATAGCAAAAATTATCTTATTTGATTAAAAACTTAACAAGTTATTAACATAAAACGAAAAAAATTCAATGACAAAAGTCTACATACGGCGCGCATTCCACGCTTCTTTTTTGTTGTGTGTTGCGGCGCAATAACGGGAAAGTACCGCTAGTTACATTTTGCTGTTTTGCTTGGTAATAGACATACTTGGATTGCATTTAGTTGTATTTTGGCTGTTTCCAGAAGTTACTTCTTTTCATTATGCTTTTGGACATGTCAGATAGCCGAAATGGTCGCCGTATGTAGACTTTTGTCGCTCACTGTACATTTGTATGTACATACATAGATACATACAATATATACTCATGTGTGAAGAACACATGCATTTTCCTTCTTTTGTCCTTCAAGTTTTAATTACAAACACTACAGAAATAGAAGTGAAAGTATAATATTTGCAATGGAAAATTGTATTCATGCAATACGTATGCAGTTGTGTAAATTAAAACAAAAACAGATAAGATAATGCCCTAAGTATATACCATAAATATCATATTTTCTAAATTTGAATTGAATAAATCAAGTGAATATTTACCATTTGTAGTGCAATGATTAGTTGGTTGACTATGAGATCCAACTATTAAATAAAAGTAAAAAAAAAACAAAAATCAACTATGATCAACTATATGACGTCATATGTGATAGAAAAAATACGATAAATATTCGTTGCACTTGAATTTAATTTCATCAATTCCTAATACCAAATTCAGTGCTAAACCAACTATACAAGGTAGGACAATTATGTATTAAGACTCGAACCATATCTCAGCAATCAAGCGCGCCATCTATGTGTGAGCACATGCGTTTTGAAGCTTCAAACTTCAAGTTGACATTTAATGTTTATTGACATTCATTTTACAAAACACGTGTTCTTTTCATGTTGAAATTTTAGCATGGAGCAAAGAGCGGTCATTAAATTTCACGCAAAATTTGGTAAAAGTACATCAGAAACATTCGGATGATGCAGCAAGCGTATGGCGATGCTTGTTGATCAAGATCAAATGTTTTTATATGGCATAAACGGTTTGTGGATAGCAGAGAGTCGCTGGAAGGCCCATTTCAGTGCGGACGCCGGAAGTGATCCAGAAAGTTCGTGATTTTATTACAGAAGACCGCAATGCTTCAGTGAAAATGATGGAAGAGGCCTTAAATATCAACAGAGAAACTATCCGACTCATTCTTCACGAGGATTTGGGCAAAACAAAGGTCTGCGCTAGATTTGTTCCACACACAATGATTAATGGGAGTGAGTCATTCTAGAGACATGGTTGCAGCTGCAGAAAATGATCGAAACTTTCAGAAAACAATTGTTACGGGTGATGAAACATGGTGTTTCCAATACGATCCAGAAACCAAGCGTCAAAGTGCGGGATGGAAATCAAAAAACTCACCACAAGCCAAATAAATACGAAAAGTTCCATCAAAAATCAAAACAATGCTTATCACATTCTTCGAAAGCAAAGGAATTATCCACAAAGAATTTATTCCAACTGGTCAAACAGTTAGTTCCGCATGTTAGCTCGAAGTTTTGAAGCATTTGATGTCCAGAATACGTCGTGTTCGACCAGAATACCGCGATCCAAAAACTTGGTCTCTGTTGCACGATAATGCACCGAGTCACACAGCACTCATTGCTCGTTAATTTTTGGCTCGAAATCAGATCTGTGTGTTGAATCACCCGCCGTATTCACCTGATTTGGCACCGTGCGACTTCTTTTTGTTCTCAAAACTGAAATTGAAGTTGAAAGGATGCTTTTTTGATGACATTTAGACCATACAACGAGCTTTGACGAGGGCACGGGAGGCAATTCCGAAAAATGAGCTGGAACACGCGTTTGTATCACTATTAAATCGATGTAACAAGTGTATTGATATCGTGTTTTCATTGTGTTTTCTAGAGGCAGTCTTCATACATAATTGTCGCACCTTGTATTCCACAATTTGTATTTCTTTACTTTAATCTTCTCTATTTCTGTTGTACATAGATGCTGCTGTTTCCCTCGCGTGCTATCTCTCTTTCTATTTCAATACAATTGAGATTGCTTAACGCATGTCTATATGCATTTACACATGTATTCAGTAATCATCTACATACCATGTATCTATGGTGCATGTACAATAAGTCTGAAAACAACTTCCATCAAACTTGAATACGAGTACACTCATCTAGCTATACAATATGTTTGTATGCTTGTGGTACATGTATAGTGATTTAGTAATCACTTGAGTGTGTATACATTTGAATGGTGGTGTGGGTGGAGGTATATGTGTGTATATAAAGTTAATACGATTGCAGCTGCAACCACAGTAACGAGTTGCAAGTGTAATATCATCATCACGTTGATATTGTGAAGAGAAATATTTGCGCGTACATTGCCTCTGTATTAATCGTTTCATTACTTACATTACTTGTTTTTTTTTTTTTTTTGTTCTCCTTCTTCCGCTTCTATCATGAATTATTTCAACTTTTTTTTTCTGAATTGTTTATCTAGTTTCGCTTTAAATATTCTCTCTCTCTATGTCTACTCTCCGAAAATCTTTTGAAAGTATTTGTATAAATATTTTAATCGTGAAACTCCAGTTTTAGTTAACCCTTTGGCATTTAAATATTGCATAAATATATTCCTCGTAATATTTTGTATCACATAAGAAAAGGCATATATAAAATTTAGTTGAGAAATACCAGTAAATATCTCTTTGCCCTTGACTACTATATTCGATACTCAACTTTTACTTGTATACGGAAGATTGATTTTATTTGAAACATCCTAAATCCTCTTCCTCTTTCGTTGCGGTTTCTTTTTTTATCTTATTATTTCATGTATTTCTAGAACAACTTTCAAAAAAGCTTACATTTCGCTTTACATTCGGCACTATTTCGATTTATGGTCCACAATGTTTCGTTATACGTGTCAGCCATTTATTTTTCGGGGACGGACAATACTAGTAGTGCTAAATTCAATCAAACTTCTGCATCGTAAAGATTGACATTTTCAACAGAAATTTTTTGACACACGTTCTCTGTGTTGTTTACAGAGACTTGCAAATTTAATCTTAATGAGATTAACTCGGGGGCATTTTCGTACGATTATTTCGATTGCATCGCTAAAATTAATTCTTTATATGGCGCTGTGCAGCACCATCAAATATATATGGCTTCCCAAAAATGGACGTGTCTACGTCCCAGAAGCACTCGACCAAGGTCCATTCAACTCAGCGAGTGTCGGTAATGCTTTGTACGGGAGAAAAACAAAACATTTCCGAATTTCTGCTGCTACAACAACAACAACAATAACTACTGTTCTTGTTGTTGACGCATCAGGCGGCTCCCAGTAATCGTCGTTATCGTAATTATCATCGTCATCATCATTGTCATTATTTTCGTTGTTCTTCATTTATGTATTGTTTAATTTTGTTGGTGATGTACGAGGAGTTTGCGGTGTCAGCTGCGAGTCGAGGCACAGCCCTTCTGCTGATAAACCAAAAACCTCCACCGGCCTTGCTGACATTGGAGTTATTTTTGTTTTATTTTTTGGTGGGCATTGGGATGTGTTTTTCTTTTGTTTTACTCTGTGTGATTTTGTTGTATTGTTGATTGTTGTTGGTCACCAGTCCGGAGCTGAGTATGAGCTCAATTGGTAATACCTTCTGCTACGAAGCCCGACCAGACACTTTAATCTGGTACTACGGGGATCAGTTCACTCCCTTGGAGTTCACTCCAACCTGATTGCTGGAGACGGCTCTTCGGGGAGCTTCGTGGTGACTATTATTTAAACTCAAAGGCACGCGGGTAGAGCACGTTGCTCGTTGTGGAGTTACATTGCAATCGGGTGCTGGAACCCATAGACCAGCAGAGCTTTAAGATGGGCCTCGATCCTCACTAAGGGCGGGTAGTACGCCCATTCCCGTACCCCGAAATGGTACCGTAGAGCTAAAAGCCTTCTGTCTTCTAGTCCTGTATATCGATGGTTTAACGAATTGAATCGTGGGAGCCGTTCTCTGAAGGACGAATTCTGTGAAGGTGGCCCAAAATCAGTAATTCTACCAAAAAACATCGGCTTAGTGCGTGAGCGTGCGTGACGTAGATCCGTCTATTCTTGGGACATGGTAAAGAAGTGGTTTGCTGACCTTAAACGTGGCCGCGTTTCCTCACAATGGACCAAAAACAACACCGTGTCGATGTTTCTGAGAGCTGTTGGGAGGTATTTGGGTGAGATAGAAATGAGTTTTTGCTTTGGTATGTAATAAAGAACAACGAAACTTGGATTCATCACTGTACTCCAGAGTTCAGAGTTGAGTGGACAGCAGCCGGCGAACCTCGTCCAAAGCGACAAAAAAAAAACGCAACAGTCAGCTGACAAGTTTATGGCGTCCATATTTTAGGATACGCATAGAATTTTGTTCATCGACTACCTTGAAAAAGGCCAGACTGTCGGTAGCGATCACAGTAGGTAGGGAATTCGTGAAAAAACGACTCTATATGCAAACTAAAAAAGTGCTTTTCCACCAAGACACCAATGCAACATGTCTCAAGTCATTGGCTACCATGACCAAATTACACGAATTACACAGCACCCATCGTATTCACCAGATTTGGCTCCCAGCGGATTTTACCTCTTCACAGACCTCAAAATAATTCTTTTCGGAAATAAATTTGGCTCGAATGAGGAAGTGATTACCCAAACAGAGACCTATTTTGAGGCCAAAGATGAATCGTTCTACAAGAAAAGTATCGAAATGTTAGAGCAGCGTTGGAATGAATGTATCGCCCTTGAATGAGAGTATCTTGATGAATAAGGTCGTACTTTATTTAATTTTGCTAAGCTTCCACACGATTTTTGATTTTAGACAGTCTTTTATTATAATGTAAATACCACCAAATAAAAAACTTTCATTTCAATTTCGCAAATCAGTCCGAATTGTTACTGCCGAAAAAATTGCCAACTGCTTGGCGACAGGTGGGCATCGTTTGAAAGAAAAATCTTTTCGATAGTAAATTTATGCTTCAGCCGAGGATTCAATCCAGGACCTACAGATCAGAAGCCCAACGCACTAAGCACTGTGCTATGGCACCCACAAAAAATTGGACAATAAATTCAAAATTATTCGAAAAACATAAAAAAAAGCAGAAATGTCACTTGAATATAATACCAGTTTTAGGAATCATCACAAAATAAAACATGGTTTATTTCAAGTCAACAATCACAAAACTCTCTTCTTCTGGGAGATAGCACAGATCGTCTTACATAATATACGTACGACTAGTATAAGTCGCGTCCGAAAAAAGAAACAAGAAATTGTACTCCATACATTCTAGTGTATATATAATAGTACAACAAACTGGTCGAACAATTGCCACAAAATTTGGTGTACGAGTATGCGAATGACACAACAAAATGTTTCAACAGAGGGGTTGTTGTTTTCGAAAATGATACATATGTATCGTATATACCTACATCTCGGCGTTAACCATCCTATATTTTCGACTTTTTATTTATTTACATTTTTTTTTCTTTTTCTTTATTGTACTCTCTCTTGGAATATTATATTTGCATTGAATTACTTGTTGATATTTTGGTATTGTTATTTTTTTCACCCTACACTCACAGTTAAGGGTATATTGAGTCTACCCGTCTGTCTATCTTTTCTATGTCTGTTTGTACGATAATTGCCGTGTTTTAGAGCTTAATAACTAATAAATAATCATAAATATTCCAATTTTTAATTTGAGTTTAAATATTTGATTCTTCACTAGAGAATTAGGGACTCATTTGAATACAAACGAACATGTTTTCTCTGTGTGTCCGACAGAGTGTAGGGTATCTAAGCTTCGTTATAACCAAAGTGGAGCTTTTTAAATGTGTTTTTTTTTTGTATATTTTTTTTTTGTATTCCTATCACGTTCCAATTTGAAAAAAGAAAAAACATTGTACGTACATAAGATATGATACGATATGTACAGGAAAACAATACAATTAAATTAAAAATTCAAAAACAAAAACAAAATTAAAATGCCATAAATTCTGACAAAATGAACATTTTATGTAAATGTGAATATATAAATAAATATACATATATATGTATACTAGGTACTGTTGTATCGCTCATCATTAATGGGGTTAGTAGAATTGTTACTGTTTTCGTAGTACTTACATACACCTACACCTAAAAGTACATATGTACGTAAGGATTTATATACATATATATGAGCAAATGTAATAAGTAGTATTGGTAATTATATTAATTGTGACAAAAACGATAATAAAACGAAAAATAAAAACCACAACTAATTTATCTTTAATCTCATGGTACAAAAAATAAGTACAATATTATATTTTACCTAGTCAAGTCATAAATATTGGTACACAGAAAAATCGACGCCAAATGTAAACGAATTAATATTTTTCAAAACTTTTTTTTCGTTTTATTGGGTTATCAGATCGACTTGAGACGATCTGGCCACTCATCGATCGCGAGACGCACTTCATGCATGGGGAAATTGTCCACTGCACAGACAAGGGCTCGTTTCAACAACTTAATATTTGGGTGTCGAGTAGAGCAAGCCATGCTCTGAGGTCTGAACCACCAGCTGACCAATCATCCGTTGATATCAAGTCTGGAATGTTGATTTTAGCCACAGTTGTGTCGTTTTTGCCTTGTGAGCTGTAGCTGGAGCCCTCTTTTGATTCTCGGGATGAGTTGGGATGCTTCTCTAGATGACAGATCACACGATCAACGATACACACGATCGTTCTGTTTATTGAACGATTCTTCTACGGTGAAGATTTTCTCGTCAGTAAACAGAATTTCTCTGTGAGCGTACCGGCTGCGTAACGCTTTCGATTTTCGCTTGCGTTTTCTCTCCAATGCGGCCGTGAGTAGGTGTCAAGTGTGTCGCTTGTACGCGCTGAGTTCAAAATCTTCATGAACATCGATTTTTGCGAAATATGCATTTACCGTGACAAGGTTTTCTGTTTTCGCAGCGGTTTTTGGACGATTCGTTTCTTTACGGCTTTGATCGCCGCTTTCGGTGTTCTCACAATGAGCGGACGGCAGGATCTTTGAATGTCTCGTGATCCACCAGTATCCTCAAACAACTTTACAGTACGATACACAAAATTGCGAGTGATTCCAAACAGTCGCAACGTCCGAAAGATATCTCCTTTTCACCATGTTGCATTTTAGTAGGCCAACTACAACAATAAAATTTTCCATGTCGCCCCATTCCATGATTGTAAACAATTGATGACAAAAACTTTTTACGTGGCAATGAAATATAAATGTCAACTGTCAAATCGCAGTCAAGATGAAATGGATACGCCCAATATTGCATTCGTAATGAATGCGTTTAGTTTTGTACCAATATTTATGACTTAACTATGTATACAAGGTGCAACAACTATGTATTAAGACTCGAACCATACCACATGAGTTTTGAAGCTTCAACCTTCCTGTACTAACTGTTGCTGCTACAACAACAACGACAACAACAACTGTCAAAATTTCATGGCATTTGGTTGACATTTACTGTTTATTGGCATTCATTTTACAAAACACGTGTTCGTTTGATGTTGAAATTTTAACATGAAATTTAACACACAGCACTCATTGTTCGTCAATTTTTGGCTCGGAATCAGGTCTGTGTGTTGAATCACCCGCCGTATTCACCTGATTTGGCACCGTGCGACTTCTTTTTGTTCCCAAAACTGAAATTAAAGTTGAATGGATGCTTTTTTGATGACATTCAGACCATACAACGGGCTTCGACGAGGGCACTGGAGGCAATTCCGAAAAATGAGCTGGAATACGCGTTTGAATCACTATTAAATTGATGTAACAAGTGCATTGAACCAAGAGGAGAATATTTCGAATAAATATACCGAAAAATTAGCAGATATCGTGTTTTAATTGTGTTTTCTAGAGGCAGTCTTAATACATAATTGTCGCACCTAATAATAGTAATAATTTCTAATAATTTCAATTGAAACAGTTTTCGAACGTAAATTATAGTTATTGCTTATTAGCAATCAATGTAATCCCTTTACAAAAAAATCGACATTGGTTTAGATTCTCAAAAATGATAACAGAAAAAAGATGAAATTTAATGCAATCTTCAAGCTGAACCATTTCCTTAATAACCGATCGACTTGAGTACTCCTCTTGGCAGTCCTTAAAATATTGATTTTGATTTAAATGCAAATCGCTTTTTGATATAAATTATACATTTTCATAAATTCATACATTTACATTTTCCAAACTAACTTTTACCTTTTGCAGCCGCATTCTTGCACAAGTCATTAGTATACTTACATGTGTTTGCTGCATTCGTATTTAATACGGAAGTAGAAAACAAATGATCTTATCGGATATCTGACCAACCAAAAAATATAATTCAAAGAGGAAATGCCTCCATAATATCTCATTTACGTTCGGTTCTTAAAAATAGTTGCTGCTTATTCTTTATCGTGGATTTTTTATGCCAATGGAAGTTCACCAATAAAGAATTTCAACTGTATTGATGGCATATGATATTTATATTATACTATCTACATATCTGACAATGGCAATAACAAAAATTACCACAACAGTCACATCGGCCGTAACACAACAATAATTTTGTTTTTCATCCACCCAATTATATGCATACTTGCAATACATATATACTTGTAGTGCAATACTACAATGGCCGTATTATATATTCCAAGCCATGGCAAAGTAGCATGTTGAAATATTGTACTAAATTCTATTTTTCATAATTGCCATCTTGTGGATTATCTATAAAATATTAGATATGCTAAAGCCCAAATTGATGATGATGATGATGATTTGAGATTCGATTGATTGATGAGTGGATAAATGTTTTCTCAAAAAGACCATAAAACAAGGTTAGGTACATATTATACAACCATCACATTGGAAACTATGTATGTGAATCATTGTTGTTATTGCTTTTGGATATTGTCATCATCGACATTGTCGTCGTTGACACATGATACGGGTTCATTATTGCATGGTACGAGTAGCTATTGTTTTTGTTCTTGTTTACTCTTGATTGCCATTTATTAAAGAATTCTCTTCTCCGGGTATATATATATATGTATGTATGTACATAAGTGTGTGGTTTCGTGTGTCAGTTCAGGCCCTTAAACAAAAACAAAAACAACAAAAACAAAAACAATAATAATAATAATAATAGGCAGACAACAATACATATTTGGTTTCCTGAAAATATTGCTACAGTGGTTTGAAAAATGTATAATCCAGGACCTCACAAGCTTCAATTTATCATAATTCACACAAGAGCTGAAGGCTGCGCATTCTAGGTGTTACTGAAAACCCATTATACATAGGTTAGGTTAGGTTAGATTAGTGTGGCCAGATAGAGGCCCATTGAGATATCACGCAGATATTCCTTTACCCGTTCACTCGTTCAACCAACCGAAGTTTTTAACGAATTTTAGGAGGTTGTTAATCTCAACGTCGGATATTTCTGCTAGGTCATTCATTTGATAATGGCCCAGAAATTGTTTGCGCATCCTGCACAAAGTAGGGCAGGTGCACAGCAGATGTGCATATCTGCAGCTTCTGCAAAAGTCGTGTGTGAGATGGCCCAGGCCTAATCTTGCAGCGTGTGAACCTATGAGGCAGTGGCCGGTGACCACTCCCACATATGTCGAAATGTCTAGTCCATTTAGGTCAGTAAGCTTACGTGTACGTTGCCCACTGATTTTAGGCCACAGCAATTTCGCCGTCCTACAGATGGGTGTGTCCGTCCATCTCTTTTAAAAGGCGTTGAGAGTTATTACCTCCAATTTATGCTTAAATATGGCAATCGGAATCCCTAAACCTGTGTTTGCTTCGGTTAATGCCTCTTTTATGCCCTTCCTTGCTAGTTCATCTGTTTTGCAGTTTCATCGTATACCTCTGTGCCCAGGCACCCAGCATAGGCGAATGTTATGCTGCTCTGCAATCTCATCGAGAGACCTGCGGCAGTCAAGAATAGTATTACATAACAAGCTTCTGTTATACACGCGAGCAGTCAGTGCAGCATTCTCAGAGTTGGAAAGAGAGTCGCGTCGGATGGGTCTCACGGTGAACGAGGGCAAGACGAAGTGTATCTAGTGTCAACAAACAAAGAGTCCCGGCGTCTTGGACAGCACGTCACTGTTGACAACTACGCTTTTGAAGTAGTAAGGGACTTTGTCTATCTTGCAACCAGCATTATCAGCAGTAATGACGTCAGCTTGGAGATCATGCGTAGGATAACTCTTGCTAACAGGTGTTACTTTGGGCTGAGTAAGCAATTGAGAAGTCGAGCCCTCTCTCGAAGAACGAAAACTACACTCTACAAGTCTCTCATCATGCCTGTCCTAACATATGGCGCTGAATCCTGGACAATTTCCACCTCGGATGAGCGAATGCTTGGAGTTTTCGAGAGAAAAGTCCTACGCAAGATCTTTGGACCTATTTGCGTTGGTGGCGAGTACCGAATAAGGTACAACCATGAGCTGTACGAGCTGTATGCCGATATTGACATCGTAAAGCGCATCAAAATCCAGCGGCTGCGCTGGCTAGGTCATGTCGAACGAATGGAGGAACACGCTCCGGCTAAGAAGGTGTTATATTCGGAACCCGCTGGAGGACGACGCAGAAGAGGAAGACCAAACCTCCGGTGGAAAGACCAAGTACTGGAGAACCTGACGGCGCTTGGAATTTCTAACTGGCGCCAGCTAGCGAAGAACAGAGATGGCTGGCGAAGCATGTTATTTTCCGCCTAAATCGATATTCGGTTGTTATGGCCACATAAGTAAGTAAGTAAGTAACAAGCTTCTGTTATGGCCTCTTTTGGACGACATTATTTTGTAGAAAATACTTCTGATCATGGATTACGGTGCACATAATCGTTCATCTAAGCAGCTTATGTGAAATGCAATGGATCGATTTATGGCTACGTTCGGTTTTATGAATAATATTTTTTCAATACAATACGAATTTGATGCCATCCTCAACACGTGGAATATTTTGTGCATATGTGGTGCAGGAATTGCGACCATTGGACCATCGTTTAAATTCTTTGGTGAATGGAATGAAAATCGACTGAAAGTTAAACCAGATTTTTACCATAAAATCATTTTGAACTATGAGACTCATTTTTGGTTTAAGGATGTGTGAATAAACCAAAATTCCCGTATTTAAAGTCATAACAATCCTGGCGATACTCTCGAGTCAAAACTGATGCCTCAGACACAAGGCCATACAGCACGTGGATTGAAACAAAAATGTTCCAAGTTGCCATTGCAACTATATGCCCGGAATTATTTATAAACAATCAATGCTAATAATGCCAAAATATTGGTCAATTCATTGATTTTTTGGGGATGTGTTAAAAAAAAAATGATTTCATAACTGTAAAAAATTGTCGATAACCGATTTCAAAAGCTAAAATTAAACATCTTTGGATGTTATCCAGCTATAAAATAAAAATTATGAATATTTTGCTATTATTATTATTATTATCACTATAATAATTATTATAGTGCGAGTATTATCGTAATTGTGGCTGGCCAAGATTATCAAACTAAAGAATGCCAAAAAAAAAAAAAAAAAATACCAAGATCAAAAAGAGGAAAATCAATTGTTATTTTTAACAAAAACAAAAACAAAACAAAAAACAAAAATTAAATAAAAACAAAACAATAATTAGTGATATGAAAACAACAAATGAACACACATACTTAATAATGGAAAAAAAGTAATACAAAATAGAAGAGGAATACAAGTCAAATTGAAATAAAAAATGTGCATATACTAATATAACAAATAACATAAAAATTTGCAAAAAAAAAAAACGTTAAAAAAATTAAAATAATAACAAGTAAAAAAAATGTTTTTTAAATAAAAAAATAAAATAAAATAAAATAATCAACCAAAAAAAAAAAAAACAAATACATATATAAACAACAATTTGTATTGTACAAGTATTACATAATACTTTTGAAATTGCTTTTGCTTTCGTTGATTATTGTCTTGTATATGAACATGTACGGGTATCGGGTATGAGCTATGTATGTACAAACATTCATACACACATCATATATGTATAATAATCAAATAGAATATTGCATGCCAAATTATTTTGAATATACCACTAGCATATGTATGTACATTAAGGTGGTAAAAAAAAAAATTTTTTTTCTAGATTCGGTTCGGAACAACTTCCAGAATTTTTGCTCTTGCCGAGAGAGTTGCTGACACCAAACCAATTTTAGAGGAGGCTCATGAAAGCAACCTAAAAATTGGTTAAGGAATCTAAGAATATCATGGCAACAGTAGCTTTATATAAAAAATCACCAACATTTTTGCAAATTTCAAAGGGATTCAATAGCGCGCATACATGTAATTGAGCCCCCTGTATTGGTTACAGTAGAAAATTGAAAATTCGTATTAATATTACAATTGCTAAAAGGAACAAACTGAGGGGGTGCTCCGTTGCTTTTTTCTGAACTTACTTTTTCCTCAAACCAAAATTGGACCACTTTAATATACATACATGACGTGTATTTTCAACAATTTTAAAAAATTCGTTTTTGGTTTTATTCTATTTCAATGATTGGCATATATACTATGAGACAACATGTATTCTCATGAGTACGACATTATTCATATTTCATTTAAATCAGAAATATGTTCGAAATTCAAATTTATAAGACCTGTTAATCTTTTGGTGCCGTAGCTCAGTGGTAACGTAGCGGTCGGTTTCTGATATCTAGGCCATGGACTCAATCGCCGTTCTTGGCTTGGGTTCGTCTACTTGGGTACTGTCGGCAAAAAATTGGCAATTTTTCTGGCAGTAAAAATTTGCCATGAAAAAGCTTCTAAAAGAGCTCTGTAACAAAGCTTCTAAAAGAGCTCTGTGACAAAGCTTCTAAAAGAGGTCTGTGACAAAGCTCAGGGAAACTGATGTCATAAGGGTTCTGCCGTTCGGAGCCGGCTAATATAACTAGGTGCCTTCTAATACTGTGCAAAATTAACCACACACAACAGTACTGGCACAGAAGCTAGGTGGTATCACAATGGGCCTATCTGGACCTCTTAGTGAGAGGGCAGCCACAATAACCTAACATATCCTAAGGTGTTGTGAGAACCTTAGGTTCAAATTATAACTCGAGATTATCGTAACGTATCGTAACGTGAAGTAAGGTAAAGTAAATGTAGAAAATACAGTAATTAGCCCAATCGTAAACTCCAGAATCAATCAAACTATTTGTGGCACACAAGTATTGTTTAATGTACGTAATTATAAAAAATAGCAAAAATTGATATAAATCGTAACCATAAACGATATAAAATATTTTGAGTAATTTTGCGTACGAAAAACACCTGAACGCCACCCATGGTGTTCCATGGAACCAAGTCACATGATTAAATTTTGGTAAATTTCTTCAATCCACAGACATTGCCAGATAATCACTATTGAGCTTTTGTTTTTTGTCTTTCAAAAATCTTGAATTTTATATTATTATAATTATTATTCAATAATATAAGCAAACAACAACGTCAAAATTAATAATTTGAAGGTCTGCCAAAAACAACAATAACAACAAACATCCAAAAGTAAACAAATACTATTTAAATATTTTCAGTACAAATGAAATAAAAAAAAAATTTTCAGAAAAAAATCAATAAAAATTAAACTTTATTATAGAAGAGGAAGTGGAAATGAGTACCAAGTAGCAGACAGGTAGAGATATAGTGAGATATATAGCATTAGATGGTTGGAATAGTGAAATAAATAAAATTGACAATATTAAAGATAAGCCATGTGCTTATATAGACATTTATGTACTCTTCAATGACATCATCCTACAGGAATTTCATCCTTCCTTTTATATTTGCTATAAAGACGTGAATTATCAAGGTCACACATACGCACGCACACACACACACACACACACACACACACACAAATGCGCGTACACACACTAGAAGAAAATGAATGTGGCATGTTCAATTAACTAAAATACATATTTAACATGTTGCTGCTGCTACTGCTTTTGTTGTTAATATTGCTACGACAAAATTGTACTAAAGGGCGTGGTAACGGTTATATGTAATCATCATTATCGTAAAATAAAAATTGTCAATCTAATAAATATATGAAGGAATAGTTATGAATAACCACTGCATTTATCACTCTATGGATGTTTGTTTGTATGTATGAATGTGTGTTTACAAATTTATACCCATACAAAGTACAATCGTCAGCCCACTCATTTCAAACCCACTAACTGAGAGCGACGTCGTGCATAAGCACCTAAATTTACAACAACAACAACTACAACAACACTACCGATAATAAACACCACACTACAATGCAGCTCAGCAGTGACAAAAAAAATAAAAAGCATGCTTGTGTTTAACAGCATGAAGAAATAAAATAACACAACAAAACAAAAACACAAAAGAATTGAATTAAAACACCAACAAGACACAGACAAAATAAAAAAAAATAATAAAACAAAACACAATATATAGCTCGTACAAGTTTCGTTGTTGTTTGTATTTTATACACTATTTACTGTTTTGCACGCTCGAATAAATAATTTGCCGTTCGTTGGTTGTTTGTTACTACTGTTGTTGTTGTTGTTATTCTACATATCTACTAATACTCGTATATATGTATATGGATATTGTATTAAATTTTAACTCTCCAGCTTTATTTCTAAAACTTTACTCTATCGCTCTCTTTGTCTGCATCAATCTACATACTCATATAGGGTGGTCAAATTTGAGTTAAAGTTTATGTAGGTACCAGAGTACACGGTTAATTATATTAGGTCCGTTTTCGTACTTTTCCAGTAAAAATTATCCAGCAAAGAAATTTCTCAGAAATTGAAACCATTCGCTCGCAGAGAGAAAAATATACGAAAAAGTACGAGAACGTAAAACCAGCAAAAACCTGCAAGTTTCACGAACAATGTAACGAAATTGCAATTGTTCGTTTGCTTGTGTGTTTCGTTTGTATGCGATCAGCTGTTTTCCTAACTTGCTAGTTTCTACAAGGGCAAATTTGCCCAGTAAAAATTTGCAACTTCCCCTTAAACTGAAATGTCATTTTGTTCTCTCAATTTCCCCTACTTTGCAAGTTTTTGGAGTACGAGAACGCAAAAACCGTGATAACTTTTGATAACCTAGAGTACGAGAACACTCCTATTATAAGTTTTCATTATTGAAAAATTATTTGAATTTAGTGAAAATTTCATACAGATTACGGTAAAGAAAATACTTCAACAAATCGTATTATTGGACTTCCACAAAACTCACAGTGAGTGCGAGTTCTATCTATCAGTACTCTGTGCACAGGCTGTCAAAACAAAAAAAAAAACACTGCATTTAGTTCGATGAGTTTCAGTTTGTACCCGTGTATTTCTCTTTAAATACTTAGGCCGATGCTGTACAGAGAATCACGATAATGAGGGTCATGGCTCTTTACCAGGGTACGAAAAATGCACTCGTAATCGATTAAAAATATGATCTTTCTCATTCAAGCTCATTTTCGATTGTATTTTATAGTGAGAAATACTTTAGCAAAGTGAGTTTATATATACATACAACAAACGAACATATGTTCGTAACCGATCGTTCGCAACTACGAGTGGTGCATGTAATCTCTCAAAAACAAACGTTCGTTTCTTGTATTGGCGAGCGTAACTTTGCTTTTCTTTATTTTTAAATTAAAAAAAAAATATCATATATTTTTTGTCTCAAATTTGAACACCCATTATTTATTTGCTATTAGTTTTTACTATTTTTTTTTTTTGTTTTTCTTGTCTGCGTATTCATCTTTTTCGCATGATTTGATTGAATTTTAAATACTTGTTTGTACACTGCTGTCGTTGTAGTTGTAATTTACTATTATTAATACTATTTTATTTCATATTTTTCTTATACATATTAATTTTCTACTCACCGCATTAGCAGCACTCTCCATGTATCGTAAATGTCTTTTGAGTTTGAGTTCTCTTTTTATTTTTGTATTACGAGTAAGCAAGCTTGTTATTGTTTAAATGATTTGATTTTTTCACTTTTTTCTCTTTTCTTTTTATTATATACAGATGTAGGTAGTTTTAAAAAATTTTCTATATTGAAAATAACGAAAAAAAGCAATAAATGCATATTAGAAAAGAAACTCACATAACGTATGCAATAAATAAAACATATCTAAATTCAGATTTGCATATTGTAATCTAATTAAGAAAACAAAATACAAAATTTGCAACAAAATTTATATGCTAAAACACATACAATGTTAACCGATGATTTATAGTATAGAATGTCGGTTATTTTTGTGTTGTTCCCGTAATGCAATCATGCACGAAGTATAGAATTGAATAAACTCGAACGATGCGACGCGCATATGATGAAATGAAAAACCAGGAATACCATCTAGACGAACAAACCCAAACATATGTATACCTACATATGTAGTAGATACACATATGCAAAGATTACTTGATGGGATGTTGGGAGAGAAAATGAGTAAATAGAGGGTACACGATGAGCAAGAAAAAAAAACACAAAACATTAATATTTTACTTTATTGGAGTAAGGGGGGCAAAACACGAAAAACAACGAACCGATTGGAAAAAATCGTCATCGTAATCATTATCATCGGCAGCAGCAACAATAGCAACTAGCAGAACCACTCTTTTAAATTGATTCCAAGAGAGAGCTTGTGAGCATACGAGTGGAAGAGTGAGACAGAATGACAAAGAGAGTATTTGCATATGTGTTTATGTATGTACATTCATACCTAATAGAAAATATGATTTTTGAGTACTCCAATTGGAGCAATTAATTACAAACTACTCCTCAAAAGATACTCATTGTTTTAACACATTTTTGATAGCAAAGAGCAATAGATGAATTTCACTTTTTCAAACGTTACGAAAGAAAAAAAAAATTTATCATTTCACCTATTTAGGAAAATCTATAATTTTTATAATTATATTATAATTATAATTTATAATAAGCTATAATTGTTCTCAACTCTACTCTACTTGCTTTTTTCAGATTCTTTTTGAGTATAAATGTCAGCAATTTTGGAATACTTATTAGAAAGATCAAGAAGAGAACAAAACTGGTTTAATGGTAAGATTTCCTTCAAACAAAATATATTTTCTTATATAGTTTTCGAAATACCAGTCTTTTTTCAGATTCTTTTTGAGTAAAAATATCAGCAATTTTGGAATACTTATTAGAAAGATCAAGAAGATACCACAACTAGTTTAATGGTAAGATTTCCTTCAAACAAAATATATGTTCTTATATATTTTTCGCAAGACCAGTTTCATGTCATTCTCATGGCATAGCAATCATGGTGTAGTGATAGAGATTACAATTGCAAAATGACACACTCTGAGAAAAAAGACCAACACTTAAATAAGAGATTGAATTACTCAATAAACTCACAATTTTTTTTTTTCAATATTGATATAAAGTAATTCTTTTTAATACTAGAAATACATCCGTTCACGCAAGCAGATTAGTGCTGAAAAATATGGACCCCAAAGATGAATTTGAGCATTAAAGATATTATACTGAAGATCGGCCATGCTGAAAAAAAACTTTATGTATAAGCATAAAAATATGTTGAAAATATATTAAAAATCTGATACTAATATTTTGATAACTTATTGCGTGTTTTTTCCCGAAAGATTGTGTACTAATTTATATTCTTCGTCATTAAAAATGATCATTAAAATAAAATTTAAAATATATATATTTAACATATATCAACGAAATATTAATATTTTACTGAGTAATGTCGATTGCAAATTTTAAATTTGTTTAGTGATATCACACTAGAAACACTTGACCACGATGAGATAGAATTGTTGTTGTTGCAAGGGGATATTTTAATGAAATATGCAATGCAAATATTGTATTTTTTGCTATAATTTTTTTCATTCTGCAATCAATAGTCACACTCAATGTAATATCTCCAATGGTACTGCAATATTTGTCCCTTCAGTGAGATAGACCAAAGAACAAAAGAGAGCAGATCAAGTTTGTCCACGCGACAACTGTTGCTGGTGTGATATCAATCTATGTAGCTATCGAGGAGCAATCTGTTCTCATTTTTCCGTTGGGTATATGTACATACGTGCCTACACCAGAAAAAGAGGTTACAAAATGCATATGCGCGCATCACTGATTATATACTCATTCGTACATATGCGTTGTGTATATGTGGATTGTTGTTTTTGTTTACTTATTCCATATCAAAACGTAACAATAACACACAACAACAAAATTTAGTACATAATAATTTATTGCTACTGCTGCTGCTGCTGCTGTTGTTTATTTCTTTTCTTTTCTTTTATTTTTCGACATTATTGTTAATTTTTGCAAGGCAACAACAAAACATGAAAAGAAACGAATGAAATGAAATAAAGTGAAAAAAATTATAAATAAATTTCTTTGTTTTTAGCACAAACACAGCCACACATGCATACAGCCCCATATACATATGTGTAGGTACATATGAATACACTTCAATGCACATATAAAAATTTTGTGTATGTAGAAATATAAAATATCTACATATTTTTTTCTATTAATGTGCTTATGAATATTTCGAAAATTAGAGAAAATTTTAAAGAAATTAATTTTTCATATATTTGTCATAATAGTAACTATTTATGCACATATATTTACATACATATTGTACATCCAATTAATGAGTTTCTTTTTGCACAGGAAATTGAGTTATTTTATTGAAATGTACGCTTAAATTGACCACTTTAATGGTGATGGTGATGTTCACTCGAAACACTCGAATTGAAAAGTTCACTTTTTTTCACAATTTTCGTACCCTTTGTATTTTTTTAATAATTTTCTTATTCTTATTTTTTTTTTTAATTAATTCTTGTCCATATTCTCTGCTCGCCAACAAGCACACACTGTAATTGAACGTAACGTAATCAAATAACACAAAGAACACACTACAATTGTTGGCGACGAAGGCGATAGCGATGATGATGATGATGATGATGACAGGCACAACACAATAGAATACGTGTAGTGTGGTTGAACAACGAACAACAAACAATGTGCTTTGCTCGCAATATAAATTCAAATGTACTCTCTCTCTCTCTCTCTCTCTCTCTCTCGAGTGTGTTTCTCTCTTCCTATATTCACAGTAAATGTTCGTTGATTGCTCCACGTTCTCGACATGTGAGTAAATGTCAAAACAATAACAAAAGCATGACTGCGATGACAACGACCCACTCAATCAAACCATGTGCATGTACGTTGTAACTTTTTGCTTCTGTATGACTATGTAGATACGGCAGTGCTTCCGAAACTTTTAAGTCGTAATTTGATTTATCAATTTGTGAACAGAATAAAAACGCCAGTTACTCGGGACATAACATATTTTCACATGTCAGTTGACACCAACTGCTATATGCGAGAGCAGCGTAACCATTTATCCGAAATTATCCGAGATTTTTGTCATGTTCTATGTTTCGGATAATCGGTTATACTGGTCTCGCGTATAACAGATCGTGTCGACTAAAGGTTCAATTATAGAAACTTAACGTAACATAAATTAGCACAGTTAAATTGTCAATAATATGTTTTACGTGTACCTGATTACTCTAATGCTGCAACTAGCCACCGACGTAGCGTACGTACGTACCGCCCGTACGTTAGAACATACAAAATTGCATTGATTTTCTCCGCTCCGAGCAACGTCTACGTCACCGTCATACGGTGGTGAGTTTTCGTTAACACGACATTCCCATAAGATAGGTCGTGTCAGCTGACACGTTCTACGTTTTTACGTCGGTGGCTAGTTGCAGCATAAGCCTTGTGGAGGCCCTATGTTCCAATTAGGAGTTTAAAGGAGGAAAAAAAATTACTCTAAATATAACGTAGCACTGAATTCTAATGATTTTTGATTTCGACGTTAAGTTGTCATATTCAGATCTTAAATGTCGCTTAAGGCCGGTGATACACAGAGTTACAATCACGAATTTTTCCTTTCAAAATGAAAGCGTTCATAAAGTAAACGGAGCGTCAAATTCTCTCGCAAATCACAGTCATGAGAGAGAGAGGGTAAAATATATAAATTTGTAGCAACAGCTATGCTCTATCGTTATTTTAAAATTCAACTTGATTCAGATAGAAATATTGATATTTTTATTTTTTTTTTTTACAGCCACAATCCTCATGATCGTGATTTTCTGCGTAACATCGGTCGACCTAGCTCTCTTCTTTTTTGCATAATCTCAGATGTGGGTGCGGTAGCACACTGAACCCACATTGGCTTTCTGTCGCCAATTTAAACATCTATCAACGCATGCAATAGAGCATTTTAGAAAATTTAAATCACTGTTGTCTTGATTCTTCGAAGATGTTAGGGCCAAATTGCACTGGATGTGTGTATATACAGTGGCTCACAGCTTATTTCGTACAGTGTATATATTTTTATGTACATGGCTGTAACATCGAAACTAAAAAACTTATCGATAAGTTTTGAATGTAGATGTCTGTGTATGTGTTTAGTAAACCTAATAAGAAAACGGGGAACCCCAAAAATTGTTCTTTTTGTCATGCAAGAAAGAAAAACTATTGATCAGCTGATTTTCAGCTCACATCTTATTTCGTACACAAACTTCAATGTAAGTAAGTTTCATTCTGCCGCGCAGTTACAAAGTTTTTTTGAATTGTATGAGTTTTTGGACCTTTTTAACTATTATAACAATTTTTATTATTATTATTTTAAATAGTTAAAGTGCTGTAAATTAAACATTTAGCGTTATGGGCGTCGTACAACGATGGAACAGCGTAAACTGGTAATTAACCATTTTAGGAAAGGTCAGAGTGTGCGAAAAATTGCTGAAATGACAAATTTAAGTGCCTCAACTGTCCAATACATCATTCAACGCTTCGTTCGCGAAAATCGGTTGGAGAACAAGGGCAGAGAAGCACCTAATAAGATTTTCAACGCATCAGACGAGAGTTATATTGTACGAAAAATTAAGAACAATCCAAAGTTATCCGCTCCGAAGTTGGCTGCAGAGGTTCAGCGTGAAATAGGAAATCATCCAGTGCTGAAACTGTCCGACGTGTGCTGCGCAATCATGACTTGAACGGTCGAGTAGCCCGAAAGAAACCATTCATTTCGAAAATGAATATACAACGCCGACTTGACTTCGCCAAAGAGCATATTATTAATACTCCTGAGTTCTGGAATACCGTTATTTTCGCGGATGAGTCTAAGTTTAATATTTTTGGCTCGGACGGAATGTCATATGTTTGGCGTAAAGCTAATACCGAGCTAAACAAGGAGAACCTTAAGCCCACAGTGAAGCATGGTGGCGGTAGCGTGATGGTTTGGGCCTGTATGTCAGCAGCCGGAGTAGGTGAATTGGTTTTTATTGAGGGAACAATGGACAAAATGAAGTACCTCGAGATTCTGAAAAACAATTTACTTCAAAGTGCAGACAAACTGGGTTTGCGGGAAGAATTTCGGTATTACCAAGATAATGACCCAAAACATAAATCTGGGATTGTGCAATCTTGGCTTATTTGAACTGCTCACACTTGATGTCTCCACCACCACAGTCACCTGACATGAATGTGATTGAAAATCTTTAGTCTATTTTGGACAATAAAATAAGAACACACAAGATTTCTAATAAGCAAGACCTAAAGAAGGTACTGATGGAGGAATGGAAAAAAATCACACCAGACATCACTCAAAAATTGGTGGATTCAATGCCAAGTAGACTCCAGGCTGTCATTAACGCTAAGGGATGTCATACTAAATATTAAAATCAACTTACTTTGTTTTTAGTTTGAACTTAAAGAGACTGTACGAAATAAGCTGTGACATGAATTTTCCTATTTTATTCTTATTTTATTTTTTTATAGTGTCAAACACTAAAATTTTGAAAAAGTAAATTTTGGAAAATAAAAAACAAACCTTCCTTTCAAAAATGGCATTTATATTTTGTTCAAATTTTTGCTATATTAGGAATTACGACTGCAGCAATTTTTAAACTGTCACTGTACGAAATAAGCTGGGAGCCACTGTATATGTGTGGCACTTAGAAACTCCCTTTTCGATTCCGCGGTTACGCAGCGTCTACTGTGCGCATAAAACAATATCATTTCAAAGTTTAAGAAGCACTGGTATACTACTATAAAAACAAAAATAAAACAACATATCAGAAGACTACAGTGGACAATATTGAGAGCTTACGCAAAAATTAATTGAAAGAGCATCGTCGAAGAGAAAGTGGGAATGTATGTATGTTCATATGGTACACTATCGCATACTACATTTATGCAAGTAAAAAATATAATACACACATGGAGTGGCCACATGTAACGTAATAGTCTATTTTAATTCTTATTAGTTTATATTAACAGTGTTTTATTTGGCACTTGTACACAATTAGCAATGCATGCCAAATAAAACACGCATCCACAATTAGGTATATGATATCGAAAAATTGTCATCACTATGAAATAATATTAATAATATATATAATTGAAATCAGCATAAAAATAATAATTAACTTTCAATTAATTGTGGATGAATACTCTTTTTTTATCGACCATTTCATTAGATATGCCCGTTTTTCGATAATAAATAACAAAATATACTATAGCAACACTGATTTTTATCCAAAACTAATAAAATAGGGATGTTACACAGAGAATCCCAATCACTAGTCGTTATTGCTTTCTATACAAAATGAAAGCTATGACAGAGTAACTCATAAATAAAATTCTCTCGGAGACGGTCACGAAACGAAGGGACATCAGAAGGCACATTACAAAGTCATGATAGAATTGAATGCATACTTAAATTTGTAAAATTCAACATGCATAATGACACAAATAACTCGTTTACTTGATAAAGAGATTGAAATATTGAGAGATTAATGGTAAAAAAAACCATAACCCTGTGATGATTGTAATTTTCTGTGTAACATCGGCGATATTTATTACCCAAGCAGGTTTAATCGCTTCAAGTGATACTCTTGGCTATGGTCTATATTAATTTCGAACCAAATATGATTATGATGATAGCGATGAAGAAATAGTGTTGCAATTTGAAAGTATATAGGTCGAATCTTTGAAATATAATACTATTGAATCAAATTATGAATGCTTATACAGTTGTTACTTTATTATGATTTAGTAATAATATACTTGTTTGGCTACAATTACAGTAGGTAACTACATAATATCATACAATACTATACATGTATCCAATCCATATGTTTTGTATATGTAAATGTAAGTTATAACTTACCAAAAAATGACGACGATGATATAAATCAATCTAATCAATTTAAAATAAAGAAAATTGAAAACGATCACATAGACAATAATTGACTGAAATTTATAATCAATTTTCGTCCAAATTACAACAGATGGTCATCAATCGGTAGGTGGGTCATTTCACTTAAAAATAATAACGATAGCGTCATCTTGCTACATATATATCTTGTAGTTGAGCAAAAAGAAACAAAAAAAAACAAATACAGAAAGCAATAGCAAAATTTGACTCTCAAATCTTGGAACGACACGCATAATCATGAATTGCCCCAAAAAAAAAAAAAACAAATAAAAATAGTAAAATACTACATCGGGGTTTTGAAGATATTCTCCGCCTCATTTGTCGAAAACATTTACTGCTCGTAACATTGTTTCCCGCTAGAGATGTATTTTTCCACATTTAGTTAAATTCAGTTTCCTCTTTACATCACGAGTATACAAGAAAAGAGAAACCAAAAATTGGTTGAGAACAATTTAAAAAAAAGAGAAATAAATACCTTTTCTCTATCATACCTTTTTGCAGCAGTAGGGTGTTGGCAGACACTCACACCATTAAATTGTATTCGCAGTGCGAAAAGCAAGCTAAATAGAAATGCGGGGAACTGTGTTTTTATTCACACTAAACATCAGGCATGCAAAAGTAAATTCGGTAATATTTTGGATTTCAAAAAACACAGCAGTAGTGCCACAATAAACAGAAGTATAATTATATTTTATTTAAAATAATTTATTTTCGCATTGTAGTAAAAGAAAAAAGTGCCTGAACAACTAAAATCATATAAAATGTGAATTTATTTGCTAAATTTTCATAGATGGCCTTTATGAAATGTACCAATAGTTGATGGTGCAATATAGACACAATAGGAATGCCACAAAATATTGGATAGAGGAACTAAAAGTGCTCCTAGCTTTCTTAAAGGCTGATAATCTGCAAATTACATAGACCAAGGTAAGGTCACTAAATATCATGATTAGTAAATTTGTAACTGGATCGTCAAACTACATGTTAAAACCCACATTCGTGTCTCTGGGATATGTAACTATTTTGTTATATTTGTTTTTATTTAATTCAATAAGAATTAATCGACTGTGCATACGAAAAAAGACGCGCGCTTAAAAAATGCTCGCGAAAAGACACGTAAACATAGTTGACGGCGAAGAAAGACACGTAAACATAATTGACGGCAAATAAAGACTCGTAAATATAATTTACGGTGAAGAAAGACGAATAAACATAATTGATGGCATTAACAGAATTGATGATGGTTATCACCACACTCCTTCAACCAATTCATAACGCAAATTATAGAAAAAATTAAATACAAAAATTATTACCAATGGGTCGGATAAATGGTAACAATGCGTCTTTTCGTACCATCAAATGTTTTTATGCGTCTTTCTTCATCGTCAACTATGTTCACGCGCCTTTCTTCGTCGTCAACTATATTTACACGTCTTTTTTCGCTGTCAACTATGTTCACGCGTCCTTTATCGTTTTATGTTTTTACCCGTCTTTCTTCGCCGTCAAAACACTAATGCGTCTTTCTTCGCATGCACCAACGAAATGTAAGATAAGAAATAAGTTTTTTTCACGTAAAATTTCGAGCCAAACTATATTTAAACTATATTTAAAAACGGATTTGGCATCCCTGAGTACATGCAAACGATGATGATCATAGGTACTTTTCGCAATATCATGTTGTTATTGCTATTATTCACAGTAATATAAATTGTCTTCCAAAAAGTATATCTAGAGAATTATATATACTTACAGAAGCGAGATGAAAAAAAAAAAACAAAAAACACATACGATATAATTATATACATAGAGGCAAAAATTCACCTCACTTCACCTGATTTTTGCACCACACGTAAAAAAGACCAGCGCAAAACAAACGAACAGCTCACGTGTCATTTCCATAAACAACAAGAAATATAAACCAATCAAAATGTAGCACAACATTATATTGTTAAATCATGTGGTCCATCTATTATTTTAAAATATGGTCACTCTATTAAGAGTATAATTTTTTCTTCTGGATATATCTACATACTTTAGAGTACTTTTGACATAAATCAAAGTTAATTTTAGAAATTCTAAACAAATAAAATGTGCATAATATAATATATAAGTATTTTTTTTTTTTTTTTTTTTTTTGCAAACATATACGAAGTATATGGGCACCCCATCACAACGTGTCACATCCCCATGCATGCATGAGCATATTTAAGAATTTATATACTACTCGTACATATACGAGTATAATAGGTATGTTGAAATAAACTCACGACTAAGTTTATTTTTCGTGCTTGTTCGTCACGTACACATGAATGGAGTGTTCTCTCTGTGAGAGATTTTTGATAAATTCAATTCATATCAATATCGCCAAACTTTTTTCTCTTATATTCACAGCCGTACACCCTTCTCACATTTTTATAATCATCTTAGTTATCTCTTTCTCGTATTTTCAATTCGTAATTATAAAGGAAAACATTTATCAAAATAGAGCTTACTTACACAAAAACAGATTTTGTTACTAATGCACATTTATAATTGTTATTATCGTCATTATATCTTATTGTTGTTACTATTGTTTGAGTACATTTGCAATTATCACTACTATACTCTCTCTCTCACTCTCTTTGCCCATATGTATATGTATTTGCTATATGAAACTTCTCTGGGTACTGAATTTCAACAGTCGTTGTTTTACTACTTGTTTGACTCTTTTACTTTTACATAAACTTATCGCACATTGCCCACATGTGTCATTACGCGAACATTGGAATTAGTTCAAAACAAAATGGCATGATAAAATCTAAAGTTACACATATTTTGGTATATGTATGACCAGTCTTGCCGCACCTACTTAACAGATTGTCAAACATATACACATATTTTGCGCTTATAGTACCGAAGAACATAGACCGAGCTTATGATTTCGTATGATTTTTTATAAGTTGAAGCAGCAATGCTTGGTCTGAAATCTAGTTGGTGGTCTATGCTTGGAGTTCAGAGCTCCTTCCGGGGCGGAGACCCAATTACAGCGAGTACGGAGACCGAGATTATCGCACGGCAATCGAACATACCCTGGTCATTCCAGGTTAAGAATTACCAACTCGTATATTATACCCGATAAGTGTTTGGGAAATGGGCCTATAAGGAGTCAGAGGTAACGCTTATCTCTTATGGACTAAATCTTCATTAAACTAAATCGTGTACTACTGTCAGATTACTTCATGCATTCATCATATATAAAAATAATAAATAAATATGTGGCACTTAAAGCCCCGAAGGGCTCTTTTGCTGAACTTCTCTTCCATTACTGTTGTGCGTGTTAAATTTTGGACAGTATTAGAAGGGACCTACTTATTTTAGCCATTTTCTAACGACAGAACTCTTGCAACATCACTTTTTCGGAGCTTTTTCACAAGAGTTCTTACCTTGTTACCAAACCTAAATTACCAAATTGAATAATTCTTTAGATTATACCCAAAGCCAAAATTTCTATCTTCAAAATTTTGAAATTCGACCAACTAATTGAGTTTTTGTTAATTTACTGTTTAGTCAGAAATTTAAAAATTGTCTTCTATAAAACCCATAATTATTCGTAAGAGGTTATTACTTTTTATAATATAAATATGGCTCTGAAGAGCCCTTAAGTGAGCTTCTCTTCCAGTACTGTTATGTGTGTGTCAAATTTTTTTGGGACATAAATTTTTTCTGAGCTTTGGCAGAGAGCTCTTTTTAAAGCCTTTTCACTGCAAATTGTTACTGCCGGAAGAATTGCCAATTGATTACCGACAGCTGGATATCGTTCGAAATTTATTTATCGTTCCAGCAAGCCCAAGATTAAAGAGATACTCGACTTTGTAAAGGTGTAGAGCTATTTAATGAAATAGAAAACTAATATGTGGCACTTGTAAGCCCCGAAGAGCTCTTTGGCCGTGTTGAACAGTATTAGAAATGATCTACTTGTTTTAGCCGGTTCCGAATTGCACAACTCTTGTAACATCACCTTTTCTGAGCTTTGTCACAGAGTTCTTTAAGAAGCTTTTCAATGTCAAATTGTTCTGCCGGTCGGTACCGATCGATTGAACCCACGACCTATAGATCAGAAGGCCAACACACAAACCACTGAGCTACGACTATTTAATGCTATTAATATAATCGGTAGTTTTAAAAAAATATAAGTAATTGAAATTCTAAAAAAGAGCTGGAAAATGAACACGCTTTTCACTCTTTCTGGACTCGGTAGCTTCAGCGAATAACGCTATTATGTTGTTATTATGTGGTTGGTAGCAAAAAACCGTGGGAAAGTGGGAAATGGGAGCACGGTTGAAAGATTCATTTTATTAGAGGGCAATATAATGTTTTTGCAAGGTGGCCTAATGTACATTCTATCTTATACATACATATAGCAATAGAAAGTTGAGTATGAAACTTTTTTGTTCATACCCACACTCAACAATTTGTATAAATAAATGCTTAATTATTTAATAAAACTGTTGTCACAAAATGTTGTTCGACATTGAAAATTAAAAATATATTTATTCACTTAAGTATGTATAACTTTTGTCAATTTTGTGTATTCATTTTCAATTGGAAATACATAAACAAAAATTTTTAAAAAATCGGCAGCATAGTGATACGCCTACTCATGTACATATATGTACATAAGCCTACATATTGCGATAAATATACAAATTATTGTATTAATTAATTATACACCCCCACTACAGGTAATTGATTGGCTTTACATATGTACAAGCATAAATTTGAGTGGCAACGAGAAAACTTGTGTATTAATAACCAAAAGCACGCAGGATACAATAAATGTTTGGCAAACCAATTATTCACTACATTTATGTTCATACTTGTACGTAATACGAACATACCTATTTTGGTATATGAGCTTTTTGATCAAGCTCAGAAAAAGTGACGTCACAATAGTTCTATTCAAATATAAGACGCACTGAATCTAATTCTTAAGTCAAGCTCATTGGAATCAAATTAATGCTCATACAAGTTTCAAGCAATCCGATTACAAAATTTCCTAAAGGAAATACATATGTGTACATGTATGTATGTAGTACTTGAAAATTTCTAGATTTACAAGGCACCCAATAATACATTTTGGGTCTGCCAAGTCCTCCGAAATTGTAATATTTTAATACCGGATGCTATGGAATAAACCATTTGATACACTTAGGCTTCTCAAATGGCATCTGTGATGTAAGTCGACTGCACACCACTTGATGGGATTAATTATTGGGTGTGTGAATTAGTAACCGGCCTTTTACGTTACATGGCGCCACGCGTAATCGCAATGTAGTACATCATTTTAGGAAATGTCATTTGTCAAATGTTGTTGTTGTTGTAACGGACGACGATTTCGAAATCACGGGTGCCGTGCGAGCTTTGTTGGCACCGCGGACATCGGTCTGGAATTGTATCAGCCAGCCGGTGCATGTAGCAATTCAGATAGACGCTCCACACAGATCTTAGCTGCGCCAAAGTGGCTCGAGCGGATCTAGGGAGCTGTTGTTTGCAGTCTGCAAATGGCGTTGGGCGACCCCCAGCATGATGTTATGAGCATGACGCTTGATGGATTACTTCCGAGGTCTGGACCAAGGATTGCAATTTCAGACTTACCTTTCGAAATCACTATTCAAAATATCTCAAAATTGTTTGTCAAATGTCTATTCACTTGCTGTCAAAATCAGTCAAAAATATTCAATTTGGTTGTGCGCATCTTATTTTTTTCCTCGATGGAAAATTTTGTTAAGATACTTTTTTGCAAAGAAAAATACGACTGAAAGTAATCGTTTGTTTGTGGAATTGTATGGCGACAATTCTCAATTCAATATACAATATAAGGAGTGGTTTGTGCGGTTCAAAAACTGTGATTTTGATAACAAAGACCTAAAATGCTCTTGGAAGCCGAAAAAGTTTGAAGACGCGGATTTGGAGACATAACTCGACCAAGACCTGGTCGTACCATTACAGGAGAGCTGTACCGACAACAATTGATGTGTTTGAAGAGGGCAATGACCGAGAAACGGCCGAAATATGCGACCAGACACGGGTCTGGTATTTTTTCGCCATAACGCACAGCCACACATTGCTATTTCGGTCAAAAACTATCTTGCTAATAGCGGATGGGAAGTTTGACCCCACCCTTATTATAGCCCAGACCTGGCGTCTTCAGATTACCACTTGTTGCGGTCCATGCAGAACGCCCTTAATGGAATACGCTTCATTTCAGTCACCGGCCAAGCCGGCGAAGTTCTTTTGAGATGAAATCCATAAATTGCCAGAAAGATAGGGAAAGAGTCATATTTTCTGATGGACAATACTTTGAATGACATGATTTTTACAGAATTCTTACAAATAAATGATTTTTGAGCACTAAAAAAGGCCGATTACTACTAATTCACATACCCAATATTATTGTTAAAATAAGAAAAGTTTTATGAAAGTACTCTCTTGACTACATAATGAGAGTTAGTCTCGTCTCTTACTCTTTCATATGTGGGTGAGATTTGCGTCAGAAGAGTATACAATAAAATATCCAAGTAACCAGTATCAAGTACAATTAATACGCTTGTGTGAAAAACGCATGCAATTGGAACAGCTGAGAACGAGCAACACAACACACACATATTAATTTTTTTTTGTAAATGCCATGCACATGCATCGAACAACAACAGATGTGCGTCGTTGTTGGTTTTACTTGATTTTGCTGGTGTTATTGTAGTATGCACACAAAGGTCGTACATTGACTTCAAGTGGGGATGTGCATATGGATATATGATTGTACATATTACATAAAAATATGCACATTCCCAGCATACCAAATGTTTAGAATTCATTACGATATATTTACATTTTTACGGTAATATTTTACAACGTCGGAATGCTTTTCGAATTCCCAACGAGAAACGGTTGACAGCGGTGTAGCAATGAAATCATAATTAATAACTGCTCCCTTGTACACAGTAATCGACTCAAATAAAGCGAATTGTAGTGCAATTGAATCAATATGGTGGAAATTGAACACCTTCAGAAGCAGTTGGTAGCAATTAACCTGTCTTCATTAAGTGTTAAAGCGGAGGTCATGGTGAAGCCAAGCTATGGAGCAACTGATGTTGCTAATGCAGAGCAATATGAACTCTTTGGAGAAGCCGAGACATATGCAGTTGTGCCAAATGAGGAAGAAACAACGACTGATTGGACATTCATTCTTTCCAACAAGTTCGTCCCAACCCAAAGCATGTTCAGCAAAATTATGAAATCATTATTGAGAAAATAATAGAGATGAAAGAACACGTCGACGATTTCTAAAATAAACGAAAATAACATATTGTTGTTGTTGTAGCATCAGAAATACTGGAACATTTTGTGGGGCCAGGCTGAGGAATCTGAAAACTTCTAACGGAGTTGTTTGGGTTGACACCACGGTACATGAAAAATTGTGCTCAACCGTGTGTGAGCCCATGCCAAAATCCGTACGATAACGATAGCCCTGCCAAATCTTTATTTGGATGCCCATTTAGAGGGCGTGCAAGGACAAACTGCTTAGATAGCAAGATGCTATGAGCTGTTAGTGGTAGAAGCAAGGTATCTGCGTTCAGGTGGTCTCTACAAGACATCAAGTGATATCCGGTAATAATTCTCATGGCTGTAGTTTGGTAAACCCCTTTTGTTCATGAGGTGAACAGTGAGGCAGAAGATTTGCATGCTGAAAGATGAAGGTTGTGGTGGCCGCAGAAGTCCATAAACGTAGCCAGGTGTGCATTTGCATTACTACAGAAGTCATTGATATCATTTTCCGATGACAGAATGAAGCAGTCAGCTTCCGATAGACGTGTGCTGCAATAGTTCTCCCAGAATAACAGCTTTAAGAACTTTTGCAATCAGTGTTAGCAATGAGATTGGCCTGTGGAATTTGCCGTTGTTAGCTTTTTAATGTGATTCTGCAAGTGTATTCCATATCTAAGATATCACATGAGTTCTGATGGACAGATTGAAGACTTCTGTTAAGAATTCGATCGCTGGTTGCTGTAGGTGTTTCATTATAATCATTGCAACCCCATTCGGTCCAAGTGCTTTAGAAGGTTTGGATTTCTTAATTGCAGCATTGCCACTTCTCCTGGTATAACATCCCATTCGTCATCACTAAGTAGCATTCGTTTTAATAGTCTTTATTGTATACGTTTGATGTTTGACTTGTTACCAGACGGCTCCACAAATTGATGGATCTAAGTCCCAGAGGCACTCGACCACGTGGTCGACTAAGATCCATTAAACTCATCAGAATACGGAATAAAACAAAGCATTTCCGTATTCTTGCTGCTACAACTACAACATTTTGGCATTATATATAGCGGCAAATGCCTTTAAGTCACTCCGTTTTGTGGTGTTGAATAAATTCTTAATGGATGTTCACAGCTTTCTGAAGCTAAAATCACATCTTAAGATGTTCGCGCCGTTTCATCTAACGGTATTAATTTACGTATCTTTGAATTTCCACAATTCAATAACGATTGGATTCTGGGGTATCCGGGATTTCGTGCGCAAATACCATCCCGCTCGTCACCGAGGGATGCAGCACTGGTTCGAAAGTAAGGTCTCATTTTAGGGATTCTTCTTTCGGGAATGAAACACGATACAGCGATTAGGATAATTTCGGCGTTTTTCGCCTTTACGCCCATTTAGCGGTTGAGATTTTTGTGCTGACGTATTCGGAAAATTTGCCCTAGTCGAGTTTATTGAAGTTGATAAATGTGTACTTTTCTGTTTCACAAAACTTTTCCATGCGACCCAACGTAATAATAATGGGAACATGATCAGAGCCTAGTGATATTTCGGTACTGCAGTGTGCTCCCATAATGATCGGGGTACATAGTGACATATTTTTTACATAGTGACATAGTGCACATTATAATCGCCCAAAAGGATTGGATCGTCATCTTGGTGTCGGTGTGAAATGGAGGCCTGGTATTGAGAAATGCAGAAGTCCAACCTAATTTGGAAAGCATTAATACGATAATGGATTTAACCAGCAAAATCGTCCTTTTTTATAAAGTTATTATAAAATGTATAAGAGAAAAAAATTTTTGGGCTGAAAGTTAACATTTCGTTTTAAATCATGCGAAAGCTTTGGTTTGCTGGATTCATACATGCATATTCGTACATAAAAGTGTGTGTATATGTACATGCGATACAAAACGAATGCTCCTCCATTATTGCCGCCATATGACATTTACAAATGCAACACTTGTTATTGTTGCTAGATATGCTCTCCAATAAATTCCTTACACAAAAATATATCAGTCTTTATATCAGCACATAAATGCATATATATAAACGCATGGATATGTAGCATTGAAAAATCAAAATCAACGAACAACAAAACAAAATAACGAATAAAACGACAACAACAACAAAATAATATACCAATGATGCAATTGTATTTTTCTATTTGATTGTCGTGTCGTTCTTTTTCAGTTTAGCCATTATCAAAATTCATTCTCTCAGTGTATTTGTAACGGCATATGCCATCGTACAAATATATGTATGTATACGTAACATTGGAAAAATTTAAAAAGAAAAACTATACATGAATGTTCATCCATACAATAACAAAAACAAATTCAAAACAAACAACGCGTTTTTCCAATCTTTTGTTGGTTCTTTCTTTTATTCATTTCCTCACATATACATCGATTTGCATAATTTTATGGCAATGTGCGCCATGCACATTGGAACAGTACTGCTCAAATGTACTACGTACTGTGTGTGCGCAACCATGAACGTTATTCTGTTCATTCACAGTAAATTACGTCAATTGTGACATTTTCAATGTGGAGGCTTCGTACTACTCCATCTCCATCTTTCTTTCGCTGTTTATTTTCTTCCATTTTCAATACATACATATGTAACTCCCATACATGGTGTAGTACAATCAGTGCGTGGTATTTAAATGCGTCCTATTATGCCGCCATGATTGTTGCATGATGTAATTAATAGGTGGTACTATGTTATGTACCACGAAAACGACAATATTAAATAATCACATGTACTCAGGTTGTACCGTTCTGTATTATATAGAATACCATTGCTAAATTGGTTAGTTCGTTGACCTTCTGTGCACGAGGTCTTGAGTTCAAACCGCGATCGATGTCGCCAATAATAAGTAACTTACAATGAAGCAGCAAATTAGATACAATCACTTTTATACATTTTATAATTTTAGGACTGAATCCTGGAAACCCGAGATTGCTTTGGAAATCCTCACAAACCCGGTATCAACAAAAAACCCAAAAAAATTTGAAGGAAGGAATGTAATGGTAAATAATCATTAATTTTTTTCTAAACTATTATTTTGGTTTTCGTACATTTTTCCAATTAATTCAGTAATAATATGTAGTAATTTTGGAACAACAGCGACGATATAAAATATGTTTAAAAATTTATTTTTCTTGAAGAAATGTAGCTTTTAGGTGACCCACCTACATTTTTAATTTGAAACATTTCGTAGCCAACACAAAAAGAATTTCAATGATTCTTGATTGAATAGACTTTCAAGCCTCGACCGGGTGCGTCCACAGGGAAGAAGAAACAAAAGAAGTGGGCCTCGCTGGGCATGCAAACAGATGTCTGGTGTCATGCGGGCCACAGTCACAATATGAACACAGATCTGGGATGCTGTCGTTGAGTTTGTACATATAAGCAGTTATGCGTTTTGCTCCATCCTGATCGCAGCTGGGAAAGCGACGTTCTGCCACACCTAGGGAGGCTCAGTTCGGCGGCGGCAATGGGTGGGGTCGACCATTGAGGATAATATTATTGGCGTGTTTGCCACCATTCTAGATGCGCAGTCAAGGCCTTCGATGTGTCAGTTGATGTGTTGGTCGTATGAACTCATCGCTTTTCTGATGTTACGTGGAGGCACCTCGCTTGTCACCGGGCCGTAATTAGGGTGGCACAACAGATGGCACGAAGCAGAAATTCCTCCGTTAGGAGTTCATTGTGTTCCTTAGCTGTGAGCATATGAGTCTCTTGGTGAAGATGAGCTTCATGTGCCACCTTATAGCAGCCCGTGACGATTCACAGCGCGGAGTTCTGTCCTGCTTGGAGCGTTCGCCACTGAGTATTACCGATTGCCGCTATCCACACTGAGGAGTCGTAGTTCAACACTGATTGACCAATCACTTTATACGTGTCAAAAAGCGTCTCCTTATCCTTAGCCCAATCCGTATCTGCCAGAGCTTTCAGTGCATTGTTGCGCATTTGTAGCTTTTGTGCGATATATTTGGTGTGCGCAGTAAATTTCATAAGGCTGTCGAAAACAACACCAAGCATTTTGTGATTATTGAAGGTAGGTATGACATTTCCGTCCACGATAATATTGAGCACTGTACTCATTTCTCTGGCCACGTTGTAAAGACCGTCCCAGTTGACTTTTCAGGTGATAGTATAAGATTTCTCGAACGAAAAAAACGGGATTTTTTGTAAAAAACACTGGTTTTTGATATTCTTGAAATTTTTTCGTCTTGTTTATAAAGAATGCAATGCATGTAAATGTTCCTAAACATCGTCAGGGTTGCAAAGTATCTGTATACAAAGTTTTATAAAAAATAACTACACAATGTATCAATGCGGTATTAAAACTGTATTGAAACATTGTAAACATAGGTATAGGATATCGCTTCCAATTGTTCAAATTCGGATGTATATCTGCTTTATCCACATCTTTTATGCCGACAGCAATGTTCTCGTTGACTGAAAATGTATCAACACAAGATTTACATGTTTCTGGTGGGACGTAACCTTTAGTAAAATTGTATGATGAGCATTTTTCTGGAGCATTTGAATATCTGTATCGCTTCATGATGGGATAAAAGGTCGATTTGTCATGAAATAGGCAAAAAAGAACCAAAAAGGCAAGGTCATAATGTTTATGTTGACGTTAAGACCGAAAACCGACTTAATAACAGTAGGCACTCTGTATCATTTAACAAGTATATTTGCGTCAAAAACAAACCAAAGTTGTGCTACTAATTTTTTTTTTTTTGTAATGCAAATCGTTAAGGTTTACCCTTATTCGATGTGGATAAAATTTTGAGACAATTAATTTGAGAAAGAAGATTTTATTTGAAAATTCCCATATTGTGCTGGTCTTGTCTTCATAAAAGACATCTAGTGCTTGTAAATGTATATATAAATAAAATATGGCGTAGAAAAAGAAATGTCATTGCCATTTAGCTATTTTGCTCTTTTTCCAACAGCAAAAATTAACAAATGGAAAAAAGACACAAAATAAAATGTATGCATGTATCTGTAACGAGAAAATAAATTTAAAAAATTCAAAAATATTTACTACATACTTACAATGTATATATGTATATATGTATGTATAAATAAATAAAATAAAACACAAATAGCAAGAAATTAATTAGCAAATTTACAAAGCAAAACAACGACAAAAAAGCCTTAACCTAAATAATTATTTGTAAAACCAACAGCAACAATAACAAAAGCAAAATATAATATATTATATACTTATGCATGTAGTTAAATTCAAGTATTACATATAGTGAAAACAAAAACAAATTGACAGACAGTAATAAAGATGGCAACCGCAAACACCACCACCACCACCACCACCATCATCATCATCATCATCGCCACCATAATAAGAACAGTCAACAATCACGGCATGGTGGAAATATGCGTGCAGTGTTGAACTGTTTTTTAAGTACATAACATATATGTATATGATTTTTTGGCGCGTAAAATACGAGTACGTGTACTTTATTTTATTATCATTATTTTTTTTTTCACTAACTGTGCTTCTTATTGTCATTATTACCATATCTTATTGAAAATAAGAAAAATACGTTCATATACAAACACACGCACACACACGTGTAATAAAAACACGTTTTTAATGTGTAACTGTGTATATCAACATGTATATATACATATGTATCTATACAGCATTACTGATGACGATGGCAAACACCGGAAAACGTCTTACACAAAAATATATACATATTACTACTACACACCAATATTAAAATATGGGACAAAATTCTTGAAATAGAAAAAAAAAAATATACAAATTTTTAATGAAAACACATAATTCAAATCTTTAAAAAATAACATGTATATAACTATATAATAAACATATATACATATGTTTAGTGTATATACAAAAAAGTATGTTAATGTTAATAACGAATTGGCAATACGAAATATACATACATATACACTTTATAATTATAAAACTAATTTAATTCTTATATATGTATATTTATTTTTATTATAAAAAAAAAAAAAAAAATTTAATGACTTCATACCCCCAACATAAGATTTATGTTAAAAATATTTTAATTTAATTAGATATTATAGAAAACAAGCTTTTTTTAATCATTAATATGATTACATCAGAGCCGTAGCTAGAAATTTGTCAGGGGCTAATTTCAACTCTGTCATAGGTTATGCTAGATTATGGGGCTGCCCTCTCTCGGAGAGGATTCTGGTTTAAGGCCAGAAACGCCCATTGTGATACCACCGAACTTCTCGTCCATCACTGTTGTGCGTGTTAAATTTTGGACAGTATTAGAAGGGACCTACTTATTTTAGCCGGTTCCGAACGCCAGAACCCTTGTGACATCACGTTAACTTAGTTTTGTCACAGAGCTCTTTTAAGAAGCATTTTTGGCAAATTGTTACAGCCGGAAGAATTGTCAATTCTTGCCAGCAGGTGGGTACCGTTCGAAAGAAAAATCTTTTCGATAGTAAATATTGTTATGCTTCAGCCGGGGATTGAACCTACGACCTACAGATCAAACGGCCAACGCCAAACCACTGAGCTACGGCACCCATCCACGCTTAGTTTGGACGAATTAAAGTGATGAGAGGATCGCTGTGAGAAATATGTAGAGAAATACGAATAAATTTATAGACAAAATTTCTTGCATCTTGTAGGTAATCGATTTCGATGTTACGAAACACACGAATTTTGAATGAAAATACGTTTTTCAATTATTATTTCCAAAATTTTAAAAATTGCACTCTCTTCATTACGACTTGTTATTGTTAAATTTTTTAAATACTTTTTTCCCAAAAGGATTTCATTCAAAAAATTTTATTCACCCCACTTTGCTACGGCACTGATTCACGTATATATAAAATATGTATGTACATTGTTGCGATTTTATTGTTGTACAATTGGCCTTCAATAAAATTAACAATATGCTATTCTTATAAATAACTTGACATACTGAAGGAAGAAGAACAAGTATAGACAAAAAAAAAAGGCAAACAAGTTTAATCCCCTCTACATTAGTTTACGGTAACATGAATGTAAATTTTTATTGTTTTATGTAAATTTAATGCCAAAAAACAAACAAACAAACAAAATAGACAAATTCTAAACTATAGACAGATAATATCACGCCTATCTGAATTTGTTGATTAGTCAAAGAACCACTTATTCGGGCAATACAACCGAGAAATGATTTTGGTCACTCCGCAATTCTGAAATAAAATATGTACTCGTATGACCATGCTGACCTAATGCAAAAATGACGTAAGTGACGCAAGTTACGATAATTTGATGCTCGTTCAAAATTCCAATCCAAATGTTCATAAGTTATGAGACTGATTGCACTTGCTCGGTGGATTACTATATCAGGGGAAGTAAAGAGCCAGAAATGTTTCACGAGAGGTCCAGGCATTTTGTAAAAGTGACGGTCTGGTGTGCATTTGAAGGAGCCATTGTGAGCAACTTTTTTTACCTTAAATTAAATACATATATGGATCCAGTGACGTAGCCAAGGGGATCATAGAAATAGATTCTGCGATGTCATTGACCAGTCGGTGCTTGTAGCAGTTTAGCTAAATGCTCCAAACCCGATCTTAGCTGCGCCGAGGTAGTTCGACAGGACTAGGGGGATAATGTCTGCAACTGGGGAGGGCGTACGCCCAGTACGATATTATGAGTATGTATTAAGTGGCCGTTTCCACTTAGCACTGGTGTAAGGAATTGAGTTGTAGTTACAGTATTATTAGGCAGACAGATGCACATGACTAAATCGAATCAAATAATGATTCTATGCAATAATGATGAACAACTCTTCTTATACCCGTTACATACGAAAGCACAGACTCAATTTACCCTTGATTTTTGGAATATAAGCAGTTAATTATTAAATGCTGATAGTAACAGACTGGTGGAAAAAAAAAAACAAAAATGAAAACATATTTTGCTGAAAAAGCAACATTTGTCGGTACAGAGAGTGGATAAAAGCAATAAAAATAAATGCAGAAAATGAAGTAAGTAAAGCAATCGCTGACTTGAGGTACGTATGAAGAGAAGAGAGAGAGACGGAGGGATGTATGTATTTAAAAACACCTGTGGAACCACAGTTACGCATAAGAGTGAGTAATATTGTATACAATTGATGGAATATATGAAAAAAAAAAACTTGTAAATACATATATGTAAAGTATATGGGCATTTCCCAGATTATGAATAAAAATATGAAATAAAAGAAAAATAAATGAGAGCAAGCGATACAAATGATTTACATTCAAGAATTGAGAATGCAGCAAAAAACAAAAAAAAAAAAAAAAACAGATGTTACAACAACAATATTGATTTGTAGAACTAAATGAATATCTACTACCCATATGTGTTTAGACGACATAGAAATCACTTCCATATAGACTGATATTTTGAAATCATCATTCGACCATGCCAAATTTTGACTCATTTAATTCTATCAAACTCATTGTTTTTCACCATATTTTTATATGACCAAATGTTGCATCAGTCATCATCTGGGAAAAGCCCATATATTTATGTGTGCACGTATTTATTAAATAAAAGCAATAGCAAAAACAAACAAACAAAAAAGTACATAGTCAAAGTTTCAGTTTCCTGTACTTGTATTTGTTTTGCCAACAGATTGTTCAAGCAGCCAAACATGCACATATGCACAGCAATAATAATAACAACAACGACAACAATAACAACAACAACAACCACACCGATAAAAGTAAAATAACAATTAAAAAAGATAAAAACAAGTTTCGCAAAGAGATAGAGATTGAGAATGAGAAAAAAGAGAATGATACTCACAAGAGAGATTGAGCAAGAGAGTGGAAATAATAATATAAAAATTAAGAAAATTGAAGAGTAAAAATTTTATAGAATATATTCTAATAGTTCACTAACCAGTAATCATAATAAAAGAAGAAGAAGAAATGTGCAAAAAAAAAAGTTACGACGATAGCAATATATGATGTATATATGTTATATACGAGTATTGAGCAATTGGCGAACGTGCAATTTTCATCCATTGCAATGGAACTATGCACACATGTTTATATACATTATTGTATTTATTTTTAATTTGCTTTTTTTTTTTTCTTTCCTTTTCTAATAAATCATATTTTTACTTTCACATCATTATCACTCTGCTCTGCTCTTGTTACGAGTAAATAATATAGTTGCATATGTGTACGTATGAGTAATAAATATGATAATTCGAAAACGACTGCTGAAATAAATAAAATAATTATATATAAATAAATAAATATAATTTTCAATTAATAAAGGTTTGCCAAAATAATATACTTCAAAAATTAACCAATATCTACTCAAATGTATGAATGAGTGAGTATTAAAAATTTATTGAATTTCATTGAAGTCATTGTTGAGAAAATATTCAATTTTTTGGCCTATCACAAATACATTTTGCATGCATGATTGAAGCTCTGAATCATGTATATACACATATGTATATATACCTCAATATGTATCACTTACTCATCACACCACATGTTGCGTATACGCCGCCACTGCAACGCCTCACAAATATGTTGAAAATATTTTGAAAATTTCAAATTAAAAAATTCTAAGAAAGAAGCTTTTTATTTATGTACGCATACGCAATTTCTATTCTTTATTTCACCATAAATAACAAATCATAGTAAAAGAGAAGAGTAACAACGACAAAAACCAACCCAATAAACAATTGAGAAAACATAACGAAATATTGCTTGGAGTAAACAATGGAAAGAATTGCCTAAACATGCTTAGAAAACGCTTACGAATCTTATAATTTTACAAGTGATACTACGCGAAAATAAAACTTCTTGGATTTCAATATCAAACAGAGTCAGGGGGTAGACAGGATTTTGTGGAAAAACAAATTAAATTGTTAACACAAACATTTTGCAACAAATTTTAATTTCCATGTAATATTTATTTTCAAGTATTGAGTATATGATGATGTTTCTTGATTAACACAATAACCTCTTCACCCTTAGTCCATTACTACACGGATTTCATTTTCTTCATCAAAAGTTTCGTTACCTGTAATGAAAACAGAGTGTGTTTTTTTGCGCCTTTTTTCCAATAGGGAGTAATTCTCACATTATGACAGTTTATTTGACAAGTCACGCCACCATTTTATTTAGTATTGCTTTACCTTGCATCATGCAAAGACTTACACAACAGCAGCGTTTGTAAAATTATGGAAATTATTGTCAAAATCAATGCCCAGTAAAATGTTGTTTTACCATCAAATTATGTGTAGTGATGAGGCTCACTTTTGACTCAGTTGCTTTGTGAACAAGGAAATATGCTCATATTTGAATCGACACTAATCCATACGGTAGTGACTCATCAACTACTGATGCAGCGTTTGGTGCGGAACGGTATCTACCAGATGCAATACTGTCCACAAGACTTTCTATTTATTGGAGAAAGGTTTCGATGACAAAATTATTTCTAGTACAGTAGCCTCCAAGGTTATGCGTGTTGACACCTCTGTACCATTTTCCGTCAGGCTTCTTGAAAGGCCTCAAAGCGCTAAAAAGTGATGTGTTTTAAACCCCCTCGTGATGGGCGGGATTTAAAGCGCTTGCATATTATTATTCGAGTGTGTATTAGTAATATGTGATTTACAACAAAAGCTCAAGGTCATTGATTTAGCCAAGGATAGCTAAAAAAAAATATGGAGACGAAAAATTACACATTGGCTTGAGAGTTGAAACGAAGAAAAGTCGAAAAGCACTTTTTTACGAACGAAAAACTGCTTTAACGACATCAAAAAAGGGATTTTCTTCATCGTTTATTGTTGTTGTTGTTGTTGTTGTAGCAGCAAAAATACGGAAATGCTTGGTTTTGTTCCCTTACAAAGCATTTCCGTAATCTGATAAGGTGAATGAACCTTGGTCGAGTACTTCCGTCCATTCTTAGGAAGCTTTTTTCATCGTATTGTAACTGGTGATGAAAAATGGAGCTGCGGCTTTGATGGAGCCTGGCCATAATAAGCTTCAACACTGACGGCCGGGTCAAATATCAATGGTTCCAAGCTCATACTCTATCTATGGTGAGATCAGTTGGATGTAGTGTATCATGAGCTGCTTCAGCCGAATAATGAACACTACTAACAACAATTGATGCAATTGAGCTGAGCACGGAAGGAAAAACGGCTAAATAATGCGAAATGACATGATAAAATGATTTTTCAACACGACAATGCTCGGCCACAAGCCCTCAACTGCACATTGGAAGCGCTAAACTAGGATGTGCTACCCCACCCGGTCTATAGCCCTGACATTGCTTCTTCGGATTAACATTTCTACCGATCAATGGCGCTTGGCCTGACTGATCAACACTTTACTTTCTACGGGGAAACCAAAAATTAGCCTAATTCATAAAAAAAAAAAATATGTGGCACTTAAAGCCCCAAAGGGCTCTTTGGCCGAGTTTCTCTTCCATTACTGTTGTGCGTGTTTAATTTTAGGGCAGTATTAGAAGGGACCTACTTATTTTAGCCGGTTCCGAACGGCTGAAACTTTTTGCGACATCACTTTTCCATGGCAAATTGTTACTGCCGGAAGAATTGCCAATTGCTTCCAGTGTAGTTCATACGCTACCTGAATAATTGGATAAAATGTATTTTAATTATCTTTCACAATGAACGCGCAAATATTTTTGAACCGTTTCACAACAACATCGCAAGCAATTCACAAGCATAATATTTTTTCAAGTTTTTTACAAACATATTTGGTTTGTTGGGCGAATATGTACCTATTTATGTATGTATGCGTATTTAAAGAAATCGACAAACAACAATAACAACATAATGAGTACAGTGACTTTAAGCATGTGCTATATAGAAAAATAACAAATGAAAACATTTTTTATGATTTTTTTTTAGTGTATGTATTTATGTATTCTTATCAACATTTATAAATCGTCGCAGTTCAACTATGTATGTATGCATGTATTAAATGAACAACATCATCATCATCATCATCATCGCAGACAACGAGACAATAAATAATATACAAATACATATAGTTTTGCGCTACAACATCAACAACAACAATAGCAACAACAACTAGGAGAATTTAAATTGTACAACAATACTTAAGAGTCAGGTTCAACGCACTTTTATCGTCAACTCCTTTTCATTCACTCAGCGTAACAAGCCAGTTATATGTTTGTAGGTATTCATAGCTTCATAGTTAGTCAGTTGTCAGTCAATCAAATATCATAACAGCAGTAACCACAACAACAAGTTGTACTTTTTGCGCTGCTGTTGCTGCTTTATTTTTGTACATATGTACAGATTAAAGAAAGCATATACGAAAAAAAAAAATAAAAGAGAAATATAGAAGCTGCTATTTCTTCATATTATACGTACGTATTGTATACGTTAGGTATATATAACAGAAAATAAAAATATACATAAACAACAATTCAAATATTAATTATAGAAAGTAATAGGTACTATTGTTCACTTCAAATTTGATGTCTCTCTCTCTCTCTCTCTATATATCTCTCTCTCTCTCTATATATATACATATATTTGCATTTTCTTTAAGCAACGTTATAGTGGACCGCAAAATGTACCCACTACCGAAGAATTGACAGTTCGGTTTGAAATTGTTCAAGTCAAGATGACGTTTGAGTTTTAAATAAAAACCAGTGAATGAGGCTATGTTATAAGAGAAGACATCACATACATGGGCCCTTAGTTATAGTTAAAATTAAGATCCAACTTTAATATAGTATCGACTTGTTTGACAAATTTCCTCTGGGTATTGTCATACAATTCAATTTTCCTTGTGCTCCTATGTTACTCTATCTAGAATTTTTTCAACACGCTTGTCATTAATACGGTGAACATGAATCTGAACACTTTTTTGTTTTATCACAGTGTACAGAATTTGTCTCTCGGCTTATTTAACTATTTATTTAAAAAATAAATACAATAAACCACAGGTAAAAGTTTTTATCTTGATAATGTTATCGGCAATATATAGCCAATGGAGGTCTACATTGCTCAAAGAAAACAATAATTATCAGAACAAATATTGCCTGCCATGAACGGTCAGTTTGCTAATTTGACAGCCAATTTTTCATTTATACTAAAAGTTCGTTGTGGTAACATCTTCAAGTTTTGGTTGGGCGCCCTTTTTGTTTGTTTGAGTTTTATTTTAGATAATTAAAAACATAAAAATAGTTAAAATAACACGCATGAACATTTTGCATTCCTTTTGAGTTTTTAAGCGCTTCAATGCAGGGAACATACTTGTTTGACGCCATCTTCAAAATACTTTTATCAAGATAAAAAATGCCCACACACAAATATTGCCACTGATAAAACGTATATCTGGCAGTCAAAATGACAGATGGTAGTCAATAATAAAAATGCTTATGGAGAAGCGGCGTAAATTTCCTCAACATTTTTGACATTTAAATTATGAGATATTGTAACGAGTATCAATTATTGGTTACTCATCAGTAATTGTGAGTGACACGAATATTGGCAGCATCGAAACGAATGTCAACAAAAAGAAATAGGCGATAACCAGAACAAGCCAACGAGAAAGAAAGAGAAAAATCTGGACTACGATAAATGAAGATTCTGGAGTGTTGCCACAGAGTATAAATAGGGCCAGTTGTTGACAAATGAAATCAATCAAATCCCCAAAGTGATCGCGCAAACATTGGTACAGTATCAGAGGCAAAAGTTGCAAGTACATTAAAGTGTTATTGTAAATAGAGTTGATTAAATAAATTGTTGCTGTATATAGTTGTATAAAATAAGTGTTGCAATTATTATCAACAGAATACAGTGATCGAACAAGGTTGATTCAAATACAATTAAACGTTCACAAAATAAAAACGTAACAATGTTAATAATCTCATCTCTGTACAGTAGAAAAAAATGAAAGTAATTGTCAGCACTGATCTTAGTGAGCATTCTAAGTCCCCGTTTAGAGACATTTGCATGAAAAACATTTTGTTTGTTAGCGAGGGATGCACGGGGAAGAGAGGGGTTTTTGTTTCCCGTAGAGGCGACACTCTTTGTGCAACATACAAACCCGAGAAACATATTTCCTCGTGTAAAAGCGACCGAAACATCCAAAGAGAATTGAAATTGAATTGTTTTTCAGGCAAATGTTTTTATGTCTAAACCGGGACAAATTTTAGCATTTCCGTATTCTGATGAGATGAATGAACATTGCTTGACCATGTGGTCGAGTGCTTCCGGGACGTCGATCCGTCCATTCTTGGGAAGCTATGTGCCGTAGCTCAGTGATAGCTCAGTGGTTAGTGCATTGGCCTTCTAATCTGTGGGTAGTGGGTTCAATCCTCGGCTGAAGCATACATTTAATATCGAAAATATTTTTCTTTCGAACGGTGCCCACCTTTCGGTAAACAATTGACAATTCTTCTGGCAGTATCAATTTTTCCGCCGGGATTTAATAGTGCCACATATTTATTGTTCGTCGTCTAAAACATGGCTATTGTAAGCCGAATTCAAGAGACAACTTTTACAAGTGATCTACCTTATGTTCTTACACCATGGCTGATACCTCTTCAATCGAAAAAGTACACATAACTACTCTCTCGAATTTCTTTTCCTCGTATTGTTATACAATGCTGACAAAAGAAGTGATCCAGTACCGTGATTCTCCTGCAATATGTATTGCTACCTGTGATTACCTCATACATATGGTATTTATACAAGAATAATAGAATAATAGAAGATTGCGCCCGTCAGAGAGGATTTGCGAGCGCTGTGTTGTAACACTGGTGCATCTGCGAGAGAAGTGACAAAATGGTGAACAAATAGAAGAAAAAAATGTAAACAATGCGGAATAATGAAGGAATATATCAACCATTACACCAGTGTGAAGTCACATACACAGCTGATTCTGTCAAATTCACTGAGAGCCGATTAGCGGTATGTGATGGGCGCAACTTAAGTATTCTGTCATCCGTGGAATTTACTTGTATGCATTGTATGAAGAAAAAAGACTAATAATAATGCGAAATTATTGAATTGAAAATACAGAAAATATGTAGATTATGTATTATTCTTTGGTTTTTTATCAAATCAGAGACATATTAATTTATAAAGTAAACAAAGAATCAAAATAGAAAAAAAAAAAACAGCAAATAACACAAATTAGCAACTTTTTATCTGCAAATACATACATAAATGTACACAGTATTGTCAAAGTTGATAAAAAAAAGCCATTAGTGAAGTTTATACCCAATCTTGACGTGTCATTTTTGACAGCAGTTGTTAGTAAGCAGTAAGTAGTAGTAGTACTTGTATGTATTAAAATGAAAAATAAAAGACAACCAACGACGTCAAAAATACATAACAGATAAAGACTGAAATAAAATAGAATACACAAGATAAAAATGTTGCCTTGACCATAACCTACAGACAGTCTGTAAACAAAGGCGAATTAGAGTAGTATCTGGTGCACATGTATGAAAGTACATGACATATATACTATTAATGTTTGAATGTGTTTCAAATTAGGAAAAACATATATTTCTTTGGCTTTACGTACGTAATATACTTTCGTATATACGGACAGTCGAACAAATAAACGTTCGATTCTTTAGGTCTGTGGGATACAGCAATCGTATCACATCATCTTTCGAATACAAATAATATATTAGAAAACAACCACATTGGAGCAATTAGCAACATCCACTACGTGACACTTTTATTGGGCATACACTGTCTGCTACATCCGCAATGCATGTATGACAACGTTTAAAATCAGCAATTTCAACTTTAAGATTATCTTTGCTTTGACTATAACTTCGGGGCAATATGTTGAAGTAGCTTCATGTATTTTGATTCAACATCTCTTACTATCTTGTTCCGATCGCGTTCAGCGCCCATCAAATCTAATTTTAAAAAAAATGTAAATTTATATTCATTTAATAGAAAGACTTAGGTATAACGAATTCATATTTTTCCGCATCACTATTTACTTAGAGAAGTTAATGCACGACGATGATGACGAAAGTACATAGAATCGAAATGTAGAACGGCAGAGAGCGCAAACGAACAATCAAATTAACGACATCAAAAACATGCAAAATTAATGTGAATGTCAAGATCGATCAGGTGCCAAAAATACAAACAATACACATACACATACACATGTAGAAATTGTGGGTATAGGAAAAATAAAAGCAATAATATAAAAACAAACAACAACAAAAAGACAAATATTTTCAACAAGAGCAATGCAAACAAGAGTAATGTTGAAATTTTTCAAGGTCAGTTCAAGAATGAAATAATCTATAATATAAAATACAACAACAACAACTTGTACTACAAACACATTTGCACAACAACAATTGCAAACAAATGAGCAATATGGCTAAGAAGCACAAGAGAAGGCACACGAAAATGAATATACATATAATAAATACGTACGTGTGGGCGTTGGGTGCTCTTAACTGATACTAATAATTTTTTATTCGTTTTTTTTTGTATTTATCGGACAATAAAATAAAATTGAGTAATGCAAAAAAAATTTGTGTTTTTCAGCTTCACACTATTTATCACAAATAGTATGTTGGCTGGTATGATTATGCCTGAATAACAATGCATGTTTCGTTAAGGCTTTTTACGTTAATCAAATCTGCTTCAATAAAAATCCCTGTTGTAAGACCACGTGAAACCTTCGCTGTATAAATAACAGTTTCATGAAGATTTTGCCACTCTCCCTTTCACCTCTACTTTAATATCTTCAAAGCCCCCGAACCGAACTTGATGATATTAGTGTTATTAGGAGTATAAATAAGCTCGTGTGGTTTATTTTCGAAAATTGAAATTTTATTGTGTAAAATTAGTTATACATTCAATATTCAAAGAATTGTCCGTCGCTAGCTATAACTTTTTCCCCATCTTCCGAAGATTCCGCGTCGGACGCCGCAACACGTGTCTATCGGCTCAAATGCAGTAATTGTCGTCAGTACAGATCCTCCTGTGATCGTTTGACTCGATTTCAACAGCTCATAATACACCACACTGGTGTCACCAAATACACAGCATGATCTTCTCGCCATGAATATTCAGCTTGAGGCTTGGCCGAGGTATCCATCCATACGTTGCCCGATGTTTTGGATTGTCGTAATGGATCCACTTTTCATCGCCAGTCACAATTCGATGCAAAAACCCCTTTCTTTTTGTCGTTGGAGCACCCAATTTCCTACCCTTCAGATCATTCCCATTGTGTTTAAACGATGGCATAAAGTTGACAGAGTTCATCTTGCATTTGTAATGGATCTTCCTCGAGCCTTGCCTCCAATTCATCATATTCAAACTTTGGTCGCGCTCCGGGTTTTTCTGCGTCTTCCAAATCAGAATTGCCATAAAGTTTTCCTAAAATACGATGACTTTCGGCAGCCCTTACCTTCACATTGAAGTAATGAAAAGTTTACATTTTCGGAGCACACAGAAACTATGTTGTTTACACTTCAGTAAAATGACAGATACTCAATAAGAATGACACTTCAAAATGATTTCCAATACATAAGGATCAGTTCGGTTGTTGTTGATGTATTTTAGTGTGTGTGGAAAATGAAGTGGCACAATTGATTACAATCTATATCACTCCTAGCATAGTAAGGAATATTCGTGTAAAGTTTTATCAAAAACGGAAAAATGGATATGATATTTAGTTGGGCTCAAAGAATTGTTTGGTGTACGAAACTCGAAAATAGAAACAACTTTAATTTTCATACTCGTACAATACTCTGAATCATTTTATTGTACCTTTCATAAGTAGTACCTACAACATTATAACAGCAAATGATTAAAATCAAATTAGAAAAGAAAACGAACAAACATGTTAATATTAATTAAAATTTATTTAAAAGTTCAACATACATAATTTTATGAGTTCATCGACCGTCCGAAGTCTAACTAGTTAATTGTTGTCAACGTGTAGTAAACTATGTTACCATATCCGAAAAACTAAATAAATAAATAACCACCACAAATCTATTATATTCGTATGTGCACATACATATGCCAAACCATACATACCACATTATGGAGCTATTAAAAATTTTGCGTGGTTTCTCCATATATACACAAAAGCATTAAAAAATCATTGGCCCTCTTTTTTTACATGAAAAGAAATTCATTTTTGTTTTATTTTTTTCTATCACATCTTCGACCCATGCGAATTTATTTCTATGCATGTGTGCTTTTATATCCAGCAAAAAGAGTGTATAAATTGATATACAAAAGGTAAAGTCAACGAGAATGAGAAAGAGAAATTGAATACAGTGATACTCTGTCAAAAAATGTTCCAAAGAAATTTTTTTATCTCTTCAATATGTGCAAAAATTCTTTAAATATTTTCTTATTTTAGAGATTTATAAAAAACATTATTTTAAGTCAAAAAATTTATATAATCATATTTATAAATATAAAATATTCAAATATCAAAAATAATTGAAATTATTACTCAGTTAGTATAGTACAATGTTCAGCTTTAAATCAAATCTTCTGTCAAATCACATATAAAATTCATTACTATAAAACTATATTTCACAATTTTCACTTCAATACTTTGAAAGTAAAAGCGATAGAAATCTTTATTAAAAAAATTACCTCACAGTCGGCTGGGGTCGACCAAATTATACCCTGCATATGTAGGTTTGCTCGAATATCAATCTTTTTCCTTTATTTCCACTATTTTGTATGGGAGCTACATTAAAAAGTAGGCGTGGCTCACCAGTTTTTTGAGGAACAATTTTTGCTTATAATACTAATCTACACCTAAAATATGGTTTAATTTGACAAAGTATTTTTTAAGTTTTGGGGGTTTTTAAGATAATTCCATGGCTGGGTAGTGGGCGTGGCTTGCCTCATTCTTATAAATCTATTTATCTTTACAATATTTATACACACCTTAAATTTGCTTGTTCTACGCTGAATAGTTCGTAAGTTATAACGGTTAAAATTTTTTTAAATTTTCGCAACTTTGTATGGCAACCCCGTTAAGAATGGGGTGTGGCATGCTGGTTTCATGCCACATTATTTCAGACTACTATATTAATCTAAGTGTCAAGTATGATTGTTCTAGACAAAAGATTGCCGAAGTTAGAGCTATTTCAATTTAAAAGAAATTCGATCATTTTGTATGGGGCCTACTATAAACAGCGGGCCTGGTTCGCCCATTTCTTTTGAATCTAGTTATCTTTACAATGCTAATCGACAACGTAAATATGGTTGTTCTATTCTGAATAGATTGTAAGTTATGGAGGTTAAAAAATTGTTTTAATTTCCGCAACTTTGTATGGGAGTCTCAATAAGAAATGGGCGTGGCATGCTGGTTTCATGCCACATTATTTCCGACTACCATATTAATCTAAGTGTCATTTATAATTATTCTAGCCAGAGGATTGCAGGAGTTACAGATGTTTCAATTTAAAAGAAGTACAGACACTTTGTATGGGAACTACTATAAAAAGTAGGCGTGGCTCGCTCATTTCTGGTAAGGTTATGTAGCAGTATAATGTAACGCTATGTGCTAAATATTGTCTCAAATGGTATATTAAGTGAGTTATAGCAAGTTCAAAATTTTGAAAATTCCAAGGTTCCCGATCATGCCCAATATCAATCGCGACATAGGTTACTTATGTCAAATTTCGTCAAAATAGCTCAATATTTGCTCAAGTTATCGTGCGAACCAGCCAGGTGATGGAAAGGCGGACGGACGGACATCGTTAAATCGAAAATTTAAGCGACGCTGATCACGAATATATACATATACTTTTCTATATCTCCGGAGATTCCTTCAAGTGGTTACAAATATCTGACCGAAATGAATATACCTTGCATATTACATTATGCAGGGTATAAAAAAGGGAGGAAAAGAAAACAAATCAGCAATTCCCATGTATTTATACATTGCATCAAAAATTTGAACATGAAATATAATAGCATCAATTAAAACCAAGAGCCGGCCAAGAGTTGCACAATGTGTAGTTTGCCTTCGAGTTTTCACACCTGCGATAACGATGTGTAAGCACGATCTTATGCTTTCGCTTCTCAGTAGCTGTTTAATTTTTGACGAAGCAACATTGTTGCGCATGTTTGAAAAAAACAGTGAACACAAACATAAACGACAGTATGTTGCGATGCTTGCTCACCATTTCACAATCCAGTTTTTATAAAGACACTGTAGGAACACGTGCTCCCTTTGACACACACGCACACACTAATGCAAATGTTTTAGTATTCCTGTGGCCGGCATTGAATTAAATCATTGACGAGAGAGTAAGATATAGAAAATATTGATAATGAAATATTACGCTTAATATATCAGCGAACGGTGCCGATGCATTATTTACCTCCGTTAGGTGTGTCATTTGCACCACATTTTTTTCTCGTGGGCAGATATACCCTTGTCAACACAGTTCAGCAGACCATTGGGCTATCCCATCATGAATAATAGAGGTAGCGCAATCTGAGAGGAGAAAGCTCTTCCAATCACTCCATCTTATTTTCCAGTACCAAGAAATAATATTTTTACGATTGATTTGTGTTGCATGGTACGAGCAAATTCAATAAATGCAATTTCTATAAAATAATTTTGTGAAATGTATAAAGGAGAAGAAAATAAAAACAATATGCATCCATTCCATGTTGCAAAGAGAAAGGATTTTTCCCCCCGATTGCCTTACCTCCTTAATTGAACCTTTGTACTTTATTTATCTTGATTTTGTGTACAATTGAAACAAAAGGAATAACGTACTTTTTCAAACTATCATTTTTATACCAGTCTCTTGGATGTTACTGCTACAAAACCTTTACGAGTAAAGTGCGAACATACCTAATATTATTATGAAATGTACATATTGGATTTGCCGATATGGCAAATATATAGAAAGTAATTAGGCAATTATGACGTCATATACATTGTAAAATACAATATTTTTCAAATTGGATAAATATTCATACTTACGAGTACATACATCACAAGTATATAAACTTACCACTTAATAGGGATAGAAAAATAAAACGATGGATGATAGTTGGTTCATTCGTGATTTTTGTTCGGTTCAAAGGGTAGACGTTAGATCATTATCATTGTATGTTCATGTGGATTTTTGTGTGAAAAATATTACAGTCGAAAAATATATTTTTCAAATAAAAAAGAACATGATGCATTTATAAGTTGTCACCGTTGTCGCTAACAAATTTATCTTTCACGGCAAAGCTCGTTATCATGCACTAGCAAAAATATACATACATATGTACAAAAGTTTGGCTGAATAATAATTTAAATATTTCACATATGCAAATGAAAGTAGTGAAGCACTCACGTGTATACGTACATATATATTAGCACAAAATATGCAATATGGATTCATATACATATATGTAAATGTTTTTAATATTTTACTTTTGAGTATTTGCGAAAAATATTGAATGTAGTATTTTTAACCGATTGAAATTATTTGATTTTGATGAGTTCATATGTATATTATGTGTATGAATTGAACATTTTCCACTGTGCTGTTTTCGGATTTGTTTTTACTTTAACGTTTGATGTGCTACGCGTGAAAGCAGAAAAAGCAACAAACTTAAAATGAATGGAATGAAATCACAATTCATTTGGGTACAAAAGCGGTATCACACAAACAACAAAAAGCACACATCAGCAAAACAACTCCAACTACAACAGCAACGACAACAATAAACAACCATGGTATAACAGTACGAGGTAAAGCAATAAAAACGAGTAGTCATTTACATATATTTTCACGAATGCAGAAGTAAACAACAACACATACGGAAAGAAGAAGAGCAAACACATGTTATTGACACTATAAGAAAACTTTTTTGACATTATAATCCGAAGCAAGAAAGCTCTTTTAATTTCTCTACCTGATAATTTTGTACCAGTAGAAACGATGGTATATTCATAATAACGGTATAGCTATTATAAACCATTGCGCCTTATAATGTCAAAAACTGTGTACTTATAATGTCAATTTCGTGTGTTGGTTGTTTTCTTCTGTACGATTGTGTTTGTTGATTTGTGTTCACTTCTCCTTCATTCGTAAAAACTCTGTCGTATTGCTCTACCTTTATAATTAGACCATGATTAGACCCTTACCTTTATTATTACTATACCACGATTAATAGGAGTGTTCTCGTACTCTAAGTTATCAAAAATGATATCAAACTATTACAGTTTTGAGTTCTCGTAGTTCAAAACTTGCAAAGTAGGGGAAATTGAGAGAGCAAAATGACATTTCAGTTTAAGGAGAAATTGCAATTTTTTTACTGGGTAAATTTGTACTTGTAGAAACGTTAAAATTAAAAAAAAAAGAACAGGTGATCGCAAACAAGCAAACGAATAATTGCAATTTACTTAGTGGAATATCAGCTGTTTGTGTAACTTGCAAGTTTTTGCTGGTCTTGCGTTCTCTTACTTCTCTTAAAGTACGAAAACGGACCTAATATTTACTTAACTTTCGTCGTTTTGAATACGAATGTGATCAAAAACATGGTGATCAATCATTTTATGTCCATACTTACTTAATAATATTTTCATGGTATTTTCATCATTATTATTATTATACGTACATACCAGAATACCAGTAGCATACCAGTAGAATATACATCTCTTATTTGCATCCAAAAAATTTCACCAACTTCTGAGGGAATTCCAAACTTTAAAAATTAATTTACCGTTAACAGATTTGTTTTAATTTTTAAGTATAGCTGAAAGAAAAACTGTGTAACAATAGTATTAGCACATACATTATCCGATCAAAATTTGTGTCGGAGACAGATGCGAGTGGCTATGAATGGTATATTCTCCCAGATAATAGATGCGCAAGAAAAATGATAACTCACCACAGTAAAATCCTGACAGAGCCAGCATGAAACTGCTGTCATTCAGTTGCTCGCAATATTGGAATGTGTAAAGTACTTCCATAAATAATTATACCATCAGTTAATCCATCTACAAAGTGACCACGGAGCGCCAAGATGCCTGGTTGCTCTACCTTTATAATAAAACTCTTGTTTTACCCCATGGTGTTCAAATATAAGGTAGAGCCATTAGGAAGAGTTCTCACGAATCAAGGAGAAAAAGAAAATAAACAACAACAATAAGTAGGACCGTTCTAATGCTGTCCAAAATTTAACACGCGCAACAGTAATGGAAGAGAAGCTCGTCCAAAAAGCCCTTTAGGGCTTTAAGTGCCACATATTTATTTTTATTTATTTTTTTACATAAAATTGTTCGAATAAAATGTTCAAAATATTTTTAATATTTTTACCAATACAAAGTAGACAGGAAGCTTTCCAAAGCTATGAATATGAGAATGTGTTAAAAACTTTTATTGCCAAAGAAAAATTCAAAAACAAAGAAAAATGAAAAATATTTTGATTAATCAAAATTCTGATAAATCGAATAACTTCAATTTTGATAAATCATAATTTTGATTAATCCGATTGATTAGTCGATTAGTTTGATTAATCAAAGTTTTTGAACAAATTCGAAACACTTTGGACATAGAATATAGCTCGTTGCGCCAATTTTCAATTTTGGATTGGACTTTCGCAGGTCATTGTAGACAAGCACTAAATATACCTTGGTTTTACCCTATCCACTTTTTTTCACTAACGGATTGTTTGTGAGTAGAGCGTATACGTTCACACCAATAGGAAAAACAACAACAACAGCATAAACAATGTTTAAACTTTTTTTTAAACTTAAAATATAATATAACACGTTTGGCTATTGAATCAACTGGCTTACAAAGGTAGAAAATATATGTATTTTCTTTCGCTTTCTATGCATTTAGGGCATCATAGACTTTGTCTATGTAAGTTGTCCCTTACATCTACACTGGTTTTGTTTTTTTGACAGATGCACAGGAAGCGAAAAGCATATAACGCGTTGTGTGGATTTTCTGCATTATAGAAAATTTCGCGTGCTATGATACGATACGATAACAGACGTAAAAATTGCTGTTTTAAATTATTAAACAATCACCTTTATACCAATTTCCAACACTTGATTTTTCATTTGATGTTTGTTGTTACAAATGCAACTCTGTATATGTTTATTTATGTACTAGAATCTCACTGAAGTTCTGTTTAATACTGTACAAAAACGCTTTACTAATTTAAGTATAATCTTGGAAATATGCAGAAATCAACTAGCAAAACTACCGGAGAGGAAACAACAATTGCAACAAATTCGACAGCAACAACGACAGCGGTGGCGTCAGCTAATACTACAGTTTCGTCGAAAACGACCACTACATCAGAAGAAGTCGGAAAGGCCGCTGAAGAAAAGGAAACCATAATCACTACAATTAAAGATGATATTTCTAAATGTAGTGTAAAAGATACATTACAACCAGCAACGGTAGAGAATAAACCATTGACATCAGTTGCCAATGCAGCTTCTGCAAGTGGAGACGAAAAGCGTCTGCGGAAGAGCACACGTTGTAAAGCTAAAGCTGCAGCGGCAACAGCGTCTAATGCAAATGGTGCTAACACCCACAGTAGTACAACAAGTGGTAGCAACAGTACAAAAACACAAAACAAGGGACGCAATCGTCGCAATCTTTTCAAAAAGACTCCATTCAAAACACCTGTTGCACAAGCTACTACACATGTGGTAGAGAATGTGTTTTATAAAGGTTCCTATTTGCAAGTAGGTGACATTGTTTCATTGGTCGACAATGAGGATGATGTTTATTATGCGCAAATACGAGGACTTCTTATCGATAATTACTGTGAGAAATCGGCATTTTTAACATGGCTAATACCAACACAAGCAAGTCCAGACCCAAAGATGGGTTTCGATGCAGCTACTTATTTGATTGGTATTATGCATATTGGCTGTGAAAATGTGTGTTGTCTTATTGATATTAAAGGATATTTACAGGTCCTGACGAAGAGCTTTCTCGTAAATTATCTTGTTTGGAATTTGTTATGCATGCTCCGAGCAATTATTACCTTGATCGCAGTACACCATTCCCACTGCCCGATACCATGGAGTTTGCAAACAAGCCAGGCGGATACATATGGACCACACTTGCCGAGTACCAACGTAAAAAATAAACACAATCATCCATTAAATTATATATATTATTTGGATCGAACACACACATATAAATCATAAAGGAAAACAATAAAAAAAACATTCAAAACACAAATCATACATTAAAATTGATTATTGTCCTTAAAACGTATATTTACTTCCTTGTTTGGATTCTTTTTTTTTTTCTACAAAAGGGTAATGTCTTAAGTTTTGTGACAAATATAAAAGTTTAGGTACAATGTTCGATTACAAGCAAAAGTCTCGCTAGACATTTTAAAGTTATTATTGCGTGTATACGTTCCACTTACGTCCATTTAGTATTGAATTGTATATTTTATTTTTATTTAAGTCCTTCTTCTATTTTTTCTTCTGGTCTGAGGTCTGGGTCTTTGAGTGGATGGTGAGGTTTCTTCTCGCGGCGATTCTGGTATGATCTCTTCTTTGATAGGTTCGCCCATTGGATAGTACACTGGCAGATTTGGTATTTGTTGTTGCTCTTCCTCCTCTGGTCGAGGTTCTTCAGTTATAACGGCAGAGCGGATTCTTCGCGGTATAGGTGAATACTGTGTAGCGTTCATTTCAAGCTCGCGCCGACGACGACCACGAACAATGTGTTCAGGTAAGTCGTCGTCAAGGAAAAGCCCACCAAAAACAATTTTAAATAACATACGCAAATCATAATACACACGCCAGCAGCAATATGCATATCTTCGACGTTCCATTTCCAATTTGTTTAAATGGATGGCAACACTTTCATCATCATACAATTCTACTGAAATGTAGGTACCATCAGGTCGTCTTATAAATACCGGCAATATAATTAAAATTAATAAAATTCTGGCCTCATAGTAGAAAGGAATCCAATCGAAGTACAAATCGGAATAATATTCTCCATACATGTAAGCAGGAAAAAAAGTCCAATAGAATAGCCATTGCTTATATCCTGGGTCATCCATTGGAAGTTTGCGTAGGAGAAATCGTAATGTCTTAAATGCCGGATATGCCCTTGTAAGCAAAAGGATAATCCATTGTGCGTACACTTTGGGAATGAACATGACGGAAACTAAACAACGAATATTATGATAAACGAAAAATAATTTTTTTTTTTTAAAAACCGGAAGGAATTTGTTAAATACGATTGAAATAATCGTGCAATTAACTAATAAGTGGTTACAGTAATTACAACAACTGAGGAGCATTTTTTTCGTGACAATGCACAGTTACTTTTTTCATTTTCAGGCATAAAAGCTATATTGCAAAAAATACACCAAAATATATCATAAAAACAATGCTCTTTTCGACAAGATCCATTATGAAATATCCGTTTCATTACAAATGTAAGCGAAAGCATCAAAATAAAAAGCGGTTCAAGCCAGCGTTGCCATGTTTATATTTGTAATTACACGATGCTACAGTCATTTTGTACCCTTAAGGTGGCATAGTAGACATTGTGGATCGGATCGAGTACAGCACAAAACCACGCTCCAAAATTTCCATATACCACCAAACAAATTATACTCTCAATGTGAGAAAATATACAGAAAGTACGCTAATGGAAACCACTCAGAAACTTGCAAATTGACAATCACAGCCCGTAATTGACAACCCGATTTTTTTTTAATAGGTTTTCTATCACCTATGATGGCTAAATTTTTACTATCACAAACTATTTACGCTCATTTTTGGATTTTCTGTCACATAAATAGAGTACGCGGGCGCTTTTCTGACAACATTGTTAACAATTGTTGAAACGAACAGTACTGATGCACATTACACCAAAAGTTCGAATGTGTAACATAGCGTCAATAAAAACATAGACATTAGAGTAAAAGCAAAAAATCTATAGTGGAATATACTACTTTCGCTTATGCCTGTGTTCATTTCTCAACATAACAACAATTGTATTGGTATTGGTTACTTTAATTTAAGCTTTTCTCCACTTCTTGATATCAGAGATGTGTCAAACAAGTCGTTAATAATTTTAAGATTTTAAGATGGATTTTAATTTGAATTTTTAAAATTTTTATACCTCAACTAAATTAGGTCTGATTGTTTACTTTCCGAGCAAAAATTTCAGAAACAGAAAAGAAAAAAGTAAACAAATAGCAGCTGATTGTGAATATCAATTTCAGTGCCAAATCAATATTAAAAGGAAGCGATTCCTAGCAACTTGCCGCATAAACGCACAGTTTTTTTTTGCTGAATACTAGTAAATGGCTTCAATTAACAAATAAAACCTAATTTGCTTGTTATTTACTTACTTCGTTCATTGGAAAATTGTCATCTTCTTATAATTTATGCACCCTTCAAGAATATTTTCTTGTCATATTTGTTTCTATCATATGTTCTTCTTGCTTGTAAATTCTTACAAGTAAAAATATATCCAGTAAAAACTGGTAAGTCATTTTACTCTTTCAGTTTCTATATCGTTGCAATTTTGTTGGTGTTAACAAACACCATTTGACAAAAAATGATAATAATTTGTACGAATATTCTGTAAATAAAAAAACCTATGTGTATTCGAAATGGCTTTTACGTGTATGCGTCGGCTGCTTGCGCTCATCTTCTTTTCTGAAAAGCGCTTTGATGTGGTAACAGTTGAAGAATGTGGCAGCACCGGTTCAAGCATATCTTTCAAGCAAGCTAAATAAATATAAATATCGAATTCAATTCAAATATATATTTTATTGCAAGTGTTCTACATATAAATGGAATGAATAACAAAATGAATATAGGAACAGAGCGAAAAGTGCATGTACCAATTTTAACTGACACTGAACCAGAAACAAGCATTGATTTGGATGTTTCGTTGAAGAGTTTGAATCCTGGCGGTACAACTGGGAATACGAATAGAAGTGTATTTAATATAACATTGGAGAATGGTTTGTATAAATGATGCATAGACTTTAAATATGAAACTATTTATAATTTCTGTGCCGCATGTAGTGTTGGATGAACGAGTAGATAAGAGTACAGAACTAACGGAGTGAGTATACAATACAATGCGATTCAATCAAGAAATTGAGTAGGCAGTTTCATTCGATACGTGTGATTATTTTTTCTACTCCTTAGATATGAAAACCGTCTAAAACATGAAATCAAGGAATGGGATACTGTTTGGCGTGCCGCATTGCAAGAGGTTAAACGAGTAAAACAGAAACATCCGATCATAGATCGTAGTATACTACCTCCCGGGAAACGGGCCTATTTGGAGAAAATGCCGAATTTACAAAAATTCATTCGAGATGCGGTCGAATTTCGACAGGCGGCAAATATATTTCTTGAGAAAGATGTAGAAGAATTGATTGAACTGCAGAACAATGTCATTGATGTTTGTGATTCCCATACAACAAAAATGAAAGAGCTTAAAATTGCTGCACACTTAGCTAAACCATAATAGCCATTCAATCATAAAAATATAGAACAATAATTGGTTTCTAGTTTAAAATATGTATTGTATAAATATTATGTCAGTATTCTTTGTTTCTTATATAAGTACTAAATTGACACAAAGGATGTATCTAATAAAACTTAAAATATAAAACTATATATTAAATATTTGTAATGAGCAATTTCATTCCTTGCAACATGCCCCCAGATATTTCATTAGATCTGTAAGACTGTCAAAATCAGTGGGACTAGTTGGTGGCTCATTCTTTGATAGCTTAGGCAATCCTTTGCCCATTATCGCTCGAAATTCCTCCATCTAAAAGATGTATGCAAGAATGAAATTAATACAATATATTGTAAGTTGTGGTAATAGTTTGGTAGAACAATTTTGTGAATATATTCTATTTATAAATCAAATAATGTATTAATTATATGGCTATTAATGGAAATAAATAAAAATGAATATATAAACTACTTCACAGGTATAATATGAAAATATAATATTGAGGGAATAATTTGTATATTACATTTGTGGCCCCAGACAATTTCCATACGCCATAACAAAAAGTACCAGTACCAAGTATAGCGTAAAGTGTACCCCATCCAAGCGCACGAACAGCCAATCTTGAACCTTCATCTAATAGTAGTGCCGCATCACGTCCCCCCTTTTCAATTATTTTCGTTTCCGATTTTCTCGCTTTGCCCAGTGTCCGCGAAAAACCGGCTAACGCTGATATGCCACCAATGAAGCCCAGAAAAGCAGCCGCTATTGAAAAAAATTATATATTTTTAAATAGAGAAATAATAAATTCTAATAAAATTCCAGAAAAATATTTTGTATTACGTGACCTACTCAATACAACGCAATTTGTATGTATCGATACAGTAACAAATGACACATATTACTTACCCCTTAATTTATACTTATCCTTTTCGGATTTAATGTTATCCATTGATTATTTTGTTTTATTTTGAATTTATCTCAAATTAGAAAATTCTGGTTTCAATCGTCGTATATTTACATTTTATTTCTTGAAGGTTGTTTGAATGAAACAGCTGATTTAATGCATGCCTTTGTATGTGTGAGCTCACATGCCAAACAGCGGCGTATAGACAACAAGCCGGTTAATGCTGCAAGTAGTCAAAACGTAATGGTGCAACTAGCCCGTTCGTGAGAACATAAATTTGTGAAAAGTTATGCTGCAACTAGCCACCGACGTAAAAACGTAGAACGTGTCAGCTGACACGTTAACACGACACGTCGTGTTAACGAAAACTCACCACCGTATGACGGTGACGTAGACGTTGCTCGTAGCGGAGAAAATCAATGCAATTTTTTATGTTCTTACGTACGGGCGGTACGTACGTACGCTACGTCGGTGGCTAGTTGCAGCATTATGCCCGTAGCGGCAACGGAGAAATCGACTGTTCTTTCCTGTATACACACATAACAATGTTGCCATGTGCCACTGTGCGTGCATGCACAGTTTACTTACACTTTCTTAGTGCCTGTTCACATTGGCCTGCCCAGACACAACTGTGTGAGCGAGATAGGTAGAAAAATAGTAAGAAAGTGATGGAAGTTTTGCGCCGAAAATCCAATCCAAAATTAAAAATCGGCGCAACGACCTATGTTCTATGTCCAAAGTGTTCCGATTATGACAACTATGCTCACAAATTTTTAGACGTTGAAGCGATAACATCAATAAGAAGCGTCCTATATTAGGGTTGTGCGATTAATTGTTTGTTCAAAAAGTCTGATTAATCAAATTATTCGACAAATCAATTCGCTTGACCAAAATTATGATTTATCAAAATTGAAATTATTCGATTAATCAGTTCGTGGTTCCAACTTACTTATCAATCCGTTTTAACTAATCGCTCGTACAGCAAGTATAACTATCTCTTTCCTGCTCACATAGCATATAGGCTGAACTATCCGTCTAGACGTTTTACACATTATATTACATTAGTGGGATTCAAGAAATCGTATAACAATATATACCGTATAATTATATATCATGTAAAGACCGTAAATAAAATAAAAATACTGAAAATTAGCATAAATGGAAAAATACAAATTAATGATTGGGTTTTTTGAGAAAAATGAAAATAATTATCTTTAACATAATTTAAATAAATTCCATCTATAATTTAACGTATTAGAACAAAAGCATGTTCAACAGATTTGCATTTCAAACCGTATAATTTTATCTCATGATTTACATGATTTTTCGTACAAATATATGACACAAGAATGATCTTGCAAGAATTATAAAAATTTATTTGCTCTTTTTGGGTAATATTCTGTTCGTTTATGACGTAACTATACGAACAGTTGACTGTCAAACTCAAACCAAAAAAGATAACTGTTCACTCAGGGCGCAATCTTTATTTCTATCATTCTTATTACTTACGTGTTAACTAATCGCACCATTATATAAGTGTTGACAGTTGCTGAAACATTGCAGCCACAGTTTACTATTTTGTTTACTATTTTAGTTTCACTTTGGAAAGCACATTGTATTAATTATATATAGGTAATTCCACTTAAAATCGTTTTATTGAATATTTATGGAAACGTTTAAAAAATTTGAATTGTTTTATGTCCCAGTGAGCCTCTAGATATTAAAAATGGATCAACAAATCGAGAATATAAAAGAATTTATAACCGACATGGTTGCGCCATGTAATCGCGGTTCCATCAATATAATTCCAGATCATCTCACCATGCTGAATGGTGTAAAACAAAGAAAACAACTTGATCGTAAGAAGCATTCCCCAAAGTACACAACTTTAACACGCAGAGAATATGCACGTCTCGGTCTATATGCTTTGCCTACACGGCAAATGCGTTATGAAGAAGCTATTCCACTACACCGTCTCTGGAAGGGATACATGAAAGAGCATTTATATCTGAAGGAGGGTGATACCGTTCCTGAAGTGAATGATCCACGTTATGAGAGTTTTAGCAAACTTTTAGTTAAGACAGATTTACATGGTGCGAAACTGAGTGTTACTGAATCTAAATGTTCGACATTTGTAGGAATTACCGGTATTGTATTACTGGACACAAAAAATGTGCTAAAATTATTGTGCAAAGATCATCGTATACGTACAATTCCAAAGAGTGAATGTGTATTTACAATGCACCTGGGAAATATGCATTTTACAATCTTTGGTAAACATCTAGCAATACGTCCTGCGGAGAGATCTGTTAAAAAAATAAAAAATTTTATTGAACCATTTTTGTAAAATGTATAGTATAAAATAATATATATAAATAAAAAATATGTAAATAATATATAAATAATGAAATATACATAAATGAAATGTAAATAATAAATTTACATCAACACTAATATACAATTTTCAGTGCATAATGGTTTCTGTTTGGTATATTTTTTGTGGAATTTTGCGAGATCTATTAAAAGAGTATGTTCGCTCTGCGATGTTTACATTCCCAAAACAAACTACAATTAGCGCCTGCAAAAATTTGTATTGAGTATTCGTGTTAGAATTGCATAAAGCCAGTCGTGATGAATAAGAGAAGTATATCACAGTTGTATATGAATTTATGGTATTGGGCGAAGACAGTTTGTTTAGATAGTGATTGTAGCGATATTTCGAAACAGCTCTGTACACGTATATGTAACTACGCAAAGCTGTAAAATATGGAGTATTGAGTACATTTTAATGAAAATATTGACTATTGTCGTAGTAGTAGTTATTGTAAATGAATACAGTTTCATATTCACGAATATGCATACATGCCAATTAGTTGGTCCTATTGTTTATATTAGCTGGCGCAAGAAAGACGGCAGCTTTCAGGGGGTGTATCCACTATCTTAGTTGTAAACATCAGCTGATGTGATATTAGCTAGTCTTTGTGGGATAAACTTGTAATATAAAACCAATAAAAATTATTTGTTTTTAATTTCTTAGTCTCTTATACGACTATTCGATGAATAATTTGTTCAATTTCTTAATATAATATCCATCACAAGTCAGAATTCAGTTCGGCACCAAGATAATTTTCTTTGGCTACGTCTACACATACACGTACTTGCTGAAAAGAAAATATGAACATGAATGCCTGTCCACATTCATCTGTCCATGAACGTCGTGTCCACATTAGTGCAATTGCGCCACTTTTATTTGAATTGAAATATTATAGTGGAATTGAAATTTTGGAATTAAGTAGGGTTGTGCAATTAATTGTTTGCTTGAAAATTTTGATTGATTAAAATATTCGATTAATCAAATATAAAATTATTCGAATAATCATGATTTTGAATATGAGAATGCGTTTAAAATCTTTGTTCCCAAAGAAAATTTCATAAACAAAGAAAAATAAAAATGAAAAATATTTTGATTAATCGAATATTATTAATTTTGATAAATCATAATTTTGATTAAGCGAATTGGTTAGTCGAATAAAACTTTTTGATAAATAATAATTTCGCACGACCCTAATATAGAGCGTCTCCTACTAATGCTATCACTTCAACGTCTAAAAATTTGAGAGCATATTTGTCAAAATCGAAACACTTCCGACATAGAACATCGCCCGTTGCGCCGATTTTTAATTTTGGATTGGACTTTCGGTGCAAAACACTATCTTTTTCTACCTATTTCGCACAGTTGCGCATGGGCTGGCCAATGTGGACAGGCACTTAAAGAAAAATCTACATAAAATTTTGTTGTAATAATTTTATATTATTTGAAAGGAATTTGTAAGGCCTTTAATCCGATGCTAAATTTTTGATAGGTTATTAGGATATTTTTTCGAGAAAAAATCGATTTAAACAAAATGGTGTAAAACTTTATTTTTTGTTCATAGATAACTGAAAATTTTAATTGATAAGATCTTTTCCTTAATATTCAAATAGAACAAAAAAAAATCTTTTCCTTAATATTCATATAGAACAAAAAAGGAACAAGCGTTTTAGTACTGTCGATTGCAAAGTTTAACCTTCGTTTTGAGCTACACCTTATGTGGGTTTCGTTGAAAAACAAATTTTGAAATATTAAGGTCATTAAAATGTTCGTTCTTCAGAGTGCGTATAAAATTCTTATGAAGATTGAAGATTGTGTACTTATCCAAATATAAAATATACAATATGACAGTATTTGATTTGTTTTGTTCGAAAAATTAAATTTTTCCCTTGAAACGTCTTTTTCACATTTTTTCCAAAAGACATTTCTCTTGATAATCATAGCAATAGTAAGCTGTCGAATTATGTATAGGAATTCGGGAACACAAAATTTGTTTGACAACGAGTGTATTATAAAAATACATCTCTGCACATGCTTGACAAGCATATTTCAATTACTATTAAATGTACAATAAATGGCGGCTTCATTGCTTGCATTGCTTCATTTGTATTAATGCGAAAGTTGTGTAAAGATGTGTAATGTGTTAGAAAAAATATAAATATAGACAAAAACTAAAACGAAATTCATATTACAAGTACCAGCACAGTTTTGTGCACTAAAGAGGACAGTGATATGAATTAAATACACATTATTTACACCTATAAAAGTATTTAACAATTTCACAACTTTTTGAGTGCGAAGTGTGACGAAGACTTTCACGAAGGCTCGGTCCGCGGAGTGCTTCATAAACTATAGAAAGTGGTGAACTCCTCTGAGTGTGTAACAACTCGGGATCACAAACATTAATAGTTCAGATTCATTATGACTACAAACGATTCCAAGGCGCCGTTGCGCCAAGTAAAACGTGTACAATTTGGTATTCTATCTCCAGATGAAATTGTAAGTGCAAGGTGTTTCATAAAATTTAAAGAAATTATTTCTAAGCTAATTTGTTTGGATTCTATTTTATCGTTTTAGCGTCGCATGTCTGTCACCGACGGAGGCGTTCAATTCGCCGAAACCATGGAGGGTGGACGTCCAAAGCTTGGTGGTCTAATGGATCCACGTCAAGGTGTAATTGATCGTTCCTCGCGCTGTCAAACATGTGCTGGAAATATGACTGAATGCCCTGGCCATTTTGGTCACATTGATTTATCAAAACCAGTATTTCATATTGGTTTCATTACAAAAACAATTAAGATCTTGCGTTGCGTTTGTTTCTATTGCTCAAAGATGTTGGTTTCACCAAATAATCCGAAAATTAAAGAAATCGTAATGAAATCCAAGGGCCAACCACGCAAACGACTTGCATATGTATATGATTTGTGCAAAGGCAAAACAATTTGTGAAGGTGGTGAAGATATGGACTTGACCAAAGATGGTCAACCAGCAGATCCGAATAAGAAGCAGGGACACGGTGGTTGCGGTCACTATCAACCTTCTATTCGCCGCACCGGTTTGGAATTGACTGCCGAGTGGAAGCATGTGAATGAAGATTCACAGGAGAAGAAAATTCAAGTGTCAGCCGAACGTGTTTGGGAGATTTTAAAGCATATTACCGATGAGGAATGTTTTATTCTTGGTATGGATCCAAAATTTGCGCGTCCCGATTGGATGATTGTTACGGTTCTACCAGTACCACCATTGGCAGTACGTCCGGCGGTCGTTATGTTTGGTTCGGCAAAGAATCAAGATGATTTGACGCACAAATTGGCCGATATCATTAAGGCAAACAACGAGCTGAAGAAGAACGAAGCATCTGGTGCGGCAGCTCATGTCATACAAGAAAATATTAAAATGTTGCAATTCCATGTGGCTACATTGGTCGATAACGATATGCCAGGAATGCCGCGTGCCATGCAAAAGTCTGGTAAACCCCTAAAGGCGATCAAAGCTCGTCTAAAGGGCAAAGAAGGACGTATTCGTGGTAATTTGATGGGTAAGCGTGTTGATTTCTCAGCACGTACTGTCATTACACCAGATCCCAATTTACGTATCGACCAAGTTGGCGTACCTCGTTCCATTGCTCAGAATTTGACTTTTCCCGAACTCGTGACACCATTCAATATAGATCGCATGCAAGAGTTGGTGCGTCGTGGTAACTCACAATATCCCGGAGCCAAGTACATTGTTCGTGATAATGGCGAACGTATTGATTTGCGTTTCCATCCAAAACCGTCGGATTTGCATTTACAATGTGGCTACAAAGTGGAGCGTCATTTGCGCGATGATGATTTAGTTATCTTCAATCGTCAGCCTACCTTGCATAAAATGAGTATGATGGGACATCGTGTTAAGGTATTGCCATGGTCAACATTCCGTATGAATTTGTCTTGTACATCACCTTATAATGCTGATTTTGACGGTGATGAAATGAACTTGCATGTGCCACAATCAATGGAGACTCGTGCTGAGGTCGAAAACATACACATTACACCACGACAGATTATTACCCCACAGGTATTTATATCCATACATACGATCATATTCAGTTGCAATAATTTATGTTCCATCTCCGTTTCATAGGCCAACAAACCTGTTATGGGTATTGTGCAAGATACTTTGACGGCTGTGCGTAAAATGACAAAACGTGACGTCTTTATAACGCGTGAACAAATGATGAATTTGCTTATGTTTTTACCGACATGGGATGGCAAAATGCCACAACCGTGTATTCTGAAACCACGTCCACTGTGGACTGGTAAACAAATTTTCTCACTCATCATTCCTGGCAATGTCAATATGATACGAACACATTCAACGCATCCCGATGAGGAAGATGACGGCCCATACAAGTGGATTTCACCGGGTGACACCAAAGTAATGGTCGAACATGGCGACCTCATTATGGGTATCCTATGCAAAAAGACATTGGGTACATCCGCCGGTTCTCTGCTACATATTGTTTTCCTTGAATTGGGTCACGATATCGCTGGTCGTTTTTATGGTAATATTCAGACGGTCATTAATAATTGGCTGCTGCTCGAGGGCCATAGTATTGGCATAGGTGACACTATTGCCGATCCTCAGACGTATAATGAAATTCAGATGGCCATTAAGAAGGCTAAAGACGATGTCATAAACGTTATTCAAAAGGCACACAACATGGAATTGGAACCGACACCAGGTACAAATGCAGACTTTTTCTTGAATTTAGATTTGAAATTACAACCTTGACCATGTTCATTTCAGGTAACACGCTTCGTCAAACATTCGAAAATCAGGTGAATCGTATTCTAAATGATGCTCGTGATAAAACCGGTGGTTCTGCTAAGAAATCTCTTACCGAATATAACAATCTCAAAGCTATGGTGGTCTCTGGTTCAAAAGGTTCCAATATTAACATCTCACAGGTTATTGCTTGCGTGGGTCAGCAGAACGTAGAGGGCAAACGTATACCATATGGCTTTCGTAAGCGTACACTGCCACATTTCATCAAAGACGATTATGGTCCTGAATCGAGAGGTTTCGTTGAGAACTCCTATCTGGCCGGCTTGACACCTTCAGAGTTTTACTTTCACGCTATGGGTGGTCGTGAAGGTCTCATTGATACTGCTGTAAAGACAGCCGAAACTGGTTATATTCAACGTCGTCTCATAAAGGCTATGGAGTCGGTAATGGTTAATTATGACGGCACTGTGCGAAATTCCGTGGGTCAATTGATTCAATTGCGTTACGGTGAGGATGGTCTTTGTGGTGAGACGGTCGAATTTCAGAATTTGCCCACTGTAAAGCTGTCCAACAAGGCGTTTGAGAAACGTTTCAAATTCGATTGGTCAAATGAGCGCTACATGCGTAAGGTCTTCACGGATGAGGTCATCAAAGAGCTGAGCGAGAGTGGTAATGTTATGCCAGAGTTGGAAATTGAATGGGATCAATTGTGTCGCGATCGTGAAGCATTACGTGAAATTTTCCCCAATGGTGATTCTAAGGTAATATTGAAATGGTGAATTTTTGTCGTTCGTTTGCACTGACTTCCTATTTTTTCTGCAGGTTGTATTGCCATGTAATTTGCAGCGTATGATCTGGAATGTTCAGAAAATTTTCCACATCAACAAACGCATGCCAACAGATTTATCGCCGCTTCGTGTGATTAATGGTGTGCGCGACCTGTTGCAACGTTGCGTTATTGTCGTAGGCAATGATCGTCTCTCTAAACAAGCCAACGAAAACGCCACATTGCTCTTCCAGTGTCTGGTGCGCTCTACACTGTGCACCAAATACGTTGCCGAAGAGTTTCGCTTGTCGACGGAGGCATTTGAATGGTTGATTGGTGAAATTGAGACACGTTTCCAACAGGCACAGGCGAATCCGGGTGAAATGGTGGGTGCTTTGGCTGCTCAAAGTTTGGGTGAGCCGGCCACACAGATGACATTGAACACTTTTCATTTTGCTGGTGTCTCATCGAAGAACGTAACATTGGGTGTGCCACGTTTGAAGGAAATCATAAATATTTCCAAGAAGCCAAAGGCGCCTTCACTTACAGTATTCTTGACGGGCGGCGCTGCACGTGATGCCGAAAAGGCAAAGAATGTACTGTGTCGTCTGGAGCATACGACGTTGCGTAAGGTCACTGCGAACACGGCCATCTACTACGACCCGGATCCGCAGCGCACTGTTATCTCAGAGGATCAAGAGTTCGTGAATGTGTACTATGAAATGCCCGATTTCGATCCGACACGCATCTCACCATGGCTGCTGCGCATTGAGTTGGATCGCAAACGCATGACGGACAAGAAATTGACTATGGAACAGATTGCGGAGAAGATTAACGCTGGCTTTGGGGATGATCTCAATTGTATATTCAACGATGACAATGCCGATAAGTTGGTATTGCGAATACGTATAATGAATAATGAGGAGAATAAATTCCAAGACGAAGATGAGGCTGTCGACAAGATGGAGGACGATATGTTCTTGCGTTGTATTGAGGCAAATATGTTGTCCGACATGACGTTGCAAGGTATTGAGGCCATCGGCAAGGTGTACATGCATTTGCCACAGACAGACAGCAAAAAGCGCATTGTCATCACGGAGACTGGTGAATTTAAGGCGATCGGTGAATGGTTGCTGGAAACGGATGGTACCTCAATGATGAAGGTGCTGTCGGAGCGTGATGTCGATCCGGTGCGTACATCGTCCAATGATATTTGCGAGATATTCCAAGTGTTGGGCATTGAGGCTGTGCGCAAATCGGTGGAGAAGGAGATGAATGCTGTGCTACAATTCTACGGGTTGTACGTGAACTATCGACATTTGGCCTTGTTGTGTGACGTAATGACGGCCAAAGGTCACTTGATGGCCATCACGCGTCACGGTATTAATCGACAAGATACTGGCGCATTGATGAGATGCTCGTTCGAGGAGACTGTCGATGTGTTGATGGATGCATCGGCGCATGCCGAGAACGATCCGATGAGAGGTGTCTCCGAGAACATTATAATGGGTCAGCTACCCAAAATGGGTACTGGCTGCTTTGACTTGTTGCTGGATGCCGAGAAATGTCGTTTTGGCATTGAAATACCCAGCACGTTGGGCTCCAGCATGTTGGGTGGCTCCGCCATGTTCTTTGGCGCTGGTTCAACTCCCAGTATGACACCACCGATGACACCGTGGGTGCAATGCGGCACCCCACGCTATTTCTCACCATCGGGACAAAGTAAGTGCTACATGTTTAATGCTCTAAAGCGATGTATATGTAAAATGTTGTTGTTTCTTGTGTCTAATTTCAGTGAGCGGCATGACACCTGGCGGACCAAGCTTTTCTCCATCGGCAGCATCGGATGCATCGGGCATGTCACCAAGTTGGTCGCCCGCCCATCCAGGCTCCTCACCAAGCTCACCTGGACCATCAATGTCACCGTATTGCCCTCCGTCGCCTAGTGTATCGCCATCGTACTCGCCAACAAGTCCCAACTATACGGCATCGTCCCCAGGCGCTGCTTCACCCAACTACTCGCCGACCAGTCCAAATTATTCACCCACCAGTCCATTGTATACCGCTACTAGTCCACGTTACTCTTCGGCTGCGCCCAATTTTAATCCACAATCGACTGGTTACTCACCATCTACTAGTGGCTACTCACCAACCTCACCGGTGTATTCTCCAACATCGAATTATGCTTCGTCCAGTCCATCGTTTTCGGGTAGCAGCTCAAATATCTATTCGCCCGGAAGTGCTTACTCGCCAACATCGTCGAACTATTCACCAAATTCGCCAAGTTACTCACCAACATCGCCATCGTACTCGCCATCGAGTCCTTCATATTCACCAACGTCGCCCTGTTATTCCCCGACATCGCCTTCGTATTCGCCCTCATCGCCCAATTATACACCGGTTACACCATCATATTCGCCCACTTCGCCCAATTATTCAGCTTCACCACACTATTCGCCTGCATCGCCGGCATACTCCCAGACGGGTGTTAAATATTCACCAACATCCCCGACTTATTCACCACCATCACCGTCATACGATGGTTCACCGGGCTCACCACAGTACACACCAGGCTCACCACAATATTCGCCGGCATCGCCGAAATACTCACCGACATCACCATTGTATTCGCCCAGCTCACCACAGCATTCACCGGCAAATCAATATAGTCCAACCGGTTCGAGTTATTCGGCAACATCACCACGTTATTCGCCCAACATGTCAATCTATTCGCCGAGCAGCACAAAATATTCTCCCACATCGCCCACGTACACTCCCACTGCACGTAATTACTCGCCCACATCGCCGATGTATTCGCCGACTGCACCCTCACAAGGTTATAGTCCTACAAGTCCTGCTTATTCGCCTAGTAGCCCAACATTTGAAGAAAGTGATGATTAAATGGATCCAGACGAGAATTATATACGACTTACTTCGGAATAGATGTTCGTTTTTTTTTTTTCTATTTTTATTATAATCACAAACATACATTTGTATGTGTATCAGCAGCACAATGAATATATGTATAGAATTTTTTATTTTCGTCATAGCGTAATAGACTTGAGCAAATGTTGTATGTAGCATTTTTTAAGAAATATTCGTATATCAAATTAGAAAGATATATCTAATTTATACCGTATAAGATCTGGTATACAATAAATAGTAGAGCAGTTGCTAATATTTATAAATTTTTAATACAACACATATAAAATATATAATAATTTGCAAATGTAAATAAATAAAGTGTGGCTATTGATGACACGCATTTTATGCTTTGCTTTATTTGTATCGTAGTGATGGAACTTGTATGTAACTCTGTAAGAACACCAAGAGACGGAATACTGCTCTTGTCGGTCTGTGGTCTTGTCGACCACAAGATAATTTTTCAGAGACACAAATACTAGACAGTGAAGTTCATCCAATTTTTGCAGGGATATCAAAGATGTGTGGCCTGGCTGTCATCATAGGACGCAACATATTTTCTTCTGGCCAATTCTGGTCGCTCTCTCCGACTGCTTTGTTCAATCGGTCGAGTTGTGAGGTGAGTGAGAGGTCAGAATTAACCATTTCACCAGGTTGTAGTAGTTCGTAATAGACAATTTCCTTCCAACCCCACCAGTCAGTCAGCATCACCTTGTTACCGTCAATACAGGTTTCGACGTCGTTGGTGGTGGTCCACCGGTCTTTGATCATGATTTATTTTTTCGTTTAATATTCTCGTATGTAATACATTTTTCATCATCCATGATGATTCGCTTCAGAAATGGTCCGATTTTGTTGCGTTTCAGAAGCCCTTCATCGATTGGTAGTTCGGTCAATAAATATTTTTTTTTTGTGCTTTCTCATATGGCGCCAATTAAATGATTCCAAACTGTCCGATGTCCTCCGCTATGTCCAGACAGTTTGCATGGCCATCTAGCTCCACCAGTTGCAAAATGTCATCGACTTTTTCAGTGACTGGCCGGCCAGAGCGAGATAGGCTAGGTTTCGATAGTTGGACACCTGTCGAAAGTAAAATGTGTTCGATATTAAATTTGCCTCAGCTGGGGATTGAACACAGCCGAGGCAAATTGAACCTCTGAGATACCCGAATGACGAATTACAATATTCAGGCTTATCCTGGACAAAATTCCGCGTGAATATTTTCAATTGTCAGCAAAATGCTTTGCTGACAAGTGAAATCTTTCATGCGAAAATTTGTTCCTGATAAGCCTAATTGTCTTCACAACAAATGTTGACTGAAATGTCATTCCGGCATCCTCGTAAAACGATCGAGTAATGGGTCGAATATAGGTATAGAATTCAGATATTTGTGTCAGCGAATAGTATATGTTGAACAGGATCGAAACGAGAGTAGAGTTGGACCCTTGGAACCCTTTTCGGAAATGGTCGAAAATTTGAGCAACAAAGTCTTATATGGATTTGGAATAAAAGAATGTGATGCTGGAGTAGAGCGGGCAATAATTTGCAGTTGCCAGCACACAAGCGAACATCCGCAAGTCAAAATGGGACTGTCAAAACAGTACTAATCACAGCGAAACACGAGTCTCGTGACCACCGGGAAATATGTTCCAAGCCCGATCACCAATGCAAATCACCAGTTGGAGGTAACTCTCCACCGTGCTAAAGCAGCAATATCGAGTCTAAGGTGCTTTTTTTTATTTATACAGGCCATTAGTATTTTACGCACTGCGCTCGATAAGACCTTATTTGCGATTATAAGACTACAATCAGCGGGAATGCGCGTTTTTCTCTGATGTGTGCACATCAGAATTATCATCCGTAATTGGAGGGCTCTAGCGATCTCCTCCATCGTTCGTAGCATCGCTATTCAGTAACTTGAAGAAGTGTTCCCAGTAAAGATCTAGTGCATTTTGGATATATGTTACCAGAATTCCATATTCGACACGACAGGAATGGGAATTTTCCGTCAAAGAATTTTCGAGTCTTATTTCTTATATGTCGAGCGAATGGAAGAACACGCTCCAGCTAAGAAGGTGTTATATTCGAAACCCGCTAGAGGACGACGTAGAAGAAGAAGACCTAACCTCCGGTGGAAAGACCAAGTACTGGAGAACCTGACGGCGCTTGGAATTTCTAACTGGCGCCAGCTAGCGAAGAACAGAGATGGTTGGCTGGTTCGTCCTAAATCGATATTCGGTTGTTATGGCCACATAAGTAAGTAAGTAAGTATTTCTTATATATACAATATATATACAGAGTGGACCGCATACAAATTTCTTGTGTAAAATTCAAAAAATTAACAAAAGTAATTTTTTTCGGTATATTATTGGTTTTTTTCGGAAGAGCAAACATTCCCATTATTCATGGGACACTACATCTTTCTTGTGGCTGCCTCGGCTGTCTTAGCAGTGGCGCATCCATAGCGTCACCATAGTTCCGCAAGACCTTGGTGACGGCTTCTGGCTCTATCTCATGACGAATTACGAAGTTACGTCGAACGTCAAATCGCAGATTCAAGGAGGCCAATAGACATCGCCGAGACGGTTGATAACACGAATTTAAAACTTGGTGCGGAAAAGATCGATTGTGGCATTAGCCGTGTGGAATGGCGCGCCATACGGTTAGAACCCAAGATCATCCAAATCAATATCTTCAATATTCGGCCACAAAAATCGTTTGTGATGTTTTTGTACCGCTCACCGTTGGTTGAAATGGAATTTTCAAGGAAAATGAGCCAACGATGCCACCGCTCCAAAATTCCCACCAAACTGTTATTCTTTGAGTATGCATTGGCTTCTCGCTGATCACGTGCCAGTTTTACGATCACCAGTTTTGCGCCAATTTTGCTTGTTGAAAATGCGCTTCGTCAGAAACGATGAAAAAAATACTAAATGATCCACCCTGCATGTATGTGTGGCACCTATAGGCCCCGAAGGGTCCTTTGGTCGAGCTTCTCTTGCTATACTGTTGTGCGTGTTAAATTCTGGACAGTATTAGAAGAACCTAAGCTCTTTAAGAAGCATTTTCATAGTAAATTGCTACAGCCTGAAGATTTGTCAATTGCCTGCCGACAGGTGGGTATCGTTCGAATGAAAAATACGTTCGATATTAAAGTTGTATTTCAGCCGGGGATTAAGGCCGACTCACTAACTCGAACGCAGCGTGTTTTTCTGAAGGCGGGCATTCTCTGCATAGCGCCGGACCACCTATTCCATTATAATGCTGCTCGGTAGATTCTAAACGATTCGTGAAAAATCAAAAGAGAAGTATGTATATCAGATCGAGAAAATTCTAACTGGTAATTTAAAAATACGCAACGAAGTATGAATTTAAAGGATGAGAATAATGAGATTGCCAATAAATATCTAAGGGCAAAGAACACTGATAGGGGCTTCGACGACGACCATTAGTTCTTATTCCTTATGAGAACAGTTTAGATATATCCAGACGAAAATTTACACAATTTTTTATTATAATTTATATTTTATTTATGGAAATTTTTAAGGCTACTACGATACGAGGTCTCATAAGAATCTTATTTGTGACTAGTTGTTGTTGTTGTTGCTAATATTGGATAAATATATTTATATATATACTATGTATTGTGTTTTAAAATTAAATTAAATTAATTAATATGATTAAGGTTTTATTTTACTTAATTACTAAATTGGCAACAATTGTTAGAGCTGTTGCTATTGTTGATTAGAATTAGGTGGTGGTACCGTTAGTCGCCATCGACCGTCCCATGACGGAAGATTTCGTTGTACTATTCGTAGGCGGTCAAGCGACAATATCATTTCCAGTTGAATTATAACCAAAATAGTTTAGATTAAATTCATCGTTGAATAGAGCATCCTCTTCATCGGTGATCACTGGATGATGATTATGATGATGATGGTGATGATGATGATGATGATCGTGATCATGGTGGTCAGGATGTCGTGACATTTGTATACCCAATTCCAAGGGATCAATTTCAGCAATATAATATTGTGATGATGTCGATGATGATGATATCGATACATTGGTGCTTGGTGGTTCGGCTGTTGATGTGATCGATGGGATCGTTTGATGATGATGCGATGACGAATGCAGTGAATGTGTGTGCGATGATGTGTACGAATGTGAGGCGGATGACTCTGTTATATGCTGTAAACCACTCTCACTGACCGCAACCTCCTTTTGTATGGGATTGAGATAGTCCGCTGCAGGAAATGTGTAAAATAACCGTTATTTATTCCATATACAAAAATAAAAAAAGCTAATGATTTATGAAATTACCGGTATTGTCAAGTAGCACATCATGATATGTATTAATTATTATATTAACCGATTGCACTTCAACCTCACGGTGAATTCCATTCAATATTTGGCCGGCTGTCTTGCGTAATTCTTCATCGCTCATCAGATCATGAAAGGCTGGTGGTGGTGGTTGAGATGGTCGTTCATTACGATGTGAATTAACATCACTACCATCACTAACAGTACGATTAAGGCAAGGTTCCATTTCGTTGCTGGTTGAGGCGGTGAGTCCATCTTCCGCACTTTTTGCCACTCCGGTTGTCCCCGCTCTTACATCATCACCCCCATGGGGTTGCTGTTGCTGAAGCATTTCTTGTGTTATTGTTGCCGCTGCTGTGGCCGCTTCATCTTCATAGGGACATTGTTCACGCTGTTGTTGGCGTTTCAGTCGCATTTGGAATTGTTCTATACGTTCACGATTCATAGATTCCATTTTAAAGAATAGATCCAAACGTTGCTTCTTCTACAAAAGACAATATCATAATAAGATAATTAAATCATTTCAATGGGATTGATGTGTTAAACATCTGATTTCCTTACATGTTCCCATGCCAACACATTTTCAGCTGAATCACCACTTGATATTGTCCATAAGTGGCCAGCACCTTGTGGTGCTTTAATGCCTTTTCGAAAATGCGGATTTATTGAGAGGTTGTGTCGTACTGAATTCTTCCAACGATCATCATTCGATTTGTAATAGGGAAAACGATCACTGAAATAGAGAGAGCGAGAGAGAGAGAGAGAGAGAGTTAGAGTACAATACGAACTCTGACATTGATTTTTACAATTTAATGAATTTTCTTAATAGGATGATCTGTAAGTCTGTAAATTTTGAAATATTTTGTTGATAGTTAGCCTTAGAGCAACACCCTTTGTAGGCCCAGAACCCTTCTGTGGTCTGGGCAAAGGAGCTTTAACCATGCTCATTAAAAGGAGTGACGAATCAGAAAGACAATCATACTGGGAAAACCTACTAGGGTTGTCCCAATCTAAGACACTTTTAGGGACCTAGAACCTAAAATTAGTTGAGGAATGTATCAGTTTAAACAAGAATAATATAAGAAACATCACGGGATTATTGACAGGACGCTGCAGGCTGAATTATTACCTAACGAAACTGGGAATGAAACTGCAAAACATGTGTTGAGGACGTGCCCAGCACTTATGGAGAGAAGAAGCAAAAACTTCGGGGAATTTATGATATCGGAAAATATGCTTAAGTCCATTAGGGTAGGATCTAAACTTCCTTATGGATGCTGGACTTAGAGAAATACTCTAGTCCATGATGAGGTGCAGAATAGACCTAGGGTCGCAGTGCAATACAACCCTCTAATAATAATAATAATAGCCTTAGATTTCGTAGAATCAAAAATATCAAGCTCTACATGCATATAACGCTTATAAAGATAGAATATGAGCGGATGGTACCCGTAAAAAAAAATATTAATAATATATGGCTTTAATAGGGCTCTTTGGTCGAGCTTGTCTTCCAGTTCTTTTGTGTGTGTTAAATTTTGGACAGTATAAGAAAGGACCTACTTTATATTAGCCGGATCCGATTCGCCGAAGACTTGTGAGATCACTTTTTCAGAACTTTGTCACAGAGCTGCCAAGGTGCTACTGTCGGAAAAATTGCCAATTGCTTGCCGACAGGTGGGTACCGTTTGAAAGGAAAATCTCTTCGATATTAAAATTGTGCTTTAGCCGGCGATTGAACCCACAACCTACAGAACAGAAGCCCAACGCACTAACCACTGGGGTACGGCACGATGTGCAATGACAGATATATAAATCACCGACACAAAAGCAATTGATCTGACGCAACTCATACTATAAAAATATGATCTCTGATGCATCTAAGTATTTGTGAATCTAATGGCGCAAAGATTTTCACACTGCGCCAAATCCTGGAGAAGACCCAAGAAAAACAGATCGACACACACCACCTATTTGTTGATTATAAAGCCGCTTTCGACAGTCCGGTAAGGGATTAGCTCTACGCAACAATGTCTGAGTTCGGTATTCCTGCAAAGCTCATTCCACTTTGTAGAATGACCTTTGGAAAGGACCTCTCCGCACCGTTTAATACCGAATGGGGTTTCAGACAAGGTAATTCGCTATCGTGCGACTTCTTCAATCTTATTATGGAGAAAATAATACGAGGTGCAGATTTACGACATACTTCGGCACTATCTTCAACAAAAGTGTCATGCTGTTAGCATATGCCGCCGATATTGACATAATCGGCATGAACACGCGAGCAGCCAGTGCAGCATTCTCAGAGTTGGAAAGAGAGTCGCGTCGAATGGGTCTTAAGGTGAACGAGGGCAAGACGACGTATCTTGTGTCAACAAACAAAGAGTCCTGGCGTCTTGGACAGTACGTCACTTTTGTCACAGGTGCTACTTTGGGCTAAGTAAACAATTGAGAAGTCGAGGTCTCTCTCAAAGAACGAAAACTACACTCTACAAGTCTCATATCGTGCCTGTCCTTACATATGGCGCTGAAGCCTGGGCAATTTCCACTTCTGATGAGCGAATGCTTGGGGTTTTCGAGAGAAAAGTCCTACGCAAAAACTTTGGACCTATTTGCGTTGGTGGCGAGTACCGAATAAGGTACAACCATGAGCGATATTGACATAGTAACGCGCATCAAAATCCAGCGGCTGCGCTGGCTAGGTCATGTCGAGCGAACGGAAGAACACGCTCCAGCTAAGAAGGTGTTATATTCGGAACCCGTTGGAGGACGACGCAGAAGAGGAAGACCTAACCTTCGGTGGAAAGACCAAGTACTAGAGAACCTGACGTCGCTTGGAATTTCTAACTGGCGCCAGCTAGCGAAGAACAGAGATGGCTGGCGAAGCATGTTATATTCGGCCTAAATCGATATTCGGTTGTTATGGCCACATAAGTAAGTAAGTAAGATGGTGCGAAGAATCGATAGATTGCGGAATGCCGAAGCGTTGTAATGGTTATTTGGGGGGTGATTATGGATCTGATCATGGTTTCAGATCCACGACCCAAAATTCATAGCATGCAACTTTTTTTTTTGGCTGTGAAAACCTCACAAAAAAGTAGAATACCTAATTTCCTTTCCAACTTTTTTTTTTGCTGGTTTCTATTTTTTTACCCCCAACAAAGTGAAGGTTACTTTAATTTTGTGTTTGCTTCATTCTTTATCGCTATTGGCCAGCAAAGCAATTTGCTAAACGAAATTAAACTAAAAACCCATTAAAACTTTTGACCAGTAGCAATTAAACTTTTTACCAACTTTCATTCGAAATGCTGCATATGGCATAAAAAGTGAAAATAAAATGAAACACAATTACCGGAAAGGACATCGCGTGCAATGCGCACTCTCCGCACAGAAACTCTACACAGAACAACTACCCTCATAGAAATGGTATGTGTACCCAACCCAACCCAACTGCTATATTTACTAGACGAAAATGTTTTACGAAGCAGCCAGTCAGCCAGCCAGCCAGCCAGCCAGTAATCCAACCAACAACCATCCACCTACCTACACTGACAGTATATGTGTTGATGTGTATTTGGAAAGCCACTACAGTTATGTCATTGGTTTAAATGTATTTGTCATGCTTTGAAAATATCCTTTAGAAAATCACCATCAGCACCACCACCACCACCAAGCGATTCAACCAACCAGCTAATCAACCAACTGAATGTTGCCCCCATTCGATATTATCATCATTCCATGACTTCCACCATCATTAAAGTAATTCACATTTATATTTTAACACGCAATCACAGTTAGCTTTAAGAAGAATGTAAGTATGTAGCAATAGGAGGCAGAAAAAATGTATTGCTTTGGGGAAAAACCTTACAAATAGCATAGGCAAAATAAAAACTGAAAGCAAATGACGACTCATAAATGCTAAAGAAAGAAAAAAAAACAAATATTCTTTTAGACAATTTATTCGCTCGTTTATTTGCTGATTGCATTGTATGTAAGGATATCGTTGTAATATATACATATGTATTGTATATCATGACAAAGCTCCTATACATTTTTTTAATGACCCATCCGTTTAGTAGTCAGCCAAGCAGTTATTGTCGAAACTATCGCCCTCTCTACAAATCGAATACATGTAGTAGTTACCTACAAAATGATATGTAAATTTATGTAGGACGTAGAAGATAGAAAGCAGGACAGAAAAATAAAAGAAAAACGCTGAGATATTTATTCTTTACCAAAAATAAACGATTCAACTTGCCTAAAACTGTGTGGTTTTGGTATTTTTCTACGACGATATAAGTTGAATTTAATTTTTTTTTTAACCACGACGCAATAACTTACGCGTGCATTTAATTATAAGAAAAGAGAAGAGCAAGTTGAGGAGAAAATTATCGTCGTCTGATTTATGAAGAGTTGGCATTGGAACATTCTTATAGGTTTGTTGGTGGGTATATAATTTTCCTAGTACTAATTTTGGTGGTGCATGGGATATAAGAAAGGAGTTCACCTAGTTGGGGACTCAAGTATATAAGTACTATTTTACCACATATAATATACGATAAGGGTCTTGGACACTATATCAGATACCGTGAGAGATGTACAACACACCACTACTAAAAATAAGAGATGGAGCTCTTTAAACTTATTGGATTTGGAACATCAAGAACTCTTTGGCCGAGCTTCTCATCCAATACTGTTGTGCGTCTTAAATTCTAGACAGTATTAGAGCCCTAGGTGCGTACCGTAGCTCAGTAGTTAGTGCATTGGCTTTCTGATCTGTAGGTAGTGTGTTCAATCACCGGCTGAAGCATAAAATTAATATCGAAAAGATTTTCCTTTCGAACGGTGCACACCTGTCGACAAGCAATTGGCAATTTTTCCGGTAGGAACAATTTGCCATGGAGAAGCTACTAAAAGAACCCTGTAACAAAGCTCAGAAAAAGTGATGTCACAAGGGTTCTGCCGTTTGGAACCGACTAAAATAAGTACGTCCCTTCTAATACTGTCCAAAATTTAATACGCACAACAGTACTGGAAGAAAAGGACGCCCAAAGAGCCCTTCGGGGTTATAAGTACACATAAAAAAAAAATGAGAGCCACACCGTCTTTTTAGAAGTGTTTTTCACCGCAAATTTTTAACGCCAGAAAAATTACCCACTGCTTGCTGACTGGTAGGTACTATTCGAGCATATGAACTATGGCTTAGAAGGCCAACACGCTAACCGCTGAACTACATTATTTAACCTAACTATAATCCCTAAAAAGCACCCCTAGTAGGGAATGCTTCTTTAATATGGTGACCTGAGGTCGCTCAAAAGACTGTAAAGAAGTTAAATAAGGCGTAAGGACAAAATTGTGATGGTGTTGCTGCAAAATGTTGGATTTTACACAATTAAGATGTAAAAATCTCCAAAAAAAGGTTATCTGTTTGTAAAACTTGGTATGCAGTATTATTAAGATATTTCTGAACATTATAAATTTAGGCTGAATGTAACGGTGCTACGAGTGAGAAATTAAAAATATTTCAAAAAAAATTATTTAATTTTTGATGAAAATTGAGTAACTTTTGAAAATCATTAAAAATCTTATTAAGTAATTTTTGAAATTTTTGTTTTTTTTTAAAGTAAAGCTTATTTTATGTAAAAAAAATTGTGTTAAAGATTTGTTGTAAAGTTGTAGGTAAAATCTATTTAACAGGGATTTTCCAATGGGACCTTTTAAAAAAATTTGCTGCAATACTCATATGTTTTACTGCAGGCTGGATCCTTTGATTACCGCGAACTACCCTTCTCTACCTCAAACAAAAATGTGCTTTGGACTTTGGACTTTAAGAATCCATCGAGATCTCTTGCCCATTTTTGCTCTTTTTATCACAAATTGAAATTAATGAATTGAATTAAAATTTGAAGACAGATGGACTAAGACGTTTAGAACGAAACCCCGATTTTTGCATTACAATAGCGGTAGGCTAAGAGTCAGAATAAATTTCTCATGTTTTTTCTTCAGCATCATGTTAGACGTAGGCCAGCTAAAATTTTTGAAGAATAGTAAGAGATATCAATGAAGTTGTAAATGAGGAGCTCAGGGGGAAATCCTCGTTTATTTTGTTTATAGGTCAATTTATAAATCTTCTAAGACTTGCTACTTGAGCAAAGTCTACTGAAATGAACAACCCCTCAACCTCTTATTGCAAAAGACAGTAGATGCAAATATATTCCAAAATACATTCGGATCTCTCCTTTAAAAAACCTTGTAAACAATTTTGAGAATTCTGGTTCTAAATACTGTTACTTTAAAATATATTTTCATAAAAAAAAAATGCATTATTATTTTTTTTAAATATATGTTTAGTCCAAACAAATAAGTTGTACAATTTTTCATTTTACAATTTATTTGGTTATTTCACATAATGGATTCAAGAGTTGTTTAAGGCAAAAAAAAAGTTCTTATATCTGATCCGTAAAATCCGCACATTATTTCTTTCTATATATAATAAATTCTGTAAAAATTTCTAGATCTTAGTTGCAGCCGTTTTCAAGTAATGAGTCTTGGCATCCTATTTGTGTAAAATCGGACACTGTACCCTAGGGCATTTCGGTAGAAGCTCTCTTAAGCCTTGAACTTTTCGACTTGCATATTATGAAGATGGCGGCATTGGCAGCATTATGTCTGAAGACAACAAATAATTAGTATGAATTTGTCGGCGGCAACAGGACACAGACGCATACTTTCAGTAATACATATAATAGCATTTTGAAAGAGATGTAATTCGAACTTCATGAGCCAAAACCTGTAATTGCTCTCAGTTATAGTACGGTAAAGGCGATAACAAATCTTCATCTCACGAGATAGGAAACAATGTACACTTGTAGACAAGAAAAGGCCTATTCAAGTTTACCAATGAGCAGAGAAGCTAGAGGGAATAGCAATTTCAGGTACTATCTCAGTAAAATGTGTCCTGCTGTAGAAGAAGACACTGATATTTATAGATTTTGCAGAAAAGAGCGGCTCGCATAGTGTGTCATTGGCCTTTATTCGCAAGCAGGAGGATGGCCACATTGGGTCGACAATTCATTGATGAATTCGAAATGTGGAATGAAGTGAAAGAAATCTAACCGAAACCTCATATAGCCACGGTTAATCCCTAAGTAAGAGAGATACCATTACCACTTAAAGGCCTGGGCGTCTGAATGATGCGTGAATTCATTGCTCTACATAGAAATTTGATTGTTCTAAAATACTTCGCAGAGTGTAATGCAAGTTGAAACAAATTTTGAAAAATTTGACGTCATTATTTGAAGAAACAAAGTTTTTTTGCATGGATTAGCAGATGATAAAACAAGAGGATCGTATAACATATTGGAAAGACATGTTTTTGATTAAGAAATCAATTTGTGTAACTGACCATCCTCTATATTCGCCTGATCTGCCGCCATGTTTGTTCTTTAAGCTGAAATTGTCCACGACTAGGTCATTTTATGATGACGTTCCAGCGACTCAAGTGGCCGTTACATAGGTGTTATAAAAACCAATGGACACTTGTCCTTTTTGGAATCCATCTTTTGTGGGCTTAATACAATCATATTTTCTAATTTTTGAGATTAATTGCGCATTTTTATTCTGCAGAATATTATCAATAAAACAGTTTGGTATTTTGTTTTTCGATAAAAATGCTTTTTGGATGTACGTCTACATTTGTACTACGACCTTCGGAAATTCATCAAATATTTCTTTATTTGTTGGTCTATTTCGACTGAGTGTTTTTTGGAATTTCACGTTAATCAGCGCAATCGAAAAAATGTGTGAAATAGGTTAGATTAGGTTAGAGCGGACGCCCTCTCTGATGAGAGAGCGTACTTAGGCCCGTTGCGATACCGCCACGCGGATTATCCTTCTACCTAGCTACTCGCTGAACCAACCGGTATATTGAATGAATTTTAGGAGATTGACAATGTCAATCTGGGATAATTGAGCTAGATCACTCAGCTGGTAGTGTCCTAGAAATTTTTTACGATTTTAACATAAAGCAGGGCAGGTAGATAGTATATGTGATATCGTTTCAAGTTCTTCCTTATCTCTGCAGCTTCTGCAGACGTCATGAGCGAGGTTGCCCAAACCTAATCTCACAGCGTGAGGACCTATAAGGCAGTAACCATTGACCACTCCCACATAAGTCGAGATAAGCAAGTTTGTGTGAACGTTTCTTGATGAGTAGGGGCCACAGCAATTTCTCCGTCCTACAGATGGGTGTATCCGTCCATCTATTCTGGACGACGTTGGTGGTGATAACCTCCAAATTATGCTTACACGTAGCTATGGGGATCCCTAACCGAAAATTTTCATGGTTTAGAGACTCTTTTGTACCTTGTCTTGCAAGCTCATCGGCTATGCAGTTTCCTCGTATACCCCTGTGTCCAGGTACCCAGCACAGAAGAATATTGTGTTGCTCAGCCATCTCGTTAAGAGATTTGTGGCAGTCAAGAATGTTTTTCGATTTTACGAGAAATGAGTCCAGGGCCTTAATTGAAGCTTGGCTGTCGCTCAAGATGGAAATGTCTCTGAGGGAGACAATACTTTATTTGATCCAAGTAGGTGCAGTGTGAATCGCTTTAACTTCTGCCTGAAACACACTACAGCGGTCAGGCTGGCGGAAAGAAATATTTAGGTTGAATTATTCGGAATACACACCTGCTCCCACTCTTCCATTCAGCTTAGAGCCATCAGTAAAAAAGAGAGTATAATTTGGCATGAATACTTCCGCCTCCCAGGTGAACCTATCAGGGAAGGAGGTTAGGAATTTCCTTTCAAAGGCGTCTGTGGCCTGATATCATCAAGTGAAGTTTTAATATTAAAATTATCCAGTATGCTTGCATGTCCGAAGGACTTTGATGTCCATTGGTGCAAACCGGTGAGTCGTGATGCGGAATTGGCCGCCAGCTGCTTACCAAGTAAGTCAAGCGGAGTAAGATGCAGAAGCACTTCTGGTGCCAACGTTGGAGTTGTTCTAAGTGCTCCTGTTATTAAAATACAAGCTGCTCTTTGTATTTTTTCCAGAGGTCTGACATAAAGTGTGAAATAACTTATATGAATAATCATCAGAAAAATTAAAAAGCCATCTTCAGCAAATTCACTGCTGCGCTTTCATATTACTATGTACATATATAATTATTCGTGAGACCAAAAGTGGAAAGTACATTTAATATGTAATTGCTCTTTGAAATATTGCATTAAATGGAGATCCCCTCGAGCATATTTCTCATTACTAAAAACCAAAAATCAACAACAAAAAAAAAATTGAATGCCATCAACCATCAACAAAAAAATAAAAAAATTAAACAACAAAATCATAATAAAATGAAATACATAGGTAAGGCATCACCAATCAAAATTTTTGGTAGCAAATTTATAAACCTACCAACATACACATACATAGACACTCAATATGGAGTAATTTATGAACTGACTTTTCACGAAGAGACGACAACGTAAATGACGCAGAGCCACTAACTAAAAATGATGATGAAAAACGAAGAGAAAAAAAAAAAAATAAGAAATTACTCTGAACTACACTAAAAACCACCGCATAGGCAATTGTAGTAGTCATTTACAACATATATTATACTTGTATAGCGTAAATAGGTATATATTAGTCGTACTAGCGCGTACCTGGCACAATAACCAACCATCTAGTCAGTCAGGCAGTCAGCCAGCCAGCCACACGAGCCCATCAACGAGCCAGCCACCTACAGAGTCAACCCATCCGCAAGTATGAATAAATGTATGTATATGTTTGTAGCTTCCAAAGCAATCACAAATACACACACTAGAACACACTAGAAATAACGCTTGGCCATTCAATGTTCGACTTCCTTTCAAACTTCATTTTATTCTACACGAAATGGAAACTTTCACAAATGGGGTTGGTTGCACAAATGGACATTGAAATGAATAGACACACAAACACCACCTACTATGGGCAGATGGATGGATAGTGAAAAATACAGAGTGGGAGAGAGAGAGAGAGAGAGAGCGAGAAAGAAAAATATAGCAAAGTAAAACGTAGGCGTTATTTTATTAGCTCCATGAATATATATTCTACATTATTTATGTTACCTAAACCTGCTTATGGTTCTATGAAATGCAATTTATCAACGATACAGCAATACAATACAATATACATTCAATACCACCACCACCTGCCGTCATCATTATTATCAATGCTATTGCAATCATCAGAAATTGAAAATATTCATAAATATAATCGAAATACGAGATATTTACTCTAATATTCTCGTATAAGTATTGATAAGGTACCACGTCAAAAAAAAAAAAAAAATAAATAAAAAATAAACAAAAACAAAAATCATATCGACAAGAGCTTGTCATTGATCCGAAGGTATGTACATATATTCGCTGGTTCAGTTAGCCAGCAGACAAAATAGATTGACAAACTATCTATAGGGTGAACCATCTTATGGTTTCTTTTCAATATTATTATAAAATCGTATGAACTGAACTTTGGAAGGGAACTACTTATATTAGCCAAATCCGAACAACAGAACTTTTGTGACATCACTTTTTCTAAGCTTTGTAGCTTTTCATGGCAAAATGTTACTGCTAGAAGTATTACCAATTGCTTGCCGGCATATGAGCACCGTTCGAAAGAAAAGCTGTCTTAGCGGTGGATCGGTGGATTTTCTTTATAACACAAATTCAAGATTTATTGCTGTCCCTAAATTATAACGTCAATGGAGTTTATCTGTCAAAGTTCTACGCATAGGTCAACCAATCAATTGTATTTCCTATTTTGATAGAGCGTTAGCAATGGAAGTTAATTAAGGTAAATCTTTCATTTACTAAAAGTGTGGATTATATGGCGTCCTGTTGGTCAATTATGAATCGCCTTAATGCTATACAAATTATTTATTAAAGAGAAACTTTATGATATTTCATTCACCAAGTTCATCCTCAAGGCAAGACAGTTTTACACACAAAATTTAACATTTTTTCTATTTTACATGCCGGCAAAAGAAATTTAATAAACGAATTGATGTATGAATCGCTTCACCATCGCTTCACCATTTAACAGATTGGGCTTCAATTGACTAGGATCTATACAAAGATCTGAAACAATTTCTTCGTGGAGAGCAATTTTCATCGAATGAAGAAACTATAACCTATAGCCTATATATACCAGTATTATTTAATTTGGACAGTATTAGGTGGGACCTGCTCTAGTGGAATGGTTCTGACAGAAAGAACCCTTGTGAAATCACTTTTTCTGAGCTTTATCACAGAGCTCTTTAAAAATTGTTCACATGGCATGGCAAGAATTGCCAATTGTTTGGAGACAGGTTGGCACCATTCGAAGGAAGTATCTTTTTCGAACGATCGGATTGAATCCACGACCTACAGAACAGAATGCCAACGCATTAACTACTGAGCTACTACGACACCCACCAGTTCCGGAATAATAAATACATGCTTCAAAAAGAAAACCAAAAGATGATCTACCCTTTACCTGTGTAAATGACTCGCGAAGGGAATTTGATGTTTGGTGGTTGTGCTGGTGATTTACATATTGTAGTTGTGGTAGGAGGCCTATTTTGCTATTCGGATCGATTTTGAAGTGTATTGTCTTGCTTTAGTCCATCATTATTTGTGCTGGCAATAAAATTTGATATTTGAATAGAATATTTATTATATTTTCCTAATCGTTGCTATAATTCTAATACTTATTGTAAATATTTAAATCCAACACTATACTTTAAACATTATAAGTATTACAAATATTGGTAAATATTAACATTTTTCTAATTAGCTAATAATACAAAATGACAATATTTGTAATTTTATCAATCATGGGCAAACGTTTCTTTTCATCTTTTCGTACCCTTCAAACTGCATATTTGCATATTTCACCGTTCAGCTGGATATACCTAGGTACTATTGTGACACAGTATTTGTTTGGGCGGAATGATTCCACCTCAGGACGAAAGACTCATATAGTGAAACCTCCAAAAATTGTTGTATTCTCAGGCCAAATTTACAAAAATTATATTTTGCAACTTTTAGAATAAGTGGGAAAAAAGGGTTAAAATTCATATCGGAGTGAAATATATTGTTTGGGTACATATAGTAAAATTTTATGGGGAATAATTTTGTAGAATATTTTAACCAGTTAGCTCTCTCATAAAAGGGTCGTTTTAACTCATTTTTTGGAAAGTCTGAATAAAATGGCATTTTGGTGGTCTCTAGAGGGTTAAAATATTTTAGAAAATAATTCGCTGGTAAATATAAATCCAGCTCTTTTCGAGGGCGAAGCTTTGGCACTGGGTCATCATATCGCAGTCATCGCTATCATGAGAAACTGAGTTACACATGATGTCCACAATTGACTCCACTGCTGGCCTTACTGGTCCCTCATCAAATTCTTCATGATCATATGTTGTGACTGAAAGGTCGTCGCAATGCTTTGCTGTCTTCATAGTAACTATGTAAAGTATATCTGGTTTATGTGCCATTGGGATACGCGATATCCTGGACATCAATATGTATGCCACGTTTGGAAAAAGCCAGCAGTTTTGAAGAGCCAGCAGTGGAGTCACATGTGGACGTCACGTGTGTAACTCAGTTTCTGACGATAGCGATGACTGTCATATGATGTCCCAAGCGCCGAACTATCATCCTCGAAAAGAGCTAGAGTTATATTAATGAACAAATTATAAAAGAATACATAAAAAGTTGCATATTTCAAGGGGACATATAATATTTGTTTTTAATTTTCTGTGGACTTTTACGTTCCTTGTATGAAGATTTTGTCTTAGAATACCCCTAGTGAAATTTTCCAGCAAATAATTTTCTAGAACATTTTAACACTCTAGCGACCTCCTTAATGCCATTTTATTAAGACTCTCCAAAAAAGGTGTCACAACGACCCTTTCGTGAGAGAGCTAACGGATTAAAATGTTAAAAAACAACATATTTCGCTCCGATATTCATTTTAACCCTTTTTCAACACATATTCTAAGAATAGCCAGGCAAAAAATTGCAAATTTAATATGGCAATTAAAAATTTTGGCCCGAAAATGCATAAATTTTTGGAGGTTTTAGTATATGGGTCTTTCGTCCTGATGTGGAATTATTCCGCCCCCAGATAATGACCCTCAAATTGTGTCACAGTGTAATTAATGATATTAATGTTGCTTCAATTTGGGTTGTGATCAAAATAAAATTAAAATAAATGGATTTCCTTCCAAGGCTATCAGATTGGTGTAACGATATATTCAAGTACCTACATACATATAACTTTTATGATGCTTACAAAGCTTTCAAGCTAAAAAAAAAAATTAAAAAACTGGTAGAAAACTATTGAAGACAAAACTTTACAACTTTTAAACTTCACTCGAAAGATATTGCCTCAATAACAATTGGGAAGAACTTAAATCTCATTGTATATGCAACGTAGACGCTCCTTCGCATTCATATCACTTCATTTCACTTCATTTCACTACATTTATTTGAATACATATTTATATACATACGTAGAAAATGATTTTCAGTATTCTTAGTTTGCGTGTGTAAAAGACTTTTTTCATAATTTTTGCCTAAACAGGCATATTTTAAGATATACATACATACATATGTATATGTATATGTATATGCCTCACTATATTTGCTGTGACTAGTTTTTATTACAATACAAATAACAGCAAACTTCCCTTCCTCCTCAACAAGCATATTAACATTTCTTACTGAAATTAATAACATTTAGCCACCCATTCTGATTCAAGCTGCGCCATTATTTACATGTGTACATTATTCAGTTTAGTGGACTGTGCACGAAAAAATCTTCACAATTTGAGCAGCTTAAAATCCGGACATTTAACAAGTAAAATGTAAATTATTTTTCACAGACCCAATCAGCAAAAATACACAATTTTTTCGAGATAATATAGAAGAAAAAAATAAGATCAGTGCTACCATATTTGTTAATTGGTTGTCCTATGACACATCTAGGCCTGTTAAAGGTCCATTGTGATTCCACTGGAACTAGTTCTTACCCAACCGGATATTTTTTAAGCGACCTGCGGATTTAATGTATGATACTATTTAACTTACTTTTATATGAGCAATCTCCGTGTTGCCACCAAGGGAGGCAGTGAACCTTATTCTGCCCAGAGCCTGGCATCCGCAAAGCAGATGTTCTGCGGACTAAAATTTGTAGGTTGTAACATTGTGCTATGCCTGGCTAATTTATCTACCTTACAATTGCTTTTGATATCTCTGTGGTCTGGGTGGGTGTTGAAGAAATTAGTAAGTTCAATTTGTAGTTCTTGGCATTCTCTAACTGTCTTTGATGAATGCTTACTAGATTGCAGTGATTTTAGTGCCGCTTGGCTATCTGAATATATGGAAATTTCCCTTGTACTCAGAAAACTATTCCTAACTGTAGAGGCTATAACTTCAGTCTGAAATATACTACAACGATATGGTATGATACGCGCCTCCCCCACCTGGGTATTGAGTTTAGAATCAGTTTATAACGCCGTTATCCCAATCGTCTATCGTTGGGAAATCAGTAGTGAAATGCTTATTGGAGTGCATTGTCACCGAGTTGCAGGTAAAGCTGAATAAAATAAAATTTTTTTTCAATGGACTTTGTTGTTGGATATTGTAAAAATTATAACCATATAATCAGTTAAACCGATAACAAGGATGCCGTGAACAACCTCTATATTTCCTTTCAATATTTTTTCCAGAAATCTTTTTCAAGATAAAGAAATACTTAGGATACCATCCGAATTTTATATAGCAATGCCGACCAACCAAACTCACAGATTAGGCTAGAATAATTGTTTTTATGATCGCAGATATTCGATTTCAAGTTTTATATTTCCTTCATGCTCTTGGGAATGAGCAGATTATATAAGATTTTCAGTTATGCTTTCGTTTAAATATAACGATGTTCCCTTTGCTCGAGCCGGCGTTCGAGTAAGCAAACTGCTTCGGGGCTCTTCTTGTGGTCGTTTAGGTTTCTTCTATAGTTTTGATTGAGTACCGGAGTTTGAAGGGTGCGAAGCATTATAGAAGGTCAAAGTAAGTCTTTAGTAAATACACTTCTGCCTTGTTTAATTTTTTTGCTGCTTTTATACTACCTTGGGTGCCTTAGCTTAGTGGTTAGTGCGTTGGCCTTGTGACCTTTAGGTCATGGATTGAATCCCCGACAAAGGTATCTTTAAAATTGACGATTTTTATTTTGAACGATACCCACATGTCGGCAAGTAATTGTCAATGTTTCCGGAAGTCACAATTTGTAATGAAAAAAATGCTTCTTATAGGGATCTGTGACAAAACTCATAAAAAGTGATATCACAAGAGTTCTGCCATTCAGAAGCGGCAAATATAAGTAGGTCTCTTCTAATACTGTCCCAATATAATATGCACCGGAGTACTGGATGAGAAGCTTGGTGGTATCACAATGGGCCTTTATGGCCTAAATGTGTTCTCTCAGAGAGAGGGCAGCCACAATAATCTACCTATACTTTCTGCAAGTCATCAATTACATAATATGCCTTTGTACAGTTTGGAATTATAATCGGCTAAAAAAAAGAATGAATCTCTTTTCCGTCATGTGTTAATTAGAAAAATTGGATTTTTTAAATTTAAGAATGAAACAAAACATTAAAATGACTACCACGGCTGGCTTTACAGCCGATTTTTGATTGTTTAGGCATCAATCTATGGCCATGTCAATTAGCAAAATTGTTGCATTTGGAGATCAGAGGATCAAGACGTGATTGTTGAGAAGCCAATGCATCCACAACGACTAACTGTTTGGTGTGGTTTTTGATCCGGCGGCATCATTGGGCCATTTTTCTTCGTTTTGATTATTAAATTTATAAATTTGCATCAAATCAATATTTTCTCGTGGTGATTTTTCAAAAAAAATTATAATAAACTATTTTGTGGGTGCCGTAGCTCAGTGGTTAGTGTGTTCGCCTTCTGATCTGTAGGTCGTGGTTCAATCCCCGGCTGATGCATAACAAATTTAATATCGATAAGATTTTTCTTTCGAATGGTACCCATATGTCGGCAAGCAATGGGCAATTCTTCCGACAGTAACAACTTGTCATGAAAAAGCTTCTAAAAGAACTCTGTGACAAAGCTCAGAAAAAGTGATGTCACAAGTGTTCTGCCGTTCGGAACCGGCTAAAATAAGTAGGTCCCTTCTAATACTGTCCAAAATTTAAGACTCACAACAGTAATGGAGAGAAGCTCGGCCAATGAACCCTTCGAGGCTTTAAGTGCCACATATTTATTTTTATTTTTTTATTTTTTTGAGCACAGTCCTTATTTGCAATATGTCCTAATAATTTTTGTTGAATTTTATATAAGTTTTATTTTATGTTTTTTCTATTTTATTCATTATGAACCATTAAAACCATTCAATAAATTTACTTTGCGGCCCAAAACATAAATATGCCATATTCATTTCTTTGTAGATACACCATACACCCATACTGCTTCTCGACCTCTTCTCACACTCTAAAAAAAAAAAAAAAAAAAATCCGGCAAACCTTGTATGTAACATAGCATGTATTGTATGACTAAAGAAAAGCCTTAACCCTCATATAGCATAAGTTTGAAATAGTTTCATGTAAGTACATTTATAAAATTTGTTCATGAAATTCTTTTTCTCATAATATGTGAAGTATAGTATTAGTATATATATGTAAAAAATTATTAATTGTTCATACCGTCGAACAATAATATAAAAAAAAAAAAATTAGAAGTAAAACGAAAACGTTTAACATTTTCAATGACGTTGGCTGCAATGCTTATTTGAATGAGCGAGCATTAAGAAGTTGTTGTTGTTGTTGTGTATAAACTTTACATACTTATCAATGTTAATGTTAGGGGTGGGTATTTCACATTAATATTTACATACAAACAGGTATATAGCTAATAATAATAGTTATTTTCGATCGGCACCCACGTGATGTTGATGATGAAGTCTTCCGCGAAACGTGCATGTGCATATTCGATTGTTTTTGCCTTTGCCTTTGACCCCGTGCGATAGCTAATAATTATTACACCTTTTAAACGCTTGAATGCATCTGATCGATCAGGTGGTATATTGTGTATGTGTATATATACATATGTACATATACGCGATATGGCCTTTATCAGCATGTGAATACTTCCATTTGTTGTTGCTGTAATTCTTTGTATTTTTTTGGTAGTAGCTATACTCTAAAAGGATATTACTTGGCATCGCATATCGATAATATGAGCCATAGTACATACATATACTCGTTCGAGTAGGTTCTGTATGTAAGAGTAATAGGAATAGCAGTCCTTTTCCGGTTAATTTGAATTTTTGTATTTTATCTATTTTTATACTAATTTTATTTTTGAAAAATTATTGACCCTTTATTGGGTGATGATTTGAGGTATTCCATAATACATTAAGCACATGCATACAAATGTACATGTACATGCATGAACATATGTATGTACTATATTTATATGCAGATGAGTTCTATTCTTAATTAAGTGCTACCATATGGTATTGGTATTAAAATGGAGTAGAAAAAAAAATTTAGCAAACATTATCGGTCACCACCGGTTCACTAGTTCAGCTTATCGAAATCGGGACACATAGGTACGCTTAAGTTTAAAGTTTCAGTGAATATATTAGATGACTATATTTTGTAGACCATCTCTAAATATGGCCAAAAGAAATTTGTATTAAATTGAAACCCCTTGTAATGGATATTGAACACTTGTCATATTATTTACTTTTATTTTACTTTTAAAGTTACCAGATATCTGAACTTCAATACAAAACCACAACAAAATTAATTGTAGGTCACATTATTCAAGCAACCACTGTTGCCACTAAATAAACTCTTTCCCAGAAGTCTACATGGCATGCTGGTCTTCTTCGACAGTACCGCTCGCCGGTGTTCTTAAACTCGCTGTCGCACTACTTCGACTGTTCAATCTCTCATCGGAGTCTTTTTATATTCACTGACACTGTCTCTCCAATAAAGTAAATGCTTGGTTAGGTCGTAATCGTTCGATAATGTTAAAATAGATTGTACCGACGGAGTCAGCATGGATCTAAACTAGATAAACAAATTAGAATGGGTGTCTACTCTGAGACATTACCGTATCATTGTAATGTATTCCAGGTTGAAATTTTAGTTATTAGGAAAACCCTCGTAATTGTTAGGAGCAGTGTTCTAATGACAAATGAAATCTATATTTACTCGGATAGCGAAGCGGTTCTGAGATCACTCCAATCAGTAATAGCCTAGACAGACGGCAGCCTAATTCCGGATTACCAAGTTAATTCGAATCAACTCGGGCATTAACTGCAGCTAATCTGCATAAACTCTATGAGTTAATTCTCAAAATAAAAGAGGATTAGGACAATTTGCTATGGCAACACTGCTGAAAATTGTCTATTGTGAATTTTTCTCGATCCATTTTACAATATATTAGGCTTGTTCGCTAACAAAAAACTTTCAACAATTGTTAACATTTTTCCACATGAAAAGTGTTGGCGAACAAATAAATCCAGCTGTCAATTACGAACGGTGAATGTCAATTTACAAGTTTCTGATAGTTTTCAGTTCACGTACTTCTTGTAGATTTTCTCATATCGAGAGTGATAGATGACAGAAATGATAGTGATAGTAATGTAAGTGAGCAGACCTAATAAAACAGCAATCAGCCGTTTAGTTAATCCGCAATACTGCCGTCTGTCAGGTTATTATTTTATTCGGATTAAGTGCGCCGGTAAGTCGGAATTAGGCTGCCGTCTGTCTAGGCTATAAGGCATTTATCAAAGACAGTGATAGAATATAGTATTTCACCATCAACTTCCTTTGGATACCCGGTCAAAGAAATATCGAGGATAATTCCAAGTTGAATGAATTGGCTAGGCGGGGTATAATGTCACCGCTCCACTTGGATAGGGATTTGGTGTAAATGCTGTTTTCAACGTTTAGATATTGTTAACACACGTTGGCGACAGACGGTAACCTGTCTAACTAATTAGTAGACTAACTTGGCCGGAATGGATCTTTAGTCGGACTAAGTTATTTTTAAAATACAACAGACTGGATACTAGAAGTACAATCGGAGTTCTAACAGATCATTGCCTTATTGGTAGGCACAACACTCAACTAGGAACATCGCATTATGATTATTGTAAGAGCTGTCAAGAGGAAGAAGAGTAAGAAACTTTAAAACATTTTCTGTGCGTATGCTTGACTGTGAGCAGGAGAAGGTTTAATACGCTCGGAATCAGCTCCCTTGACAACATTTCCGAAATTGCAACCATAAAAGAAAGATATTTTCGTTTACTAAATCCACAGGATGATTTAAAAAGAATACATGCTAGTGAACGTCGCACATCCATCAAGACGAAGAACAGTGCGTACGGAGAGAAATATTGCTGCTGTTGTACGTTGTGTAGAGGAGGACCCCAATTAATCAATTCGGCACTGTATGCAGCAATTGGAGATGTGTGATTAGACAATGGGCTGAAAATCACCTGGAAGTTACTCTATTGTTTTATCGCAAAATTTTATTCATTGATGAGACGCATTTGTGGCTCAATGGGATAAGTGAAAAATCAAAATTGTCAGATTTGGAGCGAAGACAATCCACAAGAAATTCTTCTAACATCATTACATCCACAAAAACTTACTGTTTGGTGCGGTTTTTGGGCTGCTGTAATTATTGGTCCATAATTCTTTAAGAACGCGGCAGGCAACAACATAACCGTCAAAGGCGATCGCTACAGAGCTCAGATAACAATTTGATTCCCCAAATTTCGTGGTAAGAATGTGGAAGAGATGTGGTTTCTGTAAGATGGCGCTACATGTCGTACATCGAACATACCAATCGGTTTATTGATTAGATTAGGCCTTGAAAAGGTAAGCGAAAATTGGGTTTCCGGATTACGCCACGTTCGAGCCAGTCGTGGCGCTCATATGCCCGTATTTTTTTTTCCAATTTGATATGCCTTTATTTTGAAAGTTTATCGTAAATGTGATTTAGTAGAGGTTAGATTAGGTTATTGTGGTTGCCCTCGTAGAGGACACAGTTTGGCCAGAAAGGCCCTTTGTGATACCGTCGAGCTTCCCTTCCAGTACTGTCTCGCGTGTTCATTTTTTGACAGTATAAGAAGGTATACTCTTATATTAGTCGATTCCGAACGGCAAAACTCTTGTGACATCGCTTTTTCTGAGCTATGTCACAGAGCTTTGCATGGCAAAGTGTGATTAGAAAAAAAAATTGCCAATTGCTTGCCTACAAGTGGGCATTCTTCTAAATACATAGTCGATGATTGAACCCACAACCGGCGAATCAGCACAATATCTATACAAAAATTCCCCTAATTACATCCTAAGACCGTTAAAATTATCGTAGTGGTTCTATTTGAAGATCGGTTTTCAAAAATTATATATCGTTGGAAATGTATCGATGAGATTATAATTTTATGTTACTTATTTCAAAAAGTCTCATTAAATTGCAAATTCTTCAATTTTATGATCATGAAATTTGTAAATAGATAAACTTGAATTCACTATATTCATTTAATCGTATTAAAATCCTATCAAACTGCAACTTGTTGCACTATATAGTACAGAGTAAAAAAACAAAAATTCTTATTTGTAACGATACGTTGTAAGTGGAATTGCACTTTTTCATTGATATTCTTGAAAACTATTTTATATGCCTTTTTCTTGGTTTGTTCAAAGAAGACAACAACAAAATTTGAAGATTTTGTATAATTACTTCCGGTTTCCGGTTGCGTGTCATTTACGTGTTTGAATCATTCTCGTTTCTAGTCATATTAAAATGGCGCATTAATTCACTGAATTAGATTTATATGTAAAATACATAAGAACAATGTATGTTATGTACTACATATTTGCTAACTAAATATTTGAGTATTTTATTATAATACGAATGTGTATGGTATTTATAGTTTGTACTTACGATATCCATTGGTATATGCCAGACACAGTTAATTCACCCTTATCCTCGAGGGCGTATTCAATGAGTTCGGTATATGTAAATGGTGGTTTCTTTGGCCTGATTTTTGTGGTGGTGATTTTTTTTTTTTCGTGCGTTGTATTTTATAATTTTTTTTTTGTTTTTTGAAGGGTGGTAGTGTTGAAGTTCATCATCATGCAAATGGAAGAAAGAAAAAGAAAATAAGACAAAATATCAAGAAAAAAAATTAGTATATGTATGTATATGCTTGCAATGAATTGAATTATGTCATTTTTGATTTATAGACTCCATTTTGAAATTGATATTTACATAAATATACTACGTTTCTATACAAATATGCACTTTAAATTATGGGAACAATTAATCAAGCAAAGGGTTTCTAGCTAAAGTGATGTAGTATACATATTTATTGGATGACGTACAAATTTCAGAATATTTCATAGATCAATCAATATCGGTAAGTAAGCCATTCCATCACATTTCTCTATGTTTCAGGAATGAACAATATGACTTCTCTAAGGAGATTTAGTCACAACAATATAAAATACAAATATATTTCATAATATCTGTGTAGTTTATTATTATTTGCCAAAATTCTGCCTGGCACCAGGGATCCATTTCTCTAAACACGAATGTCGCAGTAACAGTGTGCTGTCAGCCATATTTTCTTTCAGTGTAATGGGCAACAGCTGTCAACTGATATTAGGAGTGTTCTCGTACGCAATAGTTTGTGATAATTGTTACAAACTATCACGTTTTGGCGTTCTTGTACCCAAAAAAAACTGGCAAAGAAGGGGAAATTTGGAGAGCGGAAAGACATTCCATTTTGTGCGAAAGTTGCAAATTGCTACTGGACAAATTTATGCCAGTAAAGACTTGCAAGTAGGAAAAATAGCTAATCATAAGCAAAAAAAAAAAAGAAAACTAACAAGCAAACGAACAATTACAATTTACTTAGTGGAATATCAGCTGTTCGTGAAACTTGCATTTCAAGTTTTTTTTTAATTTTTTTTAACAACGACCCTAATAACATTCTTCATTCTTCACATTGTTTTCCCGAAAAAACAGTTAGAACGCAAAGACAATAAGAAGAAACAAATACAGTGTCTTTCAATGAGAGGTGTCATTTTAAATTTATAAAAAGAAGCAATATTTCAGTGAAAAGAGGTGATAATTTTATTTTAATCCACAGTACAAACTCTGAAGTTAGTAATGGAACACAATATCTGCCAAATGTCTGCCGCTACTCTTCTTTTGATGAAATTGTTCATCACATCTCGCGAATAACAGCTCTAATATTTTCTTTGAGTTTTTCAATATTTGCTTTAGCATTGGCATAGGCTTTACATGTAATGTAGCCCCAAAGAAAATAGTCTAAATAGTCTCGACAGCCACTGAAAGTCTCCATTTCGAGAAATCACAAATCCAGGAAAATTTTCACGTAATAGAACCATTGTTTCCTCAGCTGTATGACAAGTGGCGCCGTTCTGCTGAATGTAAGCGTCGTCGCCCAAGTTCATATTATCAATTTCAGGCAAAAAAAAAAAAAAAATCGGTAACATCTCCTGACACATGGTGCTGTAATACCCTACATTATTGGTTGATATTTTTCAAAAACCTTACTTTATAGGTCACAATAAAAAAAATAAGACCACAGCTACCGACAATAGCCTTTATATACGTAGTACGATTCACATAGGAAAATGCTGTAAATGCTATAAAATGTGTTCACGATATTTTGGTAAATATTTGAATAAGAATTTCCTTGATCGAAAATCAAATTTAATGAAGTACATATTGGACATTATTACTTATGACCTTTTGCCACTTCTAGAGTAATAGAGAATTTTACAAAGATCAAAACAAATTGTAGCCAGCCTGTGCAAGGTCCGGGTTATACGGTGGATGCATCAAAACTTCCAAGCCAAGCTCAGTCAGTTTGTTCCTAGTCATCAAAGGTATGTGCTTTGTCATGTCTTTCCTCTTGGTCAATTCTGGTCGCTCGTTTTTGATCGTTTCGTTCAAACGGTCGAGTTGCGCACAGTAGAGGACCTTATTGATCATTTCGGCAGGTTGTAGCAGTCTCATTATGTATAATTCCCATTCAATCCCACCAAACACTCAACATAATCTCGTTGTGTTGAGTGTCAATCCAGATTTTGAAGTCGCTTATGGAGGGCCACCGGCATTTTTCCATGATCGCTTGCATTAGATATTCTCGTATTTAATCCATTTTTCATCACCCGTAATGTTTCGCTTAAAAATGGTCCAATTTCGTTGCGTTTAAGTAGAGTTTTACTAATGGTAATTCGGTCAATCAAAGTTCTTTGCATTAATTCATGTGGCACACAAACATCGAGCTCCTTTGCGTAGCCTCCTCGTGTTTGGATGATTCCGAACTGACATATTGTTGATGTTTAGTCCCTCCGATATCTCTTGACAACTTGCGTGTCGGTCTTACTATGGCGAGGTGCATTTTTCATAATGATATTTCCGTAACAAAATCGAGCAAACCACTCCTGGGAGCAGCGTCTACGAATCGTTCTATACACTTTATTAACTTTTTCAGCATGTTTTTGTAACGGTTTTACATTTTTTAAATCACAATGGGCTTTTCTAGTCTAAATATGTTCTCTTTGAGAGAGGGCAGCCACAATAATCGAATAGCCCTGACAGATGACAGCGCTAATCCGGATTAACGATTTAATTCGAATTAACTCGGGCATTAACTGCAGCTAATCCGCATTAACTCCACGAGGTAATTCTCAAAACTAAAGAGGAATAGGGCAAGTTTCTGATAGTTTTCAGTTCACGTACTTCTTGTAGATTTTCTCATATCGAGAGTGACAGATGGCAGAAATGGATAGTGATAGTAATGTAAGTGAGCAGACCTAATAAAACAGCAATCAGCTGTTTAGTTAAGCCGCAATACTGCCGTCTGTCAGGTTTGTATTTTATTCGGATTAAGTGCGCCGTTAATCCGGATTAACGCTGCCAAGTGTCTAGGCTATAACACATTCGTTTGACACAATCGGGTTATTGTTGTTCGATATACATATGGGCATCAACACCAACTAGAGACAAATAACTGCGGAGACTTTTTACATCCCCAAAAATATATTTCAGAAATGTCACCTCATAGATCTCTGTGTTGCTTTGACAAGGGAAGAGCAACAGCGTTCTTATTTTTTATGATAATAATTATTCTGATAATCCAAAGAAAATCGACTTACGTTTTAAATGAATATGATGCAACTGGGCAGGATTCCTCAACAACAACATTCTCAGCAACGACCATATCATTGCAATCCAATTCGGACGTTGCTTCCATAACAAGTTCTTCGAATTTTCTACCGGCAGCAATCTTCGATGTTGTCATTCTGGCATTTTTTGGGGAACGTGTACATTCACGATGAGAGCACATCACTGTTGCTGGTGTTGAGGTGGATGAAGATGTTGAAGATGGGATAGTTGATGGTATACTGAAAATGGTGTTGTTGTTGTTAATGTTGGGACATCGTCCATTTGAATTTGAGCTGAATGTGTTCGATGATATTACCGGAGCGGTGGTTGTGGATTTTGATCGCGCAGTTGATTTCGCACCACCAGCACCACCACCAACATCTGGGGAGAGATGTGGAAATTCATCGAATTTAAAATTCAATAACCATGACAGATTTTTATCCTCAAAGTCAGTTTCCATATCCATAATGCCATTTGATGGTGATGCATATTGGCGATATTTTTGTTGCTGCTGCTGCTGCTGCTGTTGTTGCGCGTTAATTGAGGCAGCAGCTTGTCGTGTTTGCAATACTGATCTTTGAGCGGGCACCAAAAAATTGTTTGTCGTTATTGTACGTTGTTGTTCTTCTTGTTGTTGTTGCTGTTGTGTATGCAATATTTGCAATGCTGCCTGTTCGGGTGGTTTGAATGCGATTGTTGGATGTAAATGTGTAATTTCCGTATGCGCAGCCGAATTATACCGATGATCCAATTCCAGCAAGTCTGTTGCTTGCCAATTGTCACCATCAGCATCAACATCCCCATCGTCATCTTCGTGATCATCAACATAATTGGCATTAGCACAGATGCTGGATGCGGGTGTAGCAGCAAATGTTGTTAGTGTATTTGTGACATCACACAATGATCCATTAGATATGATGCTTGCCGTAATTGGTACAATTAAATTTGTGTCATAGCCGAAAATATCGTTTATGAAGGAACTAGTTGTCGTGTAACCATTGCCATTACCATCGCCATTGCTACCAACACTTCCACCATTAACATCATCATTGATTAAATTATATGTTGTTGTTAAATCATTTTTAATATTTTTGCTCATACCATTCGTAAAATTCACAAATTCATCACTCATATCAGCCAGTGTTGTACCATTGCTGATGGGTCGTTGGTTGTCCAATGTATCCTCTAATATATCAATATGACGTTTTTTCCACATATTGTTTGTATGTACATCGTTGTAATGGGAGGCAACACTATGTTTGTTGTTGTTGTTGTTGTTGTTATTGCACGAATTCATTACCTCCTCAATGGTGCTGCCGCTAAATCTTCGTTTTAGAAAATTAAATTCACCACATTCAGCTGCAGTGGTGATGGAGTTATCGATGTTGTTGGTTACATTTGGTGTTGTTGTATTAATATTGATGGTATTAATGTCACTTATATTGCTATTGGTAGTGTTGACAATCATCGTATTTTTTTTTATAATTTTCTTTAATCTGTATTACTCTTAATTAAAAAAAAAAAAAGTATTCTATATGACAATTTTACGACTTTTTTACGAAAACTAATTTCGACACATTTTTCAATTCAAATTTGAAAATTGCAAATTTTTTTTTTGATTCTTATAAATACACAGTATTTCCCATTTTTATTAGCTTTCTTTTTTTTGTTCAGAACAGTATGTAATAATTTTCTTTGAATTATGACTGACTCCACAAGTTCACAACTAATAATAGGAATATCCTTACGAATGCCGATAAAAACGCTTTAACAAACGGCTTCACAGTTTAACGACGACTAAATGCTTTGACCATCGTATCATTGTGTCACCATCTCTAAATTTCCAGTATAAATTTCCGGTCCGTGTAATAACACTCGCTCCGAGTATATACATAAGCATGTTTGTACATGTCTCTTCTCAGGAGTACTTGTGTATATGCTCGCGTATTACCCTTGCGCAGTCATGCAAAAACAAAACGTATTTTAATAGTGAAATTAGAAATTATTTTCCAATTTCCCAATTCAAGCGTGAGCATTACTTATTGCTTTATATGCTTTGCAATGAGATAGAATGAGCAACCGATGTTGTTCTGGTTATTCGCTTTTTTCCTATGTGAGTCCTTGTGCGTAAATGAGATATAAGTATTACTCATAATCGTTATAACTGTAAATAGTGAGTATACAATTGGAGACTATGTCATATGTACGATGTGATAACATACCCTGTATGTAGTTTAAAAGGTTGTATTATATATACATATACCCAGATTCTTATGTGAAGGCTCATTTCAGTTTTCCACTGACGGGCCCGGAACCTTTCTGCGATAAAAGCTAGGCATTGGCCAAAGCTATGATAGAAAAACATTACCACGACAAATACCTTCTACAATGGACAAATTCGACGGGTCTTCGCCAAGCGAAGTCAGCTTTAATGTAGCTTTTGACTGAATTAGTCTTAGCAGAACAAACCTACGCCTAATAACCGGCTATCTCTCAGGACATAACTGGTTAAAATACCACCTCCACAAAATGGGGCTATCCTTTGACACGGAGTGTAGACTCTGTCTGAAGGAGGATGAAAAATCAATTCACATACTTTGCGAATGTCCGGCCTTGGCCAGACTACGCTTCAAACACTTTCAGCTGAGTTTCCTAACACCAGCTTCAATCATCAAAAGTTCGACAAGATCAATTCTATCCTTCATTAAAAAGGTAGAGGAGATTCTAGTGTCGTAGACGGGCTTGGGTACAAAAGATATCGTTTGGTCGCAGTGTCCGTAAAACTTGTAGTGGCCCCCAGGGGTATCAGCTATATGGCTCATATCCTCTAACAGACCTTGGTCTGGTTTCGCGTGGTCCACTTGATGATCAAGGGTTAACGTCACGCTCTCTTTTGATTGATTGATACGTAAATACAAGCACGTGTAACTAGCCCATTTTATAAGTAGTTATATTACCAATAGGAAAAATAATGGCGATATTTCCAATGTGTTGCAACAAAATGGGTTCATTCTAAATTTTAAATCTTCCTTCCGCCTAGCATGTCCATAAATATTAGTTTGCATATTAGGAGTGATTTAATGTAAAAAACTACTATTTAATAATTTCATACCATTGTCGTCGATTGGAAAATTTGCCATAGCACGAATTAAAGATGTCCACAATTTGTAATCAAGCGGGTTCAAGTCAGGACTGTCAGAGAGTCATTCCTCAGAGGAAATAATTGCTGGTAAATTGTTTCGTTTGGTCGTTTTAGATTTATGGATCGACGCAATATGTTGTTGTTGTTGTTGTAGTAGCAAGAATACGGAAATGTTTTGTTTTGTTCCCATATAAAGCATTTCCATATTCTGCTGAGTTGAATGTACCTTGGTCAACCTCGTGGTTGAGTGTTTCCGGGACGTAGACTCGTCCATTTTTGGGAATATAGAATGATTAAGCGCGTATACAATAGTTTTCAAAACGATTTCTTGGTAAACTTTGATCGTTGTTTCGACCATGTATTCGCAGAAATGCAAATCAAAGCCCCCAAAGTAAGAAACACGCCACCAAACAATGACTGCAGTTCGGCGATGCCCCTTTTCGACGAGTGGAGTCAGTTTAGATGCTTCGTTAGATGACCGTACATACATCCTATCATTTGTGAAATATTTCCTGCGTGCCAACATTTTTTCCTTTTTCTATCTAAGTTATCAGCGTGCTTCACCAAAAGACGTTTACATTTTTCCATCTTATTTATTTCAAAACTGCAGTCGACAAATATCCCGTGCGGCATTTAAAAGCCACAAGTCACAAGTATTTTTAAATAAATCGACTTATGGGCATTTGCGAGACATTCATCTCCCGGGCAATGATTTTATGTTTTCAGAGCGGATTTCACTGTATTCTTGATTTGACAACTTTAGTGACTTACAACAAAAGACGTTTGCATTTTTCCAACCTATTTTTTTCAAAGCTACAGTCAACAAATATCCAATACGGAATTTGAAAGCCTCAAGTTCCAAGTATTTTGAAATAAATCGACTCATGGACATTTGTGAGAGACTTATCTTCCGGGCCAAGATTTTTTGTTTTTAGAGCGGATTTCACTGTATTCTTGATTTGACAGCTTTGATGATTTGCGGTTCGGCCGGTGGTGGACTTCAACATCTCTAGCCTCCTCAAACAGTTTTATGCGATTAATCGCGACTGGGTGGATCCCTTTGAAAATAACACCTTTTTTATTTCACACTTAAATACCGCTTTACACCCATATGGTTCCCGTTATGGGACAACTCCATGCTGCAAGCTGAAACAATTTAGAATTCCCGATACAGACGCTTTACAGGTTATATTTCATAAGCCATATGGTAATAACGGGATATATTCTCTCTTCTATTCGAATGGGTGCCTTCAATGTTGTAACAGTATAGTAATAGTAACAGTCCCTGTTAAGCTTTCTTACTAACTTATGTGGCCATAAGAACCGAATATCGATTTAGGCCGAAAATAACATGTTTCGCCAGCCATCTCTGTTCTTCGCTAGCTGGCGCCAGTTAGAAATTCCAAGCGCCGTCAGGTTCTCCAGTACTTGGTCTTTCCATCGGAGGTTTGGTCTTCCTCTTCTGCGTCGTCCTCCAGCGGGTTCCGAATATAACACCTTCTTAGCTGGAGCGTGTTCTTCAATTCGCTCGACATGACCTAGCCAGCGCAGCCACTGGATTTTGATGCGCTTTACTATGTCAATATCGTCATACAGCTCGTACAGCTCATGGTTGTATCTTATTCGGTACTCGCCACCAACGCAAATAGGTCCAAAGATCTTGCCTAAGACTTTTCTCTCGAAAACTCCAAGCATTCCCTCATCCGAGGTGGAAATTGTCCAGGCTTCAGCGCCATATGTTAGGACAGGCATGATGAGAGACTTGTAGAGTGTAGTTTTCGTTCTTCGAGAGAGGGCTCGACTTCTCAATTGCTTACTCAGCCCAAAGTAACACCTGTTAGCAAGAGTTATCCTACACATGATCTCCAAGCTGACATCATTACTGCTGTTAATGCTGGTTCCAAGATAGACAAAGCCCCTTACTACTTCAAAAGCGTAGTTGTCAACAGTGACGTGCTCTCCAAGACGCCGGGACTCTTTGTTTGTTGACACTAGATACTTCGTCTTGCCGTCGTTCACCGTGAGACCCATCCGACGCGACTCTCTTTCCAACTCTGAGAACCTATTAAGCTATATAAGTAAATACAGCTTGATTGCTATACCCAGAGGCGCTTCTCAGACGTTAATGCCGCCGTCACTTATATCTTCATTGATTGATTGATTCCACTAAAGAAAATCGACCGGAAAAATTACAACCGTAATTAATTGGTAGTTGGCCCTGAACCTCTCTACTTTTAAATTTAATGTCAAATTGATGTTTTGACCTACTAGTACATAGATAACCTATTTAGTTAAATATACGTTACTAATCAGTTAAATATATATTAGAAAAAGAAGAAGAAGAAAAAGCGAAAAACCTCACACATTTTGCTGATATTATATTGATAACGAGTTAATATAAGTATATTAATATAAATTTAGATTTATTTAATGCTAATATTTATGAAATTCTCGGGGGAAAAACCCCGTTCGTATTTATTAAAAATTTTTGATTTTTTATACGTAATCGTATAACGACATTACTCAAGACATTTCAATATTTTTTTTAAACGTAAAAAGTTACATAGTTATATTAAGAGAAGTTTCTAGGAATATTATATATATTAGTTCATTATTCACCGATTCTTGCAAGCAAGCAAGTTTAGCTTCTCTTCTTTTTTGACATCTACTTGTTCTTAAATTTGCTTGATCATATGTGATGGTATAATAATGAAGGTAGAGCAATTCAAAAGATTTCTCTCGGTTGTGCCATATAATGTCAGAAACTTTTTCCTTACATTGTCAAACTGATGTGTTTGTTGTTTTCTTTTCTACTTCTTTTTCTTCTTTCCCCATATGTTTGTTGTTGTTTTATTTAGTTTTTCTCCATCATTCCTGAGAGTTCTTCCTAATGGCTCTACCGTATATTATTATACCATGATCATATGTGTTAAGATTCTCTTCTGAATTTCGAATTTAAATAAAATCTCTTGGCTCTTATTTGTCTCTATATAGATACAGGGTGCTGCTGAAGTTGCAGTGCTTTCTGTTTTAAGTTCATTTGAGATAACTGTAAGTTTGAAATTACATGATTTATCATAAATTAGCATCCAAATCGATATTAAGTAATTCGGCGCCATCATTACATTTAACGATAAATAATTGAAAAATTGTTTCTTTCATCACTGGACTGTCATTTCGATTTGAAAAATAAACAAAGCAATACAATTTGAATTTAGAAATCTGATAAAATGAAACCTTTACTGCAAAGAGTGCAAACCTATTTCATCTATGCATTTTTTGCAGATCCCCAGAATAGAATTATTTACTTGTTATGTATCTAATAGCCTAGACAGGCGTCAGCGTTAATGCGGATTATCGGCGCACTTAATCCTAATAAAATATTAACCTGACAGACGGCAGTATTGCGGATTAACTAAACGGCTGATTGCTGTTTTATTAGGTGTGCTCACTTACATTACTATCACTATGAATTTCTGTCATCTGTCACTCTCGATATGAGAAACTTGTAAATTGACATTCATAGTTCGTAATTGACAGCTGGATGGATTTGTTCGCCAACGCTTTTCATGTTGAATACTGTTAACAATTGTCGAAAGTTTTTTGTTAGCGAACACACCTAATATTTTGTAAAATGGATGGAGAAAAATTCACATTAGAAAATTTTCAGCAGTGTTGCCATCGTAAATTGCCCAAATCCTCTTTTATTTTGAGAATTACTTCGTAGAGTTAATGCGGATTAGCTGCAGTTAATTCGAATTAACTCGATAATCCGGCATTAGGCTGCTGTCTGTCTAGGCTATAAGAATTTGTAAAAGAATTGCATATTCACCTTTGCTTTTTAAAATACAAATGAACCAATTATGAGAACTGCCAAAGTGTCCAAAGTGTCTAGAATGGTGTCCAAATATGCTAAATCATTTCAAATAAATTTTAAAAATGATAATTAAGGTTAAGTAATTTACGCTCTAACGTGATCACGATAAGAGCTATTTTTATTACACCCTGTAAATGCACCATGGAAAACAGGTATCACCACATCATCGCATTCTCTGTTTTTATTTCTCTATTTACGCTAAAAACATATATGTATGTATGTATGTCTACATTTCTCTCAAATTCAACAAATTATTTTAATAAAATTTTCTGTGAATAAAAACAGCTTGACTTGCACGATCATGAGAACAGTATTATAATTATTCTATAAATGTGTTGACGTGCATACGGCGTACGAAATCAAGAGCTTGCCAATAAATGAAACATTTTATGAGCAAAATTGATTAAAATTTAAATAATTTTTTTCTACTCTACTACAAAACAAAAATAAGATGAGAACAATAAATTATATAACATTTGCAGTGATTGCATTGTGCATGTTTTTATTATTAATACATATTGTTAATGGTGCAAAGAAAGGTTGCACAGATTGTCCGACTATAAAGTTAAAACATCAATGGGGTGGTAAACCGGCCACTGATCTCTTCTATCAAGTTCGTCCTATACAATATGTTATCATCCATCATACGGTAACCGATGAATGTACAACTTTTACAAAATGTTCGGAAATATTGCAAAATATTCAAACATATCATATGAAGGAATTGAATTTTGACGATATCGGATATAAGTGAGTACACGATATGTAGGTATGTATGTAAGTTTAAAAGTCTACACCAATCTACATGTCTCGAAACTTGACTTTCAATGCTCAAAAAAAAAAGAATAATAAAATATTTTCTTTTACGATCATCTAAACAGTTACTAAAGCCATTAAAGAAATTAGATTATAGCAACACTGATATGCAGATCTCATATCAAATAGTTGCCACATTGTTGTTGTTATTTTGGTTGAAAAAACCATATAGAATAATATAGTGTATTATAAAGATTTCGATATTAAAAAAAAATCAATTTTCTTCTGTCCAAATTGTCTTGTAATAAAATGAGTACTTACTGTATTTGCTATAAAATAATCTATAATGAGTCGATGTGTATTTAGTTGCGGTATTTTGGGGAAGTCCATTTTAGCATTTTATTTTTGAAATTCCATTGTTAATTCGTTCATCCGAATTAATCACTTTATCTCGTAACACTTATACACATACATATGATTCACAGTTCTTAAATACATAGTGGCCTTTAAGCTTACAGATTTATTTTACTATACTTTTATAATATGGATTCACTTATACATTTTTGTTTAATAACTAATGATTTCGTTTAATCTACACATTTTCAGCTTTTTAATTGGTAATGATGGTATTGTCTATGAGGGCACAGGTTGGGGTCTGCGTGGTGCACACACCTATGGCTATAATCAAAATGGCACTGGTATTGCATTTATTGGCAATTTTGTTGGTAAATTATTCAATTCGTAATTTTCGTATATTCGTTATATATATTTTTCTGTTATTGTTCTTGTAGAAAAGAAACCATCACGTGCTGCTTTAAATAGTGCCAAGAAATTATTAAATTGCGGCAAGAAAACGGGTGAATTATCAAATGATTATCGTTTACTTGGTGGTTCACAAGTATTGAATACTCAAAGTCCTGGTTTAACTCTGCTGAATGAAATACAAGAATGGGATCATTGGGTACAGAAACCTTAAAAACTATGAATGCATAGCAAAATGCATAGTTTACATAGAAAATAGTTTGATAATTAAGATTTACGAGTATACTTGGCAACATTCTATATTAAGCAAGTTGCCACCGTGTAAAATATAAATTTTTTATAAATAAAGAGATACACTGATCGCTACCTATTGTCGTGAATTGATAGGAAAGAATTATGGCCCCAAGCTATAAAACACGTCAACACCAGCTGAAACTTCAACTTAGAAGAAAGTAATAGTTTCAAGCTGATTTCAAATGTTACACATACTTAAAAAAAAAAAAAAAATGTGGCACATAAAGCCCCAAAGGGCTCATTGGCCGAGCTTCTCTTCCATTACTGTTGTGCGTCTTAAATTTTGGACAATATTAGAAGGGACCTACTTATTTTAGCCGGTTCCGAACGGCAGAACACTTGTGACATCACTTTTTCTGAGCTTTGTCACAGAGTTCTTTAAGAAGCTTTTTCATGGCAAGTTGTTACTGTCGGAAGAATTGCCAATTGCTTGCCGACAGGTGCAATTGCATAATTTTGTATGCGCCAAGCCCTTACGAGGGTGGATTGATAATGAAGCTACCTAAGTAGAAAAAAAAATTAAAAAAAAAACAACATTTTATTCCTCAACATAGTCTCCTTTTACTTCGATACACTTAGTAAGACGATATTCCAACTTTTTTATACCATCTGAATAATATGATTTCGGGAACCCCTCAAAATACGCGTTAGTTTCGGTAATCACTTCTTCGTTTGAGCTGAATCTTTTTCCTGCGAGCCATTTTTTCAAGTTTGGAAACAGGAAAAAGTCACAAGGAGCTAAATCTAAGGACTATAAGGTGGATGATCAACCAATTCGAAGTGCATTTCACGTAATTTTAGCATCGTATCTAATGATGTGTGAACCGGTGCGTTGTCTTGAAGAAAGAGCACTTTCTTCTTCTTTAAATGTGGTCGTTTTTTTCTCGATTGTATCATTCAATTGATCCAATATTGCACGATAATACTTTCCTGTTATTGTGGATCCTTTTTCAACATAATCGATAAGCAATATTCCGAGTGCATCCCAAAATACGGTGGCCATAACCTTGCCAGCCGATTTCACTGCCTTCGCCTGCTTCGGAGCACTTCCACCAGCTTCCTCCCATTGTTTCGATTGATTTTTGGTAGCAGGTGTGTAGTGGTGGACCCACGTTTCACCAACAGTTATTAATCGACGCCAAAAATCAACAGGATTACGCTTTATCATGTCTAAACACCGCTGTAAAGTGGTCTCTCGAACTCGTTTTTGTTCGACACTGAGCAAACGCGGCACCCATCTTGCCGATAGCTTTTTCATATGCAAATGTTCATGCAAAATGTTGAACACACGTTCATATGAGATGTTTACCATTTCAACAATCTCACGCAACTTGACTCGGCGATCATTTATAACGATATCGAGGATTTTCTTGATATTTTCTTCAGTAACCACCTCTTTTGACATTCCTGTTGATGGCATTGGTGCAGTGTTTGTTCGACCGCGTTTAAATTCAGCAAACCAATATTTTACCATGTAATCTGACGGAGTTGACTCACCGTAATGTTTATCGAGCTTTTCTTTTGTCTCTTTAGCCGTTTTCGCTTTCAAATAATAGTGTTTAATCACTGCACGAAATTCGCTTTTTTCCATTTTTCAAAAACACAAAAGTTGGTTACTTCAAACGACTACAACAAATAAACTAATTGATGAATTTGGGTGAAATTTTAACAGCTAACGTTTGACAGATCGCAATTTCAAAAAAAAAAAAAGTTTTTGTGTTTGTGCTGCCTTTTTCGTACTTAGGTAGCTTCTTTATCAATCCGCCTTCGTGAAGCACTCACCGCCATCTTGAACTTCAACTTTCAAGGATTTAAATTGACAGAAATTAAACTAAAATAATGGCTGCCCATCGACAAGGTGAGGTAACAAAGTGTCAAAAGTTCGAAACCTTGCGAGTTTGAATTCCAGTAGAAATATTGAAGTAGACAACACCGAAAGGTTTCAACTAAGCAATACATATTTCTCATGAAACCCCACACGATTGTTTAAGTGTGAGAATGAAATATTTTGGATGAATTTTTTAAATCACAACTAGTATCTCATCTTTAGTATAATCCTGAAGAAAGAAGCTTTCGCTAAATCTCGTTTCTAGGTAATATTTTTACTGATGAAATTAAAATCAAAGCCATTGATATAGGTAGTATCAGAAAAGAAATATGTAGATGTGATAATATTTATTAGTTTGTTTTGACTTCCGGTTCAAATTGAATAACAGAGATGGATAATACAAATTTTTTTTATTCAAGCACATATGATGCAGATAATTATTGGCACTCAAATCAAACAACTGATGGAGAAATGTTTCGTAGTCAAATGTATTCCCATAATAATCAGAAATATAAAATGTGTTATTAATATTTCTAGCGATAAATGGCATTGTAAAATTATCCATTTTGCTTTGTTTCCTACGGATAAATTTACAGCAAAAATTATCCGTATAACAAAAGGTTATGCTAAGCTCTAATAGATGGCGCTACAGTGACAAGAAATTGAAATTTTACCGGCGAACAAAGTAAAGCGACGTCGTTGACAGCGAACGGCGAAAAAATGTTTATTGTGGTGTCGGTTTCATTTTTAATTTATAGAAATTTGTGTGTAGAAATTTAAAGAAATGTGTGTGTAGAAATTTCATTAACAAAGCTTGCATAGAAAGCATTAGAAAATTTACATTAAAATTTTCAATTGTTTTTGAAAAAATTTCGACGAATTTTCAGTGTTGCAAATGCTTTATGGAATATGCAGGCATTTTTGATTGCGACTATTGATAGTTGCCTTACCTCTATTAAGATACAATGGCAGCATGGTGATAAAGAAATGTTAAAATCGTTAATTTCTTCTCCTTTATGACTTCTTCCTTGCCTTGTTGCTAAGTGCCTGTAAAGGAATTTTTGTGCAAATTGAATGAGGCAGCTATAAGTTCCACCACCAATAGAGCTACTTTATTACATTTTAAAAGTAATTATGTTGACAATGGATATGCCAAATCACCATGTAATTTGAATGGAATTCAGGAAATTTTGGTAAGTAAATAAAAGGTAATAAATCAGTTTATTTAATTCATATTTTTCCATTCTTAAAGGTACCAACCACACGACTTATCTAAACGATATAGACAACATCGAAACAAGAAAAAAAAAACTGGATTTAGAAGAAATGTTAACTTACATTTATCTAAACAATATAACTAATATATTTATATATTTATTTAATTATTTAATTTTATATTTCATCAATTAATTGTTATTTTTATTGATATATTTGTGTGAAGGACTTTGTCTACGCCAGAACGCAAATGTCGTGCACTGTGGGTTGGCAACCCCAGTCAATTTATCATGTTAGTTTTTTCTATTTGCCGCTCCCTCTCTTTCTCTTTCACCCCTTTTCTTCATTTTCTTTCTATTCCTTTTCTATTATTTTTTTTATTCTCAAAAATATCTCTATTCAAGTTACATAGTGTGCGAAAATTAAAGCTACGTATTGATTCGGCTCTGAGCTATCGAAGGGAGCACTTCGTACTGTACAATGAAACGGAAATATCGAAAATAAAGACAATAAAGACATTAAGAACGATCAACAACATACGAGTAGATAAAAGAGCATTACATGATAAATAAAGAGCGAGAAGAAGGCGTCGCCTCTAGACACAGATCTAGAAGCCGAAGCCAAAGCAATAACACAAGAAAACAGAAAAAGAAAATGGAGTCACCAGATATGTTAGCGTCACCGACGCCACAAAAAGTAGCGACTATATATCAGAAATGACGCTGTGTTTACCGTGAGCACCTGCCAGTGATGGCCTTATCTCACGACGCCCAAAGCGTGTGTATCAATTTGAAGCGTTGATAGGCGCCCCATAGGAGTGGAAAATCAGAAACCAACCTCCAGTATCCTACGGTACCAATTGGGGCACGTTGAATGGACGTACTACCCTCCTTGGTTTGGATCGAGGCCCATCTAAAACCTCTTTTGATCTAAGGGGTCAGCACCCTGGTTGCAATGCAACTCCACATCGAATACCCACGCCGTGTGACGTGGAATACTCTACCCGCGTATCTTTGGGTTACCTTAGCCACCACGAAAACCTCCCCGAAGGGCCGTTCCTAACGATCAGGTTGGAGGGAATCCAACCTGATCACCCGTGGTACCAAATTTAAAGTCTTTTGGTAAGACCTCGTAGCCGAAGCTACTACCAGTTTCAGCCCCATTCGGCTCCGGACTGGTAGCCGGGAACGGGGTAGCCGAGTACGATGAAGAACATCAGGGACGATTTATAGTTTACCTAGACCGAAAAGAAAGAAACAACACAAAAGAAGGCATAAACGAAATCGCCGTCAGCCTAACATTAAAAAAACTAAATATCCCAAAAATATTGGAGGTTAAAAAAGTCGGGTACGGCAGATGCAAGATAATGCTAAAAAACGCAGGAGCAGCCAATAGCCTAAAAAACAACAACAAAGAACTGGCGTTTCACGGATATGAAGCTAAGATATTCCCCCACCTAGTGAGCAAATCGGGAATAATCTGGTACATCCCAGTAGAGATTTCGGAAGAAGAACTAAAAGATAATATAAAATCAGAAATAAAAATAATAGAAATACAAAGAATCTTCACAAAACCAAGAAATCAGGAGGAAACGATCCCAACAAAAAGGGTAAAAATCCTGTTTAAAGGGTCAGAACTGCCAAAAGAAATATCGTTTGCATATTCAAAAAGAGAAGTTCAGCACTTCATATCCCTGTTCCAATGCTATAAATGTTACAGGTACGGACACTTCGCTAAGCACTGCAAACAAATCCGAGCACCATGCTTTAGATGTGCAGAAGAGCACAGCAAAGAAACGGCTTGTGAGGAGGTAACGTACTTAAATTGCAAAAGCAAACACGTATCTACAACCAAAAACTGCCCAGCAAGAGAGAAAGCCTACGTAAAACAGGAGGTGAAGACCACTTACCCACACTTTTTCAACAAATTTCAACCACTGCAAAGTGAAGATTACGAGGAATCCTTTCCAAAATTACCAAACAGTCCACAACAGGAAACAACCAACAACTTAAAAGAAACAACAAAGCTTATCCAAAATCAGAAACCCCGATAATAACAAACCCCCATAAGACAACAGAACTAGAGTCAATTCAAAATGATATTACAATAGAAATAAACCAACACATGGCCTGCTGGGCCACGGATCTTCTACCACAAGAAACTAAGGAACTATTAAACACCACTGGTGCCGTAGTCCCACCTGTCGGCAAGCAATTGGCAATTCTTGCCGTGAAAAAGCTTCTTAAAGAACTCTGGGACAAAGCTCAGAAAAAGTGATGTCACAAGTGTTCTGCCGTTCGGAACCGGCTAAAATAAGTAGGTCCCTTCTAATATTGTCCAAAATTTAAGACGCACAACAGTAATGGAAGAGAAGCTCGGCCAATGAGCCCTTTGGGGCTTTATGTGCCACATATTTATTTTTATTTTTATTAAACACCATAAGAACAAAAATAAACCAATACGGAGTACAGCTAGACTCAACGCTACTAAAATCAGGTAATGAAGCAAATTAAAATTTTACAATATAACATCCAACGCCTCAAAAAAACTGGCAACAAAGAGTTGCTAGAGATATATCTCGACAACAAGAACATAGACATCGCAATACTATGCGAAACATGGATAACGAACAATGCATGCACAAGCATAAAGCACTACAACTTCATCCACAAGTCCAGATCGGACGGATACTGAGGCGTAGGAGCATACATAAGAAAAACCATAAAATACAATATATTAAACCTCCCAAGCGATGCAGAAACTATAGGATTCACAACACTTAACTTAGCTAAGAACATCAACTGCATAGATATACACAGCACCAACTATAGACTGTAACGAATTCAGCGCAAAAATGGAGAGGATATTCTTCTGGGCCAAGACACAAACAATCAAAACAATAATAACAGGAGATCTTAACGCAAAATCAACAATATGGGAAAACAAGCGCACCGACACAAAGGGAGCGCACCTTGAAAACATAGCTATTAGCTATAACTTCAAATGTCTAAACAACGGAAACGCTACATACATACCTGCTATGTAACATTCACAAACAACCACTCAGATCACATCAACTGGCAAACCTCAAAAACAAGAATCACGAATAGTAACCATTTTCCAACTTTAACAACATTAAGCACAGTAACCAACAAGCCCAAGAAAAGAAAAATACTACATGGAAAAATCCTACTTGAACTTAATACGATCACATTACCAGCCAATATCACGGATATACAAGCAAAAATCAAAGAAATAATCCAAAAACACGCAATTCAACTTAACGAAAACAACAAATACATACCCAAACCCTGGTGGGACAAGCAATGCCTCAAACTGTTTAGACTAAGAAATGCAGCAAAGCAAAAATACCTAATTCATCGTACATTAGATAACGCTGAATCCTCATACACCGCAGAACTCAACTTAAAAGACTACATCAAGGAAGTCAAAAAAAGCAACTTCGACTCCCTACTTAATGACCTATCGAAGACAACCAACATTAAAGATTACTGGCACCAAATAAACAACCTGAAAAAATACAAGCAAGAAAAAAAAGTAGTAAACACATTCACTGACCAACAGAAACAAAGCTACCTGCAAGCCATTGCAAGCAACCACAACCGCAACTCCACGAATAACACAACCAACACCATTGGAGGAAGTATTGCATCCAACGATTTAACAAAGTTCACTTACAAAAACTTTCAGGACTTCACTAATAGCAGGAATCCCAAGTCAGCCAAGGGATACGACAACATATCCTACAACATGATCCAAAACCTATCAGACATCAACAAGCAGGCGTTATATACCCAGGTGACAGAACTACCCTAATACAAACCCTCAAAATCATCTCCATGGAGAGCAAAATCACAAACTGGATAAACTCATACCTAAGCGAAAGAATATTAACAATGGGCACACAACAAATAACAACCAATCAGGGCCTATGTCAAGGCAGTGGACTAAGTCCCATACTGTTCCACATATACACGACAAAAATACACGAGCTCAACGACAAATCTTGCGAAATCTTTCAATTTGCGGTTGATTTTTCATAACGTGCCACAAACACAAATTTGAAGAAGCACAGATCACGCTGCAATTAAAACGAACTGAACTCCAAAAAATATGCCAAGAAATAAATCTCCAACTGAGTCCTCTAAAATTGAGCACAACACATTTTAACAATCAACCGAAAGAACTTACTATAATAATCAACAACACCCCAATAACCCAAGTCAAAAAAAAAAAAAAAATAATTAGGAATAATCATTTCAACGAACAACTTATTGAAGGAACACACAAACCACATAATCAATAAAGTCAATAAAACCTGTTATTTCCTACAGGCCATAAACAGATGCAAAGACGGATTCCACCCATCTAAAGGACTTCACTTATACAGGGCATTCCTGAGGTCAAAAATGAAAATGAAAACAACTCATTGGTAATCGGCATCCTTAAAAAAATAAATAGCAACGATAACAAATAATACAAATACACCACATACCTAGCCACTGCAATATCACCCTCTATGAGGTAGCGGACAAAGCAGCCAAGACGGCAAACGAAACCGGCTTCAGAATTCTTGTGAAATACACAATAAAAGACGCCATCAACAAACTTTTAGAATCCATCAACAGTAATACAATATATTAAGCCAAACAAAGGGAAAAATATACTTCCAAATGTTCCCGAGCCTGTCAACTAAACCATGGTTTAACAATAAATATGGAAAAAACAAAAGCGCAACAAATATAAAAAGAATCAATCGTATACTAACAGGACATGGGTTTTGCAAAGAGACACTGCACAAACTCAATATATTAAATGACAACACATGCGAGCACTGCAACACTATCGAAACAATAGACCACGTTATCTTCAACTGCGCCAAACTAAGTCCAACCAGAGCTAAATATCCAGAACTCCTTTGAGCTAAAACGATATCATAATTTATGCAAATACATAACACGAACCACTACACAATACTATACAATTTCCTAAAGGAAGCGCAATCAGCAATATAAAATCTAAATCCACTCACCCCAAACATTACATAACTAAAACCGATGCATTCACAATAAACATATATTCACAACATACAACAGTAGAAAACTAGAAATAAATAAATCAGTCATGGCGTTTTAAGCTCAAGTCTCAAGTGGAGCGTTGGCCAAATAAATCTCTACGCCTTTTCTGACAGAAAAGTCACAACGTTAAAACCTCAAAAAAAAACTAATAGTAAAATTAAACAAACATTCCACAAAATAAAACACACTATAATTATTTAGCCTAAATTAAAATCAATTAAAATCAAACAAAGTGAGTGTTATTGTGCTATAACAAAACAACAACAACGGCGGCGAGAAGACAACCAAACTACCGCCCACTGGCAATCCCCCATCTCATCTCGTCAGACTTAATATTGTACAACTTATAAAAACAAACTCAGTGAAGGACTTTGTCTATCTTGGAACCAGCATTAACACCAGCAATGACATCAGCCTGGAGACATTCAGAAGGACAGGTGCTACTGTGGGCTAAGTAAGCAATTGTGAAGTCGAGCCCTCTCTTGAGAAGTGAAAACCACACTCTACAAATCTCTCATCATGTCTATCCCTACTTATGGCGCAGAAGCTTGGACAATTTCCACCTCAGATGAGGGAATGCTAGGAGTTTTCGAGCGAAAAGTCCTGCGCAAGATCTTTGGACCAATTTGCGTTGGCGGCGAGTATCGAGCAGGGTACAACCATGAGCCATACGCCGACACCGACTTAGTAAAGCGCATAAAAATTCAGAGGCTGTGCTGGCTAGGCCATATCGAGCGAATGTAAGAACATGCTCGAGCTAAGAAGGTGTTGTGGCGTACTTGTTAAAATATTACAAAATTAAATTGTTGTAGTTTTTGTATTATATGTAATTTTAGAAAAATATAATTTAACTGATTTAAAATGTTTCTTATACAAACAACCTAATACTGGTGACCCTCGTGGTTTTTGGAATACACATGCATCATTCACCTCCACAAACTCGCAGTATAATAAGAGCCCTTATTGTTTCTCACGAGGATGAAGTACAACAGAAGGAATTTTTAGGCTCCAGCTGCGTTCTCCTAATGCCCAAACTGGTGGTTAAATGAATGTCTATGCTGCAAGGGCACATATTCCACGAATATAAGGTTACACAGTAAATAACATTGAGTCGTGGTTCCAGCGATTGGATGTATTTTTCAAAATTCATGGTATTGGCACTCTCGTCGAAGATAGGTGAGATAGGATGAAGAAAAATTTCAATTAGCTATCATCCATGTTGACAAACGGTTATATGATCAAGCCTACGATATAATTATGAATCTATCTGCAAGAAATGAATTCAACACTCTGAGGGAAACCATCATATCGAAGTGCCCGCTTGGAACAGCTAGTTTCGGTAATCCAATTTGGAAATAATAAGATGGGCTATATGCATACTCAACTGCAACATACTAATGTCACTCGTGATCAGCAAATCATCAAAGTGTTATATTCGGAACCTGCTGGTAGATGATGCAGAAGAGGCAGACCAAACCTTCGGTGGAAAAATCAAGTACTGGAGAACTTGATTGAGCTTGGAATCTCTGACCGGCGCCAACTAATAAAGAAAAGAGATTCAGCCTAAATCGATTTTCGGTTGTAATTGCCGCGTAAATAAGTAAGTAATGCTATCTTCTTTCCACATTTGTCCGAAGGACCTAATACTAATCTATAAGTATTTTATAATTAACAAAAAAGTTATAACAAACATACAAGAATATTACAACTAATCACATACTATTTTATTTACTTATTTAATTATTTCATTTTATATAGTAATTTATATTACATATTTTTATTGATATATTTGTGTGAAGTATTTTATAAGTAATAGCCTAGACAGACGGCAGCCTAATTCCGGATTACCGAGTTAATTCGAATTAACTCGGGCATAAACTGCAGCTAATCCGCATAAACTCTATGAGTTAATTCTCAAAATAAAAGAGGATTAGGGCAATTTGTGATTGTCTATTGTGAATTTTTCTCCATCCATTTTACAAAATATTAGGTGTGTTCGTTCACAAAAAACTTTCAACAATTGTTAACAGTTTTCAACATGAAAAGCGTTGGCGAACAAATAAATTCAGCTGTCAATTACGAACTGTGTATGTTAATTTACAAGTTTCTGATAGTTTTCAGTTCAAGTACTTCTTGTAGATTTTCTCATATCGAGAGTGACAGATGACAGAAATTGATAGTGATAGTAATGTAAGTGAGCAGACCTAATAAAACAGCAATCAGCCGTTTAGTTAATCCGCAATACTGCCGTCTGTCAGGTTATTATTTTATTCGGATTAAGTGCGCCGGTAATCCGGAATTAGGCTGCCGTCTGTCTAGGCTATAAGACATCGAATCCATGTGGTAAATTCACCATTTTTTTTATTCCGCCTCTTTCGTTTGTCGCTCCTTCTTTTTCTTCCTACATTTCAGAATTTTGAGCCAATCGTTTTCGATTTTTGTGTAAAAGCACTCTGATGATAAATTCCAATAGATCCTTTACGTTTCCGAGTGTGGATATTTATTAAAGAGGTGCAGGTACCAATTCAGCCCCCTATGATAAACGTTGAAAGTCTCGTCGGTAGGATTTAAACGTCGTAAATAAGCATCGCTTTTATAATTCTTATTCTTATTATTAATTTTCGGCAAGCAATTCTTCCTCACGAATACCCACTATAGAGGGAATTTGTATAGAATCGCTTTGTTTTTCTTCTTGCAATACAGTTTCCCAATTTGTCGTGTTGTCGTCGTCCTCGTTGTCATTCTGACAATTATTCCCAGTATTTTTTAATGCAATCTCGATCATGTTCACGGACATTAGCCGGGCAACCAGATACTGCGTTTTGTGAACATTTTCATTTGGTGTGTTTACTCCAAATGAAGAGCTAATTTTGAAAAATAAATTTTCCAACATATCTTGATGGATAATTTCTACTTCAGATGAGAGAATGCTGGGAGTTTTTGAGAAAAAACATCTTAGTATCTATTCGCGTTGGTGGCGAGTATCGAATAAGGTACAACTATGAACTGCATGAGCTGTTTGTTGACACTGACAGCGCCTGTGTTGGCTAGATCATGTTGAACGGATGGAAGAACACGCTTCGGCTAAGAAGGTATTGTATTCGGATCCCGCTGGTGGACGACGGAGAAGAGGCAGACTAAACCTCCGATGAAAAAACCAACTACTGGAGAACTTGTCAGCAATTGGCATCTCTAACTGGTGGGAACTAGCGAGGGTAAGAGTTGCCTGGCGAAGCATGCTAAAATCGGCCTAAATAGATTATCGGCTGTAATTGCCACATAAGTAAGTACGTAATGAAAACGTTCACCTTGGCCTAAATGGCTCAATGCATGGAAAATTGATGATGGGCTAGTCTTAAAAAGAAGTTCAGCCAGGTAGTCCGAGTCTTACACTGTACATTATAATAAATTTATAGTCGCATAGTTATGGTCAAAGTTGGAACTGAATTATTTCAAATATTTCCCATACACAAATCTGTCAAAAAATTGATTCTAATTTTAAGATAATACTAATTACTACGGGCCATAGGCTCTGATTTGCTTCTTCTCCTAATTATTCCAAAATGAAACCTCTCTATGCAACACCTTACATGTTATCTTGGTGTATATTCTATCTTTTAAGGATACAGTAGCTATTTGCTTAAATGAATACATATATTTGAGCAGACATGCAGACAGATATAATGACCTTTATTTCTATCGTACTACCTAAGGTAATCATCCATTTACTGATAAATATGTATAAAGATATAATAGCATTGTTGCATTTCAAAGAAACACAAACAAATGCATGCAAACATTAGAAATTCCTTTCATAGGTTCATATAGTACATACATATGAACCTGAATACAATATGAGACTACACTCAAAATGCCTAAATATCTACCTGTGATAAGAAATACTCACATCTATATTTTTGTACCTTTTACATTGGTATAAAAATCAGGAGCCTTTCATTTGCTCACATCATAAAGAAAATATCCTTAGAACATTAAACATCACTTCTGCAGATACGGATCGTAATGCGCTTGGTAAGTTTTGAATTTACACACAAAAAATATTTTGTAGTATAGGATTTACGAAATTTATTTTCATATTTAATATTCTCGTACAGTTTCTTCTATTGACGGTGGCAATATGCTGTTGTACATTGGCATCATGTACATTATCAACTATATTGGGTATTAAGAGAGCTATGAAGCAACGTCTACATGGATGTTGTGGTGGCCAATATGCTGGTGGTTATGGTACTGGTGCTGGCGCTTATGGTACTGGTGCTGGTGGCTATGGTACTGGTGCTGGCGGTTATGGTACTGGTGCTGGCGGTGGAAATTCACAAGTGGTTTATATTCAAAATGGTCAACAGCCACCGCCGCAATATCATTATGGTGGTGGTGGTGGTGGTGGTGGTGGTGGTGACGGTGGCGCTTATGGTTATGGTGGACAATATGGTGGTGGTGGGGGAGCACAAGCAGCTGCTTCAGCATCGTCCTCATCATGGAGTAGTAGTGGTGGTGGTGGTGGTGGTGGCGGCGGTTATGCCAATAGCGGTGCCATATCACATGCAAACTCTAACTCATGGAGTAACACTTATGGACGTTGAGTATGAGTATTTATTACGCTGAATTGTGAGAGAATTTTCGTTTGTTTTCGCAATAACAGTTTCTGTAATATTTTTTAATATACACACATAATAAAATATTTTTTAGTTATCAGTGAAATAATCAAAAACATTCAATGTTAACATACATTTGATTTTTTTTTTTGAAATCGGGTGCGGCAGACTGGTCTTGTATTCACTGATTGCATACTACATACAAGTAGTGCAATACAAATTAACTGTGAGTATTGTAAATATGCAACACGATAAAATGGTGTAATATGGTATGAATCATGCTTCACGCTAACTTAAATTGTTTTTATCAAATCAATTTGTTAACAATAGGAGCAAGAAAATATATGAACTCGTATGTATGGGTGTTTGTATGTAAAATGCACAGTATATATGTCATCTGGGTGTATCAGAAACAAAAGCCAATCAATGTTTGCTCTAATTTATAGGTTTAGGGTATAGGGGCATTGACTGTATTGACCTTTCTTGGCTCAGAGTTATTAGTTGATTTTTTAACGTATTTTAATTGCTGTCTTATTGGGGTTAAGCATTTGTACTAGCATAATGAGTGAATTTCAAACAAAACGACGAATTAAAATTTCACTTGAGTAGGTAAATTCGTGTTATTCAAATTCGTTCAGTCACACGATCGTCAAATTGGTGACTATCAGTGAGAACATTACGTATTTCGGTATTATACAATATATACTAGGTGGGGTAGCTGACCATATAAAAGAAAACATTTTGAAAAGTCCACCCCTTAATTAATAGCTTACCTTGAGACCATTTAGGCATCATTACAATTTGTCATAATTTTGGCATTTTATGGCCATTTTATTATATGACCAAAATATTGGATATAGATCTCCAGGAGTACTATATTTTGTACTCAGGCGTCATCGACGTTCAAAATCTCATTTCGCTGATGGGATCAATAAGTCCAGTTGTACCTCTAATTAATATCATGTACCGTTTGTGACAGCTTTAATAGCTTTAATGCGTTACTGAAGTAAGTGTCAGAGCTTGGCGTGAAACAATTTAATTCTATTTGAAATAAAAATAATGAAATTTTAGATTTGCAATATGTTGATGAGTCCTTAGATGTTTCTTTTGCTCTTTGTGACCCGTTTGCCATCCTTGAAAATCTTTCTGCGATCTTTGGAATATACTTGCCTTATCCACCACACGAGGTATATGCAAATTGAATCATATTGATAAAAAAAAAAACACCGAATTACTGTAAATTAAATCATTTGATATCTGCTTAGCTAGTCCGTATATAACTCAAATTTATATGAGTGTGTTTCGAAATTTAACTGTATCCTTTACAATAGCCTTGAACTATGTACCTCTAAACAGAAGAGCTCTCGAAATGGGTTCGTAACATTTTGTATGTCCCCCGTATAGATCAAGGTCGTTTGCTGCCAACTTCGCTCGATTTTTTTTAGAGCCGGATGGTTGACTTGAAGAACTTTGAAAGAACAGCTGGATTTTGATCAGAAACTTAAAAAATATTATGATAGTAGAGCCTTGTCCTTGCCGCAGGGCATCCTCCATAAGAGGATGACGGGTGTGACAAACCCGCCGCTACTCTAGTCAAAAACCCAAATCTAACGTGGAATAGCATATGCCAATAGATGCATTGCCGTGGGGGTGCACGGTTATTAATATGCGAACTCAGAATACCTGCCGCCCTTCTGTTTTAAGCTAGACTTCCCATTCTGGCTCTACCAAGGGTGACTTCTACTTCCAGACTACTCGTGCACATCATCTACATGCCAAAGGGCTCAAAGAAGCGCGCATTATTTTTCACTCAGACAGCCAAGCTGCCATAAAATCTCTCCTCATCGGAGTTCTGCTCAAAACTAGTCACCGAATGCTTACTTCCTTTCTGCCCAGAACCTTTCTGTAATATAAGCTGGTCATCGGCCAAAGCTATGGTAGAAAAACATTATCACGACAAATACCTACTTGGACAAATTCGACAGGTCTCCGCCAAGCGAAAACCCTCATCAGCTTCGATGCAGCTTTTGACAGAATTAGTCTTACTTACTTACTTATGTGGCCATAACAACCGAATATCGATTTAGGCCGAAAATAACATGCTTCGCCAGCCATCTCTGTTCTTCGCCAGCTGGCGCCAGTTAGAAATTCCAAGCGCCGTCAGGTTCTCCAGTACTTGGTCTTTCCACCGGAGGTTTGGTCTTCCTCTTTTGCGTCGTCCTCCAGCGGGTTCCGAATATAACACCTTCTTAGCTGGAGCGTGTTCTTCCATTCGCTCGACATGACCTAGCCAGCGCAGCCGCTGGATTTTGATGCGCTTTACTATGTCAATATCGGCATACAGCTCGTACAGCTCATGGTTGTACCTTATTCGGTACTCGCCACCAACGCAAATAGGTCCAAAGATCTTGCGTAGGACTTTTCTCTCGAAAACTCCAAGTATTCGCTCATCCGAGGTGGAAATTGTCCAGGCTTCAGCGCCATATGTTAGGACAGGCATGATGAGAGACTTGTAGAGTGTAGTTTTCATTCTTCGAGAGAGGGCTCGACTTCTCAATTGCTTACTCAGCCCAAAGTAACACCTGTTAGCAAGAGTTATCCTACGCATGATCTCCAAGCTGACGTCATTACTGCTGTTAATGCTGGTTCCAAGATAGACAAAGTCCCTTACTACTTCAAAAGCGTAGTTGTCAACAGTGACGTGCTGTCCAAGACGCCGGGACTCTTTGTTTGTTGACACTAGATACTTCGTCTTGCCCTCGTTCACCGTGAGACCCATCCGACGCGACTCTCTTTCCAACTCTGAGAATGCTGCACTGACTGCTCGCGTGTTCATGCCGATTATGTCAATATCGTCGGCATACGCTAACAGCATGACACTTTTGTTGAAGATAGTGCCATTATGTCGTAGATCACCAGCTCGTATTATTTTCTCCATAATAAGATTGAAGAAGTCGCACGATAACGAATCACCTTGTCTGAAACCCCGTTCGGTATTAAACGGTGCGGAGAGGTCCTTCCCAATTTTCACTGCACAACGGGAGTTATGCAGTGTCATTCTACAAAGTCGAATGAGCTTTGCAGGAATACCGAACTCAGACATTGTTGCGTAGAGGTAATCCCTTACCGGACTGTCGAAAGCGGCTTTATAATCAACAAATAGGTGGTGTGTGTCGATCTGTTTTTCTTGGGTCTTCTCCAGGATTTGGCGCAGTGTGAAAATCTGTCTTAAATTAGTCTTAACAGAACAAATTTACGCCTAATAACCGGCTATCTCTCAGGACATAACTGGTTAAAATACCACCTCCACAAAATGGAACTATCCTTTGACACGGAGTGTAGACTCTGTCTGGAAGAGGATGAAACATCGATCCACATCTTTTGCGAATGACCGGCCTTGGCCAAGGCTTTGCCCCAAATCAGAGGGTATCAGCCGTAGGGCTCATACCCTCTAACAGAGCTTGGTCTGGTTTCGCGTGGTCCACTTGATGAACAAGGATTATGTCCTTGCTCCAACGTCACGCTCTCTTTTGATTGATTGATAGAGCCTTGTCCTCATCCTCAACTTTTTTATATTCACGAATTCGAAGATCATTAAGGAGATTATCGGGATCTATATTATTTGTACAAAATGTAAAATGAATAACATGAATAAAAATTAATTAAATTGAATTAGTCGAAAAACAAAGCGATGTAGTCCAATCGAAATTCAATTAATCTATGTACTCGTACCTACTATATGTAATGGTATTAAAATAAATTATACAAATTGTAGTTTGTACAATAATAGCTATTATCAATCATATTACCCAGCTAACCGACTTGGGAATCATTCGCATATGAATCATATGAAAATGTTCTAAATTAATGTTTCATATTTTAAACTATACATAGTATGTGCACGGGGAATTTCCATCACAAGAGTTATAATCAGAAGAGTTTATATATAGAAAGTATAAATGCGAAAAGGCTTATTTTTAAGATTCTAATGGTTAATTGGGTATATTTAAAATATTGAATTAATAGTATGGTATATAACTATGTGTATACATAAAAACACAAAGAAAATAATTCTCATAGGCACACCCACTCTGTTACTGATCATTGTTTTTCCATTTTACCCCAATTAACTTGCCACATCACAACATGCATTTAGAGAGAAGAGACAAAAATATCAAATTAATTCAATGAATTAGTGATGTGGAACATTTGTCCACTATTGCACCAACAATAACTACAACGTAACAGTAGCTGTATCGACACTAACAAAACACTTGATTTCTAATTTACATATTACGTTAATGGCAAGTTTTATTAAATAATAAAATTTTTGAATACATACTCGTATCAACCAACATCCTCTGATCGATCCAAATATCGACCGAATATGCTGTGGTTATAAAGCCAATCATTTGATTGCTAATTATGCTAATTATGGTTTCCATATTGCTGGATGAGTGATTGCTGTTACAGATGTGTCAAATTTTGCACCAGCATTAAAAGCACTTGGGGTATATATATTAAGTCCTCTTTTCTACGTGAAAATTCGTGTTTCCACAAACTCGTGGACAAGGGACGATAAACAAGTCGCTCATTTGCTGCAAGACCGGCATAAGTCAAAAAAATCGATTTTCCATAAAACGCGTTAGAAGTTTTCAACTGACCCCAACCGTACACGGAAAACACGGAAAAAATTCTCTTCTCAAGCGGAGCATATAAGAGGTATTCATATGAATTTTTCACTCAACATGAAGTATGATATAACGAACAATTCTGCAGCATTAACTCAAAAATCACGTTTTTTGATTTATGCCGGTCTTGCAGCAAATGAGCGAAGTGGTACAGCTTTGTAGTCGAATTAGAGTTTGCCGTAACGCAAGCTTGTGCGTTGAAAAGCACTTGTTTTGTTTTCAGAGTTGTCAAAGTATTTGTGCTGCATTTTTCCATGTGTTTGCAATTTTTATTTTCATTTTTTATTCTGATTTTTATCCCCTCTCAGTATTAATCAATTTTGCATTTCAAAGCATTGCTCTACGTCATCAGTGACCACTCCATATACAATTATCAGTCTTGTGATATTTTAAAAAATTGAGATATTTCCTCATTGCTTTGATTATACAATAAAATAGACTGAAAATAGGTTATGGGAACTCTGTACATATTTATTCGCCACTATAACGATGTTGATGATGGTAGTGGTGTTGAAATTGACTAGTGTCACTTCTAATAATTACACACAATCTTATTATTATAAGATGCGCTGCTGAAATTACTTTCATAAAATATTTAATACATCTTCCTCCACATCACACATTTCTTCTATTGCAGGATAGCTATGTGTGCGTGTGAGAAAAGATTTAATGAAATGTGACCGTTGCTAATAATTAGAATGTTCTATATAATGTAGTAAATACCGTCATAGATAAAATGAGTTATTGTGTTATAGCCTAGACAGACGGCAGCTTAATTCCGGATTACCGAGTTAATTCGAATTAACTCGGGCATTAACTGCAGCTAATCCGCATAAACTCTATTAGCTAATTCTCAAAATAAAAGAGGATTAGGGCAATTTGCGATGGCAACACTGCTGAAAATTGTCTATTGTGAATTTTTCTCCATCCATTTTACAAAATATTAGGTGTGTTCGCAACGAAAAATTTTCAACAATTGTTTACAGTTTTCAACATGAAAAGTGTTGGCGAACAAATAAATCCAGCTGTCAATTATGAACGGTGAATGTAAATTTACAAGTTTCTGATAGTTTTCAGTTCACGTACTTCTTGTAGATTTTCTCTTATCGAGAGTGATAGATGACAGAAATTGATAGTGATAGTAATGCAAGTGGACAGACCTAATAAAACGGCAATCAGCCGTTTAGTTAATCCGCAATACTGCCGTCTGTCAGGTTATTATTTTATTCGGATTAAGTGCGCCGGTAATCCGGAATTAGACTTCTCCGGGTGGACGTGTACCAAAGAAGGCCAATATAAGTCTGTTGGCCAACAAGGTTTTGTGATCCATGCAGTGTAATTCCCATCGATTACTTTGAAAAGGGTAAAATGATGACCGCCAAATATTATTTATGGATGTTGGACATTCGGTACTAATTGCTAAAACGATCGCATTTGTCGAAGAAAAAATAGTTCTTCCACCCTAACAATGCACCCTCGCACAACTTCGCAGTGTAATGCTGCAACTAGCCACCGACGTAGCGTACGTACGTACCGCCCGTACGTAAGAACATACAAAATTGCATTGATTTTCTCCGATCCGAGCAACGTCTACGTCACCGTCATACGGTGGTGAGTTTTCGTTAACACGACATTCCCATAAGATAGGTCGTGTCAGCTGACACGTTCTACGTTTTTACGTCGGTGGCTAGTGACAGCATAAATGGCATAATACGTGAAGTACGTTACGAAAATGGAGTAAGAGAGAGAAAGAAAAATTGCATGTTTAAAAAACCTTAAATTTCTCTCCTTAATATAAAGAGAGGGATATATAATTTCTTTAAGTATATTATACTCTGGTAAAAAAAATTTTTTACACTTTCATTAAAAAAGATGGCCGCTAACTAACGATACAATGTTTACTTACGTACACTTGGCAATGTATCAATCCAGTCAGTGATTTATGAAGTCAAACATACCATATAAGATCCAGAGATGGTATTCCCTATTTAATTAATTGTGTATCATTATTCGATCGTGGTTCTGGGCTCAATCCTCGGTTGAAGCACAACTATAATATCGAAAACATTTTTCTTTCGAAAGGAATTGGCAATTCTTCCGATAGTAACAATTTTCCAGGAAAAAGCTTCTAAAAGACCTCTGTGAAAAAGCTCAGAAAAAGTGATGTCACAAAGGTTCTGTCGTTTAGAACTGCCTAATATATGTATGTCCCTTGTGGTACTGTCCAAAATTTAATACGCACAACAGTACTGGAAGAGAAACTCAACCAAAAGACCCTTCGGGGCCTATAAGAACCAAATATTTATTTCGTTTGTATCATTTTTAGTCATCAGTTATGATTGTTATTTTTCTTATTTTTTGAAATTTATAGATAGATATTAAATCATTTATATCTTAATCATAACTAAGAACATCCAACTAGTCTTAATCCATCCATCATGCATTTTTTAATAAGAATTTATTAAAACCTAAAAAAAAGTAAATTTATGTAAAACTCATTTTATAATTCCAAGTCACATAGTCAGACACTATTTAATATATTTGTGTCCAATTTTAGTTACACGAAAATGATACTCACAAATGCCATTACTGGTCTGAGTACGAGATGAAGTAGAAACGTTAGTTGTGTGAAGAGCAACAGGTTTTCATTTAAGTAACAGAGAGCATAAGCTCAGCTCTAGAATTTGCAGTCGATAGTGAGAGTAATAGAGAGCACGTCACGTAAGACCACAATGCGATTCAGAGTTTATTACGTACTTTCTATCTCAAGATTATCTTACATGAAATTATAAGATTTATTGTATGTAATGTTAGTCTACAGTATTTCTGGTTTCTACGATAAACAAAACGATACCCAAAGTATCGACAATAATAATATAATCATGAAAATGCCAATGACACCCTGTAATAAAATTTTGAAAATAAATCGGTTAATATACATACATAGTATGTGTATGTATATTAACCGATTCACTGTTAGAGTATGAATTATATTTTGCTCTTTTAGAGTACAAGCAATTGGTCAGAAAAGGCTCTTTTTCGGAACCTATTTAGAGCTCTTTGAGATCACAAGCAATTTATTAGAGAAGGCACTTTTCTGATGAACTAGTTTCGTAGAAAGAGACTTTCATTTCTTAGGGTTTGCGGATCGTTTATGATCATTTTATGTATTTCTTATGAATTTTGCTGGAAATGACAGTTCGTTCCACGACGTTTTGTAGCCACCTCCTAGGTGTTACTTTGGTTGGGTTTGCTGTTCGACCAAACGATTCATATCCATTTCTGTGGATTTAAGGGTGATTTTTTAGCAACTTTCTTTCTGGCAACACTGTTTTTGACAGCTCAGTTGTTTTCATGTAACATGTTACTGTCAAACATGTTCAGTTTGGTTTATAATTTAACCATGAAACGACTTATAAACGAATAACGCTTGCAGATTATTGAATTTTATTATCAATATTCATGCTCGTGCACTTCTTCCATTTTACGGTCAGTTTGGGCAACCTATTCGAAATCTTGTGACTAAATTTCGCACCAAATTTACATTATTGGACATTAAACCACCAACATACATACGTAGATCACGGACAGAGGAAAATATCGCAGCTGTATCCGCCAGTGTTGTTGATGGCCGTGAATTATCGATTCGGCGCCGTTCGCAGCAATTGGGCCTCTGTTACTCCACTACGTGGAAAATTTTGCTGGAGATTCGGGTGTAAAACCTTTTAAAATATAGCTGGTGCAAGAATTGAAGCCACACGACCTACCACAACAGCTATCTTTTGGTGATTGAGCGCTGGCCAGTTGGCAAGGCAAGAAGGTCCACTTTTTTTATCGGAAAATTATGTCCAGCGACGAAGATCATTTCTGGTTGAATGGATACGTGATCAATCAAAATTGCCGTATTTGGTGTGAAGAGCAGCCAGAAGCATTATAAGAACTGCCAATGTGCGAAAAGTGCACTGTTATGTGCCGGTGGCATCATTGGACCGTACAAAGACGATGAAGGCAGGAATGTTACTGTGCATGGCGAGCGGACCGTGAGATGATTACAAACTTTTTTTTTGCCCAAAATGGAAGAGCTGGACCAGGTTGACATGTGGTTTCAAAAAGACGGTACCACATGCCACACAGCACGCGAAACAATGGCCCAATTGAGAGGAGAGTTTGGTGAACAGTTTATTTTTTATGTTTGGGGCCGGTCAATTGGCCGCCCAGAATGTGCGATTTAACGCCTTTAGACAATTTTTTGTGGGGGTATGTTAAGGCTCATGTCTATAGCGACAAGCCCGCAATTGACGCAATGAAAGCTACTGAAAGTCAATAAATAGGAATTTATTCGTGAGATACCGGCCGATATGTTGGAGAGAGAGTATGCCAAAATTGGATCCAGCGTATGAATCATTTGAGGCGCAACCGCGGTCAACATTTACATGAAATCATCTTTAATCATTGAATTATATAGATCGTTCTATCAACTCAAATAAAGATTTCACAGATTTCTCTAAATTTAATTGGTTTTTTTATTAAATCAAATCCAAAGGTTCTTAAAAAATCAGCCTGTAATTTAGAATATTTTTCACAATCGTTCTGCATAACTCAAGTTCTAACAACGATGCCCATTATAGGGCTGGACATTTGCAGTTGCAGTAAATTATTGTCCAGTACAAATAACAACACATTTTAATTATTGCTTTCTGAGTAATAATAATTTGAATTTTAAATATCAAACAATCACGTACGATAACGTTAATGTAAACAATACAAATGCTGTCCAACAATGTACGTGAAAAGCTGACGTTACGTCTTGAGTTTGACGTTATTTCTCTTTCCACTTGTGCGTGCGTTCGATCTTCGAGTCTCGAATCGTTCATTGCTCTATTTTGACAAGTGGCAGAGTGGAGTAGTAAATGTTTACATTTTTCCACAGACCGCCAACAGTATGCCAATGTGTGTAGAAGCAAACGAACGCGAGTTTAAACAAATTGATTGTGTTATTTTATTTTCTTGATTTCTTATTGTGTCTAATTTGATTTGTTTTTGTTTATTTGTTTTGCTGCTGTTACCATTATTTTATATGCATTTATTTTACAAAGCAAGGAAATTAAAAATTTGAATAAAGAATATGAGTAACGTTTATGGAAGAATAAAAACAAAACAAAAGATCGTAATAAATCGTGTTTGACTACTGATTTGTTGTGAACGGAAATTTTGAACAAAACAAAAGAGAAAATCATATATCCACAAAAAAAACATAGTTTAAAAAGAAAAACATACCTAGTTGTAAGGCGCAATGGTAAATACACATACATATGTATGTATGTACATAGTATGCAGTTTGTCGCGATAGGCCAGTGCAAAATGAAGTGAAAGCGTGTGAAGCATTTGCCTTATATGATAGAATATTAAATGTTGTCTATAAAGCGTTTGTAATGTGAGACTTAAATGCGTTTTAAAAATCTCATGTGCTAAAATGTAAAAAAAAAAAAATTTACAAACTATAAATGTAATTTTTAAATTGTTTCTGAATTAATTGCCACTGCAAAATTCCATTAATAAATAACTAGGATAGTGCATAGTGTCACACACGAAACAAAACGTGTTTATTTGATTATTAATGTATTTTGGCGATATAAAGTTTCGAAAAAAGTATTACATCTTTAAGAAAAAATACGAAAAAATCGTATACAAATCTCTGATAACTACTTAGGTCAGTTAACATCAATAAAAGTGTACAAGATATGATTTATTTGCAAATTTAATATTCACATGTATTCATATACATACATACATATGTACATATGTACAATACAAAAGTGCTAATGTGGCTAATATTAATGTATTCATATTAAAATTGTTCAATTTAGTCAAGTGTATTGATAAACCACAATACTAGTAAGCAATAAATTATATGGATTTCATTGAAAAACAGAAAATACTCAATTAACCCGCAACATCCTGTCGTTGTTGTTTCTGTATTTTTCTACTGTATGTGCGATTTTATTGTGGTTACGCAGATATGAAGGAATTACATCCATAGAGAAAAGGTATATTGAATTTATTGAATTTATAGGAACTAAACACATTACTTACATATGAATGCCTTCGCATTTATATTCACATAATTTTTATTCATTTTTCTTTTGGTACTACATATAGTAATTTGACATCAGTAATAGTAACGTGTTGCTTCTGAACATAAGAATTACAAATATCATATTGAATCGTATCTTTATTACTTTATGGAAAATTTAACGTAAAGATCTCAACCATCCAGGATCCATCTGATGTCGAATTACCATTCATAAAATCAACTGGATCTTCTTCCAGTACTGTTGTTTGTGTATTAAATTTTGGACAGTTTTAGAAGAAAACTACTTATATTAGCCGATTCCGAAATGCAGAGCCTTTGTGAGATCACTTTTTCTGAGTTTTGTCACAGAGCTCGTTTAGAAGCTTTTTTCATAGTAAATTGTTACTGCCGGAAGAATTACCAATGGCTTGCCGACAGGTGACTATTGTTCGAAACAAAAATCTTTTCGTTATGAAGGTTGTACTTCAGCCGGGTATTGAACCCACGATCTACACTAACCACTGAGCTATACGATTGAATTCATTTAGCTTCCCAAGAATGGACGGGTCTACGTTCCGGAAGCATTCGACCACGTGGTCGACCAAGGTTCATTCACCTCATCAGAGTACGGAAATGCTTTGTACGGGAACAAAACAAAGCATTTCCGTATTTTTGCTGCTACAACAACAACAACAACAACAACATTGAACCCATTTAAAGTTGTACTCCTTAAAAAAAAAACCTTTTATGACCTTCAATCAATCAAAAGAGAGCGTGACGTTGGAACATGGACATAATCCTTGTTCATCAAGTGGACTACGCGAAACCAGACCATGGTCTGTTAGAGGATATGAGCCCTATAGCTGATACCTCTGAGGGCCAGCCACAAGTGTTACGGGCACTGCGACCAAACGAGATCTTTTGTACCCAAGCCCGTTTACGACACTAGAATCTCCTCTACCTTTTTAATGAAGGACATAATTGATTTTGTCGAACTTTTGATGATTGAAGCTGGTGTTGGGAAACTCAGCTGAAAGTTTTTGAGGCTTTGACTGAGGTTTATGAGGTTTATAACCTTTCGTTTTTCTCGCAAACATCTATCCCGAACTCACATCCTATGACATTCTTGTGTCATAGCTGTCAATTTGAACTTTAATCACCAATATTCCTAATATTTACACTTTTCCCTCACTTTATTTTCGTAAATATTAAGAATACAGAAAACTTTTCATAATTTACAAAGCATGAAATGGACTAAAGTTTACTTTTTAATACGATTTCATATTAGTCACGCGACGTAAAATATTAAAGGAAAATGCAAAAATCAAAATATGCCAGCATATCATATAATTTTTATATGAATTTTTTGGTATAATTTTTTAATCTCATCCCGAAACGCCATTCCTCCAAAAATCATTCATCAATGTGAGTTTTAAGTGTTAAGTGTCTTCGCATATTGGGCTATTTTTGAAATTTCGAAATGTTGTAGAAATCATTGGGATTAATTAAAAAAAATTTTGGAAAAAATGAGATTTGCTAACCAATTTCAAAAAACTGCTTATAGCTCTAGCAGTCAAAAAAAAAAAAAAAATAAAAAACTGTAATATTTTTATATGCTCACATGTTGATATGCTGATATGTCGATTTTACCTTAAAAAAGTACATCCATATATGTTAGACCTGTCGTAGAGAATGGTTGATAAGAAATAAATACTTTGAAAAAAAAAATTGGGAAGCTTAACTTCGGTAATATCGAAGCATAGATACCCAAATAGACAAACATACTTACGAAAAATTTTAATTAGTCAAAATTGAAATTATTCGATTTATAAGAATTTTGATTAATCAAAATATTCTTCATTTTAATTTTTACTTTATATTTTTTGAAATTTTTTTTTTAATAAAAATCTAAAATGTAGCTTTGGAGAGCTACCTGTATTTTTTTTTTATATTTAAAAAAATATTATAAATATTTCGAATACATTATTGGAATAATTTTATTCTGATTTATCAAAATTACGTTTAATCGAATAATTTACTTTTTTGAATATTAAAAATCATGATTATTCCAATAATTTACATTTTGATTAATCGAATAATTGATTAATCGAAGCTTGTGATTAATCAAATTGTTTGATTAAAGTATTAATCGCATAGCCCTAATACATACGGAAAAATAAGTTTATGTGAAAAGTAGGAGTGATTTTTATTCGATTTAGCTCATTTTGGAATATGCCTGTTAATAAATAAATATAACTGTATATTCCAATTTTTAGTATGATACAGAAAGTGTGAAAACATACATTCAATAACATATTTTTGTATGGGAAGTTGGCGTAACTTTCATCCGATTACGACCAATTTGTAATATACAGTGGCTCACAGCTTATTTCGTACAGTGTATATATTTTTATGTACATGGCTGTAACATCGAAACTAAAAAACTTATCAATAAGTTTTGAATGTAGATGTCTATGTATGTGTTTAGTAAACCTAATAAGAAAACGGGGAACCCCAAAAATTGTTCTTTTTGTCATGCAAGAGAGAAAAACTATTGATCAGCTGATTTTCAGCTCACATCTTATTTCGTACACAAACTTCAATGTAAGTAAGTTTCATTCTGCCGCGCAGTTACAAAGTTTTTTTGAATTGTATGAGTTTTTGGACCTTTTTAACTATTATAACAATTTTTATTATTATTATTTTAAATAGTTAAAGTGCTGTAAATTAAACATTTAGCGTTATGGGTCGTCGTACAACGATGGAACAGCGTAAACTGGTAATTAACCATTTTAGGAAAGGTCAGAGTGTGCGAAAAATTGGTGAAATGACAAATTTAAGTGCCTCAACTGTCCAATACATCATTCAACGCTTCGTTCGCGAAAATCGGTTGGAGAACAAGGGCAGAGAAGCACCTAATAAGATTTTCAACGCATCAGACGAGCGTTATATTGTACGAAAAATTAAGAAAAATCCAAAGTTATCCGCTCCGAAGTTGGCTGCAGAGGTTCAGCGTGAAATAGGAAAATCATCCAGTGCTGAAACTGTCCGACGTGTGCTGCGCAATCATGACTTGAACGGTCGAGTAGCCCGAAAGAAACCATTCATTTCGAAAATGAATATACAACGCCGACTTGACTTCGCCAAAGAGCATATTATTAATACTCCTGCGTTCTGGAATACCGTTATTTTCGCGGATGAGTCTAAGTTTAATATTTTTGGCTCGGACGGAATGTCATATGTTTGGCGTAAAGCTAATACCGAGCTAAACAAGGAGAACCTTAAGCCCACAGTGAAGCATGGTGGCGGTAGCGTGATGGTTTGGGCCTGTATGTCAGCAGCCGGAGTAGGTGAATTGGTTTTTATTGAGGGAACAATGGACAAAATGAAGTACCTCGAGATTCTGAAAAACAATTTACTTCAAAGTGCAGACAAACTGGGTTTGCGGGAAGAATTTCGGTATTACCAAGATAATGACCCAAAACATAAATCTGGGATTGTGCAATCTTGGCTTATTTGAACTGCTCACACTTGATGTCTCCACCACCACAGTCACCTGACATGAATGTGATTGAAAATATTTAGTCTATTTTGGACAATAAAATAAGAACACACAAGATTTCTAATAAGCAAGACCTAAAGAAGGTACTAATGGAGGAATGGAAAAAAATCACACCAGACATCACTCAAAAATTGGTGGATTCAATGCCAAGTAGACTCCAGGCTGTCATTAACGCTAAGGGATGTCATACTAAATATTAAAATCAACTTACTTTGTTTTTAGTTTGAACTTAAAGAGACTGTACGAAATAAGCTGTGACATGAATTTTCCTATTTTTTTCTTATTTTATTTTTTTATAGTGTCAAACACTAAAATTTTGAAAAAGTAAATTTTGGAAAATAAAAAACAAACCTTCCTTTCAAAAATGGCATTTATATTTTGTTCAAATTTTTGCTATATTAGGAATTACGACTGCAGCAATTTTTAAACTGTCACTGTACGAAATAAGCTGGGAGCCACTGTATCTATTCTGTGATTAGACTAACTTTACATATCAACTTTTAGATTTTCACGCGTAAACTTATATTCAATCACATACTTTCTTACAACATTTATTGTACATAATATTTAGTACTTAAAAATTATTTTCTTCATTTTTAATTAAATTTCATATAATAATTTCTTTTTTTTATATTCAACATTTTAACTTTCATTTATGATTTCATATCCTCTGATATTTTCAAAATAAATTCTCTTTATTGTTGTTGTAGTTATTGTTGATTGCTTGCTACTTTATTGATCTTTATCTGAAAAATGTAAAAGTATAGTAAGTAAGTAAGTAGTTAGTAGTCAGTTGTCGTTATTGTTACGCACAGTTGGATTTTTAAGGTCAAGAACTATTGTATTAACGTGCAATATTATACTTTCATAGGTTTTGTGCGCTTACCTTTTTTTTTTTTTTTTTTTAATTTTTTAATTTTTTAATTTTATTGTTATTATATGACAAATAGGTTTTTGTCGAAAAAAACGGGAGCACTGAATGAATTTAATCAAATATTAACTAATTTATCAATTTATGAGCATTTGCAATGCTAGTATTTTCAATTTTTTTTTGTCTGCATATAGATTCAAATGCCTCTAGGTTTAGAGACAAATTATAAATAACAAAAACAAACTTTCTACATATGAATGAATATTATGACATTTTTGTGTCAATTTGCTGTCAATTTGACCTTATTATAAAAAAAAAAAAAAAACTTATTATTATACAATAATAAAATGTCATCGATCATCAAAATTAGCAGCAATTCATTTCTGTGTAGTAGGTAGTAGTTGTGCCTTTAAGGGAACAAACGCTATAGGCTATGAGGCAGAGATCAGGCCGATATTGTTGGTAATTAATGAATTGCCAAAGTAACATTTTTTTTTTGGTGAAATATCTCTCGAAATTATAATAAAAAAATTTCTTTTGAATTTTTTACATACCAAAAATAGGCAAAAGAAATGAAAAATTATTATATGTAAGTGGCATTACCAACAACCAAGTCGTTAACATATTTCTACTGTGGTTGCATATATTTGTACGTGAATCTTTTACTTACTTGTATGATAATTTTGTATGTTGTACTATGTTTTTTGCCTACTGTTGTTGTTTTTTCTATATCTATTGTAGTAGTGTGTAGTGTATGGAAGTGCAAATGTGTAGTAATATGATTTGCCTGTAATTTTATCACAATCAGCGGCCACCTCAAATACGATATTTGTTGTTGTTTTTATTTTTTAAGGGCTCATTCATCATTGGGTGTGTGTGTCTATGTATAATATTTTAATTTCAATGTCACTTATTTGATGTATGTAGGTATTTTTATGAGATTGCAAGTCTTGTGTACATAATACCAATTTTCGAATAAGAAGAAAGTCGCTGTCAGATGTAATATAATCAACCATAGTATGGTTTGTGGTCGCAACAATATGTTTGGTTGCCAATTTTGTTGCTTTGAAAAATAAAAAAACAAACAACTTTAGTACGTAATCGTATTGAATGGTGTTGAGTGAAATTGACAAAAGAAATTAAAATATTTTGCTTTCTTTCATTTCTCATATACATACTTACTGAACATGAGAAGGCTTGTAGCTACCGAGTCACACTTTAATTTGTTTGATTTATATATGATTTTAAACAGTTGACTACTTTCGAAATAAACTCATGATTATATGAATATTATTTCACTATATTGAGTTGGAATTTTGAATAGTTTAATAAATTTTCTTCTTCTTCCTCTTATGTGGCCATAACAACCGATGATCGATTTAGGCCGTACATATAATGCGGCGCCAGTATTTTCTGTTCTTCGCTTGTTGACATCAATTGGATATTCCAAGCGCCGTCAGGTTACCCAATACTTCGCATACTTCCAACGGAGGTTTGGTGCTTCTCTTCTTCTGCGTCCTCCAGCGGGTGTCGTATTAAACATCCTCTTTGCTGGAGCGTCTTCTTCCATTCGCTCGACATGACCCAGCTAACGCAGCCGCTGGATTTTGATTCGCCTGAGCTCATACAACTCATCGTTGTACCTTATACTCGATACTCGCCATCAACGCAAATAGGTCCTAAGGTCTTGCGCAGAACTTTTCTCTCGAAATCTCCCAGCATCCTCTCATCCGTGGTGGAAATTGTCCAGGCTTCTGCGCCATATGTTACGACAGGAATAATGAGGGACTTGTAGAGTGTGATTTTCGATCTTCGAGAGAGGGCTCGACTACTCAATTGCTTACTCAGTCCAAAGTAACACCTGTTAGCAAGAGTTATCCTACGCATGATCTACAGGCTTACGTCATTACAGTTGTTGATGCTGGTTCCAAGATGGACAAAGTCCCTTACTACTTCAAAAGCGTAGTTGTCAACAGTGACGTGTTGTCCAAGATGCCGGGACTCTTTGTTTGTAGACACTAGGTACTTCGTCTTGTCCTAATAAGGTTGAAGAAGTCACACGATAACGAATCACACTGTCTGGAATCTCGTTCAGTATTAAACGGAGTTCAGTATTAAAGTCGAATGAGTTTTGCAGGTATACCAAATTCAGACATAGTTGTGTAGAGGTAATCCCTTATCGGACTGCCGAAAGCGGCTTTATAATCGACGAATAGGTGATGTGTGTCGATCTATTTTTCTGGGGTATTTTCCAGGATTTGGCGTAGTGTGAAAATTTGATCGATTGTGGATTTATTCGGTCTGAAGTTACACTGATAAGATCCTTGTATGCGATGCTCAGGAGTTGGCGCAAATTATGGGGTCTCCTTTCTTATGTATGGGGCAGAGAACACTGAACCTCCAATTTCGATATTTTTCCAAATCCGTATACTCCAACTCTTCATAAAGGTAGCAGTAGGCACTGATGCTAATCGTGATAATATTGGTGATCGTTGGTTGATGGTATATGCTAATTTTGGTTCTCCTTCTCCTTCTTCGTATTATTTTGTATTCTTCTTCTCATGGCTGTTGTCTAATGACTGCTTTTGATTGCTGACAATGTAGCTGGCTGATGACATTATGACCAGTCGATAGAGATCGACAAGTTTTGTATCGATTACAAACATAAAAATAATTTCATACAAGCAAGTAACTATATACATATGCTTGCATATGTACACATAGAAAGGTGTTAGCGTTAGTTAGTAACCAGTTTGTTCAATTTTATTTATTGCGTATGCGCCAAATTACGCATGTGTACAGGTGCTTGTTTGCTTATAGAGTGTCACTATAATATTTGATGCTGTGTATGCAACATTTAATAGAAATTGAGGACATTTTTGTCAATATGTTGGTATATGTTTTGCAATGTTTTTACAATTACATACATTTAGATTTTAAGTTAGCGTTAGTTCAATGCAATTTTACAGCACACATAAAAAAATATGACAACTTGTAGTGATGAGTCTCAAAATTTTATGGGATTTTCAAAAAAAAAAAAAAAAAAAAAATTATTTCACAAAGATGCTGATTACACGCTAAAACGACTCACTGGGACTATAACTTTGATTTGCTTTAGAATTGTTTTTTATTCAATTCAATAAAGTGCTTGAAATGCAACATTTTAAGCAATTGTTAAGCGCTTTCATTTTATCAGGACACATCTTCAATTTGCTGAGTTTACTAATCGAATATAATATCAGACATCAATGTTATCTGAGAAGAAGTTTGGAGTCCGGAACTATGTGATCTTCCCGGCAATTACAGATTCTAGAGACTTTGCTGAGTTCAAGTTAAATATAAGAAATCAAACTGTAGTGGAAAAAATTCTCGGATTTGGTAAAACTGTACAGCTATTCATTTTCTATTAATTACACAGTGAATTACACACTTTCGAGGGGTAGTAAACCAAACCAGTCTCAAACGATAGCATTTGACTTCAGTAATAAAATCCCAAATCCCTTTATGTTCCATAGTTTAAAATTTGAATTTTTCGGTAAAAAGTAGAATCAAGGAATTTGAAAAATCCTATGTAAAATTACATTTAGGATAGTTTCTTCTTCCGAGATCCATACTAAAAATTTCTGAGGATTTTTTTCCCAAATCACTCTGATCCTCTAACTACCACATGTATGGGTCATTTTGGACCTTCTTTCGAATAATTCCACTAAAGGTCCACATTTCTGAGAAGGTCAAGGGTGAAATTCTTCCATAAAAATATTCTCCAGAAAATTTCACTAACGGCAACCAAGGGCTAATAACTTGTACAAGTTATAGGTAACATGTAAAAAACGAATTTTGACTTTAAGTACTTTATTTTTAAGAATCTATTGTATCGTGTGATAGTTTCATGTAACAATTTCGGGGTCATTGTCTCGAGGGTGAACCAAACTAGTGTCAAACAATAGAATTTGACTTCAGTAACAAACGCCCTAATCCCTTTTTGCTCCACTGCGGCACAATGTTTTTTTTTTACAGTGGTTTAAAATTTGACTTTTTCATATGTAAAATTACATTTAGGATGGTTCTTGTCTTCGGAGACCTATATTACAATTTTCCAAAGATTATTTTTCCGGAACATTTGGACCTTCGAATTATCACCCGTATAGTTCATTTTGGACATTTTTTCGAAAAATCACTAACACATATAAAATAAGGTCTAAAAAGGCCCATGTGGGTCATTTTTAACCTGAGAAATTTTTCTACGAGTATGAATGGTGGACATTTTCACAAAAAAAGTGAAATGGAATGGATGATGAATACTTCTCCAATGCTTAGTGATGATATCTATCACACAGCGTGGTGGTCGAAATTTAGTAATCCTGTTGTTAGGTCCAGCTTAGGCCAATTGAGTCGGATAATTTTATCTGAGGGTCCATTAACTCTCTGGAGTTGGCGTTTTTTATTGCTTTCAATGCTAAAAGAAGTTTGGGCGCTACGATTGAAATGCAAATAACCTCCTTATCACGAAAAGCCTCCATCGTAGTACCCTCTCTTGCTCCCGTCACCGAAGCAAGGTGAATGTTAAACTGCTCGGATTTCTTATTAAGGGATATTCTGCAATAATGGGCTCTTATACAGAGAAATTGATTTTGAGGATTTAATTGACTTTCTCTCAGTTGCTGTCTCCGTCAATGGAAATATTTAGATCTAACAATCTTATTCCAGAATTTTCTCTCTCATTGAATATGAAAAACGTGTGCAGCGTTCAAGTTGTGTTGTTATCGCTTACCGAGAGAGACACTCGTCGTCTTTTTAACCCTTTTTGAATACAGAAAGTAATTCAGAGGCCACAAGTTTACGTCAATAGGAATTCATGGGTATAACCAATGCAAATTTGGGAAAGAAAAAGAGGACAGTGGACGTCTAAAGTATATTTAAAAACACCCATTTCATTCCATTATAGGGAAATAATACATAGATTCAGACAATTCAGACAATTATCAGATAGTTTAATTTTTCGTTTTTACGTACTAGTGTGCGTACTAGAAGTACATAGCACATAAGTAGGATTTCTTCGTTTTATATTTTTTCACATCACACACACGCACACTACATGTGGCTGTAGTCAGTCTCTCATTACTGTCAAGTTATCTCAGCAATTTACGCTTCAAGATTTTATTTATTCCATCACTACTTTTCAATTGATTTGTTGTTGTTGTTTTTGATGTTACTTACATTTTGTGTTGAGCTTTGATGGACATAACTTGTCGGCTTCAGCAATTTGTTGGTATATATGCTATATGGATGTAAGTAAGTATTGTAAGTATATACATATACATTAGAGTGGTCTCTAGCTCTACGAAGAATAGTGTTGGATAAAGTTTTTTAAATTATATTCTCGTATTTTTAATGCAACAAATTAAGTACTTATCTGAATTAGCATTAAAAACAATTCTAAGCTTTGTAAATCCGTAAAAGTTTTATTTATTTTTTTATTTTTTATTTTAATTTAGATCTATGGTTAAAATACCTACGTACGAGGGCGGTCGCAGAACTACCCGACCTAACAAAGAAAACAACAAATTTGGGAAAATTTTTTTACATTCCTCAACATAATCTCCTTTTAGCTCTATACACTTTTTCCAGCCCTGTTTAGAGTATGAACTATCTAGCTCATTAAAATAGCCATCTACCGCAGACTCAACCTCTTCATTGTTTGAAAATCTTCTACCACCATGCCATTTTTCAAATTTGGAAATAGGAAATAATCCGAAGGAGCTAAATCTGACGAATTAGGTGCATGCTGAAGCAATTCGAGCTTTGACTCTTTGATGTTTCCTTTCCTCCAAAAAACGGACGCCATAACCTTGCCTGCATATGGAACTGTCTTCGCCTTCTTTGGGCGCGATTCTCCCCATTCAGTCCACTGTTTTGACTGCTCCTTTGTCTCAGGTGTGAAGTGGTGGACCTATGTCTCATCCATGGTTACGAATCGATGCAAAAACTCGGCTTTATTACTGTGAAACTTCGCCACACACTCTATAGAAACATCTTCACGACGTTGTTTTTGTTCTATTGTGAGCAAACGCGGCACCAATTTTGCACAAAGCTTTTTCATCTCCAAATTTTCAGTCCATATACGATGTATAGCACTGTAATTTCACCTAGCACACACACCTTCAGCGTGGCGTGGCCACCTGAATTGGTCGACCACTACGGCGTTCATCTTGGCAGCTCGTACGATCTCGTTTAAACTCTGCTACCCAATATTTTATGGTCGTAAACGAAGGAGCAGACTCCCCCAGAGTAGAATCTAGTTCGGCTTTAATATTTGTTGGACTGAGAACTTTCAAACGAAAGTATTGAAATACATAACGGTGACAAATTTGTTCCATGTTTACAAATTCACTGAGGTCGTTAACTTTCGATGGATCCAAAAATAATACTCAACAACGTGGCGCCTTGAAACTTAAATCATATATTTTATAAAGTTGCCACTATTCACCAAAGTAATTTTTTTCAAACTACTGCCGCCATCTATATGTCAGGTCGGGTAGTTCTGGGACCGTCCTCGTATAGCGTCAAAGGTAAACTGAGTTAAAGTTTAGGCAATAGACCGTGAATATGCAGAATTTGATGAATCTTGAATTATGAGCCCGAACAGGTCACGTCTAAATTTCCATATTTTTTCATGAAGTTTTGACGGTGACCATGAATTAAAAACAATGGGATACGCATGTATTATATTTAGAAGAATTCGAAATTCGATAAGTAACGACCACGCTAATGCATATAATTGCATATAGTGCAGTGTAGGAATTTAACACCAAAAGCAATGCAATTACTGTTTCATACTTGAAATTTTTTCACTCAAATTTTTTTCATTGCTTTATGATTTCTTTTTTTTTTCACCACATACGAGAACTATGTACCATCCATTGTGATCATCATTGTGATCGTCATCATTGATGTCATCAATATCGTTCTTTAACATTTTACTGCATTCTCTAAAAGTTTACAAGAAGCTATACAATTTTTGTCGTGTTTTCATAGTGTTGCATCCACTTGTTGTTGTTGGTCTTATTATTTTTATAACATCTCGACTTTTGTTACAATTTTACAATTTTTTTTGTTTATCATTTTAATGAAATCTTAATGCATTTTAATGATTACGATCGTGATTCGGCATTGATGATGATGATGATGATTTTTCATTGGTTGTATAAATATGTATATATTTTTTTTTGGATTTCGATATACAGGTTGAAAAAGAAAGATTGATTAAAGCTACCAAGAAATATATTTCCATTGATATTTTTTTTGTAATTTTTTTTTTCGTTTTACATTTATTTTTGAAATAGTAATATCGAATATTTTCACATATTTATGAAATTAATTTTTCAAAAACATGAAACGAAAGAAACGACAAAAAATTCCCAATAATTACTATCAGTTTTACTACCAAGAAACGATTATTTTTGTTAATTAGTAAAAATTATAACAAATTTAATATACACACAATGCAATGACCTGGCAATATTTGGTCAGCAATCTTGTGTAGAGTAAAAAAATCGTTCAAGATAATGACATTCGCAATATAATGACTAATTGATTTCACATATTTAAGAATATCAGTTTCATGCAACAAAAATATTTTTCTAACAACGGAAATATATTAATACATTTTTTTGTTCAATGAACCACCAAATTCTTGTAACATAACGATTATTTGTTGGTGTTCATTCAATATTTTACTATGGAAGAATATATTTTTAACTTTATGGGGCGAAGTGCTGTTGAGTTGATAGTGTGAGGTTGTGAACCGAGGATCCTATGCAAAGAATCTCGATGCTGTAACCACTGAGCTACAGCACCTACAACTTCATAATAACAACTGTATATAAATCATATTATTCCTACACGTGTTCATGCTTAAATCAAGTAAAATTTATTAATTTCTCACGCCTCATTGAATCGAACGTGTTCAATTACATGCAATGCAAGCACTATAAGCATATTGTTATAGTTGTTGATGGTTATTGTTATTGTTGTTGTTGTTGTAGTTGTGGCTTTTGGTATGCGATGCATTTGTCATATTTCCACTTTTATATATACTACATACGAGTATATGATATGGATTCGATTTATGACAGTGTTTATATTCGTATATAAAAATAATTCTTTCGTTATTTCTGTCCTATCCGCACTCTCTGACGATTATTGTTTATAAATATGTTCGCCTGTTGCTCGATATATATTGCGACGAAATAATAAAAACGAATATTATACATACATCTTTCCTTGGTGAATTCGTATGGCGGCAACTACGAATTAAATGGAGGAAACAATTAGATTTGCTCACTTGCCGGCAAGTAATTGGTTCGCAGTAACCATTTCCCATGAAAAAACTTCTGACAAACGCTTTAAAAAAGGGATGTCACAATAGTGACTGCCTGTCAAATTCGAAAAATATAAACAGGCCTCTTTCTATACCACTTTAATACAGAAAGAAGCTCGCCAAAATGATTTTTAACAGAGGTCGTTTGTAGTATTAAACTGTATCGAGGATAATGTGGCAACTATCTTCATGTTGCAACATCATCATTTGGTTATTGAAATCAATATGTGTCATTCTTTCGAATTGTAAACAACATATTTTATTTTAGCTCCTACTATGTCAACTTTTGTGGTTACAAAACTCTATTCGCGGGAAGATTTGCTTATTTTGTATTGATCTGAAGAAAAAACAGCAGCGAAAAGATATTGCATATTGTGTGAGTTTAATGTAGAATATGTTACATCAATTTCAAGTTTTGCATTTTGGTTTAGATGGTTCCAAAGTGGTGATTTTGATATTGTAGAAGCGATAAAGAGCGTGAGGGAAGGCCAATAATGTTTGAGGACGCTAAATTGAAGGATACATTGGACAAAGACTAGTGTCAAACTCAAAAAGAGCTCGCTGAATCCTTGGAAGTCACTCAATAAGCCATTTCACTAGAACTAAAAAACGTGGATCTGATCCAGAAAATGGGAAATTGGGTTCCATATGAACTGAAACTAAGAGACATCGAAAGACGATTTTATATGTCTGAAATATTGGTCCAACGGTATAAAGGGCAGTCTTTATTGCATCGTATCGTTACTGGCGATGAAAAAACGATATCTATTACGACAACTCTAAGTGCAAAAACTCATATGTGACACCTGTCCCATCAGCTAAATCGACTCCAAAGACAAATATCCATAGTTCGAAGGTGATACTGTGTATGTGGTGGAAACGGAAGGGTATGGTGCATGTTGCGCTGCCAAAACTTGGTGAAACCATTAATACAAAAACCGGTCAAAATGGGCGACCAAGCACGAGTCATTGATCATGACACGATCATGACAGTGCTCGGCCACATGGTGCGCAACCAGTAAAATATATTTGGAAAATAGCGATTGGGATGGTCTTACCCCGCCTGCCGTATAGCCCAGATATTTCCCCTTCTGACGAACACTTGTGTCGATCAATGCAGAATAGCTTGTCCGAAATACGTTTCTCACCAGTGGAAGGTATTAAAAATTGAGTTGATACGTTCTTGGTCTTAAAGATGGGGAAAAAAGTAGTAGTTTCCGAAGGAAAATATTTTGAATAAAATATTTTGCAGTCATTTTATAATATAATAAAAATATTGTATTGTATATTAAACCCACTTACATCCAAAATTTGTCATCATGGTCGAAATGAGATTTGATCAGAAATAGTCACATTTCCGAATATGAGATTTTTTGTTGATTTATCGTGAAATTATCTTGAGTATATTTTATTTATGTTAGATTGCATTTTTAGTATCAATAAGGTTTCATGGCCACAGGATATACAAAGCAGCTGACCTAAAATTGATATACAATATATATATTGTATTGATCTCAAATAAATACACTCAGTTATAAGCATTCATGCGTTATAATTTTAGCAATTTATTTGCTGTGAAACTATTAAGATTTTTTTTTTAATTTAATCAAATTATGGTAACAATTTACTTTTACGTGTAAATTGTTTATACATATTATTTATATTTACTTCGTAATTGGATAAAGCGATAATATGCTTGCTATACATAGAATCTACACTACATATACTATAAAGGGCGTGTTAGTGTAGTCGCACGTTGTTCATACTCTAAAATATTTTGCTTCTCACTCCTAGATTTATTGTCCATTTGTTCATCATGACCCATACATGTAGTATGTACCCATATACCTATTCGTACTGGTATATAAATATACTATATACCCATATATCTAAATAAATATGTAGTTGTTGTAAGTCTATAATTATTTATTTGAGTTTATATCAACTTGAGTCGGCTAGCTTGAGGCTAAAAAGCTTTCAACACTAGACTGATGGTGATTTTGATGTTGGTACCTAACATCAACGCTACAGCAAACCAACAATACATACATATGTATAGCAAATATAAAAATAAAAAAATAGAATAAATAAATAAAAAATAAAAAAAAAAGAAACATTTATAATGATGACGATATCGACGGGCGACGCCGAACAACGTCACACAGATATTTGATTTATCTATCACAATACGAGTATATTGATTACAATTGCCTAAGTGAGTATAGAGTTATTGTTGGTAGTAAATTGAAAGTGTATACAACACCGAGCAGCGAGGTCAAGCTGTAATTGATCAATGTAAAATTGTCAAAATAAATATTTAGCAAAACAGCGTGCTGAAAAATTAGTTAAACAGAGAAGTTTTTCTCAAGTTTTTCAATTTTTTTCTATTAGTTTGGCATATTTATTTCAAATAAATTTATACTAGCTGAAAGGAATATATTTACTTTAGACGTTGTGATATCACTTTTTTTCATAACTTTATAGCAGAGCTTTTTTAGAAATATTTTTATAACACTTTTACTGTGTGAAAAAATTGCTAATTAGGAGAAGTTGCCACATTTCGAAAATATGCCTTTTCAGACACTGCCCAGTCGGAACTCGAATCTGGCCTCTCATACACGACAACAAGACAAATTAGTAGTATTGTAGTAATAAATCACAAGAGCTCTTATACAGGATAATTGTTTAAGAGCCTTCAAATTTGATTGAAAAAAATCACATACATTTTAGAGAAATGTATGAAATCTTTATTTGAGTCGATTCGAGAACGATCTATATTTAATTCAATGTTTAAAGATGATTTCATGTAAATATTGACCGCGGCTGCGTCTCAAATGGTTCATACACTGGATCCAATTTTGGCATACTCTCTCCAACATATCGGACGATATCTCATGAATAAATTCTTCAATATTGGCTTGCAGTGCCTCAACCATTGCGGGCTTGTAGCTATAGACATGAGCCTTAACATACCCGTAGACCCACAAAAAATAGTCTAACGGCATTAAATCGCACGATCTAGGCTGCCAATTGACCGGCCCCAAAAGTGAAATAAATTGTTCACCGAACTTGCCTCACAATTGGGTCATTGTTTCGCGTGCTGTGTGACATGTGGCATCGTCTTGTTGAAATCACATGTCAGCCAAGTCTAGCTCTTCCATTTTGGGCAAAAAAAAAGTTTGTAATCATCACACGGTAGCGCTCGCCATTCACAGTAACGTTCCTGCCTTCGTTGTCTTTGAAAAAGTACGCTCCAATGATGCCACCGGCCCATAATCCACATCAAAGAGTGCATTTTTGGGATGCATTGACAGTTCGTGCAATGCTTCTGGCTCCTCTTCACACCAATTACAGCAATTTTGATTGTTCACGTATCCATTCAACGAGAAATGAGCTTCGTCGCTGAACACAAGAAAGTGCACAATGCACTTTCTTAACCGAGCATGAATTTTGATAATAAAATTCAATAATTTGCTAGCATTGTTCGTTTGTAAGTCGTTTCATGGTTAAATTATAGACCAAACTGAACATGTTTGACAGTAACGTGTTACACGGAAACAGCTGAGCTGTCAAAAACAGTGTTGTCAAAAAGAAAGTTGCCAAAAAAACACCCTGTAGATTCAATAATAAAGTAAAGTAAGGTAGCCAAAACAAACTGTAATAGTAGCAATGACAACAAACAATTAAATTGCTAATACTCGATTGCATCAGATTTATGGGTGAAAACGTGTGAATTTCCGCTGAAAGCCGAAATTAAGTAAAATCGAAACAGGAAAAAAAAATCTCTTATTGTGGCACTCGTGACGCGATTACAACCATTAAACGATGGTGTGTAATTGTGTTCATAAAGTGTTTAATATCGAGTGCGAGTGAGATCGTTCTATACCAAGTATATGAAAAAGAGTGAAATAGTGAGATGATAGAGTTATAATAATAGTGGTCTTACTTTAAATTATGTAAAGTAATGTTTTTTTAATTTTCTCTCTTTCAATTGGAGTACATCAAAACGAGTATTTAAAGAAAAGCAAAACAAAAACAAAATAGCATACTGGTCGAAGTGTGTAATGTAAATATAAATCGTGCCTTTGGTGCCTTTTCATACATAAGTTCACATATGTAAGTACTTGTCTAATTAGACGACGACACACTGATGGTGACAAATGCAAATAAGCAAATCGTACGTGCTATGATTCCGTTTAATTTTATTATTATTATATATTACTATTTTGTGATTTCAAATGAGAGCATTTCAGCCAAAGACTATAACTACTCGTACGTATACAATTTGTTTAATGAATTTTAGCGGAAACGTCATAAGAAATGATTTCATTTTGTATTTGTTTAGTATATTTTTGTAAGAAACATTAATGGTTGAAATCTATGGTATACTTCAGCGACAACTGTAACTTCAACTGTGAAGAACTCTACAACTGACAACTCACAATAAATTTTCTTAGCTATCAAAGTATTGACGGAGAGACTAATGTAATATATCTCAACCTCTCTCATTACTTTGCTACATTTATTATTAAGTAGCACTTCTCAATCCTTCAAAGTTGATGTTCCTGTTGGCGCTGAAGTTATATGCGTTAAGAATATATTTTAATGTTACTTTCAATGTATTTTTTTTCGTTTCTTTCCTTCTTTTCCTTTGTTGAGAATGTGTAATCATAACACACAAGTGTCAATTTGCCAACTTGTAATTAGAAACCAATAGTTGTTGAAGCGTATTTCTATGTTTGTAGAAACATATGAGTAATATGTGTATGTATATATTTCTGTGTAAGAACAGTACCCTCTCGATAATGTGAACACTTCATTTTACAATGGCTCACAAATGTGAGCAAATTGCATCAGTATTATTGTTATACCATCACTTAATAATAAGATGAATACAGGAGAATATGAATAGGAATGGCATTAATTTGGTTAGTCAAGAGCACCACCGATAAATATATGGGAACTTACTTACTTATGATGGGTCACGTAGTCGTGTGTTGCCCCTCTGATCTGTAGGTCGTGGGTTCAATCCCCGGCTGAAGCATAACAAATTTAATATAAAAAAAATTTTTCTTTCGAACGGTACCCACCTGTTGGCAAGCAATTGGCAATTCATCCGGCAGTAACAATTTGCCATGAAAAAGCTTCTAAAAGTATTCTGTGACAAAGCTCAAAAAAGTGATGTCGCAAGTGTTCTGCCGTTCGGAACCGGTTAAAATAAGTAGGTCCCTTCTAATACTGTCCAAAATTTAAAACGCACAACTGTAATGGAAGAGAAGCTTGGCCAAAGAACCCTTCGGGGCTTTGAGTGCCACAAATTTTTTTGTTTATTTATGAGGCCATTACAACTGAAAATTTAGAATTTAGCACTCTTCCACAGCTATCTCTGTCGTTTGCTAGCTGGTGCCAGTTAGTAATTCCAAGTTCCGTCAAGGTCTCCAGTACTTAGTCTTTTCACCGGAGGTTGTATCTGCCTCGTTTGCGTCGTTCATCAGTGGATTCCAAATATAACACCTTCTTAGCTAGAGCGTGCACTTCCATTCGCTCGGTGTCGGTATACAGCTCATACAGCTCATGGTTGTACCTTATTCGATACTCGCAACTAACGCAAACAGGACCAAAGATCTTGCGTAGGACTTTTCTCTCGCAAAATTGGAGCATTCTCACTTGAAAATTGTCCAAGCTTGGGTTCCATATGTAAGGACAGGTTTGATGAGAGACTTGTAGAGTGTGGTTTTCATTTTTCGAGAGAGGGCTTGACTTCTCAATGCAATTAAAGTTAGCAAAAGTGATCCTTTACAATATTTCCAGCCTGACGTCATTACTGGTGTTAATGTTGGTTCCAAGTTCCAAGATAGACAAAGTCCTTCACTACATCAAAAGCGTAGTTATTAACAGTGATGTGCTGTCCAAGACTCCAGGACTTTTTGTTTGTCGATACTAGGTACTTCGTTTTGCTCTCGTTCACCGTAAGACCTATTCAACGCGACTCTCTTTCCAACTTTGAGAATGCTGTACTGACTGCTCGCATGTTCAGGCCGATTATGTCAATGTTATTGGCATACATCAACAACACGACACTTTTGTTGAAGATAGTGCCAATATGTCGTAGATCAGTAGCTCATATTATTTTCTCCATAATAAGATTGAAGAAATCGCACGATATCGAATCACCTTATCTGAAACCCCGTAGGGTATTAAACAGCGAGGAGAGGTCCCTTTTAATTTTAACTGCACAACGAGAGCTATGCAGTCACATTCTGCAAAGACGATTGAGCCTCGCAGGAATACCGAACTCAGACATTGTTGTGTAGAGGTAATCTTTTACCGGACGACTTTACAATCAACAAGTAGATGGTGTGTGTCGTTCTGTTTCTCTTGGGTCTTTTCCAGGATTTGGCGCAGCGCGAAAATCTGGTCGATGGTAGATTTAGCAGTTCTGAAGCCACACTAATAAGGTCTAGTTGGAGCATAGTCTTCAATCTTTCACACAGTACACTCGATAGGATCTTGTATGCGATGCTAAGAAGACTTATACTACGGTAGTTGACGCAGATTCTGGGGACCACTCCAACCATCGGTCATGCTTTCATAAAACCATACTCTGCTTATAAGCTGATGCATGCTGATTTGATCCCATCCTGGTGACATGTTCGTCAATGAACTGTAAGGCAGGGACAAATTGATTTATGGTGAAAACGTAAGAAAATGCAATAACTCGGCAAAGAGCATGATGACACTTGAGTACACTTGAGACTTGACTTTTAAGAATTTTAAGAATTGTTTCTGGTTTGAATATTTTGACAAAAGGCGAATTAAATTTCATAGAACTACATACTGACCTCATTGCAGATAGAAACAAAAGAATTTCGATGATTCACTTCTTTTGTTTTGTTGTTTTTTTTCTAAATAAAATACGAAAATAGTAGTTTTTGGTAATTAATAAGAATTACTAATGCTATGCTACTGGCTGCTAGTGTTTTCCTTCTTTTGTTTGGTTTTCTTGTTCTTGAGAATGATATTTTTTGTTTGTATGTATTGGCTTTGTTTGTTTTTAGGAGTTTGAGAAATGAAGAGTATACAATGGAATATCATTTGAATACCCGCTGTGTGTTAAAAATGAGTACTACAAGAAATTACGACGACGTATAGGAACATTTAATGAATTGGAGAAATGTATTGCTTAAAGAAAGCATTGCAGATCAAAACAAAATCACATACTTACATATACATCATGTGAACTACGCAATATAAATAAAATATTATTTTTTCCCCCTAATTAAAAGCGAAATGAAGAAAAAGTACTTGAATACGATATTTACAAAAAGGGATTTATCCATCAAAGTACGTAACATAAATTAATTGCAATATATAGTAATATACCAACAAAAACATAGAATATAGAAAAGGCCGTAAAAGTGTGCTGTACTGCGTTCTATTGAATCTTTTCCTATATATTTAATTTAATTTAATTACAGCAATAAATTAAAAATAAAAATTGTGAAAAAAAAACAATCGTAAAAATATTATAGGGAATTCTTGATGATTGTTGTTGTTTTTGTTTTGTAATTAATTTAATGGGCGTGTAAAAGTATTGTGTTTAACACACAAATACATGCTGAAGTCATATGGGCTATTATGTATTGTATTATGATCGATTCGATTAAATATAATCGATTTTATAACGCAGTACTTTTTTTGTAAAGTCAAAGTAATAAAAATTTAACCGATTTCACTATATGTAGTGTGGAGCAATTGCACATTCCAAGATCGAAAGCAGTCGGGAAGACTGCATACGAAGGCGGTCCCAGAACTACTCGACCTAAGAAAGAAAAAACAACAAATTTGGGAAAATATTTCTTTATTTCTCAAGATAATCTCCTTTTAGCTCTATACACTTTTACCAGCAATATTCTATAGCTTCGATATCCTGTTTATAGTATGAACTGTAAAGCTCATTAAAATAGCCATCTACCGCAGACTCCACCTCTTCATTGTTTGCAAATCTTCTACTACCAAGCCATTTTTTTAAATTTGGAAATAGAAAATAATCCAAAGGAGCTAAATCTGGCGAATAAGGTGCATGCTGAAGCAATTCGAGCTTTAACTCGTTGATTTTGGCCATCGCAATAGCATATGTGTGAACTGGTGCATTGTTTTGATGAAACAACACGTTCTCTTTCGTCAAATGCTTCTTTTTCCTTTAATTTCATCACTTAAACGCTGCAACAAATTGATTGTTTTTCCTTTTTGTAGATAATCAATAAAAATTATCCCACGTGAATTATCCACAAGAATGCAAATTTTCCACCGTAATCGACTAGATCCCGAAGAAATAAAAAAGGATCCTGTCGTGGACATACTCAAATTCATCCGCAAAGCGGAAATGATACTGGAAGATGATGGATTCCAGCTGATTCCCTTCCTTAGACAGGTAATATCTAGGTAGAAAGGGATGTAATGCTATGGCATACTCTAAACATTGGTGCTAGACCTATAGAGTATAGTAGATTGGATGGTTGTGATCGCACGGATCACAATGTTATAAATGTAGCGGGACACAAAAGATCTTTTAGGTCGCAGTGTCGACCTTTAGGCAACCTACAACAATAAATTATTATTATCATATGATGCTCAAAAGATGTATTTTGATGCAGGTTGAACTAAATCTTGTTCGATTTAGCAATCGTCCAATTATTGTCGCATAAAATGAATTTTCGTTTTCATCTTTGAAGAAAGAGTAACCAGTAATACCATCGCTTCACAAATCACAGCAAATAATCACTCTTTGAAGAAGCTAAAATAACATATGTTTATAAAAGTACCAGCTATGGTCTAGTCTTCACTTTGGCACTATTTACTCATATAATACTCATATAATATTGTATGACAAGTGGTTTCATCAAAATTGAATTTTCCTATCAGAACCAGCCAGTCCTTACATAATTTCCTGCAAGGTATGCTCTTTGTTGAAATATAGGAATTCATGTGTATATTTACTCATGCGTTTGGGACTGCGTAAGGCTAACTGCAAGTAGATTTTCGTACACTCAAATACGTAAATATATTTGTGAATAATAAACAAACACAAAATCAATAGTGGTCACTATAACTGCCAGTTGTTTATTGCATTGTGCAATGACAACAATGGGTCTTAGCTACTAAAGAAAAAATAAATACATACTACTTATACTCTGTTTGATTGTCGTACAATTGTTGTTATTTTAGTTTTACTATTCAAATTTGTGTTTTCATCTATGTATGCACATAGTATTGCAATAGTGTGTATTTACACATGCAAAATACCTATATATGTTACATACCTACACATATATACATAGACATATGTAATAGACTACGTCGACACTCGTCGTGCATCTCTACATAGTGGTACTCCCTATTATTGCTACTGTATACATATTGCTTACATGCACATGTGTAATTACAACAGTCACTGGTATGGTATATTCGCTTCTTTTTGAGAGATCATTGATCGATGATCGCGGATTCACAATGTATAGTTTATACATATGTAGATAAGTATGCTTGTATTTTTGTGCGTATTGTAGCTGCAACTACTGTAGCAGCTTTCGAATATTATGCATACAAAGCACTTCAGTGATCGATCGATCAATGGGGTGTATGGTACGTATACATACATACATCTGTATGTAAATAAGTAGATATGTATTTCTGAGTTGTTGTTATTGCAATTCACTATATGCATAGGTTGTGCTGTCGATTGCATTGCATATTGATATAATCCAGAGCACATTGGAGTTCATCAGCACGCGCCAATAAGCTTTATTTGTTTATCTATTGTTGTTGTATTTATTGTTTTCATTTGTTTTTCTGTTTTTCTTCTTTTTATTTCCATTTTTTTTTTTTATAGAGTTACATAATAGCTAACAGTGTAATAAGATACTCTTACCTATTATTATATTCATTTTAAAATTAAATCTATTGTTAGATGTTGGCCATCTTTTCGGTTTTTATTGAATTTCATATTTCGATGCTGTCTGTACGAATATAAAAATATTGACTTTATTGTATCGAAATTATTATTATTATTACTTATTCAGGCTATTCAATGCACTGCGACCTAAAAGATCTTTTGTGCGCCTCTTGCCCAACTAAAGCAATTCTAGACTATTTATAAATCTTATAATTGCTGTGGGCTTGATTTTACCTATGTGGTTTGGAGTCAAGATTTCATTACATAGGTAACCAAGTCTACGTTTTGCCAACGCTGGGCAATTGCATAGAATATGTTCTGATGTTTCCTGATCCTCATGACAGAGTCGACATGTATCGTTTTCTATCACACCTATTTTCTTCATATGGTAATTGCTGAGGTTAAGAACATTAAGAACGTCATCCACCTTAACATGTGCGGGATCAGTAAGTCCCTTCGACTGCTGCATGCCCGTTTGGACCCTTCAGTAGTCGAGTAGATCCCATTTCTTCCTCACACATATCAAGTTGTTTATGAAACTGTTTGTAGCCCCGCAGAACGGCTCTGGTCCAATGAAAGAAGTACTTGCGCCCTCTTTTGCAAGGGAGTCGGCCACTTCGTTTCCCTCGTGTCTCTCACATCCCGGTATCCACATGAGGGTGACAGGATTCTATGCTGCCAGGGCATTGAACATTTTAAAACATTCCCAAACCAGCCTCGATTGAAACGAGAATTTTGCCAGTGACTTTAGAGCCGCCTGGCTGTCCGAGAGGAGGTCTTTTCGTCTTTCGCTCGTTGCGACCATGGTTTAAAGTCTCTGAAGTCAAGTCCTAACACTAGAACACGCAATTTAGCTAAAAAAAAAAGCGGGAAACATGTACACTTTATTCCAATTCTTATTTTTTTAATTGATTGGAATATTAGAATTATAAAAAATTGGTATTTCGCCACATTTAGGAAATTTATCGGGGACTATCAAAAGTTCGCTTAGTTGACTTACTGAAAAAAATAAATTATTAAAATAATTTTAATTTCTTAACTTTCGCCAATAGATCTACTTTTTAAACCGCCCCTTAAAATCAGAGTTTTCTAAGTTAGCAACTTCGAAATTAACAGCGCTAATTATCTCTTCATAATAGACGAAGATTCTTCTATTTTGGAAACAAGAACAAATCACATGACACACACTAGGTCCGAGGAATATGCTGCTTGACGAATTTCTTCAATCGCCAAAGGCTCAATGTACTGGTTCATTTTTCAGCAGTGTAAGGTGAATAGGTATCATGTTACCATTTAGCAGATACCGTTACCATGGAGTCTCTAGGGGAATAACAGCTACTCATTTTCTTCTACTGAAGCAAATTGATATTATTTTTGTTGCTGATATCTGTTGCCTGACTTTGATGATAGGAGTATTACTTTCCGGGCTCCAAAACATCGGCTATTGCTTTGTTTCTGGATCGTACTTGCAGAACCAAGCACAACCTCGTACAATTATATTAACGTTACTGGTAGCGTGGATGCAGTAGCTCAGTGGTTAGCGCATTATCCTTCAGATATGTAGGTTGTGGGTTTAATCCCCAGCTGAAGTAGAAATTTAATATCGAAAAGATTTTTCTTCGAACGGTGCCCACCTGTCGGCAGAAATTGGCAATTCTTCCGTCAGTAATAATTTGCCATGGAAAAGAACTCTGTGACAAAGCTCAGAAAAGTGATGCCCCAAGAGTTCTGCCATTCGGAACCTGGTAAAATAAGTAAGTCTCTTCTAATAGAGTCCACAATTTAACACGCACAATAGAACTGGAAGGAAAGCTCTGCCCAAAGGGCCCTTTTTGTTTGTAATTGGACCCTTTATTTTCAAAAATGTGAAGTAAATATTGAGCAAACCACACTTGCCTTTCTCGAGCTTCAGTTAGAAATCGAGGAATCCGTCGTGCTGATTTCTTTGTGTATCCAAGATGGTTGCTTAATGTTCGCAATACAGACATGGCTTTGAGCTCAGTTCATCAGTTCATCAGGAATCATTTTTCGGATCAATCTTTAATTTTGATCGATTTTGGACTTTAACAAAGCAACAACACTTACATCATTTGTGGAACATTTTGGGTGATCTTTGCGAAATTCGTTCTTCGCAGAAAAATGTCCGGTCTGAAATTTTATTACATAGTTCCGGAGGCTTAAAATTACACCGAAATCCGTAAGCAATGGCAAACCGAATATCACCTTTGTCATTTAGTTTGCGCTTTCATGTTTCCATATTGACTGTGTGCTGTGGAACTTTAAATGAAATATCGGAATGCTTTGCCAAATCAGGTGGCATTTTTGATTTTTCAAACGCGTTGTTAACTAATCCACTGTTAACTAATAAACTGTTAGTCCCATACATGAAATAATGAATTGATACCTCATGCAACCTACTTCCCAGATTTAGCGTCGTCGGACTATTTTCACAACCCCAATTTGAATCAAATGCTCGAAAAATGCCCTCCAAGGTAGTTCATGAAGTTGTTGCGCATGAATCTATATACAAGGCTTTAGTATATCACAAAACGAATAGTTATGGAAAATGTTAGCATTTCACTGTTAGGTCGAGTACTTTGGATGTCAGAATTGCCTGAAATTAAAACTGCCATTTCCATTGAAGCTTTCCCTGCAGTGTCTATTGTGTTGTAACCGTTAGTTGTAAAGGCATATATTTTTCATTGTAGTCATGCATTATGATTGATTTCATTCATACTTATACCCTGGTAAGTATTTTCTTAAAATCATTCCATTTGATTAAAATTACTAAAAAATTATCCAATAAATGAAACTACATAATTTTCATTTTAATTACGCTAAAATGCTTTTCCGGATGCTAAGCTATAATATCTTCTAATCCCAATAATTGCGCATACGAGTATGAAATGTATTAAATTCTGGCAGCGATTTAAAAGCTTCAATCATTTCGTTAGAATGTGTGTGGTCATAATCAAGTAATTTCAATTTTTTCTTAATAATCATGATTATTGTTTGTACTCTGCTCCCAAGGCTGTGTGCATATTCAATTTGGTCAGTAGTGTTCGTAACCATTATGTTCTAATTGCCGTAAGTGTATGTATATAAATATGATTGCTCAGCCTTAACTTTTTAATAGTTTTAAGAGTCGTTCGGTC